>CM035232.1:38506524-39175898 GCA_020226215.1 Sindora glabra | reverse complement strand
AAAAAGCTAGGGTTTTCTAGTTTATTTTGATTTAGGTAGAAAAAGGATACTTTGATGGCTTTAGATATCATATTAAAAGGGAAAAGAGATTTGTGAGGTCATAACCTCAATGAGATAGGTAATGTTTATTTAACCTATAATAAACTAATAGACTCTATCTATTAACACTTTGGATATGAGTAACATCCCTTATTTAATTTTTTTCTTCTTTATTTTTAAATTTTTGTTACATAAGAAATCATTAACGATGCTTGTCTTGCATATCTTATATATGCTTTTGGTATGTGTTTTCACTTAAGGGTGTTATAACCTATAGAAGGGTTGCAAATAAGGATATACATTTGTTTTTAATATATGATAATATATTTAGACAATGTTAAAGAGTAATATTAGTAATTAAGTGTAACTTATATCATAGATTTAGGTTATTTTATATAGGTTTGCTTGTTTTGCATGCATAATTAAGGGTGTTAGAGTTTTTATTTTTCTTAGTAACACTATACAAATATAGCATTATGTTTAAATCTTGTGTAACAATTTAGCCATCTTATCTTTATTCAATATATATTAGTTTTATCTTAAGTCATTTTAATCTATTTTTATTTCTTGCCTTTAAAACCCTAACCATGTTTCTCAACATGGTATTAGAGAGATATCATTTACCTTGAACTTAGGTACTAGGCTTCTAGTAGCCTAAAAGAAGGTTGTGTTACCATTATATACATTTTTTTCTTTCTTTTTTTATTCTTATTCAATATTTATATTTTAGTTAGGAAAAAATTAGTCTAGAGTTGCTCTGATAGTTTTCATATAAATTTAGGTTTACTTTATTTCATTATCATGATTTATTTGATTATATGAAGAAAAAAAATAGTTTAGTTATAATGTTTATAGAGATTTAGAGTTAATTTTGCTATTTTATCCATTATTATTCTGAAAGCTTTGTTATTAAAAAAAATGGAGAGAAATTTATTGTTTTAGTAAGTAGGTGGTTTGTTTCAGATCATTTAATAATTTTTATCTTCAACTATGTGTACATTTGAGCATTGAAGAATAAGGAAAAGAAAGCATATTTATGCTTAATGAAGTTCAAGTTTTCTTTCCTAATATATTTGTATTGACAAGCTTGTTTATGGCATGAGTAATGCTTTTGTAATGCATAAAGAGCACTAAACAGTTGCAAAACTATTATCTTATACAAAAGGTGAATCTAATGAGGAACTTATGTTTGAATTTGGAGAATTTTAAGTAAGACTAGAATATTGGTTACTACTTTTTTAGTACTATATTACTTTAATCACTAGATTAGCTGATTTAAGATAATGGAATTCTTCTAATCTATAGAGTTAAGGGGTTTTCCAATCCTAAATTTTAGTAGCCATCATTGTTTTTAGTAATCAAACTACAATCCTATTTGTAATACTAAGGATGGTGGGTCCTGGTCCTTCTACTTTCTTCAATCAAGCAAGAGTAATTCTTAATTTAGAGGATACTATCTATTTGCTTCATTTCTTAGTATGTAATTTTTTAGGATTACAAGTTAGAATGCATTTATAATCTTTACTTCATCTAATAAACCTATACTAAATGGTGTTAGGAATTTTAGTGAGTTACTATCATACTTTTTTGGCCATATTATACTTTGCAAGCTTATAAGGAATGATTTGGTGAGTTTTAATGACGGTTTGGAGCTAATCATATTTTTGGAGGGGTTTTAGGTTAATATAACAAGGCTTGAAGGTTATCTATGTTGAGATCAGGAGCTAAACAATCGTAGTGGAATTTAATCGATCCTAGCCAACGATCCTTGTGAAACAATTAGATCAAGATAATGATTTAATCATTACTTTTTGTAAATGATTCAAGGCTTAATCATGGATCAACTTTTTAACTTGCTTTCAGTCAAAATTCTGAGGTATCCATACGAATTCGCAAATCACTGGTGAATGTCCCATGGCCACTAAATGGAATTCTTCACTTTTACCTTATAATGCTAACTACACCCTTTCTAAGGTTATGGTTAAAGAAAGTTGTTAAGGTTTTTTTTAATTTTTTGAGATGCGTGAATAATAATGTTTTAACACCTAACATACTTATTTAAATAGGTGCACAAAAATTTCTAACCAATTGGGCTTAATTCCATGTATAATTATGGGCTTATAATTGAGCTTTACAATTATAATATGAAAATTTAATATACTAGGCTCAAACAATTTAGTCCATCAATTTCAAATCTTCTAGTTCTAAGTGTGCAACCCTATAAGTTCTCATCACATTGGCAATGATCATAAATCATATTAATAATCATAAATAATGAGCAGTGTCTAGCAACACATCATTATTACTCAAGTAATGAGAAAGTCAGTGATTCAAATGAACCTATACATGTGATCATCATATATAACTTTTATCCTAAACATCTAGACTGAGCACGAGATATGGACTATGTCATTCCCGTATAGTCTAATTTAAAGGTTTCTTAATTCCTAAGTAAGCTGACTAAAGCAAATGTAATTAACATCCTATGTCAATCTATCTGAGCATGACCATATATTTTTCTCAGCCTTACTTAATTAAGGGGCTCATAGATGTTATTTCTGTTATATAAGAGAGACAAATTCCATCTTGATCACACAAATCTTCGCATGATATGTGATATATTCAATAACTACCCTTGTATTCACTCAACCATAAGTGACATAGAGTAGTATCAAAATATGGAACTCACATGTAGAAACCTTAGTAATTTTAGGTCAAATACCATATTAATAATGATTACTAAGAATCATTCATGATACTTATATAATGATCCATATAGTGTTCTTAGGGTGGGTTGGTTCAGTACATAAGTTCTCTAACTTGTACTATGTGTAGACTTAATATTTCACATAAGTCACCACATATGCTAGTCTTAATATCAGTGCAACCCAATCTATGATATTTGACTAGGACATTTAGAATATAATTATTCTAGAGTTATTATCATAATTAAATATACATAAATATGATAATTGAAATTACTTTTAAAATAATATGATTTAAATTTTAATTATCCATATGATTAATTTTAGAGCATATACATAATAATCCAATGTGATTTGGTGGAGATACAAAGGAGTTTATATTTGAGACAATTAGTATTAAGTTGAATAAGCTTGTGATGGGTTATTAATGAGTTAGGATGAATCATTACCAATTCATGGGTAGTTTTTTATTAAGTCATTATTAGTCACAATCTCATGCTAAGTTAGTTTGAATACGGTGTTTTTAAGCAAATTTCATGTGATTTTGCTTGTTGGTAATGGTTTATCCTAATTTGGTTGATTTGGTATTATTATGACTCATTTTGATAGATTTTACTTTTTTGAAGGTAGTTTTGATGGCTTTTTTGCATAATCCAATTGATTTGTCATCAAAGGTTATTCTTGTTATAGGGTGTGAAGTTTAACTAATTCATTTTGTAGTTTTTTAGGCAAGTTGTTAGATGATTTTCAATTTGTGACATAATTTGCATATGAATTTTGATTTTCAACATTAGGAATGAACTTAAATTAAGTATTATATACTTTTAGCAATTTTGATATTTCTAGTGATTTGAATGATTTTTATATCTATATGTGATCTTGGTATTATTGTGGCTAGTTATGGTTAATTTTATGTGGTCTATGATAGATGCATAATCATAGGGTCCAAGATTGTTTAACACAACTTGGTGTGTTTTTTTTTTCTTTTTGGGATAAAAGGGTGATTTCTATTTGATAGAAATTGGTATCATTTTTTATGCAATTTGTTAAAAGTCTTGAGAGTTGCTATAGTTTGGTTGATATTTAAAATGGTTGGGGTATATTATAGTACATTTTGTGCCATTTATCTTATATCAGGACTTGCTATAAGTGTAAATTAGCTTTTCTACAATAGACCTACAAAAATAGTTTTGATGATGGAAAGGTGTTGAGTGTAGTTTTAATTTTTAACAATTTTATTATGGGCAAAATTGTGTTTTTAGTGCTATACCTTTAGCTTTGATGTCTTCATGAGATTGGGACACTATTTAATAACTTGCATTTACATAAGTTTGATTTAATGAGATTATCTCTATTTAAGGTTGTTATTAGACCATTGGTTTTAGTATGTTCATGTGATTTGAGACTCTATTTGGTGACTTGTGTTTGCAAAGGTTTGATTTAGTGAGGCTCTCTTCTATTTAATGGTTTAAACCATAATTTTGCTTGCCTAGGATTGGATTAGTTCATGTCTAGTTCATAGCCATTAGATACAATTGAAGAACTAGTTACAAGGTGTTAGTCATTTTTGGCTTAGACATTAAGAGAGTAGCTTAAAGGAATCTAGTAAAATACTTTTGAGAGTTATTAGTAATTTTAACAAGGTTTTAGGATTTGTGAATGTTTCCATTTCGGGAAAATATTTGCAAGTTGATTGTGAAGTTTAAAATTTATTAAGTTTTATTGTAGTTATGTTTTATTATTGCATTTTAATTTTGGAGTTCAAGTTTATATAAGCTTTAGATTTGTAAGCTTCAACTTAGGGAGAATGTTAGAAAGTAATATCAATAATTAAGTCTAGGATATTTTATGGGTTTAAGTTATGTCATGAGCTTGCTTTTCATGCACTCAAAGTAAGGACATTAGAGTCTTATTCTCATTAAATAGAGCATTATGTTTAAGTTTTATTTAACAATTTAGCTATCTAATTTTCATTTAATAATATATCAGTTTTCTTGCAATTATTCCAATCTCCACACTCTTTTTCTACTTCTTCCTTTCAAACTCTAATTATGTTTCTCATCAAGGAGAATACATGAAAATCTAATATTCTTTTTTGCACATGAATGGTAAATACGTATTTCTAGTTCTTAGAAGTTGTTGTCTTTACATGAAAGTTGTATTCTTTTAACATTATATATCCTAGACATATACTTGTCCTGAACTTTTAAACTTATATCCTTGTACTTATGTTGTATCATATCTAACATGTGTATCATATTCATGCTTCATTATTCAAAATTTTATTCTTTTGTTTGTTAGTTTCCTTTTTTGTTTAATTGTAGGAGTTTTATTAGATATTTGGGAAAAAAAGCAATATCTTATCAATCAAAATATGGCTCCAAGGTATGTTTCTTGAAAAGATTTTGTTTTATATAGCCAATCCATTAGAAATATGAACCTTTAATTGGAAATTATATTTTATTTTCTTAAGGTTATTTTTGAAATCCCATTTGAAGTTAAGTATATGTATTGGAGTGGAGATTTTGTTCAATAGATAAAAAAGTTTATATAAAAAAGTTTAGTTTCTAATTTATTGTCTTTATCATGCTATTAGTAATTACCATATTGGCACATTTACATCACTTGGCTAACTATTGCCATTTATTTCCATCATCTTGGAATCATTCTTTGCTGAAGCAAGATCATGTCATGTTTCTTCATTAATTAAGGTCCATTGTTCTATTAAGGATTCAAGGTGATATTATGAAGGCAAATGTAGCTAGATGCATTGTACAAGTGTATCTATTCTTGTGTTTCATGATGTATTTATCTTAATGAGTTTTATTAACATTAAATTGACTTGAATTCCTTTTTTATAATTCTTTCTTTATAGTTTTGTGAAGCATTTGGGAAATTTGATGGCCAATCCAAGGATAATATGAACAATAATGTAGTTAAACTTCAAGAATATATGGAGGCATTCATGAGAACTGTATCAAGTATACTTTTCCTTTAAAATTTCTCTATCCTTATTTAGATTATGGCTAGTTATATTATAATTTTTTATGAATTACTCTTTAGATTTCAATTCCACCTTATGATAATTTTCATTTTTCTTACTAATGCAACTTAATTTTCACTTTTCTATTCATATATATATATATATATATATATATATGTGTGTGTGTGTGTGTGTGTGTGTGTGTGTGTGTATTGATGGATCTTAACCCACCCTAACAATTGGATTAATTGGACTTGAATTGGATTTTTTACAACTTATTCACATTAACTATTATACTTTTCATTTCTTTTCTGATAAATTTTTTTCTTTCGTCTATGTAAAAGCCATTAGAAAGTTCAATAAATGACTTATGGTTTGGGAGTGTAGTTACATTAAGCTTTTGGGAGAGTCTGGGACATTGAAAACGCATTTTAGCACATCAAGTTAGTGAAAAAGATAATTATTTTGGTCTTGGATTGTTATTTTTCTGCAACAAATTCACTACTGGTGTTTTTTGTTGCTTTTTTTCCTTTGATAATTTCTTTTTAAAACTATAGGGTTGGATGGAAGAGTGGTCATATGGGATTTACAGGATGCACAAGACTTATTTGAATACTTGTAAGCTTATATATAAATTTCTCAGCTTCATTATAAAGCATCTATTTGGATAAATCTCACGTAAAACATTGTAGTTTATATGTTATTATAGTCGTGAAAAACTAGAAGCTTTCTCTAATTTAGTCTTATTAGCAATCATTCCTTAGTTTTAATATTTGTAAACTTGCATTTTGTTTAATGTCCTGATTTCTTTTCCTATCTCTTGTTATATTTCATTTGATAATTTGTTAGGAGAAGAACATGTACTGACAATATTTTAATAGAATAAAGGTTATACTAATCTTTGTTGAAAGTTACCAATGACTTTGATTATAGATTTTAATTATGGTTGCAGTCAAAGTAAAAGTTATAATCATCCTCGAGTTTTGATGCAGACCAATGCAGAAAAAAATGTGAATTTGGTAATTTTAATAAAGAGGTTGATGGGCCCTTGATATGACTATAATATTATGGCTACATTACATCATGTGGTTTGCAATTTAAATCTTTTATTATGTTTTGGAAAACTACAGTGTTTGTCTTATAAAACATTTTTTGTAAAAAGGAAAGGGGAAAGGGATGTGGCATGGTTCTTGGATAAAATTCATATGAATGTGTTAGATTTGTATATATAAGGCTCATATTGGCATCACACTGGTTAGTGATTAAATTAGACTTATTTGTTAATAGTAAGTTACTCTTTTCCTTTCATACTATGAAATCCTTGTAATTTTTTCAAAGTACAAAATTAATAATTTTATCCTCAGAATTAGAGCATTGGCAAAATTATACCTAAATTATATGAAATTATAATTTTCCCCCAAAATAATAATATGTACATATAATTTCATCATTCATATAATACTTTAGAAGTGAAATTGTTAGTAAGGGTTTGCATAAAGAGACAAAATTATTTATATAGATAATTATTTAGGGCTAAAATTATAACTTTATATAATTTAAAAATTATTTTGTCAATACCTTGTAGTTTTAGAAATGAAATTATTAATATATAACATGAAATAGATATTTGAATTCATCTAAAGGATTCTATTGATATGTTGCTTATGCAAAAATACATTCATTTACAAGCTTTCTAAAATTAAAATAGATCATATAAATATATCATACGTTTTATATTTTTTAAATATATATTTACCTAAATACAAATGTCATACCCTCTCTCTCTCTCTCTCTCCTCTCTCTCTCTCTCTCTCTCTCTCTCTCTCTCTCTATATATATATATATATATATATATATATATATATATATATATATATATATATATATTATATTATTTCATATATATACATTATAATTCATTCAATATAAACTAAATAAATTTACCATTTGTAATCTTTTATCTTTTCTTCCACATGTCACCTCTATCTTTTTTATTTTCCTCCAAAAACAACAATTTTCTATCAATTTTTTTCTTTTTTTTATATTCATTTCATATTATATAAATAAATAAATCATATATTAATAAAAATTAATAAAATATTTTATTAAATTATCTTATATTATAATATATATTTTATATATGAAATTAAAACAATTTAGATTAACTTATGCCTGTGATCTTATTATTTTTTTCTCTTTATTTTTTTTATTTTTCTCTTACTGATTTTCTTTATATAGTAACCAAGCAATGAGCTTAAAGCACATGTGTTAAACGTGTTCTTCTAATTTTTTTTTCTTTGATGTTTTTATTGATTTTTTAAACTTATCAGTTAAATGGAACATAAGAATTTTTCATAGATAATGTAGAATATTTAAATAATATATAATAAAAATATGATAATATATTATATATCATTAAGAGCAATATAATATTTAATATCTCGTTTATAAATATGATGATTATTACATTCCTAAAATTTTATAATTAATATTATTAATCTTTTATTTTTATTTTTATTATAATAATTTATCCTTTCTTTCACATGTAATACTAAAATAAATAGTGAATAGAAATAATATAATAAAAAAATCAATTATGTAGTTGACATTGCTAAAGTAATATTTGACAATCAATTTCAATATTTTTTATTTATTTTAATATTGGAAGCGAATGCAAGAATGAATAATTATAAAAAAAGACCAATAATACTAGTTATGAAATTTGAGATATATAATAATTACATCTTTATAAATAAAAAATATTGTGTTTACTCTAACAATGTGTGTATGCGCGCCTATATATATATATCCTTACTTATTATTATTATATGAAGTCAAGGCAATTTATGGATTTATCCTATGACTTTCATCTATATTCTCTTTTTTTATTTTTCAATTTTCTTTTATTGACATTTTTTTCTGATTGTATGTTGATTGGTAATGAATTTGAAGCACATGTAGTAAATGTTGAATTTTTAATGGACATATACATTGTTTATATATGTAAATAATAGTAATTATGTATTATTAGTTATTATAAGGTTTGATCTAAATTAAAGTGATCTAAGTCATTTCATTAAGTATGGGCTTTTATGTGTAAAGACCTTAAAGTTTTATTTCTTATTTATGATAGTCAAATTAGGGTTAAGAAAAGTGAGGAAAATAAATAAGTGGTTAAGACTCCTAAAATATATGTAAAAGTTTTATCTTCTAATATCTTATCATCAAAAAATAAAGGAAGAAGTTTCTTTTTTAGAAAATTGATGTGCAACAATTTGGAATATTAATAATTGTGAAACCACAACCAATTAGTTCATGTGAATTTCTGTATGCTTTCCTATTTAGTATATTCTTTTTTATAATTAAAAATAAAAGATCCAAATTTTGATAATAAATTTTATTATTGTTATAATTAAAGTTTTCTCAATAATTAGTATCAGAGCTTTTCATATTAAATTATTGAGTAGATAATTCATTAATTTGAATTATGATTTATTGTTTGAGAATCATTTATATATAAACATTTGATGTTTGTTTCCAATATGTTTTAGTTTTGAATCGTTTATATATAAATGTTTGGTGTTTGTTTTGAACGTGTTCAATTTTAAATAGTTTATGTTTTATAAATAAACATCTGATGTGATGGTATATTTGTTTTGAAATATAAGTTTATATATAGGCCTTTTTTAGCTTATGTTAATTATTTTTATATAAAAAATAGTTTATGTTTTATAAATAAACATTTGATGTGAACATATAGGCTTGTTTCAGCTTATGTGGATTACTTATGATTTAGCGTTGACGTCATCTAAGGATTTCATGTTGTAGAAACATATATTACATGCCTTTGTTCATTTGCAATTTTGTTATAATGGTGTTGAATTGCCTTTGTTTCTTATTGTGATGTATATGATCATTGGGATCTCCCTTTTTTAATCATCAAAACTTATAAGGATGGATTTCATAATTGATTATATTTCATCCTCTGTATTTCACAATTACTTATATAAGATCTTAGCATCTGTGGGATCTCATGTTATAAGGCTTGTACATATGATAGTGACATTTAGGTTATATATGATTATAACATCTTATGTGGGACTTTGATATACATATATGTGTGTATGTGTGTGTGTAAATAATGTATAGGTTATATATGATGTGAGGATAAAGCCTTCATAAATTCAATGATCATACTATTTTATGGATTTATATTAATATCTATATATTTATGGATCTAAATTTTTGCACATTTTATTCTTTATTTCAAGGTGTTGGATATTTCAAATTAATTAATTGAAGCAACATATTATCAAAATAACCTCTCTTATATAGATTGACTAATTTGAAATATTAAGATAGTTGTGTGTTTGGGTTTCATGCAAATAATGACCAACTCAAAATAATGTTATTTGGCCAAAATTCAAACACATTTGTGATGATAAGTATATAATATTTATTATGTTTTTCATGTAAATATTAAATCTATTTAAAGAAAAACTTATTATTTGATGGAAATTTAATGTTAATATTTGATTATAACACTAAGAGTACCACTTACAAGTTAATTTTTCTATCCAAAAACTAAATTTCAATGTCGTGATGTGTATCTTGTCATGAGACTTGCCATTATTTGAATATGTTGGTCATGTTGAATTTAGATTTTAATGTGAGTTTATTATTTTGTTTATTTTGTTCTTTATTCAATGAATGCTTCTACTACTTCAATATTTGCAAACATTAACTCTATTTATGTGCTTAATCATATAAATCTTAAGGATTAGAAAGAGAATGTCATGATTATTCTTGGTTACATAGATTTAGACCTTGCTTTTTGGGTTAGCCAATCCTCTACTCTTACAGATGTAAGTTCCTTTAATGCTAAGAGGTACTTAGGGAAATTGGAATGCTTAAATCACACGAGTTTTATAATTATGAAACATACAATTTCAAAAACTTTCAAGGGTATAATATTTAAGGAGAATTATGCTAATTGTTCCTTAAAGAACTTTAAAATCATTTTGCTAAAAAATGAAAAGGTGGAAACAAGTACCTTTTTGAGGAGTCTTATTTCCATAAGGTTTAAAGGCAAAAGGAACACCAAAAAGTGCATTGTAAAAATGACTCATCTTATTTCAAAATTGAAAGCATTAAAGTAAAGCTATCTATGGACTTGCTTGTGTATTTAGTTTTGATCTCTCCTTTGATCTCTATTCTTACTTACACAATTTAGTTAATTCAAAGTTAGTTATAATTGCTAAAAAGAGAAAATGGAGAAGAAGAGAGATTGAAGCAAGAAATGACTAAAAGTATTTATTTAGCTTCAACCTATAAAGATAATAACAAGAAAAAGAAGAAAGATATAGAATTTATAGTTGCTCTATCATAAAAGAAGCAACATAAGATATAGAAAAGGCCAACTAAGGAATTTGCTTGCTATGGAAATACTTCTCATAAGGAGAAACAATGTACCAATATAAAGAAAGGTACACTTCTTAATTTAGTTTATTTTAAGGTTAATTTATCTACAATGCGTGGACATACTTGGTGGATAGATTCCAGTGCTATTACTTATATAAGTGTGGTTATGTAGAGTTGTCAAAAGCTAAGTGATGGTGAAAGATATGTTTTATATGGGTGATAGCAAGTCTGTTAAGGTTTAGGTAATTAAAACTTTTTGGTCATTATTAAAGATTGAATTTTATTTGGATTTGAATCAGACTTACATTATACCATCACTTAGATGAAATTTAGTTTCTATTTTTGCATTAGATGAATTTAGTTACCCTTTTTCTTTTAGAAATAGTCAATCTAGTTTTTTTTTTAATTCAAAGCTTCTTGGTTCCTATTCTTTATCTAGATATAATAACCTTTATATGCTTTGTATTGTTACCTTGTTTTATGAAATCGTAGCTATTAATTCACATGGCACTAAAAAGAAAGCAACTAATGAAAATTTTGTGTTGCTTTGGCACAAGCATTTAGAGCACATCTTTAAACAAGGAATTGAAAGACTTGTGTCAGATGGAATTATTGATTTTCTTAATTTATCAAACTTTGAAGTCTATGTTGAGTGTATTAAAAGGAAATAGATAAATATAAGGAAATTAGGTGCCAAAAGATTTTTAGACGTCTTAGAACTAATATGTACGAATATTTATGAGTCATTTCTTATGGTTTCTTGAAATGTTTAATAATATTTTATTACATTTATAAATGATTTTTCATGTTACAAATACATTTATCTCATTCATGAGAAGTCTTAAGCATTAGACATGTTCAAGGCTTTCAAAGTTGAAGTTGAGAATTAACTCAACAAAAAGTTTAAAGGCATTAGGTTTGATCACGGTGAGGAATACTATGATACATATGATGAATTAAGTGAATAATGTCTAAGATCATTTGCTAAATTCCTAGAGAAGTGCAGTATTATCTTATAATACACCATGCTAGGAAGCCTTAACATGAGTAATGTTACTGAGAGACAAAACAAAACCTTAAAGGATAAGGTTAGGAGCATAATTAGTCATACTACCTTACCAGATTCACTATAGGGAGAGGCATTAAAGACCACAACTTACATTCTTAGCAAAGTTCTAACTAAGGCAATGACTAAAACCTTTTATGAAATATAGACGGGTAAGAAGCTTGGTATAAAACATTTACATGTTTAGGGTTATCCAATTGAGGTAAGCTTTATAAACAAAATGAGAAGAAACTGAATTTAAGAATGGGCATTAGTTATTTTGTTAGGTACTTTGAATGGTCTCGAGAGTACAAGTTTTATGATTCTATAACTAGGTCCTTTTTTGAGATGGGAAATGCCCAGTTCTTTAAAGATATTGAGTTTAGAGGAAAGATAAGGTTAAAAACTTTATTTTTGAAGAGGAATTTATTTCTTTTCCTATCATTGTCATTGATTATGATCAAGCTTCAACTCTTAACATTACTTAAGAAGTAACCCCAAAACCATAAGAAAATATTAAAAATCTTTCTAATTAAGGTTAATAAGTTATTCTTGAAGAATAAATTCAATAACCTTAAAAACAAATGCTATTAAGAGGAGAAATACAATTCTAGATGATTACACTATCTTTCTTTAAGAAAATAAGGTAGATATTGGAAAGTAGAAAATGATCTAATTAACTTTCATTAGGCCATTGAAAGTTTTAACTTTCAAAAGTAGATTAATCCATGAATGAAGGAATCAAATTCATGAAAGATATTAAGTTCCTAATTGTTAAATAAATAGTTTAAAGTGGTCAAATATCGGTAGGGCACATTGGAACAAACTTTATGATTATAGATCCACTTACTAAAGGTTTATCACCTAAAGTTTTTCATAAGTACACCGTTCATATTGATATGATATCACTTGATGATATGTTAATTTAGTAAGAGTTAGTATTTATGTGTGCACTTGTCTCTATATATGGTTAATGGATATTTTATGGTTATTTACTACAATATAAATATTTTGTATAGTTATACTCTAATCTTGTTTAGTTTGATCTCATTAAAGAATAATGTTGGACCAATTTGAAATAGGCATAGACCACATTGCATGTAATTTTCATGCTACACATCCATGCTTGATCCATGTCATTAATTGTATCGATATATGTGACCATTGATAGATTTAGTTACAATAATTGTATCAAAGGTCACTTTGATTCTATGTTGATATGATTAATGGATTAGATTAATTAGAGATAGTTCAAGTAATGATAGCAACTTTGAGCTTATAAGATTATGCTATAATATACAATTATAAAGTGTTATGTATATATATAGTTATAGAGCTGGGAAATGAATAAGCTGGACTAGCTCTTAAGCTAACATGAGTCGGCTGTTAAATGGGTTCAGTCAAACTCATTTGGTTTTTTCACGAGCCTCTAATATGATAGCCTTAATTCAGTCCTTGTAGACCTAGGTTAGCCTATAGAGCCTTTTGTATTTTTTTTAAAATAAAAATTTTAACTTTAAATAATAAAAAATTAAAATCATTTAAAAGTATTACATATTTTTTATAAATTAGTTATAATATATTTTAAATTTATATATAATCATAAAAATATTATATATAATATAAATCATAAAATATATATAAAATAAAAATATTATTTATAAATTATTCATAACACAACTTGACATAATTAAAAATGAAAAATAGGAGTGCAATTTTGTATGAATTGAAAATATAAACTTATATAAAATTTAGAAATATAAAAAAAAAAACTTCATAAGCCATTTGGCCCATTCACAAATCGGCTTATGTAGACCATGGACTTCGTGAAATAGGCTAGTTGTGGCTCATGAGATTTAGGACCTCCAAAATGAAGGTTAAAGTCCTTCAAAGCCTACTATTTTTGACTTATTTTAACAACTCTACATATGTAGTTTAAGTAGAAGATTGTTAGACATTTTAATAGACATATATATGTAACTAATAATAATAATTGTATATTATTAGCTATCATGAGGTTTGACTCAAATTAAAGTGATCTAATAAAATATAAGGTTAAATGAATGTAAATCATCTCATTAAGTTTGAGTTTTTATATTTAAAGACCAAAGTATTATTTCTTATTTATAAAGGCAAATTAGGAATAAAAAAAGGTAAAGAAAATAAATAAGTGGTTATGGTTTCCAAATTATATAAGGATGTTATTTTTTTTATATCCAATCATTAGAGAATAAAAAGAGATATTTTCTTTAAAAATTAATACATACTGATTTGGAACATCAAGAGCATGAAACAAGAATTAGTTAGTTTCAAGTATACTTTCATATTTAGTATTTTTTTAATGATTAAACATAAAAATCCAAACTTATTATCATAATTAAAGTTTTCTCAATAGTAAACATTTTTTTTAATATTTTGTTTTGATATCTTTGTCAATTTTTTTGAATTTAGGATTTAGATTTTAGGATTTTTTTTAAACACATTTTTTTGAATTTTGGTTAATTTTTTATTAATTTTTTGACATAAGAATTTTTTTTATAATTAACCAGCATTTTTATTCTCTATAAGATTTTTGATAATTTTTTTTTCTTTTTTATTTTTATTTTTCCCATTTTTCTTCCTTCTCTTGTATTACACAATATAATGAATAATAAAAATAGTTTTATTATAGTAATAATAATTTACAAACAAAAGATAATAATAATATAATAATATATTATATTATATATCTCTTATATTAAATTAAATAAATATGACAAATTAAAGTAACTTTTTTTATTAAATACACATTATTCCTATGTTAATAACAGAAAAATAATAACTAATCTTTTTAATTTCTTTTTTATTTGAAGCCGTACTCTTCTTATCTCGGACCTTTTCTCATTTTTGTATCTTGGGATCTCATGGACTGTTTACTCAGAATGGGCTTTTCTTGCATGTGGATCGGCACAAAAATTCACCATAGACAAAAATTTGCAAATATACATAAAATTAACAAATATTTTTAAAATAAATGTAACAGTTTGCGATTTGAATATTCAACGGCTAGTTTCTCCTGCGCTTCTCAAAACTATTCGATGGCCTCCTACTCCATTCCTGACTAATAAAAACCCTTCCTCCACTTTGTGGTTCCAATTAAGTTTCGATTTCCCTAAATTCTTTCCCTCTCTTTCTCCCCCTCCCCTCATTTCTTTTCTCTCACACTCAGACATTATTTTGTTTCCAAATTCAGACCCAATTGAAATGTGCTGAATCCACAAAATGAACGACCTAATGACCAAGTATATCATCAGCTTTGTGGATTTGAAGAAATCAGCCATGAAAGACGTTGATCGAGAAGCTCACTCCGTAGATCTAGAAATGAGCTCTTCAACTACCGCTATGGATACCGGCATGGGCCTGTTCTTGGAAGAAGCCGAGAAAGCAAAAACAGAAATGAACGATCTCCGAGAAATCCTGGATCAGTTTTAGCACGCAATCGAAGAAAGCAAATCCTTTCACAAGCCAGAAGCTTTAAAATCCCAAGAACTAGAATCAATTTCGACATCGTCACCATGCACAAGGATGCCAGGACTATTTGGCCTCAGTTTGAGGCAATGGATCGCGCCAATGCGACCAACTGCCAGCTCGCTGGCCTCAAAAATAAGGTATTCCGACAATTTAACACACCAGAATTGCCGTCACCAACACACCAGAATCAACGGATTGGGCAAGAAATTAAAAGTGGTTGGAATTCCAGGGACTGAAGCAGAGGGTGATGACGGATACAAAGAAATAGTCAGAAGATGGTATATCACCGTCACAGGCGAAAATCCAAACGACTAAATCATAGAGAAAATCATCTTTATTAGCAACGAGGAATTCTTGGGCAGGGTATCGAAGAGCACGGAAGGGGGAAGGTACTGGAAATAGCGGTGGAGATACAGGATCAGCACGACGGGGCGAAAGAGACAGAGAACGAGCTTGCTGGAGCTGCACCAGGTGTTTCTGGACATAGTGGTGATAGTGGAGGCGTAAGGCAAGAAGATGGATAACTCTTAACACCATGTGATGCAAGATTTCCATTATGTGAAGGATAGGACAAAGAAACCGCAGAGTGCGAAGACGTATCATAGGATTATACTTGCGATTGCCATCCCCATTGCAGCTCAGAGTACTGATAAATACATCCTTTGTTGCGATGTAAAATGGCAGAGAATTATGCAACCGCAATGTTTAGAGCTGCATGGAGCAATTTAAAAGGTATTAATAATCTTTAGTTAGGGGATTCTTCTGTTCGTTTATCTCTAGTGTATGACTTATCGTCGTTTTAATGGTTGAGAATTGGGCGTTGATTTGGTGTACTGGTTTTATTAAGATTGTGTAGATTCTTTTTATATTAATGACAATGAATTCGTTTTATCGCTCCAAATCAAACCTAGAGTCCTATAAAAATAGTAAACAAAAACTATAGACGTCTCTCTGATATTTATCCTCTCTTTTGATTTCTTCAATTACAGGAAGCGTAGTTTTCTCTTCCTCTATATTAGAAAGAGAGAGATAATGTGCACTCAACTCGCTCAACATTGCGCATATCTAATTGATGGTACTTAGTGGGTGAAGATTTTTTTACTGAAAATTGTTTCATTTGCATCGTTTTGTTTTGTTGGTAATCTAAACCATCCATAATTACAATCATTTTTGTTTTCATTGTTCTTCTTAAATGTGTTCAGTCAACTCCAATCGTTTATGTGAAAATGAAGATTATGATCCACATTTCTAATTATCCATTGCCTAGCATAGCTACAATCACTGCTCTAACCAGCAAGGCTGTCGATATTTGAGTGTATAACGGAAGTGCCCTTGTAGCTATGGTGGGCAAGGATTGCTTCGCCATAGCCAGTGATCGAATGCTAGGGTTTCAGCTCCAAACAAAGATTCCCTGAGGATCAATGTATCAACGAAACCTTAGCTCGATTTTAGTTGCATTTTTTAAATTTTGCAATATTTTGTTTCTAGGTTTGAGTAAAATGTTTCTGTTTCCATTTTACTTTGAATCAACGGTTTGTATTCCAGCACAAGTTGTATTAACTTCGTCAAGAAAGTTTTATGGAGCCTGAGACATTTTTCCAGCTTAGTCTCTGCTGCTCTGTATGAGAAGAGGTATATAGATCTGAAATTTTCTTTTAGAAGCTGAAGTTTAGTCAATATTTCTAGGAAATGATATCAGGTTAATAAATTGAGTACATCCCTTATTTTATGTGCCAATGCCTATCTCTTCTGGGAACTGAATTGTAGTTATTTTCAAAAGGAATTGAATAAGTGAATTATTATAACAATTAAGTGGGGAAGATACAATGTAAGTTTATGACCCCTTGTGACCAATTTTATGATAGCGAGATTTTTTATTTGTTAACTCACTATTTTAGATATGTAAAATGCAAAAGTATACAAGTTTATTTTTTGCATTTCAGTTATGGTCATAATTTTATGAGCCTGTTATTGCCAAATTAGGAGATGAAGGCACGTTCATTTGCACAGTGGATTCAACTGGAGCAAAGTAAGTTGATCTATCATAGTCATCTTGCATTTTGTGTTGATCGCCTGTCTCCTTTTTAAATTGACAGTGTCAATTTCTTAAGAAATTCATAGGATCATAACTATAGTCCTTTGTATCCTATTCTACTCTAGTCATTATGTAATGATAATATGTTATTCTGAAAGTTTCATTCTCGTAACCTATGGCTAGAAAAAAGAACAGGCTTACTTTGTCCTTAAATATTTTGAACAATCAAAAAGTTTAATGTAAATGTCTTTTCCTTCTTTATATGTGGAGAGCTTGCAAAAGATTTTGCTGTAGCTGGCACTGTATTTGAGTCTCTTTTGTGAGTCTGTCAATGTTCGAGCCCGACATGTTATGTCATGAAATTTAACCTGATGTCTTTTACATGAATATTCATTTACAGCTTGAGTTTGCCATATTCTATAATTGTTTATTTCCCCAGTTATAGGAATTTTCTAGAGTTGCTTGATTGCAGGAACAAGCTAGAATGTGATATGAGTGGAGGGGAGCAAGGACGATGGAAATTCTGGCCTTTTGCCATGCACGGGTGTTTGTCCACGACAAGCTAGTATATTTGTCTCTCTCATGCTCTCTTGCCCTATGTGAAATTGTAGTTTGCCTTTGTGGGGAATTGTGCATTTTTAATTGATGAAACGCAAAGAAAACATGCCTACTTTGCTTCTTTGAATTGCCCTCTTTACAATTTTTGGAACAGATTCCCAAAGCCAAGTAATTTTAATGCCACTGCCAATGTCAGCGTTTCTTTTACCACCATTGATATTTACTATTAAGCTAATCACTATGGTATATCGTTTGGATTTTCATATTTACTATGATATATGCTATCTTATGGTTGATAATTAATACTATATAATCATGAATTCCTTACTTTATATAGGTTGGTGATCCTTTTAAAAAAGTCTCGTTGAAGAGGAATGTCTGAAGTTACAAATCTAATTTTCGGAATAGTTAAGTGGAGATATCCCTAATCGGTATGATAATTTTTTTTATATTCTATTTTGATTTAATTATCAAATTAATTCATTCTAATTTATGTGAAGGTTTTTCTTATAATTTTCTTATATTCATGAATTCCATAATTTATATAGGTTGGTGATGAATTCCCCTTAAGAAAGTCTCATTGAAGAAAATTGTCTAAAGTTACAAATCTGATTAGATGGCTTTTCCAAAAAAGTAAATGGAGATATCCCTACTCATTTGAGTATGATAATTTTCTTATGTTCTATTTTGATTCAATTGTCAGATTAATTCCTTCTAATTTATGTGAAGGTTTGATCTCTTGTATATTTGTAACATTCAGAAGGAATTAGATTGGCAATTGAATCAATATAGAATATTTGAAAATTTTTATTATTATATATAAAATGGTAAGATAAATTTGTAATACTCAATTTGATAGAAAATATTCGAAACTTAATTTTGAATTTCATTCTTAATACCTATATCATTTCTCTTTTATTTTTTTAATGATAAAGTGATTTTTTTCCCCCATATTTAAGGTCAAAAGTCATTTTTTTTCCCTTATAAATGACAATAGAGATTCATATGAACTCACTTCAATTTTTCATTTTCCGTATTTTATTACTTTGTATTATGGTTATAATTTTAAAATTTGTTAGTGTTTTGCATCATTTTGATTATATATGTTTATGACTCTCCTTCCTTCTCTTTCTTTTTACTCATTTAACGTTGTATTAATATGGATCCAATTGCCTTTATACGTGAATCATGAAATATGAATTAATTATATTGATACATTTTTTTCCTAAAATTTATTTCATTTTTCTTTTAGGTTCTGTTTTGTTTTGTTTTTAGAAAACATTTTTTATGGGAAAAATCTTATTTACTTCTATATAAATAAAATTTTATTGCTTCTATATTGTTATAAAAAATAATTTGATGCATAAAATCATGGTAATTGAGAAAAATAATTTTTCTCTGAAAATGATAAAATTATCTTCTACTAAATTTTTTACAGTTGAAATTGATTGTATAAATTTTTTTATTATCTTATTAATTTATAATTATATTCTTAATTTTATCAAAATAAACGGATTAATAGAACCTTGGCATATTAAGATTAAGTGGTTGTGCTGGGTCAACTTTATGGTTCTGATTACGGCTACCATTCATATTGCATTGTTATTCTCATCTCCCACATTAATTTACAATATAAACTTTTTAACATATAACTTCATATTTTTAAATAGTTTTTAATCATGAAAATTAAAAAAAAAATTAGGAGTCTATAGTCGCATTTTTTTTACATGGATCGAAGTTTGTGCTTTTCATTTTTTAAAAATAATAGTCATATGTTTTTCATTATAGTATAATGGTTTCATCTTTCACCTTAATACTTCAATTGTTTTACTTTGTATTGCTATATTACTGTCGATAATAATTTCTTTTGTACTGATTGCCTTACTTTCAAAGCATATTAAACATAATTATATGTACCATGGGTTGAAATTTTGTCATTGTTATCTAATACTAACTTATCATTTTCTTGAAAGAAAAATGCTTTGCCTTCTTAAATTTTAATGAAGTTATGCGAGCCATTTTTTTATATTCAAAACTTACATAAATCTCTCTTGAAATATTAAAAAAAATACTACATTTAAAATCAAATTAAATCTTTCATTGATAAAATTATAGTTATCGATTCAAATTAAATTATATAAAATATTGAAAGTAATTTGTAGTAAAATATATATTTTGATTTAAATAGCTAAAAAAATTTGCACTTACACCAAAAATGGACTTTCTCATCAGTTATTTTTAATCATTCAAATTGAATAAAGGCATGTTTTTTAGCAATTTTTTTTCATATGATTATATTAAACTCTATAGTATTTTTTTTTCTCACCATTAAAAAATTCAAATTTAGATTGAGTGTAATCATTTTTTTTTATGTTTTAAGGAAGGTCTGTGAAGATCTCAAAATTACAATAAAACTGAGAGGATCAAAGTATTTTTCTCATTTCTTAATAATAATTTCAACTCAATTTTTTTTACTTAATTTTAACATATATGTTCCTGGCACAGGTGCTGCACCAGTGATTAATAAAGGCGCCATTTTTTATACTAGATAATACTATTATTGTATGATTTTTCACCTTTGCGTAATTTAGGTGTAAGATTTTAATGTAATGTTATGATTTAATGACATTAATGAAAAGGAAAGGAGACCTTTTTCCTCTTGGGCAGATTATTTATTTTGTTAATCTTATTGCTTATTAAGTCGTTTTGCTACATACACTATTTATTGGATTTAATTATTTAATTTGTTTAAATATGTAATGATGATTAATTGATTTTTAATGATTATGTTATCTTAATAATCATTCTCTAAATAGAGCAATATGAATAAATTATTCTTCTAATTTATCATGTAAGCGAGCAAAATAAATCAGAAAATATCTATAAGAAATCTTGTGCTCCAAAAAAATATCAGAAAATGCTTGTTTGTGACTGCAGATTTAGAATGGATCTAGAGATAAAAAATATACAGGCCAAGGTACTAACAAGGTGTTGATCGGAAGGATTTTCTATGAAAAAAAATATGAAAGGTAATATTAAATTTTTAACCTTTTACCAAAAATCGTATTAGTTGTTCATTTCCATTTTAGATGCTATGTGTATTTTCTTATTTAAATATTTCATATTTTTTTATCGATAATCTGCCCTAATCGAAAAGGTTAACAACATATAGATATATATGTATGTATATGTATGTATGTATGTATGTATGTATGTATGTATGTATTTTTACCCATACACTTGTTTTTGAGGTAAATTTTGAATTCATTGTAATTTCAAATTCTACTGTCTAAAAAATAGATAGGCATGTACATGATAATTATGACCTTTTTCATCATCATCCTCGGTTAACATCACACAAAAGTTGCATTATATTTTTTAAAAAGAAAATTATTAAATATGTGGTCAATATCAAAATATCACCTCAAATTACTATCAAAGAATTTCTTTCTTTTAATCAATTTAGTAATGAAAATGTGATGAAAATCAAATTGGTATAATTTTTTTTTATCATAATACTTAATTGATATAAAAAAATTCTTTGATATTAATTTGATATTTACCGAATCTTTCAAACAATTATTTAATATTTTATTTTATATTAGTATGCATATCAACGTGATTAATAAAGTAAAAATAGTTCAAAGTGGGGTTAAAAGTTAATATATGATTGTAATATTTTTTTAAACCTTTTGGTAATATGTTTTTCAATTATAATAAACAAAAATAATCTCAATTACTATCAATCAAAATCTTTATATTTATAAATTCTTTTCTTTCTTTTCCATCTCATAATTTCTAAATTCTTTCAGACCATGGGTAATTACACATTTGCGGTATCAAAAATAAAAATAGAAAAGAAATCAATTATAGATATGTGTGCATCATATAACAAATATCATCTTTAAAGAAAATCTTTTATCACCCTTTTATCTTTTATCACTCTTTTACATGTAACATTACATGTACTAATTAATAACCTCAAGTTTCCATATTTTACAATCTATATTTTCTGGTCAATGTTATAATTTTTTGCAACATTCAATGTTTTCATTTCAGTAAGTATAAATCTTACGTATCTACTTTAATTTTAATTTAATTTTCTATTATAATGTGAACAATATCTTTTAAATTCTTTTATTTCTCTTTATTTTTTGTGTTCTAGTATTCAAATTATATATAAGTGAAGATGAAAAAGAGAAATTCTATGTCTTATCATGTTTTGAATCTTTTTAACTAATATTAATATTTATGATTAATTTTCTTTTACTCTCTTTTGTATTTTTATTATTATTGATATCAAATATTGGATAATCTGTGTCCAATGCTCTTAGTGGAAGAGTGGAGCCAAAAAAATATGCACAGTGAAGAATTAGGGCATTATAGGTAGCGAAAGCTTGGATAAAAGTGCTTCGAATCATTGCTATTTGACTCGGACCTATTCTAAAAAAGTCAAGGCATTTCGAATTATTTGTTGACATGGACAAAGTCAAGGAAAACCTTTGAAATTTTTTTAATATTGGATCTTGGACATATCATAGTTTTGAATCGAATCTCTTTAGAAAGAAGATCTTTTGTCTCATGATAGCTTGCTCCA
Organism: Sindora glabra; assembly: GCA_020226215.1. Classification (NCBI taxonomy): domain Eukaryota; kingdom Viridiplantae; phylum Streptophyta; class Magnoliopsida; order Fabales; family Fabaceae; genus Sindora; species Sindora glabra. Next base: position 39,153,005 of record CM035232.1, on the reverse strand, counting down.
GTTCCCTTATGAAACTTTTATTATTGGGTTAGCCATACAACTTCATATGTTTCTAGCGATTTACATGGCATCATCAAATGATACAAGTCTTAGATAAGAATCTACAACGCACTAGAATGCCTTTGTTGACATTCCTTTACTCCGGCAGCATCTAGGGTTCCCCAAACAATGTGATATCTCACACCAGGTAAATCCTTAACCCTTCCTCCTCTTACTAAGACTACATAATGTTCTTGTAAATTATGGCCAATACCAGGTATATAAGCAGTGATTTCAAATTCAGAGGTTAAGCGTACTCTGACAACTTTACGTAAGGCATAGTTTTGTTTTTTGGAGGTGATAGTGGAAAAGTTGACAAATAAGTCACCCTTAATATATTTGATCTATTTTTAATTATCTTTTGTAAGTTAAGGTTTAAAGGTACAAAGAGTTTGGATTAAGATATGGGGGGATTCTATATATTGTGACATTAAAGTGAAAAATGGGTTCCAATTTTAAATAAGTTAATATGGATACGACATAAATTGAATGGATAATTCTATTATGTAAAAGAATTTATTCCATTTATTTCTAATACTAAAATTATCTTTTAAAAATTGCAATTTTAAAAATATCGAGAATTTGGATAAAGATTTTGAGAAATATTTCACATGTTGTGACATAAGTTAATAATGGACTTCAATTTTAAGTAAGTAAATACATATGATATAGATTACAAAGATTATTTTTATTATTTAAAGGAACTATTCTTTTTTTCTTGAATTTCTATGAAACTTGAATGATATAATTATATACAAATAAAATAAAATAAAATGAAATATTTTTATATCCTTATTTTGTAATTGTAGTAGATAAAAAAGTTATGTATAAATTGTTAGAAAAAAAAGTGCTTGTAGTTGTATTCCATCATTTTTAATATTATTCTACAAGTGATAGAACATTAATGATCCAAAATAAACACTTAGAAATAGTGTAACATGAAATTTTGGCTATGACACCACAAGTGTTAATTGAACCAAGTAAAACACCATTATATATCTATATATGTGTGTGTGTGTGAGAGAGAGAGAGAGAGAAAGAGTATTATTCTTTTAAAAATAAAATAAATTCATTAACACTTGTATTAATTTTCATGTATGTAAATTTTGAATTTAAATATAATTTTTTAATTATTTGTTTAAATCCTATCAACTAGAATAAAATATATAATTATTTATTTTTAATCATAACATATATTTCTACACATGTTTATGTAAAAAGTAATAATCTAGTTATAGTTAAATGCAAATATGTAATAATATTAATTAATGGTTACTAAATAATTTAACTATGATTTAATTTTATGTCTTTTGCTTTGAAATCTTAATGAATACAATTTTATGGTGATGTAACAATGTATCTATACTTTGACAATTTTAAACACTATTTTTAATATTTATTAAATTTAAAATTTTTCTCATTTTACTAAATCTTAGAAAATTGAATTAAAATTTAAATATGTAATATCACACAAAAAATAATATAGTAAGATCAATTATAATTATGAGGTATATAGAGACAAAAAATACAAATTAGATTAGATGTGAAAAAATATTTGTGCAAATATAAATATGTATAATTCCACTAAAAAAATCATAAATACATGTAAACAAATAATAAGAGATGTAATATTTAAAGAATGTATCTATCAATTAAGATAAGAACTCTAGCTATATCAATCATGTATACTATTGGATTTTATAATTTATGGAGAAAGCTAACATACAATTTCTCTCACAATTATACTTACATTTGGATAAAATATTTATTGTATTCACATTTACAAAAAATGAAGATAATAATCATAGAAACAATTATACATTGGTGTTTAATAAGTGTCATCGTTTAATTTATCTTATTGAGTTTTATTCATAAAATCTTTTCTTCTTTAATTGTTCCATAAATACTTAGATACTAAATATTGTTAATGCAAATTACAAATACAATTATCGGATAAGGTGTACTAAAAAAATTATTGAAAAGAAGTTATATTGAATTAGGAAAATATTAATATCATTAACATTAGCCTTCTAATCAATCTTAACATTGTAAAATGAGTGGATTAGTATAGATGCAGATCTAGCTTTGATCACGTAATCTTCTAACTTATATTTATACCCCTTAATATTATATACTTTTAGGTGCTTGCTACGGTGTCTTCGTAAGAACCCTGGGTTTGAAACCTAGGACATGTGGCGGAATGCCATTCACCCACCTGTATTATCATGCAGAAAAGTAAAGAATTTTAGCAGTGAAAAATAGTTGGGGCAAATTTGCCAAAATGGCCTTACTATGAGCACATCGTATTTGATGTGGCACAAGCGACATTGCCAAGGCATGTCCCTTGCTAATTAGCAATGAATATCTTTTCTTGCTTATGGAGAAGCAGGGCGACCCAAAGAAAGACACCATGGAGAGCGTTGTTGCATCGAAACCTATCAACAATAGCAGTTTGCTGCATTCTGCCATGGTCGAGGATTCAAAATCATAGATGCACAACTGCAATTAATAATATTTGGAAGAAGTTGTGTGAGGTTTGCGGCCTGGATTGGTGAAGCTCTGCATACATTTATGTAGGTGCCAATTTTGCCCTAACCACTCTTGGCTTAATAGCTAACAAGAATAGTGCACCTTGTAATTGTAGGGGATTTCATCCTGTATATGCGTTATTTATGAAGCATTAAGGGCCTAAGCTTGACAGTGAAGGAAGCATTTTTCTGCAGGTCATCAATTGGAGTTTGTCTTGAAACCCAGGTACGAAATCAAAATTTTTGTAACTAATAATCCACACAATTGTTGAATTAACTGGAAGAAATTTATGTATTGTTCAGAGCCAAGTACATTATTATGATTGTAATATTTATTGTTTTAAATAGAAAGGTATATATCATTCATTGGTCATCTATGCATGAATTTGCTGTGATATAGCTTGGACATGATTGTATGCATTGTGCAAAGGGCTTTTATAAACAGAATATTGTTATGGTATCCTTCTTCAAACTTTGACCTGTTATACCTGTGGGAAGATCCTAGTTCGGATTGGTGGTCTATCTCAGTAATCTTTGTGCTCCAAAACTGTAGTTTTTACTTTGTACTATTTAGATTTTTCTTTGGTTATGACAAATAAATATTTTAAATGCCTATTGCATCAGTATAGTTATGTAGGCATTGGTGGTTCTACAAATTGGTAAGAAACACATTAGAACTTGCCTTTAATGATCCAAGTTAATGATCCACCTCCCTATACACAGCCTGATTTGATAGAGCTTGGGCAGCATCCTTCACCTCCCTCAGCAGGCTAATTTAATAGGAACTAGGCAACACCATCCACCATCCTAAAGATGTCTGAGGAGAACCCTTAGAATTCCAGATCGGTTTAAGAATCCTACCATTGCATCAATTCGACATTCAAAACTTTGCGCAAGATCCATGAATCTAGAAATGATGGAGGGATGACTTAGTATTTTTTTTATTTGACTATTTATCTGTGCATATTTGTTTGACTTAGTATTTCTGAGTTTGCTGTGTTTGCTATGCCTGTGATCTGTTTATCTTGTCATCCTTGTGTTTGGCAGGCTTAGTGGGCATAGGGAGATCGATCTGAATTAGTTAACAATTTCAGGTTTCTCTATCTTAGGATTAGCACAATGAGTGTGGTGTTAATATCTTCCTTCTGTCCTCCTATAAACTTACAGATACTGCCACCTACTGCACTCCAATGCTTCTGATAAAGGATTGCTGGAAATTAGTCTCTCCCGGCACCTTTAGTCCCCACATATCAAACATAGGTGCCTTAACTTCAGAACTAGTTGGCTTGCTAGATAGCATTATGTTTTGAGCTATGTGGTGAGCTTGGAGCAAACCAACCTTTTACTAAAGAATATTTTATTTTCTCTATTTCATTTCATAGATGCAGTACTCATGTGAAGATGAGATTTTTAGAGTGTGAGAGAAACCTAACCCAGCTTCATTGGAAGAATATGTCATTAGGTTGAATGCTATGAAACTTTTGAATGGTTTAAAGTGTTTACAGTCTTTCTGTCATCTGTTTATCATCTTTCCTTGTACTTGCGCTTGTGCAGGAATGACACTAGAAGCGTTGTCCTGGTTGCTTAACGCTTCTGGTGTGGTTTATATTTTTGATTGGGGCGCCAGGACTACTAATGTAGGAAGACTGGGCCAGGTCCACCTTCATCAAATGCAATAAAAGAAGGCAGCGTTCATCGCGCAAACGAGAGGGATTTTGGGTTTAGGATTGGGATCGACAAAGAAATTAATTTTTTTTTTGGTGTAATGGCTCAAGACTACTAACGTTAAAAGACTTTGGATCAAACTCCACACTTCAATTATTTTGTATTTCATATAATGTAAAAAAAGGAAAATCTATTGACATCAAGCTTGACAAAAGTGAAATGTAAATTGAACCACTATTTATACAAATAGATAAATCAAATTTGAATTAGAAAAATTTCAAAGAAAAGTCTTAGATAAATGTCACAACTAACAAATTATTTACTAAATTTTTAGATTGGAAGAAATTTTCTAAAATCATAATTATAAATTCAGATTTTAAAAAATTTAAATAACGCGAGTCAGGCTAAGTTGAACTTCGAATCAGTAAATAGCTAAAATTGAATTTGGTTGGTCTAGCTTAAATTTCTTTTTAAAAAATATTGAGTCATGCTGAAACCCGTGAATAGTTATACAAATGAAATTCAGTTTGGTTAATTTAGCCCAAAGTTTTTTTAAAAAATCGAGTAACGATCAAGCCACACTAGAATTTTACTTTTATTAACGCAAGAGAGTCATTTGATATTCAACACTTAGACTAGATTTATTGATTACATTTCTTGTTTATCAATTACTAGTGTCATTCATTCAATGGGTTATATTGCAATGAATAAAAATATGAATATGTTGCACTCTCTTATTAAAGTGAAAACTCCTAAAAAACCAGTATGTATTTGAACACCTATTTCAGAATCAAGGTTGAAAAGGTATTTAACATTTTAAATATGCTCGTTAAAATCTTATTAGAGTTGTTATATTTTGACTCTTGTCTGTTAAGTTTGCCATTTGTTTGACCAATTTAAAATGGATTGAATAAAAATAAGAAATTTTATATTCTGTTTAACAATTTTCTACTTTTTTGTATTAATTCTAATTAGTGTTAAAATCAATAGGCATTGTTTTTATTTAAAGATTTATACTAGACATTTATAATGTAGACAGAAAACTACCATTAGATTAATAATAGATACTATTAGGAAATTTATTTAATAATTAGTTAAAAAGTTGAATAAATATAGATTTATGGTTATTTAGTAAGTTATAGGGTTTAGGGTTTATGTTGAAACCCAGTAAGATGGTTAAGCTTGAAACTTGTCATGAGGTTCAAGTACTTTTTGGGTTAATGACTACTACCACTAGTAGTTAAACTACCAACGTTAGAAGTTTAATACCAACGCTAGTAGTTAAGAAATGAATGACTACTACCGCTAGTAGTCATGATTATGAAATTGATAACTGAAAATTTAAATTAGCTATGAAATATATAGTATTTTTTTAAAATACAAATATCATTAGGATCTAGGATTGATATTTTAAAATATCATATAAACATAGAAAGATGTTGACTACTTAGTCGTAAAACTACAAACGTCACAAGTTTTATATCATCGGATATCTGAAAATTTTTATCACAAATTTACGATTAGGGGATGAACATAGGAAAGGTCAGGACTACTAACGCTAGTAGTACTTTTATAAACGCCACAAGTTTAATACCGATGCTAGGTGTCATTTGATAACTTAAAACTATATTTATCATGAAATGCAATTTTAAGATTAACGGGTTGATATTTTAAAAAAAATAGTATCATTCATTTTTTTACTAAAATATAAACTACTAACGTCCGAAGTTTAATATCGACGCTAGTGGTTGTTTTTTTTAACAAATTACAATTTACCTGATTGATATTTTAAAATAAATTAAATCATATTTTGTTAAAATATAAACTACTAACGTCAGAAGTTTGATATAGACACTTTTTTTGCACTTAGAGTTTAGTGTCATGTTATTAATCGCAATTTATTATGGATTGGTATTTATTAGGGTTTAGTGTCAAAAAATTTAAATTTATTATGAATTGCAATTTTAGGATTTACGGACTGATATTAAAATATCAATTTTTTTATTAAAATATAAACTACTAACGTCAAAAGTTTAAAAGGTCATTGGATAAATTTATCATGAATTTAAATTTTAGGATTTAGGGATATTAATGAAATCCAAGACTACCAACGCTAGTAATACTACATGCGTCAAAAGTTTAATACCAACGCTAGTAGTCATCTTGCAATATTAGGATTTACGGATTGATATTTTAAAATAAATAGTTTCGTATGTTTTAACATTGGGAGTATAATTTTATGGGTATTTGAAAAAATATATATATTTTTGTCATCAATTTTTTTAAAATAAGTATATATAATAAATATCATTAGATAACTACTAATTGAATTAGTGTAAATAAGTTTATTTTGTACTTAGTAGTTTACTACTGACGCTAATAGAATCTCATATTTATTCAAGATAATTTGAGTAAGGCAAAAACTTTAATCTTTGTTTAAGTAATGGGTACCAGGTAATATGTGTTTAGACTATTTGGCTAGTGGTAATGAGATTAGTATTTTCTTTCTTTTTTCACATTTGGGTTAGGTTCAATAAGTAAAAATGAATATCATTTTTTTCAAAAAAGATTATATGCACACGTTATATATATATATATATATATATATATATATATATATATATATATATATATATATATATATATATATATATATATATTTATATATATATATATATATATATTCATACACCCTATTTAATAATATATAAATTGAATGAATAAAAAACTATAAAATATTAGACATGATTAAAAATAATATTTGACTTATAAAATCTAATATAATCTAATATCTACTATAATTTTTTTGTCTCATTATTTACTTTTTTTCAAAATTAAGTTATGTATTAAACAACATCAATGACTAATAATCTAAATTCACCACAAATTATATATCTCACTTATTTGATAATTCAAAATAAATAATGATATATATTTTTACCAATAAAAAAATGCTAAAAAAATAAAATCAATGACTTCAGATGCTAATAGTTATCACCATATCCTCTTTTACAAAAAAAATATTTAGTAATCGGCACAAGCTTTGTGATAATACAAAAGTATTATCATTAGACAAAATCTAATGCGAATCATTCTTTATATCAATGCAGAAAGTTCAATAGACCTTCCTAATAATTGTAACCTAGAAGGCTTGGCGATATCCCTAATACTTGAAGGTATTTCTGAAGCTTCCATAACTTCCTTCCACTCTTCAGTCACAGACTGAATAATTTTTTCACTGCATATAAATACCGCATCTTAAGTATAGAGAATCAACTAACACCAAAGTTCAACTAGAATTAACACTGATACCCAAAAATTATGAAACTATATGTAGAGGTAAGTACAGAGTATCTACAAGTCATAAAAGTCAAATAATCACACAGTGACTGCACTAGTCAACTACACAATGGAATAAGGTAAGGAATTGGAAACCTTCTTGCACCAAAGGATCTAAGCTCTGTATATGAAGTTTTGCATGGTCTTCAATTCAATCCTGAGCAGTCCTTATCTACTAATAGTGGGGGAAAGGCCACAACATGAAATAACGGATAGGGGAGGGAGATCCATCATACCGTGAGCTTCAATTTATCATTGTTAAGGCCAACAATGGATTCGGTTCCGTATACTAATGGTGGTGCAACAGTCAAGGTACTTCACACACAGACCTCCTACATAAAGGGGACCTCAATCATTCGATGCAATCCATCAGTAGCTGCTCTGACGAAGGCTTGCGATCTCGCACCCCTAAAGGGAGCCTCAATCGTTCGTTCCAATCCATAGGTGACTGCTCTGATTAGGGCTTGCGATTTTTGCTCCTTAATGGGATGCGATTTTCAGATGATGGAAGTCTCAAACCCTTGCCATGTTAATGTACACTCAGCCCTAAGCCCTTGCCATGTCAATGCACACTCAGTATGAATTAGGGACCACTCTCTCCTAAATCTGGGGTCATTTTGCAAATACCAACACAACAGGCCCTTCTTCACACTTTTCCTGTGCCATCAAACTGTAATTTTTAATGTAAGCTGTTAGGATCATATATTAGACATCTAACGATTGCCATTAGTCCACGTCACCTAGGGTTTTAAAAGCCCCTCGGTGCTGTAGAATTGGCCTAGAAAATAACACTGAAATTAAATATCAAAGTACAAGTTGAAGGATATCCGAGCTTCAATGGATTACCACTACCTGAAGGGACTTCTGAAGCCTTCGCCATTTTCATTACAACTTCTTCATTCACGGCATGTGCTGTTATTTTTCTACTAAATATGAATCCAGTGCTGCAAACTAGATCAAATAATAGCAAGGTTTCGTAGGATTAACAATAATACCAATAAAGGGGGAGGCTGCATGTACAACAAATAATATATAGAAGCAAGTTAAATGAACAGAACAAGACTATAACAGTCAGCTAGATAGTATAATAGGGGACGAACTTCCAAGCCTTCCATGAATCCTATAATTCTTGGTAGCATAAAAGCCTGTTCCTGAATGTAAACAGGATAGAAGAATTGGTATGTGGAAGCAACAATAGCCCGACACCCAAGGTTGCAAGCTCTGTAGATGAGTTCTGCATGGTTTTGCATTGAATCTCAGACAACCTTCTCTGTTCCTTTCTACAAAATTTCCAAAGTAAGTGATAATTACAAGCATTTACTCCCTAAAACAGAAGACCTCACTCCCAAAACAGTGAGAAAAACTAGCCCAGTATCTCACTGACTGCCTTGTTTTCACACCTAGGAATTAGATGAATGCCATGCAACCAAAGCTCTGCACCTTGTAATCCACATACTCAGTATTCAAACATACCAAACTTTCATAATTGAGCAAAAACTTTTCATTGTGAGCTAAGCCAAAGCATTAGCTATTTGTAACACTAGAAAATCAAATGCAACCCTTTCCTAATTATGTATAGAACTTCCTTCCATTTGACAGAACTACCCAAAAAAACCAAATGCCTAGTAGAAGGGAGATTTTATCAAAACTTCCGTTTATGCATTATATTTGTCATCAAGACTATTTAATGATCCTTGTAGAAATAAACTATTCAGTTTAGGATTAGACATAACAAGCATAGCAACCATTACATTTTATCAAAACAGGTTCTCACATTGCCAGAATCACATGAGTTAAATTCCAATCAGAAAAATGGATGACAAAGAACTACAATCTGTGTATAGAATAGCTATCCTAGAAGGTAAGTACTCTCCTCTTTAAAGACACCACCACCAATACTAACATAGGTTGCAAAGGAGAACATGGAACTTAACCTCCTTGGTCTAAAAATTGAAAAATTAGAGAATCTTATAACCATCTTGTATTAGCTGACTTGAGCTAATAGAGATTCCCTTTCTATTGATGTTCAACTAAATTTCCTTAATCAGAATTCAATCCTCTAATGTCATGTGGAGTTTCCTTAAGTAAATTTACTCTTACTCATTGATGATCTATGCATTCTGACACACACTCACTGCTTCACTCTGTCACACACTCCAGACTAAAGTCAAACAATAAAGAGCTTCTAAATCTTATATACAGCCACAACCTGGAAGGTGACACCTGTGTTAATTAACTGCTAATTAAGGATTTCCTTCACTTTTTGCTTTACTATGCATCCATCAGCAATATTAAAAATGAAAATATCATTATCACATAGCCCTTTTATGTTGGAATGAAGCTGTTGCTCTCCACTTAATCTCCTCACAAACAGATGTAGGATATTGTATTCACAAATAGTTACCCTAACATACGAAGGAGAATCTCATTTTTTGAATAATATATTATCAAACACAAGGTAAACAAGGGATTTACGATTTTACCTTTTAGTTGAAAAATGAAACTTATGGGGAAATCATCAACCCCTGCGACTTTCACAGACTGAATTGGATAGACAAATTGTGGGATAAGTGGGACTTTACGATATTGGGATTGTTTGTTAGTCAACCAAATGGTGATATAAGACATGACAAGAATTACTTGGACTCATATATTATGGCCTTTTGTAGATGATTTTCATTTTCTATTACTATTCCTATCGTCTATACTCATACTAAAAATATGACTACGAGTAATGCTATATTCACCAATAAATCCAATGACAAAGCAAAATCTAATCGAAATACCAAATAGCTAGGATTAGTGGAATATACCAAAAGCTTTTTTGTTGTGCATTATATCTCCACAAATGTGATCCCCAACATACAGAACCTACACCAATAAATAATAAAAACATTTAGAAGAAACATAAAAATAGAAACAGATCCCAAATACTAGCATTTTCAATCTATAAACTTTGAAGTTTTGTATTAATATTAGTAGCCTTTTATACTAGAGCCATAGTTCACAATTACGTAAATCACAATTAGTTAATCATGCTTCCTATGCATTACATACTATCATTAGAGGAAGAGGGTCTCCCCTAAGCTTGATTCAATTGAGAGTAATTTATGCAGATGGGTAACATAACCTCCCTAAAATGAAAGATCACAATGAGGCTAAATATTTAGCATTAACCATTAACCATTATAGGATATAAATCAAGTATCAAAATAATACAAAATTCTTCCAAATGAATTTCATTCAACAAAGAACTCACTTCATCTAGTTGAAAAACTTAGCAAGCATGATCTTTGTCTTTTGCCAATATATGTGCTGAGATATCACCCATATTATCCATAAGAACAGAACAAGTTCCACAACCGGATCTCCAACCTAAGAAAACTACTACAGTACCATGCTACTTGGGACATGGAAGAGCCATTATCTGAATTAAGTAGCATTATGGTCTCCTACGTTACCTTAAATAACTCGGCATGACTTTCTTTAAGAAAAATCCCTGGCTTTGTGCTGCTAGGAGGATGGCCCTAAACATATTAGTAGGGAAATTTACAGATTACATTACTTCATGCATGCTGTAGGAAACCCAGAAGTTCATTTATCAGATCCATCAACCAAAGGTTACATAAAGCATTGCTACGGGAGGATAACAACCTATTTATCATGGATCTTATCTACATCAGGTGCAGAAGCGACAGTAAAAACATCATTAATGCAAATTTGGAGGGATGAAATGCCCTTCCAATTCACATATAGATCTTATGCTTCAGAATAGAGACCCAATTAATTATATAGATGTGAAAAAAAAAATCATCAATGCAATTTTAGAGGTAAATTTCTACTGAACTTTCGATTGCAAATAAAACGTAAACGAAATGGTGAATCCCTCCCCTTTCCTAGAATGCTCCAAAGGATTAATTACAGGAGAAGATGAGTTTGCCCTGCTAGGATCTGTTCTAGATTGATAATCTGGCCATACCATTATCAGATAAAGGATTGATTAAATACCGGTAGCATGACCCTCTGCTGTTAGTGCGATTGATGGCGTTTCAATCTCCGTTTGCACGGAAATCCTATTCTAGTGTGGGTTGCTCCATTGGTCGCGAAATTAGCTGATTTAAGGAGCTTTGGTGATGATCGGTTGAACACAATAGCCCATTTGACATGGAATTAACCCTAAACAATTGCCATCCCCTTTGCCCCGTCATCAATGAGATGGAACACACTCATTTTGCATTCTAGGCTGTATCTGCAATTTCCATTACTTTATACTCCCTTTCGTAAATTTACTCTATCTTTTGAAATCATTATTTTAAGGGACGACTGTGATTACTTAACCAAAATTAGACGCATATGATTATGCCACGTCACCCTGGGTTCAAAACACCCAGGGTGCCGTAGAATTCACCATACTTTTAAATAAGTATTTTCTTACAATTTTAAGTTCTCAAATATTTATTCTCATTTAAATTCTTTTATTCTATTAATTTGGTATAAAAAATCTTTAATGGTGTCTATGTCATCCTATATGACTAACTTATTATTTTTAGGATATCTGATCATCAAACATATTACAATGAAGGTTTAATTATTCTAAATAAATACTTAAATATGGAGTTTTTAAAATGATTTTCATTTAAATTCTTTTATTGAGTTTTATCCATAAAAGCTTTTCTTCTTTAATTGTTCCATAAATACTTAGATACTAAATATTGTTAATACAAATTATAAATACAATTATTGGATAAGGTGTACTAAAAAAATTATTGAAAAGTTATATTGAATTAGAAAAATATTAATATCATTAACATTAACCTTCTAATCAATCTTAACATTGTTGAATGAGTGGATTAGCATAGATGCAGATTTGGCTTTGATCACATAATCTTCTAACTTATATTTATATCCCTTAATATTATATACTTTTAAATAAGTATTTTCTTACAATCTTAAGTTCTCAAATATTTATTCTCATTTAAATTCTTTTATTCTATTAATTTAGGTATAAAAAATCTTTAATGGTGTCTATGTCATCCTACATTACTAATCTATTATTTTTAGGATATGTGATCATCAAACATATTACAATGAAGGTTTAATTATTCTAAATAAATACTTAAATATGGAATTTTTAAAATGATTTTCATTTGAAGCATTAATTTAATAGTTTCATATTTAATTTAATTAATTAATTAATAATAATAATAGTAATAATAATAATAATAATGCTTTCAATATTTTTTATCTTTAGTTAATGATTAATGTATTGTTGTTTGACTATTATCATGCGTTAAAAGAGAAAGTGAGGTGAAATGCTTTCACTATTATTTTTTTTGAAAATTTTAAAAAATAAATTTTCGTTGTTATATTTAACAAATAGAAATTATATGAGAAGTTATGCGAACAGATAGTTTGCAGGAAGTTATGAATGTTAAGTTTATTAAATTGTCTTTTATGTATAGTGAGAAGTTGAAGTGTGAAGAGTTAAATATATAAATATGTGATTTGTAGTAAGAATAACATGATTTTTTTTAAATGTTTGAAAGTCTCATTTTAAATTTAATTTTTTTAAAGTAAGAGTGGAACGTAGAACTTTCTTATTCTTTTTATATATTAATATAAATAACTAAATTTTAGTTATTTCCTTTTGGTTAAGTTCAATTTATTTTCAATAAAATGGTTGTATATAAAACACTAAATTTTCAAAATGTTGAAATTACGAAAAAAAAATATAGAAAGTTTTAAAATAGGGTTAAAATATATGAGCTTAAATTTGATGCATTGTTAGTATAAAAATATTTTATACTATCAGTAAATAAGAAAATAATACATAATTAAAATTTAATAGTAATTAAGGATTCTTATTAATAGTAATTTTTTTATAATTTTTATTAATATAATAACACAAGGATGACTGGTAGGATAAAATTGGTTTATAATTATATCAACAATAGAGCAAATTTAAATCCAATATAGATTTAATTGAATTTAAATCCAATTTACTGTTAATATAAATTAATTTTATACCATCATTTATCTATGTATTGTCAAATCAATAAAATTATTTAAATCTTTTTTATTATTTGTAAAAATCATTAATTTTTTAATTATGTGTAATATTCTTATTTATAGAAAATATAAAAAATTTTATACAAATGGTGGATTAAATTTAAACTCTATTTAAAATTACAAATATAAAAAATATATAAATAAAACATGAAAAAAAATCAAGGAATAAAGTATTGGATTGTATTAGAATTTAAATTTGGAGAGAAAGTACGTATAATCCATTAAATTTTGCATTAGTATAATCCATCGTTTATCTATGTATTGCTACATCAATAAAAACTATTTAAATATTTTTTATTATTTTTAAAAATAATTATTTTTTAATTATGTGTAATATTCTTATTTATAGACCATATAAAAATTTTATACAAATAATGGATTAAATTTAAGCTCTATTTACAATTACAAATATAAAAAAAAATATAAATAAAACATGAAAAAAAAATCAAGGAATAAAGCATTGGATTGTATTTGAGGAGGGAAAGTATGTATAATCCACTAAATTTTGTATGAGTATTTTTGTAACAATTTACTTCCTCGAAGTTTTTAAAAAACTAAAATAGTAAGTGGGCTGTTAAAATTTTTAGTCGCTCTAGGCCATGTGAAGAGCATATGAATACTTGCCTTCTTTTATTCTCATATTTTGTAATTTTAAAATGTTTACAAAAACATAGAGCAATAAAAATTAACAATTTAGAGCTTGAAGATTACTAAAATAATAGGAGGAATATGGTTTCAATTATGGAGCACTTCTAGTATAGGTTCATGCCAAAGAATGCGAGTGTGCTTGTATGATTTTCTCACAGTGACAAGGACTTTATGGTCCAACAAGAATTTCAAAACAAGATACAATCCTTGCTTGATCAAAGAGGTATTGTTCCAATGGAAAAAATTTCATCTTTTATTTTTGTTAAAGATCTATTCTTCTTTTCTCATTTTGTAAACTTCCCTTAAAAATTGCTTTTATGAGTTATTGGTTAAAATATTCTCTTAGTTGTTTATGTCTATGCCCTAAAATCTATTATCCTTATTGAATTGACTTGTATAATTTTATTTTTACTATAATATGCTATTTAGATGATTGGGCTTCCATTATTGGGGATAAAAGTGTTTCCATTTTTTCATTATCTAACTTTTTAATTTACTATCATGTAAAGTCTAAAAATTTCAATAATTTTTATTATGTTTGTTTGATTCCCTATTAACTAATCTTAATAAATTATTAGATGAATTTAAACTTTATTTATGAATATAAAAAGATATATAACTATAACTTGAAAAAAAAAGGAATAAAGTATTAGAATATAAATTTAGAGAAAGTTGTAAGAAAATTTTTAGGATTCACAAAATAATTTTATATTCATACAACCATAAATCCATAAAGAGGAGTACAACAATTGCACAAATAAAATAAAGAGTTTTGAATTACCTGACCCTCCTGCTGCATCCATAATGTCTGATTGTAGAATTGGTTGGATCACTGCCCACTCTTCCTCAGGTGAGTCTCAGAGAGAATATTTGGAATTACAAACTGCAATTTGATGGGAGACTGCAGCTCACCTTATAAGGAGGTGGATAGGGATCCTAACCCTAACCCAACTAGGATTAATTGGCCCATCACAATTAATCTAGAATAGGGTATATGCACATACTTTAGAGTTTTAATATAACACAAAGTCTAGGTATTATTATTATATTAATGACATTGAATTAATTCAATTATATATTAAAATATGTTTAGTCCATTATTTTACAATCTCCCACTTGGACAAGCACATTTTAATATATAATTTTAAATTACAATATGTGGCCACTTTTAAACAATGTCATTAATACAATTCATACCATTACAACCATAGGTCAAATATGAGATTTCATTAAATGCATACCTGATCATCCGATAGGGTTGAAAAGATATACATATATGAAATACCCATTTCAAAAGACCAAACAATATAAAATGTGTGCATAATCGAAATATACAAAATGATCCATGCATCCGCCCAAGATACTTTACAATAGTTTGAGACAGGGTCTTAATGTCTCCTCATACTGCCACAATGGCAATATTATAAAATCTCGAGATTAACAAAATTTTAGTTTCATAAATACTCCCACTAACCCAAAACATCAAAAGAATCAATAAGGCCCATATTCAGTACATGTCTTTTAAATATTCCTACAGCTAGGCCTTTGGTTAATGGGTCTGCAAGCATACAATCTGTCGAAATATGCTCAATATGAGTAAGATGCTCACGTATCTTCTCTCTCATGAATTGAAATTTCACATCAAAGTGCTTTGTACGAGTAGAGCTTTTATTGTTTTGAGAGAAACTAACAGCAGCAGTATTATCGCAATAAATGGTTAAGGGTTTCGAAATGCTTTCAACTAAGCAGAATTCAGAGATAAAATTTCTTAACCATATAGCCTCTCGAGTGGCTTCATAACAAGCGACATACTCTGCTTCCATAGTGGAGGTTGCTGTTAAAGATTGTTTGACACTTTTCCACGATACAGCTCCTCCTGCAAGCATAAAGATATATCCAGATGTTGACTTCTTATCATCTTGTAGGTACCTCATAACTTTCTTGGCTGCTATCCAGTGTCTTTGACCAGGGTTACTTAGGTACCTCCCAAGCACACTAATTGCAAAAGCAATATCTGGGCGTGTACATACCTGGGCATACATCAGGCTACCAACAGCGGAAGCATATGGGACTATACTCATTTTAGATTTCTCATCATCATTTTGAGGACACTGGGCTTTGGAAAATATTTCACCCTTTTGAATGGGCGTAGCACTATGCGAGCATGAAGCCATGATAAATCTTTTAAGCACTTTATCTATATACGCGCTTTGAGACAAACCAAGTAAACCCTGGGATTTGTCATGATGGATCTCTATGCCAAGCACAAAAGATGCATTTCCAAGATCCTTCATATCAAAATTCTGTGACAGTGCTAATTTTGTCTCGTTCAAAATTTTTATATCATTACTCGCAAGGAGAATGTCGTCAACATATAACACCAGGATCATAAAATTGCCCGCGCTTATCATATAATAGATGCACTGATCCACTGCATTCTCCTTAAATTCAAGAGAGGACACAATCTCATGAAATTTGAGATACCATTGCCTGGATGCTTGTTTCAGGCCATATATCGATTTATTTAACTTACACATAAGTGCTCTTTTCCATTCTCTTGGAAACCATCTGGTTGTTTCATATAAACTGTCTCTGATAAGTTACCATTAAGGAAGGCAATCTTCACATCCATTTGATGTAGCTCGAGATCAAGATGAGCTACCAAAGCCATTATAACTCGAAACGAGTCTTTGGTCGAGACTGGTGAGAAGGTCTCCTTATAATCAATTCCTTCCTTTTGTGTGTAACCTTTAGCTACTAATTTGGCTTTATATCTTTCAATTTCACCTTTAGCAGTCCGTTTGGTTTTAAAAATCCACTTGCAACCAACTGGTTTACATCCTTCAGGTAGTTCTACCAAATCCCATACATTATTCTTGTACATTGAATTTATTTCATCCTCCATGGCATGAATCCATTCTGAGGAATTAGGACTCGAAATAGCTTCTGAAAAGTTAATAGGATCAGAATCATCATTCACATCAAACTCATGTTCTTGCAAATAAACAACATAATCATTTGAAATTGCTTGACGCCGGGTTCTTTGTGATCTTCTCAGGGGAACTTCCTCAATTTCTTCATTTGGTTCATTCACTAATTAGATCGGTTCAATTATGGGTTGGACTGGATCAATTTGTGGTTCTATATGAGATGATTCTTCAGAAGGCACTATCAGAGGAACAACACTATGTTTATCAAGTATTTGGGAAATGTTGCTTTGTTCTTCTCCTAGGGAGATCTGAAGTGATTTTCTCCCACTGTGCAATTCATCCTCGAAGTAAATAGCACGATCAGATTCAACAACTCTCAATGAATGAGATGGGCAATAAAATCTACTTCCTCTTGAACCAATACAATAGCCAATGAAATACCCACTAATTGTTCTTGCTTCAAGCTTCTTAGTATGTGGGTTATAAGGTCTAATTTCAGCTTTGCATCCCCAAACATGAAAATGTTTCAGGCTAGGTTTCTTACCATATATTAGCTCATATGGGGTCTTTGGTACAGATTTGCTTGGAACTTGATTCAACACATACGCAGCTGTTCTCAAGGCATCACCCCATAAAAATTCTGGTAAAGTGCAGTGAGTCATCATACATCGTACCATCTCCATGAGTGTTCTATTCCTCCGCTCTGCGATTCCATTCTGCTCTGGTGTGCCAGGCATATTATAACTAGCTTCTATTCCACACTCTTGCAAATATTTTGCAAAAGGACCAGGGTTTCTACCAGTTTCATCATATTTACCATAAAATTCACCACCTCTGTCTGAGTGTACACATTTTATTTTCTTTCCCAGTTTCAATTCAATTGCAACCTTGAATCTTTTGAAGGCTTCTAATGCTTCAGATTTTTCAGAAAGAAGTTCTACCCATCCAAATCTTGAATAATCATCAGTAAAGGTGATAAAATACTTAAAGCCTCCCATTGCACTGGGTGAGATGGGTCCACACACATCAGTATGGATTAACTCCAAAATATTCTCTTTCCTGGTCCTCTTCCCTTTTCTAGCTTTAGCTGTTAATTTTCCTTTGATGCAGTCTATACAAACGCTGAAATCTGAGAAGTCAAGATTAGGTAAAACTCCTTCTTTTATCAATCGTTCCATTCTTTCTTTGGAGATGTGGCTTAATCTTCTATGCCAAAGTATTGAAGAAGTTTCATTTAATCTTGGTCTTTTATTTCCAACAACTGAGTTGATGGAATTTTCAAAAGTATTATCTAAATCAATTTTATATAAGCCACTATTCAAAGTACCAGTTCCAACAACACAGGAGTCGTAATATATTTTAAAATTATTATTTCCAAATAAACATGAATATCCATCTTGGTCTAAACAAGTAATAGAAATCAAATTCCTTCTCATGGAAGGTACGAAAAACAACGTTTTTCAATTCTAAAATATGACCAGTAGACAGATGTAAAGAAATAACTCCTATGTGTTGAACTTGTACTTTGTCTCCATTTCCTAATCTCAAAGTTGTTTCACCCTCACTTGGCCTCCTCAGATTTCTCAGCGCTTGCAAGCAATTAGTGACATGGATAGTGGCACCAGTATCCAGCCACCAAGTGTTAAAAGGAACTTCAACACTATTAGATTCAAAACAAACTAGAGCTAAAAGGTTACCTTTCTTCTTCTTTTCAAGCCACTTCTTAAATTTGAAGCAGTCTACCCTTTTGTGCCCATACTTCTTGCAAAATTTGCAATTTCCTTTGAACATGGCTTTCTTAGGTTTATGATGTTGCTCCCTCATATCATTCTTCTTTCTTTCATGATGGGATTTCCCCTTATTATCCTTCTGGAAGGGCCCATTTACTTGTCCAGAACTCGAACCATGAGAGATGAAGTTTGCCACTTGCATCTTTGTCTTCTTCATATCCTCTTCTGCTTGAGTCATTATAGAAATCATTTCATTAATAATCCATTCTCCCTTCTGAGTGTTGTAAGATGTTTTTAACACATCAAATTGAGGAGGAAGCGA
This sequence comes from Sindora glabra, assembly GCA_020226215.1. Taxonomy (NCBI): domain Eukaryota; kingdom Viridiplantae; phylum Streptophyta; class Magnoliopsida; order Fabales; family Fabaceae; genus Sindora; species Sindora glabra. The sequence goes on along the minus strand of CM035232.1, from coordinate 39,133,735 downwards.
CTCCAGGGCTCGCCAGATCAAATAACTATCTCCCAGATCAACATTCATGCTCTTCAATCGACTATAATAATGCACTAATTTCATTATATGCTCCCAAACACCACTCACTCCATCATACACAGTCTTCTCCAATAAGGACAGAAAATGCCCTTTTTCAGCTTTATCAAACTTAACATATTTTTCAGCCACTGAATTCAGGAACGTTTTTGCCTTCTGAATATCAGGAATACTTTGCCTAATGGTTTTATCCATAGTGTACTTTATCACCATCAAACAAACTCTATTGGAATGAGTCCATTTTTCATGATGAGCTCTTTGAGCAGGAGTTGACTCCTCATTGATCTCCGGTTCCTCTTCACGTAAAGCTAGATCAAGGTTAGAGACTACCAGATACAGTTTCAAGGATTCCACCCAATTCTCATGATTAGTCCCATTTAAAGTTTTCACAGAAGTCAGTTGCATAGGAACAGAAGCTGAGGAAAATCATTAAAATTTATGAAATTAATCACAAATTAACAACATTGCATGTTTGAACAATAATCATGCTTAAAATTTTTTCTCTCAAAAGATGCAACTATTTACAGTATAATGTTATGATACTTAGTACCGATGGGGTATAAGTATTACAACATAATACAAGAACTATATGCTAAAATCCTAAAACCTAACACCGATAGGGTATTTAAAATTTTAGAAAATTAACATATAATCCTAACACTCATATTATCGCCTACAAACCATATTAATAGAATTATACCGATAGGGTATAATTTTCATTAATATAGTACTCTCCTTATTATTAAATCATCATAACAATAATTTAATCAATAATATTACATAATATATATATCAAATAAAACATCACAAGAATTTTATGCAATTAACCCACGATAGGTGAGTTTAATTACATAAAATTTAAAGGCAAAATATGAGCAATTATAACCTTTGTATAAATTAAAAAAAAATTATACAATAGATAATTATACAAAAATTATATAGTGAAAATTTCAAGCTAAAATTTAATTAATTAAAAAAAAAATTTTAAGCTTGGAGAGTGGAACACAACCGTATTTTTTTTTTATTTATATATCCATAATGTATAAGCATGAAGAAAAGCCAATATATATATATTTTAAACAAATCTTCTTAAAATCTAAACCACAAGGCAATGCAGAGATTTATGTCAATGAACGTCTTATTTACAACTGATGCATGGTTACGTACGGGGCAGAGAAAGAGAAACAGAAGCCGCCGCGAGACAAGGTGACGTGTCGGAAAGAGACAGACAATTACTCAAATGTCTCCAGTTCCAGCGTGAAGAAAAGTCAAAACATATATATATATTTTAAACAAATCTACTTAAAATCTAAACCACGAGGTAATGCAGAGATTTTCCAGAATTCTAACAAATTCTATATATTACCGAAACAGATCCAAAAAACATTAAAATTTAATCTCAATTCAAATCAACATACTAAAATAAATAAAAAATAATAAATCTAAAATAATATTACCATAATTTTATTTTGATGTATTATGGTCGGAACATATAGGGAATTCATATTAGATATAATAAAATATCAAAATATAATTTGTACAATTCGACTCATCAATATGAATTTTTGGCTCTGATACCAATTGTAAGAAAATTTTTAGGATTCACAAAATAATTTTATATTCATACAACCATAAATCCATAAAGAGGAGTACAACAATTGCACAAATAAAATAAAGAGTTTTGAATTACCTGACCCTCCTGCTGCATCCATAATGTCTGATTGTAGAATTGGTTGGATCACTGCCCACTCTTCCTCAGGTGAGTCTCAGAGAGAATATTTGGAATTACAAACTGCAATTTGATGGGAGACTGCAGCTCACCTTATAAGGAGGTGGATAGGGATCCTAACCCTAACCCAACTAGGATTAATTGGCCCATCACAATTAATCTAGAATAGGGTATATGCACATACTTTAGAGTTTTAATATAACACAAAGTCTAGGTATTATTATTATATTAATGACATTGAATTAATTCAATTATATATTAAAATATGTTTAGTCCATTATTTTACAAAAGTATGTATAATCCTTTAAATTTTACATGAGTATCACATTTAGTATATAAACTTTTAATTGTAACACTTTAGCTTTTAAAATTTTCTAAACACTAAAACAATCAATGGGTTGTTAAAATTAATAGAACAAAACAATGTGAGAAGCATGTGAATACTCGCCTCCCTTTATTCTAATATTTATAATCCTAAAATGTTTATAGGAATAAAGAGCAATGAAAAATAATAATTTTAAAGCCTAAAGATTGTTGAACAATGAAAGGGACAGGGTCTTAATTGTGGAGCACTTCTAGTATAGATTCAAGTTAAAGGATGCAAGCATGCTATGCTTATGTAGTTTTCTTGCAATGACAAGGATTTGATGGTCCAATAGGAATCATGGAAGAAGATACAATCTTTACTCAATTAAAGAGGTATTATTCTTTTGAAAAAAAATTTCTCCTTTTATTTTTATTAAAAATCTATTCTTCTCTTATGAATAATTGATACTCTTGTTGTTTATGTTTATGCCCTAAAATCTATTATCCTTGATGAACTAACTTGTATAATTTTATTTTTACTATAATATTCTATTTAGATGATTAGGCTTCCATTATTAGGGATGAAAGTGTTTTATTTTTTCATTGTCTGCCTTTTTAATTTGCTATACATGTGAATTTTAAAAATTTTAAATTTTTTTGTTATATTTGTTCCTTTGCCTACCAATTAATCTTAATAAATTATTAAAGGAATTGTTTACATTCAAATTATAATGCCTTTTTGCTAATTGCATTAATGCTAGAATTCCTTTTTCTTTTGGATCAATAGGACCATGGTTTCTTTAATTTGTTGCAACCTTTAAAAAATGATGATTTAGGTGCAAATGTCCCATGATATGTTGAAAATATTTATGATTTTAGAGCTAAATAGAAATAAAAGATAGAAAGGTTAAAATTGAACTGTTAAAGGGGAAAGAAACCAAATTGTAAAATAAAAAGAGACAAAAAGTGATAATAATGGCAAGGAGATAATTATGAAATTCTTAAAGAAATCACAAGAGAAGGAAAAGGATATTTGAAGATACTTATTGCAATTTAAATTGTAATAGGATGAATTATTGTTAGTTTAATAGTATAAGCTAACAAATATGCAAGTGTATTCCTACGGAGAAGTACATGTTGGATTCTTTATGTTTTGGCATGCATGTAGTGTCAATATGACCTTCTTTTTTATATATATCAATTACCAAGTTACCTAGAAACAAGTAATAATTTAATGAAAACATCTACCGGATATTTTCTACATTGAAAAAGGTAAATATTTAGTAAAATCCTTTTTCTTTAAAATCAAAATGTTTGCTTCATTGAATAAATTCAATCTAGTCAATATTGTTACACTTCCTTTAACTCCACATTAACATTAATCATTTTCATGATTATGCATAGGTATAACTTTAAAGCTTGTGAAAATCCATTACATGGCCTTCTAGTAAAGATTCCTTAAGAAAAACAATGATAATTAGAGTTGTAGTAAAGCCACTTGAGATTAAAAATAAATAAATTTTGTAGTAATTGTCATAATAAGTGAAGGAATTTACTTGAGATAATCAAAAGCATGTACAACATTGTTGCTAATCTAATACTTGAAGAGATAGTCCACCTATAACATAAAAGTTACAAGTAAAGCTAAGCATAAAGTAAAAGAAATACAACTCATATTATAGGTCCTTAGGGATAAAAATAGGAATAAGTATATTTAAACATAGGCACATTAACAAAGTGAAGTATCAAATAACATATAAGATGTAGTTAATCAATGATTAGTTATAACATCAAACTTTTCATTGAAATATTGAACATTTTCAAATGTTAGGTAAAACCACATGCAAATAGAAGATGAACTCAAGCAAATGTCAAAAAAGATAGAAAGAATAATAGTATCTCATCGATTTCTCTAAAGATGCACTTTGAAAAACTTAACCATTTTTAATATGATGTTGTACTTGAATGTAACAACTCAAAATGGGATAAGAAATATCAAGCAAATTTTTTTTCTCTAGAAAATTTCAATTTAGAACCTTGATAGGAAAATTAAGCAAAATTCAAAAGAATCAAAAGGATAATTTTAGAGTGAGACTAATTAGAAAAATTTTGGGAATTTTAATAAGCATTATAATGAATGAAAATCAAATTAAAAAACAACTTAAGAACAGATTCAAGAAAATTCATTGAGGAATTTATTGAATTTTAAAAATTTGATAAATTAAAAAAATAAGAAAATAAGCTAAAAATATAATAAATTAATTTTAAAATTTTATAGATAGCTTAAATTAATTTTTAAGGCTTAAAAATGATTATGGAAAATCAAAATTGAAGTTTAAAAAATATTTAAAATTTTATGAGTAAAAATACAAGAAAGTGAAAGATTTGGGGTTAAATTATAATAAATTAATTTTGTCTTTTTAAGTAATTTAATTTTTATTTGTATTAGAATGGTTTAGCCTAATTTTTGGAGGCTTAAATATAATTTTTAAGATCCAAAAATTTGGATCCAAGTTTCTAAAGAAAGCTAAGGACCTAAGTGAAAAAAGGATAAATTTTGGGATCGTTTTGTAATAAACTCTATTTATCCAATTTATGTGAATTAGTTTTATTGGTTATAAAGCTAATTATTTTCTAAATCCCTAGCCTTTTTGAATGTGAAAGCCAACCCCCTCCAAGTGTCCTAAGATTTTTGTTTCAAAATTTAAGATAAATTAGCAAATAAATAAAAGATTTTTGTATTTAAGGTTTTTAGATGTATATATATTATTGGCTAGCTAATTTTAAAGCAAATTTTTGCTTCTTTAGCCAGAAAACTGTGAAGGAAAAGGAGAAGAAGACCAAGCCTTCTTAAGGAAAACAAAAAGGGGTTACACAATTTACTTTTTAAACTGTAAGGTAATCAAAGAGTTTTATTAAAATTTCTTTCATAATTTGTAGTCATTATTCTTCTTAAATGTCTAAAATTTAATTTATTGCTATGAAGCTTCTTCTTGCTATTTTCAAAGAATTTCTTAGGTGTTTAGAAGGAAAAAGATTAAGGTAAGTGATTATTCCCACTACTATTAGGATTGTATCAAGATATGAGTTGCAATATTGCTAATTTATAATTCCTTTTACTTATCTTGTTATAAGTTGTGACATGATATTGTTGTGAGGCCTTTATATAATATTCAAATGGTATACTATTACGGAATTGATGTTTGAAAGGTCGGGAGGGGAAATCATTAAGATTGTGTAGAAAGGTTGAAGGTAGAAATTATGAAATCAGCTTTTCTATGCTATCTTACAATTTAGATATAGAAAATTTTAAAATCTTAAATTTCTTAACATACCAAAGTTTTATTTGTTGTTAGAATGAATAAGGATAAGTTAGGAAATTTTTTTGGAGATTTTAGAAAGCATGAAAAAAACTAAATTGTAAGCGAGTTACTCAAGGAGTTCATTTTAGAACCTTGTGTTGGTTGGTCATGGTTTTGATTTTTTTTTAAGGTATCAAATGATTAAGAAAACTCATAAAAAATTTTATGCTTATCCTTCCATATATTAGGAAACTCATGACCAAATTTAGTGGTAATTGGAGTTCATTTGGATATCCAATAAAATTTTCTATTCAAGTGCTTCAATGCTATTTCGGTTCTAACCCTCTATGATTAGTCTCGGGTTTCCTTTTATTTAACCTATCAAATGAATTAGAAAACTTATGAGACTTTAGGGACATGTTAGCAAGTTTACGTTAAAATTTTGTGGCAATTGAAGGTGATTTGGTTGCCTAAATTATAGTATTATTTGGAATGCTTTGATGCAGTATGAAATTTTGTAAGCTTGAGTTCTTGTTTTTAATTCACTAGTGAACTCATGAAATTACTTGTACAACACTTAATTTATGTTAAAAATGTTGTGACAAAGTTTTGTATCAAATAGCTTCCATTTGATTAATGAAAAAAAGGATTATATTGCTAATACTGTTATGTTATCCTATTTTACATTGCTAATGGATTTTGGTTAATCAGTCTTTGATAAATATATTTATGCAATTTAATTATTGCATTTTGTGCAATATCATGTCAGGAACATAAAAAGAAAGTTCCAAACCATAATACTTATACAAAATTATTTGAAATACTCGAGAACCTTTAAGGAAGCATTAAGATTGCTTATGACACATTGATATATTACATAGAACACTTATGGCTTGGTTAGTATTGATACATTCATTGAGATAGACCATGTAGGTAGTGTTTCAACACCCTAATATTGATTATCATGGCTTGAGTGAAGGGATAGATATAACATCCTTCATAAAGAAGGAAATGAGTAATTAGTAATGAAGGGAAAATATTGGTAGCTTTAGGCTTAAAGAAGTGGGAGGATAAAGTTGGATTGAAGGTATGAGGTGACTTATGTATACCTATCATTATCATTTCTATAACTATACAATACAAATAAAGAATATCTAATTGAGGAATACTTCATAAGTTACTAAATAGGCATTTGATCGAAATGAGAAATTAGTTTTCCTAATAAAGGACTCTTTAAGTAGACAAGGAATAGTCATTTACTGAGTATATTTTATACTCACTCTTTTTATTAAAATGAAATTGCAAGCACTGGACATAGATTTATGGGAGAGCATTAATACTTAAAGAGGATACTTTATGACACCTCATGGAACTTTTGAAATAGTATTTTGGTTTGAAATTTGGATCACTTATATAGAAGTTAGATTATCTTATAGTATAGACTTTTAGCCAATAGATTTCAAGCCTAATGCTTTTGTAGTATTTTCTCTTCATAGAATTTCACCTTTGGAAGTCATTACTAGTAATAGCACCAGTTCTTCTTTCACTAAGTTTGATCCAGATGAGGAAGATTCTAATAGACTATGCTAGGAACCTATATTATCATCTATATTTTATATACGTTACACTTGTATGAACACTTTTATTCTTTGTATGTATATATTAATATAAATGGATATAAAGCTTATTTTACATGTAATTTCATATTGTGTATTACTGTTCAACTGGTTACTTTTTTATGAAAGGTCTTAAGGAATATTAAAAGCTTCTAAAGATATCTATTTAGAAAGTTAGCACTAACTAGGTATTTTTATGTCGGCTATGACAATTACAAAATGGGCCGTGACATTAAATGATTGTAAAATTGTCCAGCATGCCTTAAAAAAGGTATATTAGCATGAATAAGATAAGAAATAGAGAAAATACAAGTATTAAAGCCTAACCACTAAAAGCTTTTTTTATGATGTCATTGGATTTGACACAAAATCCCATATAACATAAAAGTTTCTATGGATAAAGTGCATACAAAGTAAAGCATTATCATTAATCTATAGCATAACAAATTGTAAGTTGTTGAAAATGTTTCAAAATTACGATTTTGAATTATAGTCTCAAATAACAAGCCACTAAGAAAAACTAAAACATAACAATAAGATAGCATATAATACTTAACACGCTAAAGTACATAGCAAATACATGCATACATGCAAACAACAACCATAATTTTAAAATTGCAAGTTAGTAACATTATCATTGAAAAATAAGTCTATATAAGTATTTATATGTAGAAGTATTGCATAATTACGTCACATTTTATACCTAAAATAAAATAGCTTATTCAAAAGGTTAATAATAGTAATAATATTTTGATACTAGTTTTTTTTACAAAAGATAAGCCCAAAAAAATCTATTCCTAAATAATAAGTCTACTTATATTTCCTTATTTGCCCTTAAGTTTTTTGCCTTCAGTAGCAAAGCTTATGAATTGCTCATTGCATTGTGATGATAATTATGCTCCAAGTATGAGATAAATAACATCCGATACATTTTATGAAAAACTACCACTATATGAACTTGACCTCATATTTTTCATTTGCATAAATTTACTTTTTGAGTAGACTTTTTTCTTGCAAGTCGTAACATCATGTTCAATAATAACACATTTGCTACAAGTGATAAATCCTTCTTTCTTTGTCACTTTGTAAGCTAACCTAGGCATTTTTTGTCTTTTCTTCCTTTACTTGGTTTCTTGTAGTAGGGAGGTAACATAATTATATGCTTGGTCATTTCCTAATCGGATTGTCCAAGCACAAGATAAATTGCATATTTATATGTCTTGCTAAACAATTTTATTTGAAACTAACTATGAATGTAGGATTTGGGACTTTTTCTAGTTTGTTGAATGGCAGTAACTGCATGCTTGCATAGAATTCCAATGATATCCTAATTCATTACAAGTGCATGAATGGGCTTTGAGGTTAATAGTCTTGGTTATGCCATAGAAGTCCACTTTAAATTTCATTTTTTCCAATATAGTGTGCAAAATAATTCCTTAAATCATGCTTATTTTCTTTTAGAATGGTTTATGTAATAAATGTAAGAAGTCCTTTATAATTTTTTCATGACTTTGCATTTCTTCTAATCTATTCAAGCATTTATAGGATTAGCATGTTTCTAGCTTCTAAAATATATGACTTATATGAATATTTCAAGTTATAAACAAGAACGTCACACTTTACCTTTGTGCTAAAATGTGACCTTGACTAATATCTTGGTTCTAAATCTTTGATATAGTTTTAAGCATCAATACCTAATTTCTCAATCTTTTTCATCCAAATTTCAAACTCCCTTGGAGCACTAGCACAAACAACCTTCTAAACAATATTCTTGAACTCTTTCCTTTTATACCTTGAATAAAAATTAGTATACAAGTGTTTTACACAATTTTTATGGTCAACTTAAGGAAAATTTTGGTTAAAAACTTCTAGCAAATCTACTTAATATGAAATTAGATAGCTTCAATTTAATTTTAATAGTTCAAGCAACCAATACAATGAATAATATAGGAACAAGAAACTTATCAACCTTACCTTTTGTCTATCACTAATGAATGTCCATTTAGTATCTTCAAATTTACCAAGATCTTTCATTAATATATCCATAAACCAATACTAGTTATCCTTGTTCTCAAGTTCAACCACTACCCATGGTAAAAGGTATATATTATCATTCCCATCCCTTGCTATTGCATTAAACATTTGTTCCCTAAACACTCATTTTAAGAAATAATCATCTAATCCAATAATTTTTCTACATTTAATAAAGGAGTCCTTTCTAGTGCATTAATCATCATATATAGCATCTTAAAGTAAGGCAATTGCCCTTTTATTGGTGTTACACCTTTTAAAAAATTTGGATATATATTTATAATTAATTAATTATTAATATTTATGTACACATGAAAAAATTAATGTGATGGTGAATTCTTTTAGGAGGGAAAGTATTTTATACCCTTTTTGAAATATAGTATTATAAAATTTTATCTTGTGATGAGAATAATTAGAATGATTTGTACACTTTTAATTAAAATAAAATTTTCATAAAAAAGATGAATTTTGATAAGTAAATATGAATGAGATTTTAAATAAAATAAAATTTAATAATTTCATGAGTTATGGGATGAAAACTTTATAAGAAATATATGAGAAAAAGTTAATAGAATAAAAGGCTTAATGTTTTAAATCATTAGAAGTAATTATGTGAGTATGAAAGAGATTTAAGAAATATTTTAAAAAATATTCCTACAACTATTTCTTATTTTTAAGGCCAAAATCAATCTCTCCTTTTTATCTTATAAAATCTCCTAAACTTTCACCCTTAACTTTCTTTATCCTTTAAATTCGACTAACTTTTTCTTCCTTTTTCCTCCAAATTAAGCAAAGGAAGAACTAATCTACAACAAATTTCTTATTCAATCAAGGTAAGGACTTCATTGTTAGATCCTTCTTGGTTTTGGTAAGGTTTGGAGCATTTTGACTCATAATGAAAAAATAGAATCCTACTTAAAAAATTCTTAAATTAGTGGTGATTAAGAACAAAGAACATTAAATCTATCTCCTGGTAACCTCCTTTATACTAAGTAAGTAAATATTTTAGCTATATTGGATAGAATCATGATATTTTAATTAAGATGATTACAAATTCTAGGTTTTCTTAGTTATGTACAAGAATGTGTGAATATGTACTTATTAGTGATACATTTTTTAGTTTGATAGTGAGTTTAGCTAAAATGAAATGTCATAAAGTTATGTTTATGATGTGATGAAGTATAGTGGTATATCAAATGCAATAAATGCTTGAATTTGGTAGATAAACAATAACAATTTTGAAGAAACTTGTAGAATCCTAAGCAATAGTCAACTATGCCTAAGAACATGCATTTTAGGCAAGCATTGACTACAAGGCAAGAGTTACTTTTTAGATGTTGATAGTCAATTATAAAATCAATTATAAGCATTCATAATTACCCTTAAATCCTTATAATCGACTATAGACATCTAGAATTGTTCACCAAATCCTAGTAATTGACCATATAATTAACTATGGACCCCGAAGTTGCTTTAAAGGCTTTTATAGTCAATATATAATCACATAAACCTAATTCACTTAATATTATCATAATATGCAAAGGGTCAAGGTGGAATGTGATGTTCCATAACATTAAGTTAACATATTATATTACAAATAAGAGTTAAATGCATTATATGTTATAATTTAAATAGGCTTAAAGGTATTATGATGTGAATAAAATTATTATGTTAAATATAAAATAAATTGAGTTATGGCATGAAGGCATGGTGTTAGTGTAGAAGAAAGGGTGACTATTGCTTTAGTTATGATATAAAAAAGGATCAAATGTGGTTTGTGATATAAGAAAATGTAATAGAAAAATGTCATGGCTGAACATTAGATCTCGATAATGGCTAGTAAAGGATAAGGATGACTTAAAAGGTATAAAGATAGGCTGGTAAGAAATAAGATTGACCTAGGGGACATAAGGAGACTTATCTACTTTTGTTAATAATTATTTGTACATTATGTGATGAAATTGAAACTTAAATGCAACTAATTATTCCATTGTAGCCTAGATGAAATTGTATGGTTATGAATGTGCATATTATTACTAATTGAAATTAAGTTGAGAAATATATATATCATAAGTTAGATCTATAAGAGGGTAATTGTGTTAGGTCTATAGGAGGGCAATTCTGGTTAATAAATTTAAAATTATTTATGTTTAATTATATTAGAGTATGTATTCATTAAGCTCCAAACTTACCCCATTCACATTTTATTTTATAGATACTTAGGTTAAACTTCCACTACCATTATTCAAAATTTAAACCTATTGGAAACTTTTTGGATTAGTTACTAGCAATACAAGATATTATGCTAGATTAATGATTTTACAGCCTTGTTTTGTATAAGTTAAGGTTTGAGGGTCATGAACTATACTCTTCTAAATTAGTTAGGTTAACTTCCCTTACTTAACTTAGGAGAATTATAAGAAATCTTCACTTTCTCGTATTTTATAAACCTTTTAATATGTAAAATATCCTTTGCTCTCTAATGTTGTTTCCTCTCTTTAATTATACATTTTTGGTAAATATTTGAAATTACAATGAATAAAATGAATTATAAGAGTGGAAATCATATGATGAGTTCCATACTGGTTACAAGTAAAGTTACGTCATGAAAAAATTAATTAGAGATTGGAAACACTAAAGAATCTAGAAGTAGTGTGAATCTAAAGAAGGTGGTGTGTGTTAAGCATTGTATCAACCCAATTGGATGAGAAATTCTTAATTAGTCAGTAAATATAATTTCACTACCAATAAAAATTGATATAAATATAAAGAGAGATTGTTAATTAATTTTCCAACCACTCCTCCTTATATTTATATAAAATCCTATTAATATTGGATACACAAATTAAATGTTTATTGGTTAACTACAGATCTCTCTAATTAGTCAATGTCAAGGCTATATGACTTGATTTTTATCATGAATTATTAATTATTGATGATATTTCCTTAATTTTTTATTCTTTCTATTAATGTTAACTTTTTTTCCTTTTATCCTTTTTGCCTTCCTCATTTTTTTTAGTAGTAAGTAGTAATGTGGCTCCTCTTTTGTTTCAAACAATATGCTTTAAAAAATTAAAAGATTGGGTTGTTATAAGGGATATAGCATTTTAGTTGAAAAACATGAAGAGACATTCTGTTACATATAAGGAGATTTTGTAAATTTTTTAAAAAATTAATAAAAAATGTAAAATTTTACAAAAATTTGTAGTTTTGCAAATATTTTACCAAAAATAAATAGGTATCAACTTAACTTTAAATTTATAATTTAAATACACAAATTTTCACTTACTAATTTTGTTAATATTATAGAAAATAAAATTTATAAAAGAAATACTTTCTCTAAAATAATACATTTTTATAAAATAAATTTCTTTTTTGTGATTTAAATGTCATTAGTAAAAATATGTTTGACACTTGGTGCACATAGAAAAAACCAATATTTTTCAATAAAAAACACCTAAATATTTCTAATTGGAAAGCAATAATTTTGTAATTCCTAAGCCTATGCTTAAAATTAAAAATAAAACTAAAATAAAGTTCTCATATCTTAATATAAATATATCTACTAATAAAAAAACTATTGATTAAAGTGCATTATCATACTCATCTCTACTTGACAAAATTCTAAAACTAAAGCATAACAAAGTACTCTAAATTCAATTGATTTATATATAACTTATTTAGTAATTTTTCTTTAGTGAATAAAGTTCATAACCTAACTTTATTCATGTTATTATATTTTTACAATAAATGCTTTATTTTGATTCACATTCTCTATCAAGTAAGGCAACATCTAAGAATGTTTGAGTCCTTGCTTTACATTCTTTTAGGGTTAGTTTTTCGTTGTATTGAATTTTATTCGGTGCATGAAATCTACATTTAATCTAATAATTTATAATTTATCAATAAAATCAATTTATATAAATATTAATTTTTTTTTCAATTTTCTTTATCACTTCTTGGTAAAGTTAATTGGAAGCTTTAGACAAAGAAATAGAGAATAATTGGTAGTAGTCATTAGATCTTCTCTTAACTACTACCATTTGATTTGTTGGCAATGTAAGAGCCAGAGAGTGAAGTAAAAATCAATTGAAAGGTGAAATTGAATCAAAATAAAGAGTTGGAAAGTAGATGGAATGTGAAATAAGAGAGTGCTAAGGTGCTCAAAAATAGAAAAATGAGAAAAAAGAGTGAATTCTTCTAATTAAAGAGGGGAAGTTATTTTCTTTGAAAGTGCTTTTAACTTCCTGTTAACTAAATTCTTATTTTTTGTTGACTATTTTTTTATATTCCAAATACAAGAAAATTCAAAAACCAAATTTGTAAAAAGAACCTTCCTTTGTTACTGCTATCTAAAGAAATTGGCTTTTCCTTTTTTCCCATGGAATTAACACTTGAATAAGATTGCTTGATAATTGATGAATTAACTTGTTTTTACTTACAATATCTCAAATTTTCTAGTTGTAATTGTAACATTTAAAGTTCAATGTCATTTTTTATTTTATTATAATGAATAAATTATTTTGATGTCATAACTAAATATTCCTATAATAAGAAAGTAAATAATAATAATAGAATAATGTTGAATATCTTAATATTACAGCTAGAAAATTTTGCCTCCTTCAATATCTACATATACAATTTTCATATTTTTATTTATGTAAAACTTTGGTAATATTTGTTAGTATGATGTTATTGATAGTAAATTATTTCACCTTAGTTTTTATGCACTTTACTATTATAACAATAGAGTTCAAAAAATTGAAAAAATCCTATTATATTACTATCGTAGCACTACTTAACAAATGACACTAAAGCAAGCACTTTTTTGTTATATTAATCATGAATACTCTTATTTATATGAATTGTTAAGGAGGATTGCTTCTCAAGTTTAGTTGTGAATTTTTTTTTCAAAAAGAGAGAAATAAACTAACTAGGACTAAAGCACATACATTGCAAGAAATAAATCTAGCAAAATAAACTAGAGAAGAATTATCATGAAGCAAAAGGATAATGTCCATATTAGGACTATAAAATATGGAAAGATTTAATTGCTCTTTTTGGCCTTTCCTAGTTAAGCAATTAGCACACCTATTACCCTTTTTGTAGATATGTTTGAGGTTTTTATCTAGAATCATTTCCATTAAGTGCCTGCATTTAGTAATTAAGGCATTAGTACAGGCATTAATTTTGAAATCACATTTCATCAAATTGACAACAATTAGAGCATCCAATTCAATATTCAGGCTTAAAGCTAATTTCAGCTCTTCATAAAAGGTCTAAACTTCAGCTAACATACAAGAGATAACTCTCAGTTCTTTAGAAAATTCGGTGCCTATTGCCTTAAATGATTCCTGATAAGTTACCCACTCTAGCTAAATTAAGGTTACTACTAGTTGAGCTATCCTTATTAAGAGAAAACTAGCTTTTTGGGGGAAACTTCCATTTCGTTAGAAGCATAGACTTTCTAAGCACACTAGAAGTTGCAATAGCAATTACTGCAAAGGTTTTTACTACTTATCTGTTAACTTTATCAGGCAATTAATGAAAGAGCATAAGCTTTTGTTGCTTGTCAATTTAGTTATGCATAACATGATTTCTCTTAACTCAAATACACTATAAAACTAGATTCTAAGGAAGAGAACTTCCAGTAAGCTTAAGCTTACATTTATAGTTGGTTTTAATCTATGTTTTAAAATCAGAAGATAAATTAATAACACCAACATTAGGAGGATATGTAGACCTCTAGAGCTTGTTAATGAACACACAATCTCAAAATAACTAAGATTAAGTTTTTTCTACCTGTTTACAAAATATACAAGATAAATTAACATTCAAACTCCTTCTATTCAACATTGAATTTGTTTTGACACTATCACGCATAAGGAGCCATATCAATATTTGGTTTTCAAAAGGAATTGGAATTTTTCAGATCTAGTTTAGGTTAAGAATATCATGATCCTTATCTTTTCTAAAGTTCCTAACAATCATAGCATAAGTAGCTAGTGTAACAAATTGTCCATTTGTAGAAAAATTCCACATGATACTATCCTTAACATTGTAATTAGAAGCAATAAGAATGGATAAGATAGTGAAGAGAAATTCCTTTCCACAAAAATAAGACAAAAGCTCTTGATTCCTAACCTCAGGACTGATAATAAGATCAATAACAAGCTAACTTTCTTGATCCTTATTTAGAGGACCAATAAACTGATTTCTTAAAGCACTTAGTCTTATCCATTTATTAGACTAGAAATTTATGCCTTTTCCATTAACAGGAACCTATCTTAGATGTTACTGGGTATATAGATAAGCCTTTCTCATTCCATGTCAAGTAGGAAAGACTTTAGCCTTAGGCTTAAATCTATTAAGCATATATTTTTGATAAAGACAAGAAGCCTAAGGTTTGTCTTTTTTATTTAAAAACCTTTAATTTAGCTTAGTAAAAAAAGTGAGATTCTTGACATAAGCTTGTTGAATTCCTAACCCTTTTTTCCTCATAGGTTTAGTAAGTTCATCCTAAAAAATAAGATGCATCTTTCTTTTTCTTCAGTTGAACCCTATTTTGACAAAATTTAATAAACAAATAAGAGCACTGCATAAAATGAAGAGGAATGTTCTCCTAAGAACAAATTTAACTAAAGCTCTCTTCCTTGTTAAATTTAAGACTTTTAATTTCCATCCACTTAATTTGGCATTTGATTTATCTAATACTAGGTTGTAGGACTCTCCTCTGCTAGAAGTATGAACAGGAATACCTACATAAATGCTAAGCTTATTTGTGCTTTCAACATTTAGAATCTTTTCAATATCCTTCTTAACCAGATTACTAGTATTATTAGAAAACAAAATTCTAGATTCACTCTAATTCACTTTTAAACTAGAGATATTATAGAAAGTTTTCAACATAGAATTAATATATTGAGCATTTGACTAATTTGCTTTAGGAATCAAGATAATATCATTAGTAAATAATAGGTAAGACATGCTTAAACCATTTCTAGATACTATAACAGGATCCTATCTCCATTTTTTTACTTCACATTTTATTAAATAACCTAAAAACTCTATACACAAAATAAATATATAGGGAGAGATAAGATTCCCTTGTCTCAACCTTTTTGAAAGCCAAAAAGATTGCATTTTACCTCATTACACATAATAAAGATAGAGGTTAAAGTGATGCAATTCATGATAAGATTTTTAAGGCAAACAAGAAAAAGAAATAATTTAAGAACGTAATTTATAAAACCTTATTCAATTCTATCATAAGCTTTTTTAAGATCAATTTTAATCATCATAATCCCTTATTTACCTTTTTCTTGAGACAATAAAATGCTTCCTAGGCTAAAATAACATTATCAACAACATGCCTTTTCAGAATAAACGTAGTTTGGAAGGAAGAGATAAGATTATTCAAAAGAGGTCTTAGTTTAGCAACTATAACCTTGGATAGAATCTTATATATAATAGTATAGAGATCGATAGGTTGTAGTTGCTTGATAGATTGTGGAGATTTAATTTTAAGAACAACTAAAAGTAAAGTATCATTCAAAAAAGAGGGGACCATACTAGAACTAAAAGCTTTTCGAATGGTTTTAATAATTTAAAGTTTAATAGTCTTCTAAAATTTTTGAAAGAATCCTAGATTCAAACCATCAAGAAATTTATTTGCTTTTTAAGCAAATAAAGCTTCACTAATTTCATCTTTAGTAGGAATGGAACATAAAATGTTCTTTATATTAATAAGAAGGCAACAGGACCAGATCATTTTTTGATGGATAAGAGAATGGTCAAGTATATAATTAGAGGTGAAAAGATTCTAGTGAAGATCTTTAATTATAGTAGTAAGATGTTGATAGCTTTGTACCTAAATACTAGCATCATTTTTAAGATTACTAATAGTATTAGACTTCTTTCTCACAAGAGTAATGACTTGAAAGAAGCATGTATATTTGTTTCCTTCTAAAAACTAATTACGCCTAGATTTCATAAACTAAAATTCTTCCTTATAATTTAAGACTTATTCATACTCTTTTTTTAACTCTTTTTTAAGCTTCAACAAAAAAAAGCATTAGGATTAACAATAAGCTTGGATTCAATACATTTAAGAAGGGCCAAGAGGCATTTCTTTCTAAAGAAAATATTTCTTAAAATAGATTTATTCTAAGTATTAGCATCTTCTATTAAATTATTGGTCATTTAAGAGATATTAAGATTAGTACTACCTTAATGTTCCTTCATTAAAGTTGGGAAACCCTAATGTTCCTCCACTAAAGCTAGGAAAAAAGGATGAGAAATCCATATAGACTTCAATCTAAAGGGTTTAAGAAGCTTAAAAGTAGTATCTTTACTAGTGTTTAAAAGAATTGGATAATGATTAGAGTTGGTCTTATGAAGATGATGGACAATATAGTTAGGAAACATAAAGATCTAATTAGTATTAAAACATATCCAATCTAACCTATATTGAATTAGAAAAGGAGGATCTTGAAAATTAGATCATGTAAAACAAGGCCCATTAGACCCTTAATTAATTATTCTATAGTCATCAAGACAATTTCTAAATAATAGAGCTCTATATTGATTTAAAGGACTTCTATCCAATTTCTCATGACTATAAAGAATATCATTGAAATCTTTAAGAATGCACTAAGGGAGATCATGAAGTTTAGCTAAGAGATTATAATTTTCCTAAAGTAATTTCCTCTCGTTAAGCCTAGAACTACTACAGACAATAGTAACTAACTAAGGAAAGGTTAAGGGGATACTTGAATAATAATATATATCTCTTGTTTAGTTCGTATTTAGAGGCTAACATTCTATTCTATCAACCCTCCAAAGGGTCCAAATGCCTCTTGATTGACCAATAGTATTGGTCATAATATGATAATCAAATGGCAAGCTATTATAAATCATTGAAGTTCTTTCTTTGAGTCTTAATGAAAAAAAGTATGTTTGAGGAATATTGAGAAATTAAGTCCTGATAGAAGTTTTAAAGTAGGGCTTAGGAACTCTTTTATAATTCTAAAGAAGCACTCTTATCTTGAACTCTTTAAGAATAAAATAGTTTATCATATCCCTATCTAGAATAATTAAAGGGCTTTCACAAATCCTTAGCATTATAAGGTTGTTTAGTGTATTAATTTTTAACGGCTCTAATAACACTAAGTGATAAGTTGTGTGTGTAATTAAGTTATAGACTATTGTTAAATCTAGGTTGGATATGAAGATTGTCTTAGTTAATATGAAAATGTACGTTCTGTTCCAGTTATCCATAATCACTAGGTTTATTGGAAACTAGAACTGATTTAGCTTTTCTACCTCTATTTGCATCCTTATCTCTTGTTTTAAGTTCAAAAATTTTATCAAGGCTTGTGCTGGAAATGGCTGAGATGATAGCCTCAACCCTAGTCTGAGTAAAGCTTGATCATCCAGATGCATTTAAAGCCTAAGGATGATTATTGCCACTTCTTTCACTATTAATACTAGAAGATCTTAAAGGTTTTCCATTACTATCACTAGAATTGGATTGGACTAGGCACTCTTTAACTTTGAATCTGTTTAATAGGCTAATTGAATGGATTCAAATGGCTATCTCCTAGTAAATTTCTATCGATCAATATTAGTCTTTCTCTAAAGACTACTCCCCAATTCTCAATTGGTTGATGTTGAACATGAGGCATGTTGACATTGAATCTTGTCTGAACTTGGATAAATAGTTGAGGATAAAAATTTCTTAACCTCCACTCTCTTCTCTCCCTATTTAAATGTTCTCTCTAATTTGCCATCATATTGGCATAGTTTATCCTTCAAGGGAATTGTGAATTCATATTTTGTTAGACTGCCATTAGCCTACTTATCAATATTTTTTTAATATTGTTTATTAATTTAGACTTCCTACTCTGTCCATTCTTAATTTATGTCCTTTTATTAGTCTTTAATTTATCTTCCTAGGTAAAATAATTAACTACCCTTCTGCAATTTGACTACTATCCATATTCAAATCTTAAGTTTTAACTTGGGGTTAGAAATGTTACCTAAAGAAACTTTATGGCTCAAAAGACCATCTTGATAAGTGTTTTGATTACAATTACATATGCTAGCTTTTTCTCTAATAACATGATAAGTTTAATAAAAAGAATGAAGGCCTTTATATTGAATATCTTGTTTAATATGTCCAATATGAAACTTTCTTGAAAGTGGCTTATCAAGATCAAGTTGGACACAAAACCTTGCATACCTACCCCTCTTTTCTATAGCTATATTAGCATTAATTCTTAAAACTACCCCTCCTTCCTACAGTTGTATTAGCATTAACTCTTAAAACATGTCCTATTTTAGAAGCTATCTCTACAAGCGCTAAGAGTTCATAATATTCCATTGGCAGTCCAGGAAGATGGACCCAAATAACTACTGATTATAAGGTCGCTTTAAAAATTTTAAAGTTTGGGATATATCTTCTAATTGTAAAGAAATGTAGAGTAATGAACTATAGTTCCTCTTTCATTAGATTTTTTAAATCTTCTTCAAAAGCAAAAGTAATTATAAAGTAATCTTGACCAAGGTCCATAATTTTTGAAGAGCCTTTTGGTTTCCATAAAGATTTTAATTTCTATACAAGATAATTGAATCCTACACTTTTTCCAAAGACTTTTATAGTTAAAGAAGTCTTCCATTTTGTCTAATTTGGTCATTTACCTCTTTTGATAATTGAACTCTTATCTCATACTTTTCTAAAGGTCCCTTATCCATATCCAAGTTTGCTAGCCAGTCCTTTCCTACATCTTCACCTTGGAAAAATGCTTGTTGATAAGCTCTAGGAAGATGCCTAATTAGAAAGTCTTTGTATGAAATTAACTTCCTTTCAGCTCCAGCTAGAATTGATGAGATTTTATTGGGAACTAGATGATTCCCATTCTATTTATAATTTCTTTTAACTTTTTTAATAGATCATTGAAGAATATCTTCTTCCTCTATAGTTCTTTTGTCCACTAAAGAAACTTGGTTATTGTTCATTCTTGAGAGAAAAGGAAAGTTCTAGAGAACTGACAACATGAAAAAAATTGATGCAATAATTCTGTTCGTTCAGTTGTCAATCTTATTTTTAGTTTCCCTCAATCATGTAATTTTTTAAAAATAAAATGTGTGTATAAAATGCAACAAATTATTAAAAAGGTATGATAGTATGGTTGATGCATATTGAAATTGACTATTTTTGATATATTTTTTGTTGCCTTAAATAAAATGGCTGAGAGCATTGTTAAACTTGGAAAGTGTATAACAACAACAACAACATTATATGCATTGAATATAAGATTTGAAATTGAGATGTGAATACAAATTAATAAATGCCAATCGATTCATGATGATGATGATTGGATAAATTTATATGGTTAATCTAATGGATATAAAAAATTTAAAATTCCATTTTGGACTTTATTTTTTATGCATACACTCCCTCCATTCTTTTCTAAGTGTCATTTAAGGTCAATGAACAAGAATTGATGAAGCAATAAATAATTTTAAATTTAGGAGAAATAAGATGTAATTTACTAGTGTATCTTTTATTAAAAGTCAACTAGGAAGTAAATTTATTGAAAATTTATTTTGATTAAAGGGGTAAAATTTGAATGAAAATAATAAATATAATTTTAATTTCTTAAAATATTAGATAAATAGAAATAAAAAATTTCTATTAAATGATATTTAAAAAAGAATGAAAGGAATATTTTTTTTAAACGGTAATGTTATAAGAAGTTTCAATTTTTTTAAAAATTAAGTATTTTCATTAGTAGATTTTTTTAAATTATAAAATAAGTAAATTAAAAGTAAAAATATAAATCTCAATTCATTAAAAATAATTTAATGATAAAAATATTCATTCTTTTAAAAATTAGAATTTTTTGTAACACTTTATTTAAAAAAAGAACAAAGGGAATAGTAATAATAATTCAGATATAATTATGGATGCTCCCCTTAAGTTTTCAACTGAAACGGCAACATTGGTGGTCCTCAGTGGGGTGGCCTGCATTTATGGCCTGCATTTATGGAAATCCTCATAGAAACAACTGGCAAAATAATGGATGGTTGTGCCTATCAACTGACATAAAAGCACACGAGATGAAAGCAACCCACAACCCAAAAGGAAAAAAAAAAGGCCAAAAATGAAGCAACACATGCACGCACAATAACAACCACAAAAAGAGAGAACATATATATATATATATATATATATATATATATATATATATATATATATATATTATAATTTCTTCTATTTATAATTTTATCTTTACATATTTTTCTTTATAATTAACTTCTAAAGTTTATTTTTGTTTGTAATAAATTTCTATGCTCATTAGCTTGGAGATCTTTGTCTACGTTTATCTGATACAGCTAACATTTGCAGGCTTCCACAGTTATTTGATAAAGTAACAATAAATTATTGAGATTACATGCAATTCTTGTTTTCTTGGTAAAATGTGACTACTCTATTTTTTTTTCCATTTCTATGTCATAGTATAATTGCATAAGTTTACAAATATTTATTAAATTAGACAATTTCAAAAAAAATTGTAAAATTAATTATAATAGAAAACTAATTACAAATGAAAATGAACTTTAGGTTAAATATTTTTTCACCCAATTTGTCTAAAATTTCAATTTGGCCCATCTCTTTTTATTTCAAACATTATTACCCTCTTATTTTTCTGAATGTTAAAATGGGGTTTGTCCATCCATCATTTGTCCAAAAGTGGATGAAAAATACTAGCGAGATTCCCTTTTACAATGATGTAGCAGCTAGTAACCCATGCATAAATTGACTATGTATTTTTTAGGTTTTAACTTTTTAACTTTTTATTTATTTATAAATAAATTACTTTTTTTTTATCATTTTTAATTATTTTTTTATCTTTTCAAATCATGTCTCAAAAAATGTACAATCAACTTATATGTGGATTAGTGACTCTCACATCATTATAATGAAAAAAAAATGTAAAATTCCTTGTTTTACTTTGAATTGGTTGGATTTTGTTCCTTTTAATTTTAGAAACTTGAAAATTACTTTCTTAAATTTTACAAAACTTAGAATTAATACTTTTCATCTATTTAATTCATTATTTTATTAAATTATTTTTTATAAAATTTTCAAATAAGAATAATAATATTATAATATAATAAATTTTTTATCATTTTTTCACTTATGACTTTTATATTATATAATTAATAGAAATTAAACTATATACAATGCATTGTAATTAAATAATTGTAAATAAAGTATTAAATTATATAAAAAATAAACATTTTATAATATTATTACTCTTATTTAAAATTTGATAAAATTTGTTAATTAAGTAGATAATATATGTCAATTTTAAGTTTTGTAAAATTTAAAAGAGTGATTTATAAATTTTCAAAGTTTAAAAGGGTAAAATACAATCACCCCAAAATTGAAAAAGATAATTTATAATTTTTTCTTTTAATAAATGGTCAATTAGTATTTTTCATTTATTTTTGGATGAATGGTGGGCAAAAGGATAGAGCTTGCTAGTTCGCAAGTCAGCTGGCCCGATCCATATATTTTGCAAGCTTCTAATATGAAGATCCTAATCCAGTTTATGAAGCTCATGGGTAAATAGGCTAGCTCACAAATTTTTTTTTAATTAAAATATTTTAAAATTTTAAATAATAAAAAATCCTAAATCATGCTAAAACACTATATATTCATTTATAAATAAGTCATAATATATTAAAAAATTATATATAACCTTAAAAAATTATACATATATATAAGTTATGAAATGCCCATATAATTAAAAATTTTATTTAAAAATAATTCATAACATAATCTTAAATAACCAAAAGTGAGTAAGGAGAGTATAATCTTATATGAATCAAGAATTTGGACCTATATAAAAATTTAAAAATTAAGAATTAAAAAGAGTAATGTGAGTCAACCTAACTGGTGATCATGGATTTTATGGACTAAGTTAAAATTGGCTTGCCTTTGAATGAGTCTCTAAAATAGAGGCATACATCCATAAAAGATTGTAAACAAACAAATTAGCTTACAACTCGTAAACTTTTTCAACAACTCTATAAAAGGATCCAATTTCAACCTTTGAAAAAAATAAGAAGGTAATATTGTTCAAATTGAAAAGGAAAGGCATCAAATTGAAACCTTAGGCAAAATTGGACGACTAAAAATGTATTTTAGCCTAAATTTTAAGGATCTAAGAGAAAAAAAAATATAAAAGCAAAATTTTGATCTGAATAAATTATGAAACACTTAGTTTAAAAAATAAAAAGTATTTCACTTTAGACACTAGCCAAAAGAAATGGAAAAAAAAGTCCTACCGCGGCCTCTATTAATTTAAAGTTCCTTTATAAAGAGATTTTAAACACATATTAATATTATACATAATCAATCACAAAGTATACGTAAATAGTTAACCAACCATAATTAAATGCAATTGCATATATTAACGATAAATTTAATATAATATTTAATATGTGTACTTGAATTTCCCCCTACATTGACAAAAAAAAAAGGCAATAGTTTATTCTTTTTTTTTGTCAAATTTAACCCATTTATATCCACACTTCTATTTTCAACTATATATATATATATATATATATATATATATACATACATATATTCATTTCTCTTTTTATTGAATTTTAAACATGCATTCATTAAATAAAAAAGAATGTATATCGAAGAGCAAAAATATATAAATATAAATAGAGAAAAATATTTTGACTTCTTTTGAGTTTTAACAAATTATGTGCACCTCTTCTTTAGTTTCAAAATCCACATAAATCTTTTCTGAAACACAAAAAAATAAAAGATCATTTAAATCCAAATTTGAACCTTTCATTGCAAAATGATGAGAAGAGATAATTATAGAGTTTAAATATAATAATATAAGATATCTTAAATATTTTGTGCTAAAAATATATAGTAATTAAGTTTAAATGATTAAAGGGGAAAATACAATTTACTCCCTTAAATTTTCACCTAATGACAAAATTTATATACAAACTTTAAAATGTAACACATTATTCCCTTGAAGTTTCAAAAAAATTAAAACAAGTAGTCTTAATTTTAAAACAAATGGAGACTTGCAATAGTCTTTCACTCTAGTCTCAACCAACGTCTCTTCAGGTTTTCATTAAATTAAAAGGCGTTCATCCTTGAAAGTACTTTGAGGATATTGCTTTAATAACGAAAATTGGATTGTATTTTTTGTAGCTTTACTTTCATAGGCTTACATCTCATCTTCCTCTACCAAAAGATAAATAGATCTGTGATTCCTAGAACTTAGACGCATCATTCATTGCAAAGAAAAGTTTCTATACTACCTATTTATCCTTAAAGGCTTGACATTTTTAAAGAATCAGCTCTTAGATGCCTTGCCTCGAAGCAAACTTCTTTATTATCGATGCCAAGTTTCCAAGGGAAGGGTATGAAAGGAAAGAGAAAAGGAATATTTCGATTGGGCTCTTATTATTCTAGAATGCGCTACAATTGAATTAGAAACCTTTTAATCAAAGCAACCCCTTTATATTAGTGAAAGCTCCATCCTCCCTTCTAACTCTTGCATATGAAACTTGTGGGTCTTAGGTGTGAAGGGCTTGTTATTGAGTAGGCTTTTTCTTTACTTTAGCTATCAAATTTCTTGCTCTTGTTTTTCCTATCTTTTTCTTGATTTTTAAAAGAAAACATCTTAGTATTCAATCTTTGTGATTTTTTATAACATTTGTTTTCGACCAATAGGATACTAATACCATTTCTTGGCATTACGATTGCATCTCTTCTTTTCATCTTTTAACTTGGAATCTTATTAAAGTGAGATTTTTAGAAGGTATTTCATATTAAAAAATGAGAACTATATATTAGAACATTACCCAAGATAATCCATTGAAATGGGTTGCACTTAAGACTTTGATTATCATTACCTTAAGTGCATTACAGATTTAGTTTTTGACTAGTTTACTCGCTCTTACCGTTGGTCGTTCACGTCTTTATGTTTGCTGAGGACTTGTCGTTGGATCCATGCTTTTTTAAATTCCAAATTAATTGGTTTGTTACTATAGAAGAAGGGGGAGCATTTCCGTCCCTATCTTGCTCTCATTATAGAGTGCGTTATATCTTCAAATCTCTTTCATTAGGACATTTCCTACTTCAAAATCTGAAGTCAAGCTTCAAGTGAACACAGCTCGCTTGATGAGTGCTTGAGATGACTTCAACAAATTTCTCCTATTAGACGGAGAGGTGATGGCACACGTGGCACTCCCGTGCCCAATTCCATTTTCTTTAATTGAAGAAATAACATTTTCATATTTTTTTTGAAATTTTAGGAGGGTATTATGTTATATTTTAAAGTTTGTATATGAATTTTGTCATTGGATGAAAGTTTAAGAAGATAAATTATATTTTTCTCATAATTAAAATATAATTGATGAAAAAGTTAAGTTTTAGTCTAACTTCATGAATTTGTTAGCCTTTTAACTTAATCAAAGCATATATTTAATCAACAATACTTAGAATATATTAAATTATTTAATTTGAATTAATAATTATTTTTTCATTATTTTTATTTGGGGTAATAATTTGTATCATTTGGATTAACTCATTTATTAAATATGTTAAAATGAGTCATCCTCTAAACTATTTAATAATTTTAATTAATAAAATTTATATTATAAAATTATTTATTAAATTTAATTACTTATTATTTTTTATAAAAATATTTTTAATTATTAATAAAATATTATTTTAAATTTTTATTATCATTTTATTAAAATAAAAATTATATATCTTTATAATGCATATCTATTTATAGTTAAATTATTAATTATTTCTCAAATAAAATTTTTAAAAATTTAAAATAAAATTTTAAATGGATTGACATGTTAACCCAAATTCAAATAAACATGTTATGTTCATATTGAGTTATCATGTATCAGAAATTGTCACTCTTAATTTTTATTAATTTTTATTAATAAAAATTTTAAAGTTAAATTTAAGTGTAATATTTTTTTTTGTGTTTCAAGAGAAGCCTATATATTTTGAAATTAAAGAGAAATTTTGCTTAATTTCATTCAAATTCAGGAGGTGAAATTATCTTTCTCCGTCGAACCTCAAAAGAAAAAAAATGGATGGAATAATTTGTTAAAAAAAATAAGAAAATCCCTTTTTGTGCACCCCACGACAGCACGACCTAAACCAATCTAGCTGCGCTTCCTGTGGCGTGGGTATATATCTAAAAAAGAAGCATAAAATGAATGGGATGCAACTCAATTTTTGCATGCATAGCGGTTCCCAACGAACTCCATCAAACAAACTAGCCAAAACTAACAAATAATGCGAATTCCATGACAACGCAGACGCAAGAAATTCCGTACGGCTTTTCTACTGAAATCACAATAATGACCTTAGAATCTAATGCTGGGTAATACCTGTGCTGTACATTTCCAGGTGGGGAGACTCAAAAGCCAAAATAACAATTAAATAAGTATTGTCTTTGACAAATAACTTTCTCATTGATTTTTAATTGATTTAGGCTATTTTAATTAATTGATCAAGTCAATTAATTATTTTTTTGTATTTGATGAATAAGTGATTCAATCAGTTCAATAATTTTTAATTAACTAATTTAAAAAAATTATGGAATCTAAGATTTTTCAAATAGTTAATTTATTAAATATTAAATATTTATAAATGATGATCATTAGCCTTTACATTTATTTTTTTATTTGAATAAAAAAAATTATTAATTTAATAATAATAAAATAATAAAATATATAACAATTAATTTATTACCATCATGACATCAATTAATGTGTATATTTATTGTAGAGATGAAATAGAGTAAATAAATTTGAGTTGAATATTTTAAATTAACATTTTTTATTAAAATTATTTAAATATTTTTGTTATTATTATTAAGTTAATAACATACTTTTTCCATTTAAATGAAAAAATAAAAGTTATTAATATCTACATATTAGCAAATCTCCTATATAAAAAGCTAAAACAACCCTCAAATTATATATTATATAATAACAATGATTATTTCCGTTCAATATCATTTTAAAGGCATAAGTGAGAAAAAAAATAAATTACAAATGCCTATAACACAACCAATATGTTATTATACGTCTTTGGTCTTATATGTGCTAATTTAATATATATATATTAAGTAAAAAAATTCTTTCTACATAATAAATAATTATTTTTATATTAATTAAAATTACATAATAAAACCAATATTCTAATATATAATTATTTAATAAATTTTAATTCTTTTGATGTTAAAAGAAAAAAATAATATTAATTTTTACATATAAATAATACATATATACATGTACACATATATTAGAGGCACTTAATGAATGAGTTTACTGAGCCAAAATCGACACAGGCCTAATTTACTTAGGACCATATTTAAGTAGGTTCGTTTTGACTAGTTTGATCTAGTTCATGAATCCCCCAATCCGATCTACAGATTGACCTTTTTTTAATTTTAATTTATATTTTTTTATTATTTATTATTTTATTTTATTTTTATTTCTATAAATTTTATTTTATTTTTTATGTTTATTATTTATTTTTATCATATTTAATTATTTTAAATATTTATGTTTAATTTTTTAACTAAATTATAATGTAAAAATAATAAATAAATTATTTTTAAATATAAATATTATTTAAATTATTAAACATAAAAAAATTTGAAAATATAAGTTGGCCTATTTAAGTGGCAAATTGATTTAATCTTTTTAGGATAGATCCCTTTCGATTTGTGGCCTACACAAACCAATCTATTTAAGCCCATTTTTTAACAAACTTAATTTTAAAGGGTTTGCTCCATAAAAAACCTATGAGCTAATTTGTTTAGCCCATAAGCTTCTAACTCATTAAATATTCTAAATATGTATACTAAAATAAATTATAAAATAAAAAAAAATTAGATGGATACAATTTATTGTAATGAGGTACCGCACGCCTACTTTTTTTTTATTTAAGTGTACTCACATATGAAAATTTACTATAATGCCCAAAACATAAAACGAAATACTTAGTATATTTTAAGAAAACTAAAAGTACTAAAATAAAAATCTCTTCTGTCACATATTAAAATTGAAGAATTTTTAACTTTATAAAAATCAAAATAATATAAAATTTTAATTACAAATAAAATTAATAAAAATTTAATTTTTAAAATAAAAATAAAAATAAATAAAAAATAATTATCATATATGAATTACTATTTCGTGTCCAAAATAATAATTTTCTTTTACTTTTTTTAAAAAAAATACTTATCATATATGAATTACTGATTTGAAATCAAATAAGAACATATTATTGTCTGGAGATGAAATATTAACACCCATTTATTTTAGCAGTTTTGCTGTAAATAAAATTTAATTTATTTATTTATTTTAAATTTTTTATCAGTGTTACTATTTTGAAAAATAGAAACATATTACTGTTTGAAGATGAAATAGTAACACCTTCTTATTTAACAATTTTGTTGTTAATAAGACTTGATTTATCCATTTATTTTAAATTTTTGATCAATGTTACTATTTAAAAATGAAACAATAATACCTTTTTTCTTTTTTATTGTTAATAAGACTAAATTTATTCATTTATTTTATATTTTTTGTCAATGTTACTATTTTGAAATTAAACAGTAACACCCTCTTCTTTGGTAGTTTAGTTATTAATGAGATTTAATTTATCTAATTATTTTAAATTTTTTTTGTCAATGTTACTGTTTGGAAATAGAACATTAACACTCTTTTCTTTTAAAAATTTGATTGTTAATAAGATTTGATTTATTCATTTATTTTAAATTTTTAGTTAATGTTATTATTTTGAAACCTAATTGTAATACCCTCTTCTTTGGTAATTTGATTGTTAATGAGATTTGATTTATCCATTTATTTTAAATTTTTAGTCACTGTTATTGTTTTAAAATTAAATAGTAATATGTTACTATTTAAAGATGAAACAGTAACACCCTCTTATTTAGCAGTTTTGTTATTAACGAGACTTAATTTATTCATTTATTTTAAATTTTTATTAGTATTACTATTTGGAGTCGAAATAGTAACATCATCTTCTTTTGGTAGTTTGATTGTTAATAAGACTTGATTTATTCTTTATTTTGAGTTTTTGATCGATGTTATAATTTTAAAATCAAACAATAATATGTTACTATTTGAAAATAAAACAATAACACCTTCTTATTAGTTAATTTTATTATTAATGATATTTAATTTATCTATTTAATTTTTATTTTTGATTGGTGTTATTATTTTATCTTGTTACTGTTTGGAGACAAAATAGTAATATTTTCTTCTTTTGCCAGTTTGATTGTTAATAAGACTTGATTCATTCATTTATTTTAAATTTTTTGTTAATGTTATTATTTTGAAACTAAATAATAATATATTACTATTTGGAGATGAAATAGTAGCATTTTCTTCTTTTAGTAGTTTGGTTATTAATAAGATTTGATTTATCCATTTATTTTAGATTTTTTTATTATTGTTACTATTTTGAAACTAGACAATAACACCTTCTTCTTTAGTAGTTTGGTTGTTAATGACATTTTATTTATCTATTTATTTTAAATTTTTTATCAGTGTTACTATTTGAAGATGAAATAATAATATCATTTTTTTGGTAATTTAATTGCTAATAAGACTTGATTTATCCATTTATTTTAAATTTTTGATCGATGCTATTATTTTAAAATCAAATAGTAATATTATCTTATTTGATAATTTGATTGTTAATAAGACTTGATTTATCTA
Organism: Sindora glabra; assembly: GCA_020226215.1. Taxonomy (NCBI): domain Eukaryota; kingdom Viridiplantae; phylum Streptophyta; class Magnoliopsida; order Fabales; family Fabaceae; genus Sindora; species Sindora glabra. The sequence goes on along the minus strand of CM035232.1, from coordinate 39,103,856 downwards.
TTTATATTAAATTTTTTTGTCAATGTTACTATTTAAAGATAAAATAATAAAATTTCCTTCATTTGCAATTTAGTTATTAATGAGACTTGATTTATTCATTTATTTTAAATTTTTTATCAATGTTATTATTTTGAAAGGTAAATAGTAATATATTATTATCTGAAGATTAAATAATAACATACTGTTATTTAAAAACTTGATTATTAATGAAACTTAATTTATTTATTTATTTTAATTTTTTAATTAATATTACTATTTAAAAACTAAACAGTAATATGCTTTTCTTTGACGGTTTGATTGTTAATAAAAGTTAAGTTTATCCATTTATTTTAAAATTTTCATCGATGTTACTATTATTTGACAAACCAAACAATAACATACTATTATTTAATAATTTAGTTATTTATTAGATTTAATTTATCTATTTATTTTAAATTTTTTATCGATATTATTATTTGAATATGAAATAATATATTACTATTTAATTTACAAACAGTAACATATTATTCTTTAATAATTTAATTTGTTAAATAAGTTATTATAACATTATTAGATACCAGAAGAGTTAAAAAGAAAAAGTTTAACATGAAATTTAAATAAATTTAAATTAATAAAAATATGATTAAAATTGAAAAAATAAAAAAATTTAAAAATAAAAAAAATAATTAAAAAAACTTTTTTCACAACCAAAACTAATAAAACACCTTTGACCTTTTGCAAATATGCAAATTTCAAAAAATTACATGAGATAAAAAAATTTATCTAAAATGAATAACTAAGCTAAAAATTATAATCGTTTAAAATTTTAAATGTAATTTACACATTTTTTGTTAAGCAAATTTCACCAAACCTAAATTTTTTTTACTTTCTATCCAAAAATCATAAGACAAATGAAAATAAATAATCATATGTAAAAATTAACTAACTAATTGTAAATTTATATCTCTTTTAAGTTTCTAATTTATAAACCTATTCTTATAATTAAAAAAATATATTTTAAAAATATAATAATAATAATTTATAAAATCCACATCTATTTGAAATAAAAATTAGTGTTAATACCTCTTTAAAAGAGAATTCCAAAAGTAGTACTATGATACAATTTATCAAATAAATTAATATTTTTATGTTATTTTATATTTAAATTATTAATTTTATCAAATATTATTATTCAAATAATTAATAATACTTGAATTACCAAATCATTAATATAATCAGTTAATTATCAAATAAGAAAAAACAGCAAAATTTTCTTTCATGTAGAATAAATCGATTCCACAAAATTGACAAACTATCGTTCTAATGACAGTAAATCAATGCTAACATCTATGAACAAAATAATGCAAGATTGAACAAAACAACCTCAATACAGTTACAGGAGTAAAAAATCGAGAGATTGACATGATATGGAATGAGGAACAAATACATCAATAGCGGCACTGGAAGCTAGTGAACAATGCAGTAAATGGCAAGGTCATCCGAATTAATGCCACGGATCATCCCAGCCTTTAGGTCCTTCTCTTTTTATGAAGTCAATAATAGCCGCGACAGCTTCTTCAACCCGGTTAGAAAGGGCGTGATTCCCATATTCAATCTCTACTTTCTCAGCACCACCCATCGCTTTGCATAATCTACATGTGTATGAAATGCATAATCATTATTACATAATCACCAATAATCATATATCCTCAATTCCTACTACCTTTCCAGACACATGCAGATAAAAAGGAGAGGAGGAGAACAGTTATTGACCTTCTATTAGCTTTGAGGCTATTGCAAGACCAAAGGGATGACAATAAAATTAGAGATGATCAGGAATTGAGACTTCACCTCTCAACCAATGCTTTCTTATCAACATATTCTGGCACATATTCATCGGACATCGAAAATATAATCTGCAGAAGGATAGAAAACACCAATGCATTCAAATTGCAAACTTCTCTTTCAAAGCTAATTGATTAATTCTCAAATCTCCTTCCTTCTACATTAAAATTAGGATAAATTTCCCTTTATTTACAAGTACTGATCAATATTTTGTTGACTTAAAGTGGCAACAGCTTAACCGAAGGCAAAATTGTTCATGCTTATTGTTTACTGTGATATGATTGAGGACAACAATAAAGGAGCCATTGATAAATTGATGGCTAAAAGTTCTCCTTTGATGTGTGTACCTAGATTCTCAACTGTCAACTTCAAGAAGATACATGCTTCATCCCTCTAATACATGGGAAAACAAATCCGCAGCACCTAAGATTGAACTAGCATCTGACTGGATTGCAGAAGATGATTTCAGCTAAAATTCCATGTTCAGGATCTTCCCCAGCATCCAAACAAAAGATGATAAAAAGAATTATGTTTCAACATATGTTTACCTGGCAATGTGTGCTAGACATGTGTCCAAGTCTATTCTTCAGTTGGTCATCACTCAGGTCAGAGCTGAACAAGTCATCATCACCATTGTATGCACAAAGGGAGTGATACCTGCAAAACTAATTCATTCTTTAACAAGGAGCAATAGCATGATAATAAGGTTCTGAAAGTATCTGTAGTGCCTCAATTTTACTTGATTGCTTGCCATTTAAGTGATACTATTCATCTCAATTAGAAAGGTAACAAAGAGGGAGCAAGAACAAGAAAAGGGAGGTCCTAATTTCTTTGCAATAAGAGATCCATGGATTGGATGACCAACAGAATTGTATAAGACAGCTGCTACAGCTTAATTTACAAGCTACATGCCAATGGCTTAAAATCCTTCACGAATATATAGTAGCTCTATTTCTTAAGAAGTCTGTCGATGACGGCATTTACAAGTAGAGACTGTCGAGTGCAAACTTAACTTTTGGCTTTTGCAACTAGCACATGCACCAAGAACAATTCATGGGCTGTACCAAGTTTCCAACAGTATTCATTAAGGGATCAAACTTGGACAAGAATTTTCTATTATCCCATAATTTATTCAGAGCCTCAGTAACAATTATGATTAGGAGTCCCAGGACTCATTCAGGAAATAAGAGGCATTTCATCGTTAGATTTTGTTATACTGGGAATAGCACTGTGGACTCCTAACTGAAAATTCCAGAATTTTGTAGTCAAATAACAGACTAATATCCATTAAATTCAAATCATTAGTTTGAATTGTACAATTTCAGAATCATGCAGCAGTCACATAACAGAGCTTATCAGTTGATATTAAGGCATGTTTCAGTATTTGTGCTATTCCTGTAACATGGATGCAAACTCACCTATTTGCAGTCATTGGGGCACTAGGATCTGCTTTCCTAGGCATCAACTCTGAACCCCGGCCTTCATTTATCATCTTAGAAGCCAAGTCAATCAAAGAAGCAGTCTCTGGAAGCGTTGCTTGGTATTCCCTATCACTGACTGGAGCCTGAAAGTTTTAGTTGTCATAATGAAAAAGCAATGACTGAGAGAAGAGCCAAAAACAGGGCAATGATATATTGCCATTTGCAAGATTTAAAAGAACATATTTCATTTATCAGGCTCTAAAATTAAAAATCATACGAGGCTTTTAAAAATGCAGCAAGTACATGAGTAGTATCTTAAGCATGCTGTACTTTATGTTAAGAAAAGAGAATTTGTAAAGCCATGCTATCAATCGAGGATAGGTAGATACTATATATAATATAATATAATATACGATAGAGGGTTGTAAGATATAAGTGATGTGGAAATAATATTCTACTTATCTACTAATATTCTCTTTCAAGTTAAAACATAAATATTAAGCATGTCCAACTCGTTACAAACTTCAACAATGTATTTCCTTGGAAGAGATTTAATAAATAGATTAGCTAGTTGTTCTCCGATACTCATATGTCTAAGACTAATGACCTTTTTTGGTAACTTCTGCCTAATAAAATAACAATTAACCCCTACATGTTTTGCTTATTCATGAAAAACCAAATTTGAGGCAATGAGTACTAGCTTGATAATCACACCACAACTACATAACTCTAAGAGTCTTGACACCAAGTTGCTTAGGAAGATAAGCAACCTATATAGGTTTAGACGTAGCATGAGTCATAGCTTAGTATTCAAACTTTGTATTGGAACAAGACACAACAGCTTGTTTCTTGCTTTTCCATAATACAAGATTTCCACTAATAAACACACAATATCCGAAAATAGATTTCTAATTTATAGGACATCTTGTCCAATCTGCCCTAGGAAAACCCTTAAGTATGCAATCATCATAATTCTCATACAAGACCCCACAATCAAGCGCCTACTACAAATACTTTAGAATGTGTGTGAAAGCATCCCGGTGAGAGGCCTTTGAAGAGTTTCTAAATTGATTAACCACACTTATTAGAAAGACAATGTTAAGCATGGTTATAGTGAGGTAGTTCAGTTTTTCTACCAATCTCTTATATTGTCTGAGATCTTCAAGCAACTCCCCATCCTCTGAGTTGAGCTTAACATTTGTAATCATAAGAGTATCATAGGATTTAGCACCAATCATCTCTGTTCCATTCAAAAGATCAAGTACATATTTTTTAAGACAAAAAATTCCTTTCCTCTCTTAACCAATCTCAATGCCTACAAAATATGAGAGTGTTCCTAGGTCTTTAGTTTGAAATTTATTCTGAAGAAAAGTTTTCAATTGTGAAATGTCCAACTTGTTACTCCCTGTATTTATAATATCATCAACATATACAACTAGAAAAATATAACTTGAACTACATTACCTATAGAACATAAAGTGATCATGATCACTTTTTTTTATTTTAAATTCTATCACCACTTCATCGAACCTTTTCAACCAAGTTCGAGGATATTGTTTCAGCTCATATAATGATTTTTTCAAGTATAGTACATTTCCATATTCGTAGTTACTCCATATACAACTCATGCAAATCTCCATATAAGAAGGCATTGTTAACATCTAGTTGGTGAAAAGGCCAATTGTGAGTAGTAACAAGAGAGATATAATTGAATTGAAGTGATTTTCGCCATGCGAAAGGTTTCTGAGTAATTAATGCCATAGCTCTAAATGTACCCTTTGACCATTAAACATGCTTTCAAATGAGCAATGGAACTATCTAGTTTCACTTTCGCAATAAACACCTATTTGCAATCAATGGATTGTTTATCACTGCGTAAAGGCACAACATCCTATATTTAGTTTGCTTCAAGAACTAACATTTCTTCTTCCCTAGCAACATACTACCCATCGTGAGAAAAAGCCTCTATATATTTAGGAATAATTATAGTGTATAGGGAGGCAATAAACTACTAAGAAGAAACAAGTAAAGAAGAATATGACATGTAGGTAGAAATGGAATAAGGATGGCTAAATTTTTCTTTTTGAGCACAAGTATAGATACCTCTTTCAGTGAGAATAGGTAGATCCAAATCTGAAAACATGGAAAGAGGATCTAATAAAGAAGTCAGTAGGGGAGCTAAAGTTAGGGGATTGTCTAGAATAAAGCCTACATCAAATGGCTTTTTTTTCAAGTGGAGGAGTTGGTGATAGTACTTGCACTTTACGAGAATAAATATATCTAAAAGGGTTGAACCTAATTTTGTTCTAGAAAAGTTTGAGTCCTATGAAGTAGAAGGTACAATAAAGTATTCATTAATAATATCTGACTTTTAGAAGGCACAATAAAGTATTTATTAATAATATCTGACTTTGGCAAGTTGAAGGAAGATGTTAAAGGCTCCAAAAATGGGGTAAATTCAACAAATGTAATATTAGAAGACACAAGATAATGGTTTAACTCATGAATAAAACACCCATACCTTTTTTGAGTACAAGAATACTCAACAAAAAAAAAATTTTAACAACCAAGGATCCAATTTAGACGCTTAAGGCCTATTATCATGAACATGAACATAAGAAGCCAAAAATACATGGGAAATAGGAAACAAGAATTTAGAGGGAAACAAAAGAGAAAATGATACCCATTCACCAAGAACTAAAGAAGGCTATAGAAACTACATTTGTCCAAAATATTTTAGGATCCTTTATTTGAAATAAAAGAGCACAAGAAACTTTTATTAAATGGAGATTCTTCTCTTCAATTGTTTCATTTTGTTGTGGAGTAATTGCATAAGAAAGAAGACTAATAAATTATACCATGTTGTAATAAATAAGCAGAAAATTATTTTAAAAAAATATTTTTTAACATTATCACTTCGTAAATAACGAACAATTATTTGAACTTTATTTATAACTTCAACATGAAGAATACAAAAAATACTAAATAACTCTAAATGATTTTTTGGTTAAATAAAGCCAAATCATTCTTAAATGATCATCCATAAAAGACACAAAATAACGAAAATAGAACTTTGAAACAATTGGGCGAAGCTTCTAAATATCCGAATATAGGGATGAATCTAACTTATTGATTTGACGGTCATAGGATTGACGATGCTGTTTAGCATTTGATAGGACTAGTAATCTAAATGAGAAACAAACTCTAAACTAGGACACAATTTTCATAAAGATACCAATGAGGTAGAGTGAGGATAGCAATAACAACAATTGATTAAGTAACTTTTTCATCCATTACATATAATTCTCCAAATTCATACCTTCTACTAAAAATCTTCGTCAACAGATCATATAAAATACAACTAGGAAAGGAAAAGATACCAAAGTTATAAGCACGTATAATTTAACTGATTGAAAATAAATTAAATGAAAAGTTTACGAGGCACAAAATATTAGACAAAGAAATATCAGAAATGACATTGATTATACCACTTCCAACAATAGAAGCAATAGAACCTTTAGCTAAAATAACATGAGAGAGATGAGAAGAATTAAAGACAAGATACTTATTTAACCCATTATATAATCAATGGCCCCAGAGTTAATAACGCATGTAGGATAGGAATTGGAGAAACATGTAGTGAGATTACCTATTTGAACTATTATAGCAATGGGTTACGTAAGTGGCAACTATAAGAAATCCTTCAATTACAAGTACTCAACAAATTCACTATCAGACAATAATTTACCATTATTTTCTGATTCTTGTACTAGATGTACAAATTTGGATGAATGTGTATTCTTTTCAATCAATTTTGGGCAAAATCTCGACATGTCCTCATTCCTAATAATAATAATAGACCAAAATTGAATCTCCTCTTCCCCCTTCACTATAGTTACCTCGCCTTCCTTCTTTCTCCTTGCCACCTCTAGTATTACCTTGAACACCTTGAGTAGCTGGGTAGACTAATGTAATTGAGTCATTCAAATTTGCAGATGGAAAAGAGGAAGAAAATCCTTGGATGCTCTCTAAACTCGATAATAAGCTAATTTTTTAGTGAATGGCTTAAAATTGGACGAAACCTACAGAAGGGCAATGGTAAGCTTAGGAGATAAACACATTAGGTAACATAAAGCTGCTAGTTATTCTCGTTGAGTATGCATTTCACTAATGTCACTAGTAATAGGGAGAAGAAAATTCCATTATTCATAAATGTGATTGATCTCAACATAAAATTCAGCATTGTTCTTACATTTTTCAATTGATTGAAACAAAGATACAGTCAAATCCTATATCTAGTTTAGATCATCCTTTTTTGAATACAATGACCTAATGGACTCCTATAATGCCTTAATTGTATGACAATGAGCAATATCACCCTTAATTTCATTAGATAAAGTATTACAAACCAACCTAAATCATCGATGATCCTCTATATCCCACTACTAGTTTGGATCATTTGTTGGAGGATCGTGTAGGATGACGTGTCATACAAACCTTATCAAAATAGTATTCAACCACCTTTTTCTAGGGTAACATATTGTTGTCCTTCCACATCCAACTTTTGCTTAATTAGCTTTCCACCAACTAGAAGTAATTTTGAAAAATTAGAGTTGATTTCTATTTTTCCTGTTGTTTTCAATTTTTCTAGACTTTTAGGAGTCTCAATCTTGTTAGACATACCAGAACTATATCCAAACAACAAATTATAAACCGATGGATTACTTGAAAATCAAAAACACACAACTAAGGTTGCCAAATTGCAAAACCAACTGTAAGGTGATTCACAAACCTCTGAAACAGTACCAAACTGACACTCGCCACCGTACAAACCTCTATGTGCTGCCATCTTTTGGGTGTAAGCTTCATGCACAGCCGTAATCTTGCATGTGTGATGCCTTGCACCTCCTCGCTAAGATCACCTTGTCCTAACTTGTCATCCAATGTACCGAGATCCTTGCTTCGATGACCGGAATTTCCTCAACCATAATAACATTGATTTAACCACTTGCCACTGTGCACCGCCACCAAATAGCAACTCCAAGGCTTAGGCTTCTAGCAATATGTGGTTTAAATTGCCGCTAGCCCCATCATGATATTGTGACCTTAGTCATCCCCCCCCCCAAAAAAAAAAAAAGGGAGGGAGAAGAAGAGCAAGCCAAGTTTCTTTTTATTTTTTATTTTATTTTATTTGTGTTTGTTTTGATTAAGGTGGAAGGATACTTAGTTGGCTCTAAATACCGTATTAAGAAAAGAGAATTTGCAAGGCCATACTCTAAACTGAGGTAGGCAGATACTATATATTATAATATAGGATATAAGGTTATAAGATAAAGCAATGTGGAACATAATATTCTACTTATCTATTAACACTTCCTATACATGTGAGACAAGAGAGCTGATTGAGCATACATAATGGCATAGAAACATATTTCCTTATTTCACAAAAGGTTCCCTTGACTTGGAGAGACACCAGCATTACAATATAGTATTACAACAATATGGCTGATCAGAGAAACTAAATATTCTTTTATGGCAAGCAATCTAATGCATTTAAGTGGGGGAAAAAAATCACCAAGGGACACAACTAAAGAAGAAAAGGAAGCTACTACCTAATGACACATAATTTAAAAAATCTAGAAGGATAAAAAATTCTGAGCTCCAAAGAAACAAACAGTTCAGAAGAATTCTCAATTGGTGTTTGGCATACCTGAATAATAGTCAAACAGTTAATATGATGCTAATTTACTTAAACTATACATCTGAAATCTTTCTAAGCTGTACCTGATTTGTCTAATACTCAGTTCTGAATCAAATTTAAAATGTGTCAAATAAATTATATTGTTAAAATTCAGTTTAGGGGGTAGATGACAATAGCAGATATATATGTTCTCCTAGGACAGAGAAGAATGGAGGGAAAGAAGAGGTAGATAAAATAGAAAACAACCCTCCATTTCCTTTCCTTCCTCTCTATTTCCCTTACTTCAAAGCAAACCATTAGAAAAACAATGGGGGAAAGGATAAAACTGATTTTGTAAAACCAAATTTATTAGGATTTCTTTTGGACTGGTTTTATCAAAAATAAGTTCAGATGAAAACCTTACCAATTTAAGACGACAACCTTTTTGCTTCCTCATGGTCAAGTTTGTATTGGTTTTGTCCTTGAGAAAACTATATTATCAATTTGGTCTCACATTGATATAAAAATGCACTAAATTGGTTCATGTGAGAATAAAATTGATAGAAATTACAAGTGTACAAGGGCCAGTGTCTGACACTGAAATTTTGGTTCATGAAACTGTTACAAATGCCATTTGTGAGTGACTATAATGAGTTTCGAGTCTTAGTTCCATGAGATTACCAAACGCTTTCTCAAACAACCTATGTGGTAACACCTTCTCTAGTTTTCTGGCTTTGGCACTCGTCCACATTGAAGATGTGCATATGTGTGAAAATTTCAAATGAAAAAGGCTTAGAAATAATTTATTTATAAAAAAAAAAAAATGAAAAAAAAGTCTACCTGAAGGATGGCAGCACGGACAGCTCGGGTACAGGCAAAGTTTGTGTGCATGTAATACACAATGTCCTAGATAAGATGGCCAAATAAGAGGAAAGTTTATTTTACTCGGCCAGAAAATGCCAGTAATGCTGAGATAAAAGTATGAGTGTAGTTCAAGATTTAAATACTATAATCAGAAACCTGACAGCCAGTACTGTGCCCAAGTAGTACCACACCCTCAGAATCTTCTTTGTTAATTAAATAATTAATCAGAAGATCAATCTCCTTTGCATCCTTCAACATAAATTCCAGAAGACACCTTAAGACCCAGCATTAAACTATCAAAATCATGAATCAAATAAAAATATTCAAATTCCACATTCTAATAGAATCTCCTAAGACTTAAGCAGAAAATTATACAATTAATAAATGGAAAGCCGGAATTTGAAAATACCACAATATTGAAAATATTCAAATTCCTATCTGGTTTAATGGACGAATTGATTAGGGTTTAGACAGAAAAAACCTCTCACTGACACAACTAACAAGTAATGGTTCTAATAAACTTTCCTAAAACTTAAACAGAGGAGAGGGAAAAAAAAAAAAAACTGAAATGACAGCTAATCCCAAATCCACTTTGAAGTCAAAGTAAGGCATTCCACTCAATACTAGTGATAATATGTGGTGGTTAACCGTAAGGTTAACTCTTTTGCACGAGAGTTAAGGGACTTTTTATACAGTATGGCCAGATGTTTGGTCTCATCATATGCAAAAACAAATAAAATAAATTCTATCTGAAATTGTTAGAAGACAGCAATACGACAGCAATATAGGGGAGGGGGGGATTTAATGATTTACTTGTTGCAAGCTGGAGGTGCCATATCCAATGTATGAAGATGACATAAGAAATTGAACCAGTGACCATCCCTCACGGTCAAGAGCAATTGCCAGGGGTTCCAAGTATCTGTCAGAAGATGACAAAAATGGATATCAGGCAGAAACTTCTCATAGGTGCGCATCTAAGGCAGTTTGTCAAAATTTTGGGTTTAAACAATCATTTTAGAATGTGTTAATCAGTCAAATAGTACGGAAATTTAATTTATTTTCATCCAAAAGACACTCTGACATTTTTTTGATGATTTGACACAAAAATCATATTTGCTGGGATTAATCTAAAAACGTCACACATACGCAGTAGCAAGAAAACCATCAGTTAGTCCCCCAATAAAGATGACTTGCTGCTTGTAGTCACCTGTCTTAAATGCAACCTGCAATCAAGGTGAATTATTACAAAGTAATCACAAAACACAATGGAATTTGAAAAAGAATGAGTCAAAGAAGAAAAGATAATGATGGAGACTAAATAATAACAAGGAAAGGGGAGTATCCTTACGTCCCCTATATTGATATTCAAATATTCACGCGAGTCACAAAGAAAGTACAAGCATTCCAAGAAATTTCAAATTATCACTACGTAAGTTAAGTGCAGTCATTTCACATCATCTAGAGCAAACAACTTCCACGTGATGAAGATATATTGGAGGCAATGTCTCCGTCTTCAACACACACATGCTTTTACCAAAATTTAAACTCGAGTATGCATTCATAATATTGCAAAAACATGTAGCTTAGGCCTTCTGGACACATACATTATGATCATTTCTAGGCCTGCCCACACTCAGCAAATTAAGCTTTTAGGAGATGTAGGAAACCAGACATGGTATTGGAGCCCCTAACTTAGTACATGATTCTTATTAAAAAGCATTCAGTGTTGGTGAATAAATACATTAATCGTACTTTTCAAAACGATCGAATACAACTATATGTTTCAATACTTCCAAAATTTAACGCTAAGACTCGAGAGTCCAGAATGAATCATCCGAAATTCAGTTCTAAAGCTTCAATCTTGACATGTAAAAAATGACATCCAACAAATCAAAGACACGAACCTGCATAGGATCGGGACCGTACTTGAACAGAACCCCACGAAATTGATTCTTCCGAACGACCGATCTGACGTTGTCAATAACACAGCTACCACCGATGGGATTACTGCTCATTTTGCCGCTTCCAGACCTATCGGAGCGGCCTCGGAAAGAGAACCAAGACGAACTCGAGGTAGATGCAGAAGATGAAGATGAAGATGAAGATACGGCAGAAGAAGTAGCAGAGGGCAGAGATGGATTCATCTCTTACTATTTCCGGACCAGCTCTAAATTGTCACCATGTTTGTCGTTTTCTTCGTTATCCCTATCATTTGTCAGAAACTTAGGGTTACGAGTTTCGAGATTCGGAATTGAAGACGGAGAATCTTGTTTCGACGGAGATCTTGTTCACGGAGAAGAGAAATCTGAGCTCAAAGTGAAGTAAAGCAACATCGCACGTACGGTACTGAACCTCGGTGATGGAGTGTTGCCACGGTGGGATGGGAAGTTGCCGTCAGATGTTGCTGATGACGTGTACAAGGATGGAGGGCTTTTGATAGCAACGTAGTCTACTGGGGCGTGTGACAGATCTTCCGGGATATGCTGAATAATTTCCGAATCTCTGGCAAGGCCGAAAAATTGGGCCGTTTTGGTCAACAAAATTGGGTTATTGATGGGCTGGATCGTATGCTAATCTTGCTAATTATTTACTGGCTCTAACTTGCACGCTGCTATTATTGGAGCAACTTTTGCTATAACAACACTGGACGCCGTAGCCCAAAGTGGATTCCTTTGTACGGGTGGAGTTTTGGGCCCAACCCAGCCCATTCCCCTTCCTCCGATGAGGAAGAGAAAAGAGACGTACTCAATGTTTTTGTTTTTACATATGAGGGAAGACTACAGTGCCCTTGTGGGGTTTTTAAACCCTGGGTATGTGTCACAATCTCATCCATTGGATGAGATTACCTAAGTCTGATTACCAAAGACTTAGGTAATCTCATCCAATGGATGAGATTGTGCCATACCACCCAAGGTTTAGAAACCCCTGGGGCACCTTAGAATTTCCCTACATATGATATGATGAAACACAGAAATTATAATTCTATTTTAATTTGTATTGGAACCCAATAAAAAATATTAGAGTCAAAATTTAATTTATTATTAATATAAAATATTTTATACTATTAGTAAATAAAAAAAGATACATTATTAAAAAATAATAGTAATTGAGAATTTTTATATCAATAAAAGAATTTTAATAATTTTTTATTGATATAATAATATATAAATAAGTGATACTAAAATGTTGATTTACACTATAACGAATTAAATTTAAATGAATAATATTCTATCTATCTCTTTAAGGTGAGGACTAACGTAACACTTTGCAAAAAAAAAAGAATTTGCTTCGATATTTCTTTAAAAAACGAAAGTAATGATATAATTTCATAGAAATTTTTTTATAAAATTTTGGATCTTTTCTTGTAATATCTTACAATTTTTTAATAGATTTTTTTTAAGAGTATCCAAATATTTTTTATATTGCAAATATTTTACACAAAACTTGGCAAAGAGTCTAGTTTTTAAATCCATCATTGAAAGATGGCTTTCACATGGTTTAGAAAGTTTATGACACCGTTTGCGGTGATAATATTAATTTCATGCAATAGTTGTCATTTTCTTACACCCGTAATCATTAAAGCATAATTGCAAATGCGACTTTACCCTAATAATGTTTTAATTGTCATATATAACTGCAATTTAAAACTATGATACAACAAAACATGATGAAATCATGGAAAATTAGATCATTGACGTGCACCTGATCTCTTCAAGAATTTAAATTAAGCACTCCATCACCTAATAAGGATATGTGCAACCACATTTTAAACTAAATTCAGATTCCATTGATCTAATTTTTTTTGTAGGCCATGGTGATTTTTCATAACGCCACTGCAAGTTCATCTACAACTGCATTTAAAATCACTGGTTTACTTGATCTTTAAACTTAATGTTTCAAAATGAAAATCCTTTCTAGCTTTCTGCTTTACCCATCCCCGCATCTATGATTTAGTGGAAACTTGATGCGGCAAGTAAAGGTGTAAAATGAGTCAAAGTTTACGGATTTCATGAGTTTTAATAGACTTAGGTTGTTTAAAATTTAGTTTTTTTTAAAAATAATACGAACCTGATTTGAGTGAACTTAAATTAACATGAATATGACTGATACAAATTAACTTATAAACTTGTAGTTAAAATACATTGATTGATCCACAGACTTAAGAATGTAAACTAAATATGAATTTCTTAATATTTAGTTCTTTTTTTTGTAAGTAATGCAGACCGAACTTAAACAAATTGACCTATATTCGATCTAATCCAATCCGTCCATTTTACACCTCTAGTATTGCCAAGTTTTTAAATTATAATTATGGCCATAAACACAACTATGATATATTTATTGTAATTATAAATATTATGAAAATCAAAATATAAATTGCAATTATCATTGTGAATTTACTTTTATTTGTATAACATGTAGTTAAAATTATATATTTATAAAAAATTATATAATTGCAATTAGTTATATTATTTGATGTTAATTCTTTTAATTTAATATTATATTATATCATTTCGTACCCAATTTATTTGCAAACAAAATATAAATGATTTTTATTTTATAAGAAAAATAGTGTATTGCTATTTTGTGATCATTGTGACTGTAATAATATGTAATATTACGGAATGGCAGCCGTAAATCATCACCATGGCAATGATTTTTAAAAGAATCGTAATAGTTATATGATGCAATTATGTAAAAAACATTAAATCCTACATTGCAAAGACAATGTATGTTGCGATCATAATTTAGTGTTGTATTTAAAAATAAAATAATTAATTTTATTAGAAATAGTATATGGATTAGTATTAATCAATTATTGAAATATTTATTTGAATAATTAGTTTTGTATTTTAACATTAAGCATAAAACAGATTGGACCCTAGTTTAATGTGTATGATTTATGATAGGTTGGATCATGCACAAGCCCATATGGATAGAGGTCTCAACTTACAGCCCTTTAGTAGTCAGTAGTTTCCTATCACAAGTCTAACCTTAAATAGAGAGATCAGAGTTATTATTTGAACACATAGAAAAAATAAGGATTCCCACTCTTCTAAATTTTTCTCTCCCTTTTCTCTCTATCTTGATAACCTAATGGGGTCAAGTAAGTTGTAATTCTACTCATCATCATTCAGATCAGTCATGGCCTCATCAAATTATGCTCCAAGTACGTTCATAATTTATTATGATTAATTTCATATTTTTTTATGATTTTAATCTATACTTCCAATAATTAGTATCAGAGCAATGTTGTTGTATGAATTTATGATTATGAGCAATCTGACAGATTCATAAAATTTCTTAAATTTTTTTATTTATTTTGAAATAATTAGATCCGTTCTCTTTCGATTAAATATTGAATTCTGATCTCAAATATATCGGGAATATTATTACGTTATTTGATTGCATTAAATTCATGATTATTAAGCGCTAGTTAGTTTATGGATTATGAGATTATTTGGATCTGTGTTTCTTTTAATTAATTCATGAATTTTATTCTTATATACATCTAGAATATTATACTGTTGTTAAATTATATTCTGGATTTCATGATTATTCTGGTACGAAGGCATGAAAATTTTGAATTTTTTAAAATCTTGTAGCATAATTTTAAACCTTTATTTTCTTCGGATTAATGCATGAATCCGTGTTAAAGTAAGTTAGTTATAATTTTCTGGGATTAGAAAGGCTTAAAAATAAATTTTCAAGCTTAAAAAAAACCCAATTATGGCGGAAAAATAGAAATAAAATCTGAAATTGCGCAAAAGAGGAAGATGAAGGGATGCTGCAGCCCAAGCGCGTGGATAACACATGCTAGCCACAAGCGTGAACGACATGTGCACGCATGAAAGGGAATTTTGTAAAGCGCGTGAAAAAAAACACGCGCCATAACGCGTGAAGACAAGCGTGTAGCGCGTGAACTACATGTGCCTGCATCATTTGACCAGTCAACTAACGATGCATTGACCACGTGCATATACGGCGCGTGTATTCATGCGCCACTAAAACTGCTCCTGTGTTTTTGATTCAATCCCACGCATGGCCATAGCGTGTGTTAGCACGTGTGTATCACGCGCTGGACTTTTGGGTTCCAAATTTCTATGTTTTGTGTGAAATTTTATTTTCTACCTTTATATATTTTTTCTAGGAATTTTTTATGCCAATAAATATTTATTTTGAATTTATGAAAGTTTATATTGTATAAAAACATGATTTATTTATGAAATTTTTTTCTGAAAAAAATTCATGAACATTATTGACATTTTTTCTGGGCTTGGTGTGTAGACACTCTCTTTAGTTATAAGCATAACTATATTAGATAAATTTTGAACCCTTAATTATGTAATTTTATACATATAAAGATACCTAAAGCCATTTATTTCACACCTGTGATAGATTATGGATATAATAAGATTATTTTCCATAAAAATAATGTCCTTCTAAGATATTTAGGAGCATATTACATTAATGATGAATACACGCTATCAGGTGTGACATTATTAATCTAATTTTAGAGTTTAGACTCCTTAGAATAGGCATGTAACGTTTATAATGTTTTCAATATTTCTTATACCCTATCGGTATGATTATATTGATTACATTTTTATGTAGGCTCTTGTACAAGCCAAATTTATGGTACATGTATTTTGGATACCACTTTGTTAGATAGTTGTTTGACTGATTTGTTTAAATGGGAATCTTGTGTTGCAATTATGTTGTGCACGCATAATTAATAATTTTCCAATTCTGCTGCATCAGTCTCGGCCTTTTAACAACTATATGTGGTGAAGACTCTTAATGGAACAAACTATGATGAATAGAGAGAGTCCTTGAACATGTACCTGACAATCTCTAAGGAGGATTTGGCTCTTAGAGAACTAAAGCCGGCTGATCTCTTACTCCAGTCTAGTGCTGCAGATAAGACCTATTATAAATAATGGTATGAATCAAACCCGATTTGTTTAGGCAGTGATTAAGTTCACTATTGAGAAAGGAATTAGAGAAAGTATCCCAGATAAGGACACTGCTGTGGAGTATATGAAAGCTGTTGGTGAAAAATTCAAGAAGCTTGATAAGACTCAAAAAGTCTACTATCTCTCCATGCTTGATAACACTCGTTATGATGAAAATTCAGGTGTTAGAGAACACATTATGAAAATGATTCATTACTACAATAAGCTGAGATCATTACGGTGTTAATTTAGGAGAGAGTACTTTGGTCTACAAAGTCCTTCAGTCATTGCCAGCTGAATATAATTACCTGAGAACCTTTTATAATTCATAAGAGGGAGAGTGGTCAATAGACCAAATGATTTCTATAGTAACTCAAGAAGAGGAGACTATGAAAAATAATCCACAACCACATTTTATAAACTACTTATCTCAGGACTCCTACAATAAGTCAGGAAAGAAACTAGAGACACATATATCTGGAAAGCCTGAGTTCAAGAAAAGTGGTGATAAAGGAAAGGGACAACAAAAGAAATTTAAAGGCAAGTGCAATCATTGTAAGATCCCTGGACACAAAAAATCTCAATGTTATAAGCTAAAGAATAAGCGTGAGTAAGAAGGGGCTCAAAAATAAGCGAATCCTAAGTGAGATGGAAGAGACTGTATTGGGAGTAGTAGGAAGTAGAATAAAATTAATTACATAGGATCATATTTTTCTTTATGTTTATCTTCTGGATACTTTTAATTTGAATTATGTCATTTATGCATTTTTTTTTCAATTTTAATTTCCAATTCTATTTCAATAATTGTAGTTATTTCTTTTGATAAAGAAAATTTATTATAATTTTACTATTTTAGTATGCCAGCTTACAAAATGATTCGTATCTTTTAAATTTGAAAGATTTTCCTGTTGTATCTTCTAATATTCCTATCAATGTTATAATTAGGCATAAATAACTTAGAATGAGTTAAAATTCTTCCATTCTATGGAATCAATTTTAGGCCATTTTTCTAAAAAGAGATTAGAAAGATTGGTAAAATAAAGATGTGTTATTAAACTTAAATTCTCATATCTTAAAACTTTTAAGTGTGGAGTTATAAAGTAGAGATGAGACTCTATAATCCCTAGTTAAAGAAATTAGACTAGATCAAGAGATTACAGATTTTCTTGTCCCTTTTATAGTACCAAGGTCATCGGATTTAATTGGACATTTTATTTTGAGGATGACTTAGATAGTGGGAGTTTGATGCTTAGAGTTATCAATTTATGTAACAAGGCCACCATTCTGCCTGTACCTATTTAGATTCCCTTATCACTAGAGGAGATGATATTGATAGTTCAGTTCAAATAAATAAAGATCCTCATGTTGAAGAACCTGATCGGTTAATCATTGAGTTTAGATCCATCGTAATAGAACTTATAATATTTTAGGTTTGTACCAAGCTAATTGGATTGAACAGATAGGATAAGATTTCTTACGCTTCCGCTATTGATAATCTTATGTATGCACTGGTCTGCATTCGTTAAATATAGCTTTTTACTATTAGTGTGCTTGGAAGATTATCAAGTAACCCTAGGATGGATCATTGGAGAGCGACCAAGATAGTAATATGTAGTATCTTTAAGATACTATGAATCATATGTTGACTTGTAGACAATCTAATTTACTTGAAAGTATTAGTTATTCAGATTCTGATTATGCCTTGTATATAGATGATCGTAAGTTAACATTTAGATACATCTTTATGATGTTTGGAGGAGCTGTTTCATGGAAAAGTATTAAAACAAACACTCACAGCTACCTTAACAATGGAAGCAGAGTGTATCGCATATTATGAAGCCACTTGACAGGCTGTAAGGTTAAGGAAGTTGATATTTGACATGCAATTAGTTAATTCTATATCGCAATCTCTACCAAAATTTTTATTGTGATAAGGCTTTTGTTTTGTGCTTTTCTCAAAACAATAGGAATTCTAGACATATTGAACATATTTTTTATGATAAACTCCTATTTGTTAGAGAGAAAAGATTGCTGAATTTCATACTCACATTAAACATAGCCCTAGTGGAGACATGCAAGGGATCCGTTGATTTAAGGCTTACCTATAGGAGTATTTAAAATCAACTAACTCATATGAGTCTTGTTAAATTTTATGAAGGCTTAGTTTAGTGGGAGTTTGAGATATGCTTATTTTATTTTATTGATATTTGTGACTAGTAATTGCTCATTTTGAAACATTAGTAATATGTTTTATATATATATAAATCATTTGCTTCCCTATTGAATTCAATGATTTTAAGTTGTTTCTCTTATGAGTTGTGGTCAAAAGATTAACTTTATATATATATCAAGTTCCTTTGAGATTATGGGATATTAATTTAACGTCACTTGTTTCCCTATCGGATTTAGTGATTCTGTATGGTCTCATTCTACTTATGCAATCATTGCCCTGTAACCTTATATATATATATATATATATATATATATATATATATATATATATATATATATATATATCCAGTTCTTTGGGATTATGAGACATTAATTTAATATCACTTATTTCCCTATCGAATTTAGTGATTTTGTATGATCTCATTCCACTTTTGTAATCATCACTCAGTTTGGATATTGAAATATTGGTAATATATTTTATACATATATAAATCATTTGTTTCCCTATCGGATTCAATGATTTTAAGTTGTTTCTCTTCTGAGCTATAGTTGAAAGACTAAATTTTATTCTGTTCCTTTCAGATTATGAGACATTATATCATTTATCTCTCTATCGGATTCATTGATTCTATGTGGTCTCATTCTCTGAATTAAGTTTATAGCTGAATATATAACTAATTGCTTAATTATTGATGTTTTAATTATTCCATATAATTAATTAATGCTATCCAAGTGGGAGATTATTGTATTTAAAAATAAAATAATTAATTTTATTAGAAATATTATATGGATTAGCATTAATCAATTATTAAAATATTTATTTAAGTAATTAGTTTTGTATTTTAATATTAAGGATAGAACAGATTGGGCCCTAGTTTAATGTGTATGATTCATGATAGGTTGGATCATGCACAAGCCCATATGGGTAGATGTCCCAACTTACAGCCCTTTAATGGTCAGTAGTTTCCTATCACAAGTTTGATCTTAAATAGAAAAATCAGGGTTATTATTTGAACACACAGAAAAAATAAGGATTCTCATTCTTCTAAATTTTTTCTCCCTTTTCTCTCTATATTGATAACCTAAAGGGGTTAAGTAGGTTGTAATTCTACTCATCATTATTCAGATCAGTCATGGTCTTATCAAATTATGCTTCAGGTACGTTCATAATTTATTATGATTAATTTCATATTTTTTTTGTGATTTTAATTCATACTTCCAATATTTAGAACTACGCACATAAACAATCTTATCTGTGACCCTTATTAACACAAACCACAAACTTTTTATATACTAACAGCGAGGGAAGGTTGGAATCTAAAACCCACATCCGAACTTCAGACCACTGGACCATGACTTGCTCAAACCACTAATTAAATTTAGCATTTTTGTTGAAAGACTCATTTATATAATGTAACCCTAGCTGCGTACGTGCCCTTATTCCCCTTTACTTGCCCTAAACTTGGATGCTAAAAACAGTTTCTCCTTTTTCCAAACATTTCGACCGAAGACATTGGGAGAAGGATGAAAAATGTTACAAAACGGAGAATATTGGTGGGCATGTTAAATGATTCATAGGCTTCACGAAAGTTTTAATTTACAATTTATAATTGTAATATTATTCGCTATCATAATTTTGTATCATAATAATTTTATTTTTTATTTATCCATAATTTTATTAATTACACTAAAATTATAGTTGCAATCACAACCACAATTTATAATTGCGGACTTTATTTCTAGCAATTCTCTTAGAATTTTTTTTCCCTCATCATTCCTAAGTTGGAATCAAGACCTTGCGTGCCTATATATTTTTATATATAATTTATTATTGCTGTTATAAAAATAAAATAAATAAAAAAACATATCACCCAAAAAGAATTTAAAAATAGAAGGATCACCCGCCATTAGTTTTTATTCTTATTCACTTCCTTCCTTCCTTCCTAATAAATCATTAAAATTCATGCAGCCTATGCTGATTCGATTACAAGTCTCATAATTTTCGACTCTATCAACTGGAATTTATGAATGCAAAATTTGCAGCCTACATCTTCAACTTTTCAATTACTTATGATTTTTTTAAGAGTTATGAGAATAAAATAATACGATCTTTTTACTTTCTTTTTTAGTTTAATCTTTCAAAAGATAATTCTTTAGTTTTTCTTTTCCTGATTCATTCTCCTCCGTCCACATAAACTTTTGAACAAACCTCTCAAACCCTCAGAGCATAGAATCTGACTCATCTACCCTATTATCAAATGTTTAGGTCGGCCTAAAGTTTGTAGCAGGTCATTAAAATGAATTTAAATTTCATCCATTAATTATAAAATTTTATATCAATATTGAATAAAAAGTGATATCATTATTAAAAATATTTTTACAATTAAGGGTTTCCTTTATTGATAATAAAAATATTTTAAAATTTTTTTAATAACATAATGATATATAAATAGATAATAATATAATATTCATTCATATCGACGGTGGTGATGAGTAAATTTAAATTCTTACTAGATCTAAAACTCTCCGTCAAACTACATTATAGTTTTCTTAGCTTTAAATATTGTGGCTAGCAGGCTTATTGGGGGCAAGTTTTCTCGCAGCTAGCCTAGCTAATTATTGTGAAGCACAAACCACACCTTAACAAATTCAAGTTCCAAAACTTGGGTATTTTTTTATTATTAATTTTATAATATTAAAGACTAATCTTTAGTTGATGTGATGGCCACTTATGATTGCGCAGGCAATTATAATGGTAATCCTCGTTAACATTTTGAAACTTTATGTGAATTATGAAGATAATAAAACATGGGAAAGAAACTAATGAAACGGACACTTGGTGGTGGAAGGCTCAGCTGCTCCATTAAATTTGAAATCATCATTAATTTGTGTGTGTATATATACACACACACACATATATACATGTTTGTTTTTATTCCAAAAAAGTTTAGTATAGCAAAATAAATTAATTATTTCAGCCGGTGTCTTTGCTTTTTATAGAACTTCAAGTAATATTCACAATTTTTAATTTTAATTTCTTGAAATTGCTGATGATGAATGATGGAAAGTAAGATATGAGTAGTGGAATATAATGACTTTTACCGAGAACAAACTAGATTTTCAC
Organism: Sindora glabra; assembly: GCA_020226215.1. Classification (NCBI taxonomy): domain Eukaryota; kingdom Viridiplantae; phylum Streptophyta; class Magnoliopsida; order Fabales; family Fabaceae; genus Sindora; species Sindora glabra. Next base: position 39,081,815 of record CM035232.1, on the reverse strand, counting down.
ATTTTTATTTGTGTGTAAAATATTCCACTTTTCTGATTTTAAAAATAACCATATTAAGATATTATACATTTAATTTATCAAAAAAATTATATATTTAAACTAAATAGAGATAATTATATAATAATTTATCCACATAGATGAATGGAGATCAAATTTTAAAATTGAAATGGGTTAATCTTCCTAATAACTATTGATTTTGAAGCTTCAATCCACCATATGCCACTAATATCCATTTGATTTATGAACATCTTTCAATCAACTAACAATATTAACATATTTTGACTTTCTTATAATTTGAAAAATTTTATATAATAAAATTATTTTATTCAATAGTATCTAAATTTATAAAAAAAAATAGACCCCTCTTTTTTTAAAAAAATTAATGAGATAAATTTTAAAAAAATATTTTTTGCTAAAGTAATAAATTTTAAAGTTTAAAATAAAAATTATGTCTTCATTTATTTACTAAAAAAACGTTGAAGAGATTCGGTATTAGAAAGATGAGAATATATAATAATAGATAGGAATTAAGCAGAATTTTTTTTATAATGATATCCTCTTTAAATATATATCATATAAATCATCCCTAAATCATACCTCTTATTACATATTCATGCCATTTTTCCTAATTTTATGAAAATAATTTTTTGGAATAAAATAAAATAATAACAAAACTATGGGAAAGAGAGAAATAAATTAAGTATATTTTTTTTGTAATGACTTCGTCTTTAAATATATATCATATATATCGGGGCTCTAAGTCGTAACTCCTAATAGATACCAATGCCATTTTTGCTAATTTCTAGATAAATAATTTTTTGAAATAAAATAATGGAGATATTAAAGGAAAGAAAAAGATAAATTAGATAAAAAAATATAACAATGGAAAAAGAAAGAGAAATTAGGTAAAATTCTTTATAGTGACTTACTCTCTTTAAATATATGTCATATAAATCATCTCTCTAGGTTGCATATCTTATTATATACCGAAGTCATTTTCACTATATTACTGGCAAATAATTTTTTGGACTAAAATAATGAAAATATTATAGGGTTTAGGAAGAGATAAATTAGATAAAAAATTTATAACAATGGATTAAGAAGTAAAATTAATAATATATTATCAAATTTCAAATATGATAATATATTGTATTCATTGAATTATGCAGATGGTTAAGTGAAATACAAACAAATGGATCATATATTATCAACACAGAAATTAGTTTTATTTCTTTTATTACAATTTCTTTGATTTGACAAATAAGTCTTAGAAATTTTAAAAGCACTTGAGACTTTGCATTTATATATTAAATATCTTCATATTTAAAGCCATATATATATATATATATATATATATATATATATATATATATTTCTATTTTTCAACTATAAACAAAAATGCATATGTCATCTCAAGGCTTTGTTAATTTCAATGGCTTAATATCAAATGAAATTAATATATATTGATTATTAAATTACTCGATTAAATATTGAAACATGTGGATTTATTTCTAATATCATGGATCACGAAAAAAAATTAATCCAACTATTAAAATGAATAGCATATAAATACGTTTGGACCAATGAAAAATAAAGAACATATGAAAACTTTAGAACTAATTTTTCATTGGAATGAGATAAATGAAAAGCATAATAAAATTTAGAGGTTTCTAAATCATCTTTGTAGTTAAAATATAATTCATCACTCCTTATTCAAGGAGGTTTTGCTTTTGTAAACAAGGGACATATTAACTAAAATAATATATATATATATATATATATATATATATATATATATATATATATATATATATATATATATATATATATATATATATATACTCACACACTAACTAAATCAGTTTATTCTATTTTTTTTTCATTTTGCCAATTTAAAACATTAACTTGCTTTTCTTCATATTTTCTATTTATAATTTTTAAAAAAATGTTTGGACATGTGCGGAAGCGCATGTGTTAAGAGCTTAGTGTACATTACTCTCACCAAAAGTTTTGCTAACATAACATGAGACGCATAATTTTTTTTCTGTCCAAACAAGATTACATTGCTTTTATTAAAATTCAAAAATAAGAAAAAAATTAATTTTACATTACTAAAAGTATTACCTATTATAACTTCCTTTTATAATCAATAAAACAATTACCATTTTTATTTTAAATATAAATTTTGTTTAAATAGTCAATTTCTATCTTTCTTTCTTCTATATTTTACATGACTAAATGACTCTTTTTTCATCTCATCATTAATTATCACTTAAATAAAAGGAATTTTCTTAACTCAATTTCTTATTTGTTTGAATATTATTCTTTTTTATTTTCTAAACTTATAAATTGTTAATAATTATCGTTCTATTTCATAATAATTTATAGTTGTTTTGTAGTAGTCCATATATTTTGTCGGATGATAATATTATTTTAGATATAATATAACAGACGATAAGATATCATTACATTTTTTACATCATAACTTTTATTAAATTTCAAATGAGATTTGTTACTTTTATATTAAGTAATAAATTTAAAAATATAGAATTAGTTTCTCAGTTTTATAGTTTTAGAATGAAATAAAATGATAAAAAATAATTTAATCATATTGAAGAATAATATTTATAATTATCAGAATATATCTATATTCACTAAAAATTCAACAAAAAATTATTATTTCAAATAAAAGTAAAAATAAAAAATTTAAATTTAAATTTAAATTTAAATTATTTAGTAATCACAAATTAAAAATTTCATAAAACATATTCAATAAATTATTATTTTATATAATTAGTGGATAAAAATATATATTTATTTCACAAAGACGAACTGTCAATAACTATGAGAAAAATGAAAGGACATGTATATGAGAAAAATGAAAAGTTAAAAATTGTAAAAGAGAAAAATAGAAGATTATTATTTTCAATGTTAAAATTTTTAAATTAAATAAATACCAAAAAATTAAAATAAAAAATAATGGAAGATTTTGAATGCTAACCACAAATCTCAAGAAATTCTTAGATATATAGAGACAATATATTAATTAATTTAAAATAATTTTTAAATATCAAATTAAGTAAGAATTTTGATTTTGTGTATCAATTATATCTGCAATTATTATATCTAATTGTCTAAATAAGTGGGATCCAATATTTCATAGGTTCCACACTAATCAAATATATTTATAATAAATTGAGATTAATATAAAATCCACAAAAGTGCAAAGAATCCATTCATTTACATGGTTAGATGGAATAAATAATTGTAATTATTGGATAAAATCAAAACCCACAAATAATTTGATGTTTAAAAATTATTTTATATGAGTTAATGTCATATATGCCATACATCTAATTTCTCCAAATTCTCACCGTCTTTTTATTGCCTTCTGAACAAAACTTCTATGTCCTCTTTTCATTCTAAATCCATGATAAGCAATAAAAGAAACTTAATATTTAGCAAGGAAAATACTGATATCATTACAATTTTTTAATACATTTTAGATTAATTTTTAAAAACTTTTACTAAATTTTAAATGGGATTTGTTACTTTGATATTAAATAAAAAATTTTAAAATTCACAAGTTCATAATTCTTAAATTGCTGAGATGTAATAAAATGAGAAAAATAGTTTTATAAATCACTAAATATTGTAGAATAATATTTAAAATTATCAAAATATATTTAAATTATTATTAATAATTTAACAAATGTATTAATCCATATTTAAATTAAAAATACATAAATTAAAAATATAATTTAAATTATTTACTAATAATAAATTAAAGTGCTCATAAAATATAACCAATAGATTATTATTATATCAATTGTGTATAAAAATTTGTGTTTCTTGCATAAATATGAATATAATAACTAGATTTTTATTTGAATCAATTTGATATATGCAAATAGTTAATGAAAATTTATTTTTAAATTATAAAAAATGATACCATTCTATATGTAAGGACATAGCGTAGTTTATTTGGATTGAAATATTCTATGAATATTTAAGTAAATTACTATTTTTTAGAAAATTAGTATAAAAATATATATTATTTATTGTAAAAAGGATGAAAACTAAATAACTATAATTTTTTTAATATCAAATATAAGAATAAAATAATTGGCTGATGGAAAAAGTTCAGATTTTTAAGATTGATACAAGTTGTATACTAAGTTTTATTGAATTATTAGATTTTCATTATATTTTCATAAGGAAATTGATGCCATTACATATATATATTATGATATGACATTTTATTTAAATTCAATTATTTTAAGAATATTAAAGTTATTATAAAAGTATACAGTAATATTTCTATAGAGAGTAAATGTTTAATTTAATTTATTTTAGATGATACTATTTCTAAGCTAAGATAAAGTCATAATAGAACGATATTTTAAATATTTTTAAAAAATATTATCAATTATTATATTGTCCATATATATGTAATTTGAACCTAGATTTATTTCTTGATATAAATTACTCAAAATCTTTATCAATAATCTACTTCTAAGGACTTTAGATTTGATATAAACTAATTTTAGCTGACACCCTGACTTGGTATGTTTATATTATATCTTTAGCATAAATAAGAAGCATCACATTTGGCTGCAAGTTGGGTTGAGAGAGAATAATGAATTTTCCGCTAGGAGATTTTTTTCAATTACATTAGTAATTAAATCATTGGACATATATACATGAGGACTAGAAATCAAATCCTGAATACATAGAAAAACACAGGCTTTAAAGAATATTGGTACTATTTTAGTTAAAGACTCTCAACTTTCACCAGAAAATTTAGTAATGTTGATCAATGATAAAGTTATTGGAATTTTTACCTTGTAAATAGTTAAAATGTAAATTTTGATTCTAAATTAATATTTTAATAGTAATATTACGTATAATATTATTATTATGAATAATATATTTTATATGATCATGAACATTTTTTTATATTTATTCATAATTTTATTAATCCTAATAAAGTGACAAGTTTCAAAATTTGCTCAACATTATTCATGAGCGTATGAAGTAAAGAAGAATAATGATACCATCATTGGCCTCAAAATTAACTTCATATGATTAAGCCGCTGTCTGGCTTCCTAGTTGATGATATGCCCATAACGTATATCTTAAAAATCAAGTTGTGGCTTATACATAAAATAGGTACCACCTTATTTTGCCTGATATGCATAAACTACATCCTGATTCGCATTCATTTGCGAACAAGACCTACCCCTTTGCACATTACCAGAGCGTTGACGACCATTTAAATATATACTCATCAAACCTCAAAGATTCCTTTCATTAATTAGTGACACTCTTCAATTCCCCCTTTCTTTTTCATTCTCATTTCTCTCAAAGTATTCAAATGACTGAATTTGTCATATGATGTGGTAATGATTTTAAATTATAGTGGTAGTTAGTAAAAAAAAGTAAAATTGAAAAATAAGTGCAATAAATTAAGTAATTATATACAAAGTACGTATAATAGTGAAAATTTTAGTTGTAAAAACTAGCCAATATTGAGACTACGAATTGTAGTTTAAAGTCATGATTGTAACAATTTAATTTTAAATCAAGATTCTATTTGTTTCGATAAAAATATTTTTTATAAATTATAATTAGAAAATATTAAAATAAGTGCAAAATTTTATTTTTATATTTAGAAGAAACTAAATTCTTCTTTAAAAAAATAAATTTATTTTTTTTCTATTATTATAATTTTAGATATTATTTTTCTAATAATAAATACAAATGACGTACTACTCATTTATCAATATATATATAATATTTTTCTACAAAACATACTATTTGATGAAAGAAATATAACCAAAATTTAAACTTTGTTTATAGTTTGGAGCTGTGACCTAAGACATTGTTGTTGTGAATATGTGCGATCATAATTTCTTATAATTTTATTTTGCAATAGATGTATTTTTTAACATTTACCATAATTTTGCTAATAATAACGTAACGTAAGCATGGCCACAATTTAAAACCATGACAAATACTAATATTTTGCACTAATTTGCAAAGTAATTTGTCGAATCTCAATTTTAATCACATTTCATATATCATTGAAATAGTTGGAAGTTCCAAAAGGGAAATGCAGAAAATGAAAATTTTGTAAGTTTTTTGGCTGGCCATTAATTGATAAGATGAAGTAAAGATTTCTTGAAAATCTCACAAAGTGGTAAAAGTTACTTACTAACCTTTTTAGATTAAAAGAGTATTTTATGAGTACTTCTTATTAGTAATCAAACAATTTTAAGTAATTTTTGAAAAGTCTGTAAAGAAGTTTCCTTTCTAGAAACTTAAACTCTTTGCAAAAAATTATTTATTTATTGATTTATTTATTTTGAATCAAACCAACCCTTAAATATGTGTTCCTCCAATTATTGATTGTGATGATCGATCATTCTCATATAATAGCATAAAACCAGACAACTAAGCAACAGTCTCCGGGAATCTCCCTACAATGACAACTTAAATTGGTCCTTAAACACAAATCCTGTGTTCTTGTTTAGTTAATTTAAGGTCTCAAAACCAGGTTCCTGCAAGCCCCACAATATTGTAGTTTTGCTTGCTCAGAATTTAATTTAATATGACATGAACAGAGACAAATATGGCAGCTGCTAAGATGGAACTTTAGGATGAAAGCACTGAACAATTTGTGGGTCCGTTAGGAATCAAACAGTTGGCCCAAATGAAGAAACGACCCTTCAATTAATATAAACTAGACAAATAATAATGTGAATATGCCCTCTCAAAAAATTATTAATTATTGTGACATATAATGCGTTCTTGCACGAGTTCATCCCAAATGGTTCGTCATATTTTCATATCTCTCAAACTTCACCAGATTGAAATCCCATTATTGACTTCATGATTGCCCATGATTGCTTTTAAGTTTACTTTGATATATATATATATATATATATATATATATATATATATTACATCCATAATAAAAAAAGTTTAAATTTAGGATCTCTAACATACAACCTAAATCCTTCATTATTAGTTCACCACTTAAGTTGTTCATCATTATTTCTCCACCTAATGACTTTGTTTATTTTGAAATTTTGATTCAAGTGAAATTTCGGGCCAGTTTAAATAAACTCTTTAAATGTAAAGAATTTATAAATTTTTAATGGTTTTATAACTTTTTTTATCGAGACATTTAAAATTGAAAAAATAATTTTTCTTATCATTTCATCAAGGTATTTGAGTTTTTTTTATATGCTTTAGATATGATGATTCCGAAGAAGATAAGTATAGTTCCCAAACTCAACATCAGAAGCTCACATTTGAAATGACATTAGTGTTTTATGATTTGGTGGATGTGAAATATATTGAAAAAGGCTTAATCATTGTTTTATGTGGTGGAAATGAAATAGCAAATCTTAATCTCTCTGTGTACACGTGCATTACGTACAAGTGCCTCCCTAGATATAACTTATAAAAAAAAATAAATGTATATATGCAAATTAAGAAGGAGATCCATGAAAAACAATGTACATCAATCAGCTGAAAAGAAAGCATCTTGACTCAAAAAATGCTAATGACTGTTTATATTTCACGCCCCTGATAAAGTTAAGGGAATTACTAGTTTGTCATATTGATGGGTTTGAATGTTCAATGCTATCAATATACGGAGAGAACAGAAGGAGATTGAGAAAAATATTGTGGTAAATATCGTTATTTCTTAACCCTATAAAATGACTATATGTATCTTCCATCGTTCTGCCATATCAATTTAGTTAAAATTGATTGGATCAGTAGATTTTCTAGAAATATTGGTAGACGAAGTGTTCTATCAGCTATATTATGAAGAGTTCTTACTAGTATTGAGTTGGCTTGAAACAAAGAATATTGAAGAGTTTGGATGGACTTAGATTCTCAAGTAACACTCCATTTAGGGTGTTTGGTTTACAGAATATTAATGATATTTTTCGGAAATATTTTATGGGAATGTTATATTATTATGTTTAATTCAAAAGTTCAAAAAATTTGCTTGGATATATAATATTCCTGAAAATATTTTTACCCTAAATTTTTCTTCAAAATATTCCCATGAGGGAATGTGGGAATCTAATATTCCCTATCCCGTGAGAATATCAATGTTAAAATAAAAAGATAAATTTATCCTTTTTTTAGCCCAAATTCATTTTACTCAAATTTTTATTTTGTATTAGATGAATAAACTATTAACTCAAGTTATACTTTAGTCTCAACTTATCTCCTTAATCTTAAAATTTGACCCTTGATTTATTATTCCATTTGAAAAAAAATTAATTAATTCATTTGGATATTTTATTTACTTAAAATATGCTTAGCACATTAATTTGTCTATTACTAAGTCCATAACTAAAATAAAATATGCTTCAACAAAACTTTCACTTATTTTGTTAAATTTTTTTTTTGTAAAAATATAATTATAAAATATAAAAATTAATTAATTTATTCATTATTAAATATAAAAAATGTGATAAAAATATTTCTTATTTCAAAAAAGAATTATTTTTTACTATTATCATATCATTAAATATCATAATTTTTAATAAAATTAAAATATATAAATAATATATTACTTCACTTCTTTACTTTATGAAAGTAAATAAAAATTTTTAGTAAAATAATATCTTTCAAGAATGAATGGAGTTAAGAGTTTTAAATTATTAACCAAAAATTTGAACTACATGGATCATTCATTTCAACCTTTCCAAAACTTCGTAAGGTGCCCATTAAAAACCAATCACAAATCAAACATTGGTCATTCATTTCAACCCTTAATTTTTTGTTAGTATTTCAATATTTCATATTTCTTTATTGTTGAGGTGGTAAGTATACATAAAGCATATTTCTTTTTTGGATTTTTATATGACCCACAAAAAAAAGTGGCAGTGCAGCTGTGCTTATCTATTTTTATATGACTCATAATAAATTTGAAGAAGGAATTTTAAATTATTAAATTATTTTTGTACTGTATGATAATTTAAATTATTAATTGTTTAAAAATTTATTTGTATACTTTTGAGTAAAATTATGATTCCTTATAAAATAAAATAAAATAAATTAATTGGGGGTATTTTTGATAAATTAAAAAAATTCTTAGAAATATAAAATATGAACCAAATATAGGAATATAATATATTTAAAAATTTAAGAAAATATTCTCAGGAATATTTATATTGAATCAAATATAGGTTCCATTCCAAGAAATCACATTCTTGGAAATCATATTTACAAGAATGTGCACTTTCTCAGGAATGTAAGATTTTATGAACCAAATGCTCTTTTAATTTTGGATGTGAAAAATTTTGTATAGAAGATAATGTAGGGGTCTCTTTCCCTAAAGTAGTTAATGTTTAGTTGGACTTAGCCTCTTTTGTAAAAAAGTTAAAATTTAAAAAAAATTAAATAATGAATTGGTGATGAGAAATTTGAATAATATACTAGAAATTTCAAATTTAAACTTGAATGTACTAAAAAAATTAATGCACCGGTTGATTTTTTTTTTTTTCAAAGTGTGAATGAATGTATGACCATATGTTAGTATAACTGTGCCATATGATATATAATCAATTATTCTATGAATTTAAATAACACATGTGGATTTAAATTATAGGCCACAATAAATGATAATCGCATTACATCACAATTGCAATTCTTTCAGAAACTAGAAGCTTAGAGGTGAATTGCAACCACAACACTACAATAGTGCATTGTCGCACATTATCGTAGCTAAAATTTGCAGTGATCACAACGGCTGCTATACATTTAATTACAGGATTTTTTTTTACAAGATAAAAGTTGAAAATTTTGATATTTTACTTATAAAGGAATTTTATGTAATATTATACGATATTATGTTAATTAAGATAATTAATTTTAAATTACATAAATTAATATTTATTATATAATTTTTTTGACAAGATAAAAGTTGACAAGTTTGATATTTTACTTGCAAAAGAATTTTATTTAATATTATATGATATTATATTAAATTAAGATAATTAATTTTAAATTATATAAATTATATGTATTGTATGATTTTAATTATATTTTGTGGAAGAAAACGAGATTTGTAACCCATAAAGAATGAATTGCAGCCTTGATCATAATCACAATTACAATTTAGAATCATGTTATAAATTACCATGAGGACATAATTATATATATATATATATATATATATATATATATATATATATATATATATATATATATATTAGAATAATTGACTAATTAATATTAAATTTTTTTCAAAGAGCAAATCAATACAAACTAAATTAAGGAAATATCATAATAAATGTTTATTGGTATTAAATTTAGCAAATTACAAAAATTTTAATCTCTCCTCAACTTCTAGAAATTTAAAATAACGACAAGACAAAAACCCTACTACCATTTGAACTATTTGAGCCAACATCCCTAAATCCACCAAAGAGAATTTTGGCCGAAGGCTTATATGCAAAATATACAAGTGATTGTGGTGGTGCCCTTTTTATCTCTTCAATAAATATAGTGCTACTACCATTTTGAATCATATGATATTAGATCAAAGCAACTTTTGGCAATTCCCAAACCCATCATCATAGTTTTAAGAAAACAACATATATTAACTCTTTTTATGTCAAACACTGATATCTAATCTCTGCTTTTCTACATAATTCTCACATCTTGTGTTTGACAATTAATATCTTTGGCACAATCTTTAGCATAAAGTCTCTAACAAGTTGGTGCCTTCAGATAATGTATTTTATTATCTTTCTAATCATTATTAGCATGGTTTTATCATGACTAATTCATCATTTTTTTCAGTGCCTTACTTTTTGATTATTGTCTAATTCGGAATTGAAACTCTTGATTTTACTACATGATGTTGATATATATTTTTATATGGAATTTTGTTTAAATCTAAGTAATGGAGATTAAGGGCTGACATGTGTAATAAGAAAGATATCATAGACAGCCTTTAGTGTTGGTTGCTTTGATATATTATTTTATTTTATTAAATAGAATTTTAATTAGATCCAAGCTGTCCTTGGGCTTTGTAAGTGCGCCATTAAGAAGAGAAAAAGAGCCCATGCAACTTGCTAATATAAGTATGTGCTGTTTCTTAAGTGTATGCTGTATTTTAAAGATAAATTCTAAATATGCATTATGAGTAAATGAAAATCTTTATTTGTAAGTGAGAGACAAACATGAAATTAAAGTGAGGAGGCATGTAAATCCTCGGAAAATAAACTCATTGTTAAGTCTACGTTTTCTTTTTTTCGATTAAGTAAGAATCTTTGTGCATTCATAGCACATATTAAATATTCCCCTATTTAATTGCCCTTGTACTCATAGGTAATTAAAATAGTCAAAGTAATTAAGACCAATGGTCTACTCCTCTACTTATATATTAATATCATAAACCCAGCAAGAGTCGCAATTAATGGCCTTATAAAATGAATAGACAGAGGTCAAAGTCATGGTTTAAAGTCTAACACCCTATTGATCATAGTGATAAGTCTAATCTAATTAAAAATAGTTCTACCCATTTGTTGTTTATTATTATTATTTTTATCTTCAAGGAATCAAAATCCCTAATTACTTTGGCCTCCTTTGTCCCTATGTATGTGCTGCAGACGATAAAATTCCAATGAATAGTTATATATATTCTCATCAAACTTGTCAAATTAAAAAACTTCACAGTTGCGAGAGAAGGAATAGATCTTATCATCACATTTCAAGTTGAAAAATTTATTTATTACTTTATGATTAATTGTGAGATTCATGTAAACTTCAGATTAAGTATTTGTTTAAATTTACTTAAACTTCAATTAAGTACATGTTTAAAGATTTTGTAGGTTTATATCATAATATAGGTTATGCTTTGTTGAGTCTTAAAAAAGAAATTGTATCAATACGAATTTTTTTAATTTTTTATATAAATCTAATCTTCCCTTTTTTTAATTAAATGTGACAATTTTTATAGAAACTAAAATTTTTATGAAAATCGTTTTATTGTAACTTTAAATGATCAAATTGTATTGCACTTATACTTTGTATACACTTATAACTAGTTATAAAATTGGTCGAGACTAAGATATAATTTAGATAAATTTTAAGGATGCAGACATTAAAGACAACTGGACTTTGTTATATACCATTAAATTTTAAAGATAAAACAATCATAAGCTTAAAATTGTAAATCTTTGCTTTTATTTGATCTTTTTATTTAACAATCAATTTAATAATTTTAAGAATTCACATATTCTGAAAATTTCATTCATTCCAATATTTGTAGAAACAATTCCTTTAATTATCTTTAACCTCTTCTAGGCATGTATACTCTGAAAAAGTATTCAAGTATGGAAGTCCTAACTTATAAAATTTCAAATAATGTGTTAAAAAGATTATAATTTTTTATATCAAACTTTTGTTACAAATTGTTAATTTTTTTTAAATAGCGGCTTACCCTTAATTAAGTTTCTATCATGCTTGTAAGATCAATCAAATCATGGTGCAGCCATCTTCTTAAAAAAAATATTAACTTTAAATTAAGGCTCCAAAGATACCATTGAATCCTTCCTTTTTATCCCCTCTTTTTTTAATTCTCCATCTCTATGTCTATTCCTTTTTGTTTTATGGGAAAAAAAAATATAGTACAAGTCCACATATGCTCCTAACTCTCGTGCTAGTGTGATTCCTAGATTATAGCCTATAGAAAGCATGCTGGTGTGAAATCTTCATTGGTGAAAATAATATAATATAAATAAATGAGAGGGACAAAAAAATTCCATTACCATGAATATTCTTAATTATTTTTTATTTCAAAATTTCAGATCACTAGCTAATTTAGTCTAAATCACTATTACTTTAATTTTGAATTATTAAAGACAAAGAACAGACATAGATTCTAACATTGTTGAAAATCTGTAATGCTTATCTTTTACTTTTGTACATATAGATATACATTTCCAAATCAATAACTAGAATATTAGAAGTTCACACATAGCTTAATTAGAGATCTTACATTCGAAGTGATAATGTTAAAATGGTTTACAAAGAAATACGAGAGATTCCAACTCAATTCCTCTTATGTCACACATAATAAACTAAAATCAATGCCACAGGCTGATTTTAGAGAAATTTTCATTAAAAAATTAAATTAAAATTAGGGCTTCTTCTATGTTGATTTAACAACAAAGTCTTAAAATAAAAACATAATCAAACATATAAGCTTCTCAAGTTAATTAAATATGTTATCTCACTCTAGGATTAGAACATCTTTTAATTTTTATAAAGATTTTTAATAATACTTACAAATCAACTGGCCTCTTGTAGTCACCAACAACATGGACGAAGAAAGACAATGAATTTTAACTCATGGGGTTAATTTAACAACCATTGATCATACAAGCAATAGGATATACTTTTTAATTTAATTTGAGAATTTCACTCACTTGACCAAAATGGATCAATTTAAATTTGAAAGCTTAGGTTTAAAGCTCTTACATATATCAATTATTGGAATTTTCTATCAAGTGCATTTACATTTAAATTAATATATCTTAAAATTTCGGGATTTTCTTAATTAGATTTATTATTTAGTAGCATATTTTCCTAATTTAGAAGCAACAAACATTTAAAAGAATTTATTCTTTTTACATTTTCAATGTGATTCTTAAGATTTGGGCTAATTAATTTCAAGTGGGTTCTTAAATATTTTTATCTTTTGAATTGCATGACACCATATTTTAATCGTTGTGGCATATTTTAACACAACGCGTATTAATTAATATGTTATAACATGGCATGTTATTTCTCTTGTCAAACATTAAGTTTTATTTTGTCTAAAAATATGGATTACAAGATGCTGAATGCAATGCAACTTTCACGTATATATGTTTCACCCAACTATGTGTAAACATACGTTGGTACAAAAATAAACAAGCAATAAATAATTTTGTTCCATTTTGTATCTTAATTAAAAAATCAAAGTTATTTTAGGATAAAATTAAGCTATAATTTAGCTTGTGTACGTCATGATGTGATTCTCTAATAATTTTATTGCAATTTTGTTTAAAACCATATATCTCAGTTTGATAAGCCCTTTGGACGAATGCTAGTTACTGTTATAAAATGAAATTTACAACATTTTAAGACTAAAATAAGTTATTCTATTATAATACCATAATATATCATGGATCTCTTTAAGAGTTTATAGTGAAATTGTCACTGATTACAATACCATTTTGCTGAAGTACTAAGCATGTAAACTTTTCTTTTCTTTTTTTTTTTTGGTGGAAAGTAAGCATATAAACATTGACGAGTCATTCAGTAATGAATAAGAGAGTTACTTTTTAATTTTTTTTAATTATTGATGATGAGCTTCAAATTTAAAATATAAATAATCGACTTTACCTGTGGATCCAAGTTAGAGATTAAATTTATCAATTATTTACAACAAATGAACAAATATTTAAAAGAGGTTATTGATACCAACCGTATTGAAATTTTTGGGGAAAAAATAAATGTAGCTCGAATCATTACGCATTTGCTATCGATAATTTTTCTAGAAGAAAAATTAATTATAGGTTGAATAATTACACACTTATTTTATTGATATTTTTTCTAGGAAAAAAAAATTAAATATAGGTTGAATGTATTGCCTGTAGACCCTCTCAACACGCCTAAAACAAATTCATTATATTATCCAAATTGTTTCATTTGTGCCGTACCATAATATAGGAATTTTCTGACCCGCGGCACCAAACAAACACCGACTAAATTGAGAAGCAATTGAACCCTCAAAAGATGAATCTTTGGTTATGAAATAATTTCCTCTTTTTATAAGCTTGTCCATTCACAAATATATAAATATTTAGGTATCAAAACCACTAAAAGTAGAATTCTTTTTGCCCACTGCTTTTTGAAAACAACTAGCTTCCCCACCCAATTTTGTTGATAGCGTGGATGCTTTCATTTTATAAACAAAATCAAATGGGAATAAGGACAACTTAAACACTAATCAATAAAAATTAGTCGCATAAGATGAACCTTCGTCTTCCAACACGAAAGTCTAAAAGGGAAAAAATAATAAGACAAGCATTACGTTGTTAGTAACATTTTTATACCCCTCCTCCTTCTTTTTCTTTTTCTTTTTTAAGATAAAGGGATTGAAGCCCAAAAACAAAAAGAAAATTACAACTCTTTAACTACATCAAGGGTAGAGGTCCTAATCATATCACCATGAATCAATATACTCAATTTTGTTGGTGGCATATCTAAAATTCTCAAGCCTAGATCATATACCTTAGAACATAGGATGCACGTTAGTTTATACAGCTATTCCCTTCTCTTCTCCATATGTATGAATTATAGAAACCCGCCTGCCAACTTCGAGAAAGATAGTTATAGTAGTTCCATATATAACAGCTTTGACAGATAGAATCCTATGGGATTGAGATTTAATCATATTCACGAGTGTCTTAGTATCTAATTTCAAAATGATCTTACAAAATTAACTTGTCTTCCAAGCCAAATGAAGGCCATGAATTGCTCTCCATACCCTTAGATTATAGAAGAAACCTCCCACCCAAGCTCCTTTTTCTTCTTTTAATTTAGAGATGATTGCTCTCTTAACTAGTCTTTTGGTCATTTTTTTAAGGACTCGAACTAGACACGAACTAATCTTAAAACTAAGGAAGACTATCCTTATTCTTTGAGCTTCCTCTCAAGACACCCATTATCATTAATGGAAGAGTATTTAAATGAAGGAAAGAATGATAGGAAGAGAATGTGAACCCTTTCTATCAATGTTACTAATTGGTCAGCTTATTAAAAAATGGTATCCACTTAGTCTTACATTCTAATATAAGTGTTTTGACTGATATATTTTGAAGTGTAAATCTCTCTCCAAATTTAAAAATTCATGATATAAAAATTAAAGGGTGGGAAATTTTGTAAATTATAAATTAAAAAAATCCTACAATAAACAAATAGGTCCACTGATAAGGGATTTATGTTAAATTAACTTATGATAGATGTAGATTTAAGTAATGATGAGTAAGATGAAATGATAATATCGCCTAACATTGAATTGTAAGATGCAGAGTACATTTCAATTAAGGCCAACAATGAATCGAGTTAAGGTGATTAGCTTAGGCTTAACTCGATCTAATTTTATTCAGTTTATTGACCTCATAATTAGCTTAACTCAACTTGATAAACTTGAATTAATGTTTAAAAAATAAAGTTAAACCAAATGGTTCAACTAGAAAACTTGTGAATTGGACGTACATCCGATCTAACTTATTATTAAAGTTAAAATTTTTAAAAATTGTATAAAAAAACTACTAAACTAACATTAAACCAATTAATAAGTACAAACCAGTCACTATCTCATGGTTCCTACAGCTTTAAAAGTTTTCATTCTCATTCTTATTTTATAGTAAGAAAATTTACATCTACCCTTTATACTATTTGTTATAGACTTTCATTTAAAGAGTTTTCATACCTTCCACCCTTCTTAAATAATGTTCTTAAATTGCATTTATCTTAACCAAACAACTAATTTCAAAATGAAATTATGTTAATAATGTCCATCATTAAATTCATTTATTTTTATTTTAATTAAAATTTAAATTTCAATATAAATATTAAATTACAACTATTATGGTAATTAGTTTTTTTATAATGAGTATTTAATTTAAAATATATATCACAAAAGGATTTATAATTAATATATAAAAGTATTAATTAGTCTTAAATTATATATGTTATTCAAGATAGCTTGTGGTATAATTGAGCCAAATATCTTTAAATTCAAACTTGGCTTATTTAACATATGAGTTAAATTATTCAAATTGTGTATTGCTTATTTGATTTATGAGTTTAGCTCATCAAATTTTGAGTGTCTTACAATCTAACTTAACTTGTTGTTAGCTTAAATTTCAATTCTCATGCCTCTTAGAAGCTAAAAGGTAAGGTATAGTTAAGTAAGCAATGGTATCAAGAGTTTAACAATTTGGTATTCCTAACAATGTAATAAAATCAACAATTTTCTTATAGAATAAATTTTAGTTATAAATATAATTAAATTTTAGTCACCTTATAATACCTTTGCTTATTATTGAATTTTAAAGAAAACTCTTTCTCTCTCTTCTTTCTTATAGGGAAACTATTTCGCCTAGGTACTTAACTATTTTCTGATAGGATGGAAGTGGACCTGTTTATACATTATAGCACTAAGGTAAAGTGCAAAAACAATTAGAGTGCACATATCTATTGCATTATGAATTGATACCCATTTATTCTTATTATTGCACATTTGTATTTAATTGAAAATATAGTTTTGTTACAAATTATATGTTACATTTTTCACATAGAAAAGGTTAGTAGGTGGTTGCATATAACCATTTCTTACAAGACTCACATGCTTTGGAATGGATCATAACATTATAGCTCTCCTAGCTTTATAAAGTATTCCCTGTATTTAGATGATTTGAACATCCATAAGATCAATGTTCTAGTTGATGCAAAATTCATTAGATAAGGGCATTAATCTAAACTGTGATTTAATGGCTTTGAAAATATAGCTTCAATTTCTTCGACTCTATCAACAAGGCAAAAATAATTTTTTCAATCTTCTGCTATCTAGCCTTGAAATCATCTAGTGCTTTACTATTGAAATAGATTGATTTTTATTCCCCTTCTTCTTCCTTGATAAGGATTGAGCTAATTGCTATGTAAGGTTGCTAAATAAAGATATAGTATCTCCCCTAGGTTTGATCGACAAAATACTAATGGTATGGCTAATTCTTTTTTTAGTTCCAAGAATGCTTTGTCACATTTTCCATTCTAAAAGAAATTTTTTGCATTTTTAAGAATGTTATATAATGAATAATATTTATTAGCTAACCTAGGTAAGAATTTCGATAGGGCCAAAAGCCATTCATGAACTGCTTGCACTTCTTTAATGTTCGAATGACTATTCATTTTATTATTGCTTAACATTTGGTTAGGTTATGCTCAATTCCTCATTTTGTAAGCATGAAACTTAGAGAATTTTTAGTACTAACCTTGAATGCAAATTTCTTCATATTGAGTCTTATTTGGTATTTTTTTTTAAGATGTTAAATGCTTTTTGAATATTTATCTAATTTTATTCCATTCTTTACAATTTTATGATCATATCATCCATATAGACTTCTATATTTTGACTGATCTACTAAATAGATACTTTGTTCATCATTTACTGGTATAGGGTGTTTGTATTTTTTAAGCCATATGGCATAACTTTGTAACAAACTCTTCTAGGTAAAAAATGAAAGACATTTTTTCTTCATTATTAGGATGCATTTTCACTTAATTGTGTCTAAAGAATATGTCATTAAAACTAGAGACCTTAAAACCTGACAGACTATCTACCAATCAATTGATGTTTGTCAATGGGTATGAATCCTTTAGGTATGCCTTATTAAGATTTGTATAATCAAAGCACATTCTCTGATTACCATTGGCCTTTTTAACTAAGATAACATTAACAAGCCAAGTTGTATAGGTGACTTCTCGAATAAATTTCATTTGCAATAGCTTTTGGACTTCCTCTTTCACCACAACTTGTTGTTCAACTCTTATATTTCTTTTCTTTTGTTGCATGACTTTATGGAAAGGTTAACCAATAATATATAATAAGCTACTTTGACATTGTGATGAGAAAAATATTTACTATATTATTTCTTCCCATGTTTCTTAGTAGTTATGTTGCTAAATTTTATAGAAGTAGCTTTATTTTGTAATTTTGTGTTAGTTTTACAGTATTTTGAATTTATTTAGTCAATATTGAATTTTAACATTATTTCTATTTGTTTAGCTATATCTTGGACTTTGGATCACATATTAGAGTGACTTTTATACTGTTGGAAAAGTTAAAGAAAGATCTATAATTTTGGTGTTTTGGTCAAGGTCCAATTCAAACTTCTTGAAACCTTTATTTAGTTAAGAAACTGAAGTTTTGTTTCTATCCTAGTTGAGCTAGCATTTGTTTTTAGTCCATATCTTGAGCTACAGAGATCCAATTAATGTGAAAATAATGTCTAAATCTTCATAAGACTTAGCTTTATAACTTTTATGTTTAGAGTTTACCCAAATTACATTGTTTTAATGGTCTTATACTGGTTAGAAGTCAGACTTATAGGGTTTCACTATTATAACTTTTAGAGTTAATTACTTTGTAAAAGTAGGTTCTAGGCTTCTAAAAATTAGGAAGGCCCCATCTTTGTAATCCTAAGAGACATAGAATTCAAGTTCAATATGATTTTAGGGTAGTTAAGTATAACAACATGGATTAGAAATCAGACTTTACACTCTAAATAGTAGCACAGTTTTCTTTCTTTTTTTAAAACTTGTATTCTTTAGCCATAAAAGGCTAAATTCAGAGTTAATTCAAAAAGTTTAAGGTTGTTCTTTTCTAGATCATGAGATCATGATTTTTAATGTTGACTTTTTTTAATTAGCTTTTCTCTTTTCCTAATTAGTTATGTTAATTTCTTGAAATTACATGTGTTGGATATTAATTTAGTATAATTAGTATTCATCCTTATAATTTTTTTATCTTTTTGTTGTTTTGATATTGAATTATGGTTAGTTAATTATAGTTTTAGATATAAGGACAGAGGCTTGAAAGATTAATTTAAAGGTTTCTAATTTAATTTCTTAATTCAACTAGCTTTCATTTTTAAATTAATTTTGATCTAGTTTAAGGATTATAACGATTACTTAATTTAACTAATCTTAATTAATCAAATCCTAGATGGTAATTTAGCGTAGGATTTATGAATTATTATAGGGGTTCCAGGCAATTTAAGGTTGAAAGATTAATTAGAAAAGTTAAATATGAATTGATCCATGATTAATTCCAAGTAGAGCTCTTAATTCTTTAAATTAGCTATTTCATTATATTGATTTTCTTTCTTATTGTTTATTTCGTGTTTTGTCTTATTTAATACATTTAATTTAATTTCAATTTATGAAACCCCTCAGTTCTATATTTTACATAAATTTGCATATTGCTGTGCATTGCATCCTACATTTTGCACCTTGCATCCTATCAACATTCTATGTGATTTGCATTTGTATTCTATTTGCATCCATTCTTTATATTTTTTAATTCATAAATAATTAAAATAATTATGTAAACATTATTAGTAAATTAATTAGAAAAGATAATTCAAGGGATTATCGGGGTATGACTTGGTTTGACATCCTATACTGCATTAGTTTTTAGCAAACTAGCATAATTTAATTTTGGTGCATTAGCATGTGCAAATCATATTGATTGTTGCCATTATGTCAATTAAGGTCTAGAAAAAATAATGTTATTTTCTTTTAATAACTCAATTAACTTTAGTTTGTTTTCTATCTTCAAATATATACCTATTTTCACTAATTATGCATTGTTGTTTTCAACAACTTGATCTTTCCAAGTTTTGACTCTAGTTTCAATCATTATATGTCATTCATTCATACTTTAAAAATAGTCAAATTTATCATTTGGCAATCTTTCGGTTAGCCTTTATAGGCTTGCTTTAATCATGTTCGTACTAATATTTGTTCATCTCACTACTCTTTTTTTACTTGCCTAACCCTATTTGGAGTGTTAAACTTCATTAATATATAAGGTATTGAGATGATAGCAATAGTCCTATTTAAAAATAGGTTTCCTAAGATTACATTATAAGTTGTATTTAGAGTTGATGCTATAAGGTAGTTTGCATCCATAATTTTTATGTTTATGCTGGAGCCAAAGGTAATATGAAGAGTTACCATACCTTTCACCTTAATGTTGTTGCCTAAAAAGTCAATCAAAGTGTTATTTTGTGACTTATACATTTCTCCAATTATTCCTATATTCTCCATTAGTTTGGAATAAAGTATATTTGTTGAACTTTCTTAATTAATCGTAATTCTCTTTATAACAAAATTATGTACTAATTTTGTGACAACCATTGGATCATCATGGTCTTGATCTATATGACCAAGGTTTTCATTCATGAAGCTAATAAGTCTATATTCTTCTTTTGTTTGCTTTTTAATAATTGTTAAAAACTTTCACACTTACCTTTTCCTTAATCTATTTGACTTCTCCCCTTACAAAATCACTTGTAATATTTAAGTTATCTTGTGGCTTTTCTAGTTAAACTAGTTTAAATGATCAATCATGCTCTTTTTGCTTTTCCTTCTCATGCCTATTTAGTTGCTATTTTTTATACTTGATGAGATAGCCTCTCCAAATGAGATTCTCAATCTCATTTTTTAGAGTAATAAAATCATCAATGTCATAATCATAATCTCTGTGAAACTTATAATATTTGGATTAGTCAATTCATGGGCTTTTTCCTTACTTCGAGGTAGGAAACTTCACTAGTTCAACTACTTTAACATCATGGATGATTTTATTCACAATAGTATTCAATAATTTAAAGTTATTAAAGCAACTATAAGGCAATGATCTATCGTGCTCTTTAGGTTTCATTTCTCAGACAAGTTTAGCTTGTGTCCAATTAATCTGGTATCTATTAAGATCTTATTCTTTCACATTTATAATTTTTTTTACTTTGGTAAGTAATTTTTTCAATATGGGAGTAGATCATTTTGCCAAAGATAATGAAAAATGTCCTAAACGTAACCTTATAGTGATTTGATGGATAGTAGTTCCTTTATTGAGATCTTCAATTTCCTATGCTAGAGTGTTATGTTGAGCAAAATATTCATGGAGGGCTTTTTGACAACCTTACTAGAAATTTATCAAGGCAATCAATATCTTTTTAGGTGATTTGCTAGTTATAAAGTTAGTAAGTGAAGGCCTCAACCAACTGCTTGAAGTTTAAGGCCAATTGGCTTAATAGAAAAGTGAACCATTAGAGTCCTACCTTTCACAAGGTTGTGAAAAATACCTTATACATAATAGCATTAGGCACCTTTAAAAGAAGCCTGGATGCCCAAAATGTTTCCGAATGTTCAAATATGGGTAGCTTTAAATGGGTTAGCAGAGGTGTAAACATAATTTTAGTAGTGAATGGGCTATCGTCATTGTTAAGGATTGCAAGATGTTGGAAGGCTCGAGTTTGTGATTTGTTTTTGCTAATTAATAGGAAAAGATGGTTATGCTTTTCACCAAGAATGCCCATGGTTTTAATATAGATGATTTATTGAAAAATTTTTAATCAAACAAAAATGTTAATTTTGGAAAATGCTAACTATGCTAAACTACTTCATGAGAAACATTTATATTTAATCAACATTACCCATTGATAGTGTTTTCTAATAGGTTATATAGATTGAAAAAAATTAAAGGATATCTTTTTTTTATATCACAAATTTGCTAACTTAGAAATGGAGAGTGAAAAGGGAAAAAATTAAACCACAAAGATAGTGAACAAGAAACATAAATATCAATGAATAAAAGGAAGTATATTTGAATATAAGAATTTTAAATAAAAAGATATCATACAATGGCTTTGGTAAATTACAATAATAGTTTCCTTTAATGAAAGCTTTGAAAAGTAGAACCAAACTCCTTTCAAGCTTTTCCTACTATTTAATTAAGCCTTTTCATTATTCTGTTTAGTATTTGCTTTACTTAACAAAAATGAAAGGTAGAAATTAGAAATGCTTAGGGCTTTGAATTAATTAGAATGCTTAAACTTGAAAAGGGTAGAAGAATGAAAAAATAGAAATTTTAGTTGCTTGATGAAAAGTTTATGATATAAATTAAAGAAAAATAATTAAATAAATTATGAAAAGAATGTTAATTTAATTAAAGTTAGATATAGAATGAAAACTTTACATAACAAATAAGGGAAAATTTACAATTTATATATGTAATTTAATTAATCATGATTATTAACATATTACAAATTTATTTCTAACTAAATTGATTATAATGATATTTTTATAATTATTTTAACTATTTAAAATTATTTATACTTTATAACCACTTTAAATCATTTGTTATGCATTAGGTTAATCAATTTGACATAGTTGAAATATTTTTGAACACTCCTACTCCTCATAGCATGTATATCAATCCAATAATGGCTTTTTAGGATTAAAAATATCTTATATTTAGGCTAGTGGACATAAATAATGGTGGCATCATCTAACTTGAGGTGATGGGTGGTTCATAGGTTTTGATGTAAAAATGATTTATATAACTAGCATTATTGATGTCAATGGTGTATATGATCATTGAGGTTAGGACATCAATAGGTTGACTACCATGGATTGTGTGATAGTAAGGTGGTGTATGAGAGCAACAAGAGGACTTAGCAAGGGTAGTGGTAATATACTGAAGACCACTAAGAAGGGAGCCTAAAAATTGGTAGGTAGTGAGAATGTTATCTGATTCCACTAGTTAAGGTGTCAGATAACCTCGATTTTGGCATAAAGGTGTCAAACTTGCTTCAGCAATATGATGCGCTCCATTTCCATGGTTTATTGTTAATCTATTCTAGCAAGAAAAGCTATGAAATCATTAGAATTTAGTTCTTGATAATGAGATTGGGAAGATATATCCTGACATCAAAAGTAGGGATTATTTTTTGTACCATTAAAAATGAAAGCCTATGGGGTGAGCATGAAGGGACATAGTGGCAAGGAAAGTCATGAACAACACTAAATGACAATTCCTTTTTACTTTAATCAGTGGAGGTTTGGCTCGACTAGGTTAGCTACCTACATAAGGAAAATATGGTCATGTGTACAAGGTAAAAATGGCCCACCAAGCACACTCTAATACCTTAGTCAGTATTGATGTTAATAGAATAATTGTATGGAATTGTGCTTAGTTTGTAGTTGCATACCTAAGTTCTTTTGTAATGCTTAAACATATGTAGAATATATTGGTAGCTTAACAGATCCGTAGGTGATCAATGTAAGAATTGTTTTAGACATGTTAGGGAGTCTTTGGCCTTTAATGGTGTTGATAACAAATATTTAAGCTTAACCTTAGTTAAATGGATAGGCTACTAATTCAGTTTTGACACAATTTAATTGAATAAGTGCCTTTTATTATAGGGTTATTATGTCCATATGGATGTGTAATGGATGAAAATTGATAATAGGCTGATTGGTGATAGTTTAGTTAGATATTTTAGACATTGTCATATCTACATTATTAAGTTGTGGTTTTAAAAGTAATAATATATCCATGAGATAGTCAATCATCATTAGTACAATGACAATCTATGGTAAAATTTAGTTAAATTTATAATAAAATTTATAAGTTCATGTTACATGACCTTTCCTTAATTTCTCTCTTTGAGATTCATAATTTTTATGGTTTTACTAAACTTCCTCAAATTCTATCAGTATATTTAGAGGGAAGAGAAAGAAAAAGAATGAGAGGAAAGAAAGGTTATTATGTAACATTCCCTTGGTTTGAAAGTTTCATAATATGTTTGGATGAAAGAGAATAAAGAGAGGGAAGAAGAGAAAATGGTTATTAAATAAATTTTCTTTTATTTGAAAATTTTAATTAAAGAAATAAAAGGAAAAATGGAGGATTAATCCTTTAAAACCTTCTAACATCCTCCAATAGGAGGGGAAGTTTTATTGAAGGAGGTTATTGAGTAACTAGCATTTTTGTACTCCCCACATTTTGAAGATTTTCTAAATATCCAAATTATATGAGAAAATGTAACCTTTTCACTATCCATTTTTCTAACTTTGATTATCTTCCATTCTCTTTTGTTATCTTGTTATTCCTTCCCTTTCTGACTCTCAAATAGACTATCAATGAAGGAGATAAAAGAAATAGGAGATCATAATTGATACTCTAAAACCTTTTAACATCCTTCAATAATGCTACTTTAATAGCAAATGAGAAGAAATAAAATGGGGACAAAGGAGGAAGGCACAAGGGAAAAAAAAAAGGAATCACATTTCCCAATAGAAATTTTTGTCATATATCTAAAACAATGATTTTTTTAATGAAAATTCATAATAGTTTTTGGACAAAAATTTTGAATTTTTGACTAATTTTTTTATAGAAGTAAATCCGTCAAAGATAGCAAATCATTAGAATTTTGATCCTTTTATCTCTAATGGATAGTCCTTTTTTTTTATAAAAACAATTCAATAGAAACTTTCATTGAATATTGCATTATTTCTAATAATATGACTTTTTTTAGTGTCCTTTAATTTTAACATTTTTAATAGTTTTTGTAAATACAAATAAGGTGTAATACCTAGAAGAAAACCAATGGATTAAGAACATTAGAATTTAATTAGAAAGTGTTTATTAGTATGTAATTAGTAAAGACACCCATTAATTTTAAAGGATAAAAAATCCATTAAAAATTATTGTGGAAAATTACAATATTTCTAAAAGTATTCAAAAGCAATGGTTGATAGAATTTTTGAGTAACCTAAGGCATTTAGATAGAATTACCTTATGAAAAACCTTGGTAGCTAAAAGTGTGAAGTTTTAGTAAATTTAAGAAAGCTTGCACAATTTTAGTGGAAGGTAAAAGTAGAAATTTTTTAACTTCAAAGTCAATAGTATAGATAGTAAAGATTTAACTACTAAATCATGTCAAAATAATGTGAAGAAATGGTTACTTGATAAAAGCCTAATCTAAAGTTTTTTTTCAGGATTTTGTCGAAGATCATAGTAAGTGTCATATTTTAGAAAATTTATGATTTG
Organism: Sindora glabra; assembly: GCA_020226215.1. Taxonomy (NCBI): domain Eukaryota; kingdom Viridiplantae; phylum Streptophyta; class Magnoliopsida; order Fabales; family Fabaceae; genus Sindora; species Sindora glabra. Next base: position 39,056,098 of record CM035232.1, on the reverse strand, counting down.
ATTTAATTAAGAAGGGAAATAGTGTAACACTCACTAATATTACTTAAAGGAGCTTAATTCTTTAAAGTATTATGGATTCAAGTAAGTGGTGATTTTATTGTAAAAATTAAAGAGGGCATTTTTAGTATTTAATTTATGAATTTTGGACATTAATTATTTGAGAAGATAATTTATTTTTGAAATATTGGTTTAATTTCCAAGTATTTTCTAAATATTTTTTTAGATTATTTTTATTGAAAAATTTAAAATTATGGCTTAGCTTTTTAAGTCATTATTTTATTCTAGAATACTTGGTGGATTGGAAGCCAAGTAGGCTAGTCTAGGCTATGGCATCAAGGAAAGCTTCCATAAGCATATGAAGTATTTAATGTAAAAAATATTACTTGAAGTAGAAAGAGAATATAGAAGGATTTTATGAGATTTTGCTTAACTAATAGGGACTTAAAGCCATAACAATTTAAAGCCTAGGTTTGATGATGCAATCTCATATAAAGTGATGTCATTAGGGTTTACACTTTTACTATAAATAAGAGTATTGTTTTGTAAATTTGTCACACTAGAACTTGTGAGAAGTCACAATTTTCATATTGAGAAAGTGAGTGAGGAAGTTCTTTATGTTCTTGAGAGTTTTCTTCATATTTTCTAAATGAGTTCTTGAGTTATTCTTAAGAGTTTCTTGAGTTTCTTTTTTTTTTTTGGAAGAAATAGCTCTCTTGATCCTTGAAGGGAAGGTATGGGATCATCTTGTCTAAGTGATTCTATTTCTTTTCATGGTTATCTTTGTGTTGTTCTTGGAAAATGAAACTTGAATCCATAGGTGCATAAGCAAAGAACAAAACTCTAAAGTGAATGGAGATCTACTTATTTCTTTTAGGTTTTCTTTAAGAAAAAACTTTATGTATGTGATGAATATATGTTCTTGTTTAATGGTGTGTTGAAGCCATGATTTTTATGGTGGATCTTGATTTCTTGAACTTGGAAAAGTGTTAAAGAAAAATATAAGTTGTTATTTTGAAATTGAAGTGTGGATTTTGAGGAAAGATGTTTGTTTTCCAACTTTGGAAAAGGAAGTATTTTGGAAAGCTTTGTGTTTTTGAAACATCCTATGTTTTTGGAAATTTACCTCATGATTTTAAAAATATGTATCTTTGAAAATTTTCTTGAAAAAAAAAGACAAAAGGAATTCGATAAAAAAATGAGACAAAAGAGTTTCTGAGAATATCTAGAAATGATTTGCAAAGAAAGCAAAAAGTATTCTTTGAAAATGATTTGTAAAAAAAAAAAAGACTATCCTATTTTAGACCTTGGATGGTCACCTTTTATAAACATGGTTTTACACCTAAAAGAAAGGAAACAAAAATCATGTTAGAAAGCAACATGAAGCTCTCAAATTTCTTAGCAAATCCTTGAGAAAAATTTTGGTTTTGTAAACAAATTTTGTTACACTTGTTCTAAACCCCATTGGGAATATTATGTAACATTTGAACTAAAGTTTTTAGAACAAAAACATGTTATAAAGAAACATGAAGCTTTTGGGTTTTATACCAAAACCTTAAGGAAAGTTTTGATTTTGTGAGAAAAAAATTTATACACTTGCTTGTAAATGCTTTTAAAAAATATTTAGTAACATTTATATCAACATTTTGGAGTAAAAAAGAAATTAAAAATCAAATCTTGGACTACACGGTTTTTGCTAAAAAAGAGCACCTAAAATTGTGATTTTCAAAGTAAAATTTTGTCTCTGACAATGTTTACTAGTAAAATATTTTGGTATTTTGTATAACATGTTTTAAGCAAAAAAATAGTTGAAAAATGACCTTTTAGGACATGAGAAATAGGCTAGAAAATGGCAAGCCTTTTCAAAAATATTTGCTTAAAAAGTTAGTATGTCAAAACCTAGTAAAGGCTTATAATTGATTGCATGACTATTTGATGTTTAAAGGTGAAGTGTTTGCCATGATTTTACATTGATGTAACCATGAGTTTTTAGCTTCAATTAATAAGGAAAAATAGTTTTCCTACTTTTTAAAATAATATAAAAAGCTTAAGCTTGAATGTGTTTAGATTTAAGAATAATAGAACTTGGAAAACTAAGTTAGGCTCTATGGTTTTACTTAAAAAAATTGTGAGCTTCTATGTTATTTTAGTGTATGAGATATGTTGTGATGATTTGTATATGCACTAGTAAAATGTTATGCAAGGGTATTTGGAAAAGATCCCTTAAAGTGCTTAGGGAAATTTTGAGAAAAGGTTGATGAAAAATTCTTAACAAAGTACATGAAAATGAAAAGGAGTTAATGAACTCATATATATGAATTATTATAAGTTAGAGTTATTTAAACTCTTGAATATAGATGATATATCTCGAGCACTATGATATGTGAAAAGCATAATTAGAATTGTTAAAAAAAATTTATAAATGTAGCATTTGAATATGAAAGCATGAATTTTTGAAAAAGGTCAATATGATGAGTTAATTGTGAATACTTTCTATTAGATTATGTGTTTATGATTATGTTTATATATTGTTTATATGATAATCATGACAAAGGACGTTATTTTGACCTTACCTTGATATATTATCTAAAAAATGTGATTTGATAAATATTATGGCTTGAATTCCCTATGTTATAATGTGGTATAAATGCCCTATATGATGATATGACAATGAATATGATTATGTGAATATGAAACCTATGTCGCAGGGATGATATGAGATTGACCCAATGCCTTGTATTTTAAGTCACACGAAATGATACATGGTAAGTAGGAAAAAGGACAAGGTTAGGACAAATGGGATAAAGTTGGACCATAAGTAACAAGGTGGTAACCTTGCATAGCTTCTACCACTTTTATTGTGTGATTATATTGAAATATTGTGCTTGCGAATGTATTATATGCTCAAATTACATTCTACTTGTATTCTTATAAGTGCAACAAACATATTGGAAAAGTATTCTAGTAAGAAAATACTTTGATATATTTGTATATATTTGATTTTCTGGCTAAAATCCATTGGAAAATTGGTGTGATAGCCATTCATCAAGTAATTCACTACATACTATACTTGTGGATATGTTTTTTCATATACTCCTCACCTAAATGGTGCCCACTAAAATCTAGGATATTTGGTAGCATTTGTACGAAGCTACTTTCAAAGGTTGTGGCTTGAGTTCCATTTTGGCATAAGGGTTGACTACATAGATGTATAGTTTATGGTTAAGGCTAGAGTTATGAGACTAGAGCTCGGTGGACCAAATCATGTGCAATAGGTCTTTGATGCTTATGCATCATATGCAATTCACCATGTAGCCTCCTAATCCTTAATTTCAGTACTTGGTAGCCCTATCACTAAGTACTACTTTGATGTAATCTAATACTTTATCGATTTCACAACTAACCCCATAGCATCAATAATAACAATGACAGATGATCCACTGTCCTACATCCCAACATCTAAGGATCACTCTATGCTTGACTTTGATGATAATATTAATGGTTAGTTTATTTGATAACTGTCATTTTAAAATATTTATTTCTAAAAATTTATTTGTATAACTACTTTTTTGACTCTTTCTACATGACTTGTATAATTATCTTATGACTTTGACTTAATGATAACTAGGTTAATACGTCACCCAGGTATTTTTGTGTAAATTATTCACATGTATAATTATGTTTATATATATATGATGCATATTTACATATACATTGGATGCTTGTGATTTGGTACTGCATGCTTTCGATTTCTTGAAGTAATTACCTTATACCTTTTACTAAAAGGTTGTTTTGTGATGAATAAAGATGTGGCCCACGATTTTCAAAGAAAAATGGGTAAGAAAATAGTTTTCAATATCTAAGATAATTTGTATAAAGTTGTTTTAAAGAGAAATTTTTTTGCCTTTGAGTTTTGAAAACCTTCATCTTCAATATCTTTCAAATATTTCTAAAGAGAGTGTATTATCTCTAAAGTATATTTTCTAAAGTGGAAAAAATCTTTTGATTTTTTGAATTTTTTTAACTTGATCCTATTTTATTGTATTTATCTCATGATTTAAATTACCATATTTGAAATATATTTCTTTTGAAAGAAAGTAGAAAGAAATATTTTCAAGGGAATGATGGTTATATTTCCTCAAGTTTTTAATTCAGACAATTTTATAAATCTAGTTTCAAAGTCACCTTTTTAGAAAAATGTCCTTGACGTTGTTGTTTGTTTAGATGAGGTTCTATCTATTGAAAATAAACTACTAAAGTATTTTCAAGTAAAATGAGTTTTTTAAATCTCATCTGCTAAGTTTTTTGTGATGTCTTCTTTTTGAATATGAGTTTACATATACAAATATGCAGGAAAAAATTTTAATGAAATTTCCTAATTTGAATTTTTGCATTTTGCATGTTTCCAAAAAATAAAAAGTTTTATAAAATAGTTTTATTTAAAAAAAATTATGAAGATATCTAGTTAATGTTTTTATATTGGCTCATGATATCCCAATATGAGTTGTGATATAGGATGAGAAGTCATTTCTTAATATATCATCCATTTCCCTTTCTTTGCTTTTCATTTTTTTTTCTTGCAATCTTTTCTCTTTCCATTTTAAGTCCGAAGCATATTGTAAATTGTTCAATAGGAGAAGCAGTAAATTTTATTAAATTTATTGAGGATAGGATATTTTCAATGATAGAAGTAAGAGAAAAGATGGAGGAAGATCATGTACCATACATATGCAAATTATACGATGAACCTTAACGGCATTAATTTGACGACATATGGATATACTAAAGGCTAGCCATGCTAAATGAATACATGATCAATTTTAGACCACATATTAACAATGTTAAATCCATATACAAATTATCTAAATTAGTATAATATAAAACCAAATTAACACAGTTTATTTTGAACGCGCTTCTCTGGTAAGATAATTTGGTTGATGTTGTCGCTGAACTCAATCATGAAAATGTCACATCTTAATAATCGACTCGAAAAAAGGGAAAAGAAGATGGTCAAAGCACGTAGTTCCTTTAAGAAAGTTCCGAAAGGTCTTTTTTGTCTGAGGAAAAGATCAGTGTACGAAATACAATGCATGAAGAATCAAAGCCTTGCCAAAGTATACCTGCATGGAACAAAGTAGTTTTTTGTCCTTTGCGACTCTTTTGGGAAGGATCCAAATTAAGAAGTCTAAATGAAGGCGCAACATCATAGTCATTCGTAGTTTCCTTGTCAAAGGTTACAATGTAAATGGGAGGCTAGTATGATCGAGAATGTCATGTTCCACGGGTTGGGATTTTTTTTTTCAAGGCAGTGCTGCCGATCATATTAGTTTAAAAAGGTTAAAAAAAATAAAAACAATATATCTCATCCAGTTCGGCTGGTAATTGCTATATACATCGAAAATTAAATTTTAAATATAAATAAAAATTATTAATCAAATTTATTCAATAATATAAAAAATTTAAATTCTAATTTCAAATTTTATTTTTAGTGAATATAATAATTTTTGTATTTTGATATTAACAACTTTTAATTTTTATAATTAATAATTAAAATTATGCATTTAAATTGTATTTGTTATTCACTTTCTGTTAAAAAATTTAGCAAAAACTATTTTTTTATCATTTCTGCTTCTTCACCTCCCTTCTCTCGTTTGTTTCTGTGACTCCGCAAACAATCAACGTTAAAAGAAGAAAAGTTTTTCATGAATCAGCGTTAGTCAAAATCATAAATATTAAAACTTATAAAAAAATACTGTATTAAATTGAGAGAAAACCTCATGCTTATAGTCATGAAAATGGAAAACAAGAAGGGAAAGAGAAGAACAAGAACGGCTGTGATATCAACCATTTGTCAATAAGTTTTTAGTCGAAAGTAGGTGTTAGATATAATTTGAAATTATACATAATTTTAATTGTTGATTGTAAAAATTGAAAATGGTAAGTACCAAACAAAATCAACTCATAATTAAAAACAGATAATTTATTTTCTTTTTTTTAAGACAATTAAGAAAGAAATATATCAACTAGATTATTATGACTTAAACTAAATATTTTGTAACAAAACAATATTTCTATGATAATGTGTAGAAAGAATAATCAACCGAAATTACATATACTCATTTTTTTATGAGAAAATTATAGCATTATGTATATCTTTCCACTTTTTATTATAAATAATGTCTATATTATTATTGGTATCAATAAAAACAGTTATAAACTTATCCTTCATCACCATATCCATACTCTATATAATACCTTTTTTTTATCGTTCTGCCAAATTGATTTCCAATTATGCTTTTACATTCTCCTATTCATATTAACTTACCCTCTTTATTTTATAGGTTTTCCATAATGCTTGGCTGTTCAGGATTTTATCAATTATTATTATTATTATTATTATTATTATTATTATTATTATTATTATTATTTGTAAGACAGTGAATACACGTCCAAACTAGCATATTTTACCATCGCTATTAACAAAAGCACTCAAATACTTTGTCTTATGATGGAGAAGTTATCAACACTAATGCATGAATCAGACAATTCGGATAAATCAGAAATTTGTATCTTCTAATCATTGATGGGTGTAAATTAGTTTTTTTCATTTTTTTTCGGGTGGAAATAAGTTTTAACATAAGACAATATATATTCACAAGTTGCGCCTAAAGTAACCAATAAAAAATGCAAAGATAACATATTGATGCCTTTCTACCACATTTAATATATTTAACACCCACTTAATTAAATGATAAATTAAAATAATCAATTAAAATGGACGGATGTTTTCCTTTTTTAATTTTATCTGATGTTTGAATTCAGTGAAAGTTTGAAAGAAAGCAATAGCAACATTTTTTTATGGATTTAAATATGTCAAAATTTTGTGCATTGCATTGATCTACGAAATATAAACTCTCATAAATATTATATTTTTCTCGGTCAGATATAACTATATTGCTAAATTAAACTATCTAGGTAAAAATAGGGATGGCTAAATCAAAACTGCAAATCATATAGTCAAGGAATAATTTTTTTATAAGAATCTTAAAAGAAAAATTTGACATCTGTGTCAACAATGAAATATTAAACTTAATATCAAAGTTAATTTATAATTATACTTTTTTAATACAAATATATAAAGCCACTAACAAAAGTCAAGAATATTTCTGTTCAACTTCTCGAAAAAGCATTCATATATGCGTAATTCATTGGCAAGGTATAATTTTTTTCTTTAAAATAAGGTTAAATTACAAGATTATTGCATAAATTTTTAAAACAGGCACTAAGAAAATAAACTTTCACATGCGATGATACCGATGATGTAGAAATATTAGCATAATTCAAGATTAAAAAAAAAGTTTGAGAATCGTGACATGTATATATTTATCATAGTTCAACTTTTAACCTATTTTACATGCAATAATGATAAATAAAATTTATTATGAGACATACTACAAAATATTTGATTATTCTCAAATCTACAATTTAAATGTTGATAATATGAATATAATATATAAAACAGTATAAATCAGTCATAAATAGATTATGTGCATACGTGATGAGGACTCTAAAACAATCATGATTGAGTAAATTATGATGATAGGTAAAGTTTACAATCTATTTCATCCTTTAGGTTATTCCAAAAAGAAAAAGAGAAAGAGAGATATAGATTGTATTTTCTTCGGTAGTAGTGACCTAAAAATGTTGTACATATGTATATTTGACAAATGCCTCCTCAAAAAAGGAAAATTCATTCATAAAATAATAATTAATTAATATTACAAAATTCTCTTTTTTTCTATATGTCAAGCTTGTGATAGAAAATTATTAATCACTAAAGGGCTACAGGTTAAGGGTAGTACTCAATATGGGCTTGTATATGATCCAATTTATTACGGATTAAACATATTGAATTAGAATCCAATCTGTTTTAAGCTTAATCTCAAATATAATAATTTCTTAAAATTAAATATTCCAATAATCCATATATATTTTTTAAAATTATATTAATATAACATTAAATATATAAAAAATATTTCATAATTTTCTTCTAATTAATGGTATATATTCTTACAAATAATATATACACTCTCTATTCAATACAAATCATCTCATAAAAAATAATCAAAGCAAATTATGAAATTGAAATAACTCATTATAAGATTACAAATACAAAGTTTCTCATCTTATCTCATTGACTAATTGTTCACATTGAAATACGGTGTATTTATAATCCTTAAAAACTTTTTTGACATCATAATTCATAATAAAATTCCACTTGTTTAGATGGAAAATATTTTTCTATAAAATATAATTATGAAATGTTAAACTGAGAAATTATTTTATTTAGTTAATATTAATTATGAAAAATTTAGAAAAAGTAACTTTTTAAAAAAAGGAATTTATTTTTCTCTATTACTATAATTTTAAGTATCATATTTTTATTAAAAAAAATAAGTAGCATGTCATTCTTTTGTTAATAGATATACAAGTAACTTTATTTTATGAAAAATATTTTCTAATGGAGTAAATGAAGTTTAAGAAATAATTATAAATTAACAATAATTCTAATTTGATCCAAAAAATATTCAAAGTAGGAAACAATCACAAATTAATAACAATTGTAATTTGACATTGATAAAGTGGGATTTAATAATTCATTTTAATATTACAAATAAATAGAAGAATAAATAATTATAATAAAAATATAAATAAAAAACTAATAATATTAGTTATGAAATATGAGGAATGTTATACTCATTATATTTATAAATGAAGGATTATATGTTGTGTTTTTCCACTTTTTTTTACTATTTATTTTACTAAGCTAAATTTCATAATGTGCGTCTCTTTTTTTAGTATTTTTTGTAAAAAAAATTACACCATATTATATTTTCTAAATAATGCTAAACTCATATTTATGGCTTTTTTTTTCACAACACTTTTGAAAAGGTGGTGAATTTCATAATAGTGAGAAAAGTGGCAAGGTTCAAACTTTTTCACAAGTACAAAGCTCTCAATAACCATACATTATCATTATATCTATCATAGTAGCATTTGTTGATATTATAATTAATAAATATGATAACAACATATATATATATATATATATATCAATTAATCACAATAAATTATGAATGTGCCTGATGTATATTCTGATAAAGCCATAATTAATCTAGATGACGATGATCAATAAAGTCTGCAACCTACTTTACCCCTTAAGTTCTCCAAAGAAGAAGACGAGAAAGGAGACAATTAAGTTATTTTCTACACAAGCGGTAAACTTTTTATATTGAATGATTATCTCTTCTCTCCATATGGTTAAACTTGTGATAGAAAATTACTCACCACTAAAAAGCCGCTGGTTTGGGCTTCTATCTGTATAAACTTGTGTATAATTTAACCTATTATAGCCCACACATACTAAACTAGGGCCTAATCTATTTTAGGTTCAATGTTAATTACTTAAAATAAATATTCTAATAACTAATTAATGTTAATCCATATATATATATATATATGAAAAAAATTATTTTAATATAACAATTTCCCACTTAGATATCATTAATTAATTACATGGAATATTTGAAACAACAAAGTTTAAATAACAATAAGCAATCATTGTATATTAAGTTATAAACATAATTCAATGAATGAAACCATACAGAATCATTGAATTCGATAGGGAGATAAATGATGTGAAATATATAATAACATAATGTTTCATAATTTGAAAAGAATAGAATATAAAATTAGTTTTTCAACCATAGTTTAGAAGAGAAACAATTCAAAATCATTAAATTCGATAAGAAAACAAATGATATATATCAAACATATCACCAATGTTTTAATATCTAAACTGAGCAATGATTACATAAGTGGTCTCAGATAGTAACAAAATAGGACAAGCATATCTCAAATTCTCACTAAACTAGATTTTCATCAAAAGATTTAACAAGACATATATGAGTTACATGATTCTTAAATACTCTTATAGGTAAGCCTTTAGTTAACGGATCCGCTAGCTTGTCTCCACTAGGAATGTGTTTAATGTGAATTTGAGATTCAACAATATTCTCTCTAACAAACAAGAGTTTAATATCAAAATGTTTAATCCAATTAGAATTCCTATGGTTTTAAGAGAAGTACACAATAGAAGAATTATCGTAGAAAATTGTTAGAGGTCGTGATATGGAGTTAACCAAATACATGTCAGATATTAACTTTCTCAACTGTACTGCCTAACAAATGGCCTTATAACATGCAATATACTTTGCTTCTATAGTTAAGATAACTGGAAATGTCTATTTGACACTTTTCTAAGAAATAACTTTTCTGAACATCATAAAGATATATCCAGATATAAACTTATGATCATCTATATAAGAGGCATAATCTAAATCTGAATAACTAACAACCTTAAGTGAATAAATTCTTCTATAAGTCAACATATGATTCTTGGTATCTTAAAAATACCTCATTATCTTCTTGGTTGCTTTCCAATGATCCATCCCAGGATTACTTAAGTATTTCCCTAGCACACTAATAGCAAAAGTTATATCTAGATGAGTGCACACTTGTACATACATAAGACTGCCAACAGGGAAACTGTAAGGAATTTTATCCATTTTGATCCTTTCAATTTTAGTTTGACAACACTGCGATTGAGATAATGTATCACCTTTTTAAATAAGTGCTAGACTAGAAGCATAAGTATCCATTTTAAATCTTTTAAGCACCCATTCAATGTAATTAGCTTGGGACAAACTTAAAATCCTATGAGTTCTATCACGATGGATTTGAATTTTGAAAATAGAAGATGCTTCACTAAGATCCTTCATATCAAAATGATATGACAATGTACGTTTTGACTTATCTAGAAAAATGATTGAGTTACTAGCTAACAAAATGTCATCAACATAGAGCACTAAGTTGATAAAGTTGCTCCTATCAAATTTTTGATAAATACATTGATCCAAAGCATTTTCAATGAATCTAGGAAAGGCAACAACCTCATGAAACTTTAAGTACCACTGCCTGGAGGCTTGTTTTAGGCAATAAATGGATCTACATAGTTTGCACACCATATGCTCTTTACCAGGTTTGACAAACCATCCAACCAAGCCATGTAAACGTCTTTGTACAAGTCTCCATTTAGGAAAATAGTCTTAACATCCATCTAATAAAGTTCAAGGTTAAATTGTGCAACAAGAGTTATGATAATTTTGAAAGCATCTTTAGTAAACATGAGAGAAAAGGTCTTTACATAATTAATACCTTCTTTTTTATTGTAGCCTTTAACTACGAGTCAGGCTTTATACCTTTAATTTTATCAATAGCGCCCCATTTGGTTTTGAAGACCCATTTACAACTGACTAGTTTGTATCCATTTGATAACTCAATAAGCTCCCATATATGATTATAATGTATAGAGGAAATTTCACCATTCATAACCTCTTGCCACTTAGAAGAATGAGGACTTAACATTGCTTGTTGAAAAGATATGGGATTTGTCCCATTAATGTTGTTTAATTCAAATTTCTATAAGTACACGATATAGTCATTTGGTATTATAAGCCTGCAGACCTTTTGAGATCATTTTAATTCAATAGTTAGCTGATCAGCCTTTCCAACATGAGTTTTTCATTTATTTGATATGGATTTCCAACATTATCACCTCCAATGGATGAAGGTATCAAAACAAGCATAAGCAAAATAGTGGTCTTATCATGTAAATGAAGGTATCCAAGTTATTTTCAAAATAAAATATTCGATTAAATTTGATGATCTTGGTAGTGTGAGTAAGACAATAAAATCTGCAACCTTTGGATTTAGTATAGTATCCAATGAAGAAGCCACTGATTGTTTTAGAGTCTAATATCTTTAACTGGAGATTATATGGCTTCACCTTTGCCTTACAATCTCATGCTCGAAAATGCTTCAAATTAAGCATCTTTCTAAAAAAGAATTCATATGGAGTCTTTGGTACTAACTTACTAGGTACTTGATTCAAGATATAGATCACAATCTTTAAGGCTTCACCCTATAAGAATTCTAGCAATGAGGAGTGGCTAATCATGCTTCTCACCAAGTCCATTAGAGTACAATTATGCCTCTTTACAACTCCATTTTGTTATAAGGTGTCAAGCATTGTATATTGGACCTCAATACCATGTTCCTACAGAAACAGAGCAAATGGACTAGGATTTCTGCCTACTTCAATATATCTCCCATAATACTTTTTACCCGCATTTGATATGACACACTTTATAGCCTTACCAGCCTTCAACTCCACTATTGCCTTAAAGTTTTTGAAAACATCTAAAGATTCTTATTTTTCATGTATAAGGTTAATCCAACCACATCTAGAATGGTCATTTATAAATGTAATGAAGTATTTAAAACCACTAATAGTTACAGGTGTAATTGGTATACATATGTCAATGTATATCAAGTCTAAAATGTTTTTGGACCTATGTACCTTTTTATTTCTAGCTCTAGTAGGAAATTTTCCTTTAATGCAGTTAATGCAAGTTTCATAATATGAGAAATCTAGATTAATAACACACCTTGCTTAACTAATCTTTCTAATCTCTTTCTAAAAATGTGGCCTAAACATTAATGCTATAAAATGGAAGAATTTTCATTTATTCTGAGACATTTGTGCCCAATCACAATATTGATAGGTACATCAAAAAATGCAACAGGATGATCATTCAAATTTAAATGATATAAATTATTTTGCAAAGTGGCAGTACTAATAATAGTAGAATAATAATAACTTTCATTTTTCTATTTCCTTGCCAAAAGGGTAACCACAATTGTCCTAAATAGAACTAAAAATCAAATTCCTTCTTGCAAAAGGCACATAAATAATATTATTCAAATACAAAATATGTCCAGAAGATAAACACAAAAAAATTAATCTTATATATTTAACTTCAACTTTATTGCCTACTACTCCTAAAATAGTTTTTTCTCTCTCACTTGGGATCTATCGATTTTTAAGCCCCTACAAAGGATTTGCAACATGAATAGTTACACCAAAATCTAACCATAAAAAATTGGAAGATGTTTCAAGAGTATTGGATTCAAAACACACTAGAGTTAGAAGGGTAATAATAGAATATGCACTTTCCTTCTCATGCTTATTCTTTAGCTTATAGCAATCAATCATCTTATGACTAAGGATCTTACAATAATTGCACTTGCCCTTAAATTTCTTTTATGGTCCTTTACCTTTTTCATCACTTTTCTAGAACCCAAGCTTTCCAAATATCTATGTCTCTAGTTTCTTTCCTTTCTTATCATTATCACTTGATTTACTATTAGAGCCCTGAAATAGGTGGTTGTGAGTTACTCTTCATGGTTTTCTCTTCTTAAGATATTATGGAAATCATCTGGTCTACTGACCACTCTGCCTCTTGTGAATTACAAAAAGTTCTCAAGTAAATTTATATGGCAATGATTGAAGGACTTTATAGACTAAAGTATTCTCTCCTAGATTAATGCCATATGATTTTAACCTATTATAATAGTGAATCATCTTCATGATATACTTTCTGACACCTAAGACTTTGTTATAGTGAGTGTTGTCAGGCAAGGAAAGCTAGTAGACCTTTTGAGTCTTATCAAGTTTTTTGAATTTCTCTCCAATCACTTTCATGTATTCTACCATAGTGTCCTTATCTAAGATACTCTCTTTAATTCTTTTTTCAATAGTGAACTTGATCATTGTTAGATAGATTTGGTTTGACTCATATCACTGCTTATGATAGGTATTATCTGTAGCATTAAACTCAAGTAAAAAATCAACCCATTTTGATTCTCTAAGAGCCAAATCTCTTTTAGAAATTATCAGGTATATATTCAAAGACTCTTTCCATTCATCATAATTTTTTTCATTGAGATTCCTCATCACAAACAGTTGCTAAAAGGTCAAAATTGATACTACAAAATTAGGAAATATCAATTATGCATGCATTACATAATCATTATACGAGATTCCTAATTAAAATAAATTAGTCAAGCAATTATATGATAAAGTTGTACTAACAAAATTACATATACCACATAATTTGGCTTGTACAAGAGTCTATACAAGAATGTAATTAATACAGTCATATTGATAAGGTACAAGAAATATTAAAATATTACAAATGCTACATGTCTATTCAAAAAAGTCTAAACATTAAAATTTTATTAACAATGTTACACCGATATGATGCATCTATTGTTAATCCAATATGCTCCTAGACTTTTTAGAAGGATAACATTTTCATATAAAATAGCTCTATTATAATCCTAATTATTCACTGATGAAATTTTGGTATCCATCATGTGTGAAAAATTATATAATTGAAGCTTTAACAATTTATTAGGTATAGCTAAACTCATAACTAGAAGGAGTGATTCATCACCAAGTTTAGAAATATTATGAAGAATATTCATGAATTTTTATAGGTCAAAACTTTATAAATAAATTATATTTTTAGATAATGTAAATTGTATAAAATTTAAAATAAATATTTATTAGCCACAAAAATTTTGAAAAAATAGTAAATAAATAGAAAATTAAATTTTAAAGCAACTAGACCAAGAATGGGCTGAAAAAACCTAACATGTGAAGCACACGTGCTATCATGCGTGTGAGCCTGGCTAAAGCAAGGTCATCTTTAACCTTGCTCCAGCTAGTGTTTAGGCATGGCTATTTTCAACCATTAATAAAGCTTTCAAGCTCATAAAAAGTGCTTTTAAGGATATTTTAATGCAATAAAAATTCATCTATTCCATACTTGACATAGATTCATGTATTAATTGAAAGAAAAAAATTTTAAATTGTCCAAGCAAAAGCTTATGAATTTCCAATAAAATATGAAACCTCATGCCTTTGATTTGCAGTAAACATGAAATTCAAATATAATCAAGTAACAACATAATATTCCAAATGTATATAAGAACAAAATTCATGATTCAATTGAAAGAAAAATAAATTCAAATTGTTTCAGAATTAAAATCCCCAATTTTGATAATTCCATGTATGAAAAAGAAAAGAGAGAATTGAGAATTTTATAAATTTTGCCAAGATTAATTAAAAATACTTATAATCAAATGATTCATGCTATTAAATTACTCATAATCAAATAACTCATACTATCAACATTGCTCTGATAGCATCAGTTAATAGAATAATTAATAAATATGATAACAACATATATATAAATTAATTATAATAAATTATGAGTATATTTGATGCATTCTCTAATGAAGCCATAGTTAATCTAGATGACAATGATTAGTAGAGTTTACAACCTATTTCACCCTTTAAGTTATCTAAAGAAGAAGAAGAGAAAATAGACAACTAGGTTATTTTCTGCATAGGCAGTAATCTTTTTATACTAAATGATTATCTCTTCTCTCCATATGATCAAACTTGTGATAGAAAACTACTAATCACTAGAAGACTGTAGGTTGGGACTTTTACCCGTATAGACTTGTGTATGATCTAATTTATCACGAACCTCCCACACTGAACTGGGGCCCAATTTGTTTTATATTTAATGTCAAAAAACTAATTATTTAAAATAAATATTTCAATAACTAATTAATGTTAATCCATATATATGAAAAAATTATTTTAATATAACAGTATTATCTCTCCTTTTTCTTTTTGCGTGGAAAGAGTAAAAAGAAAATGTTATTTATGTACAAATATAATTTTATAAAAATATTTAAAAGAATGACTTCTAATTAAGTGACATTGTGTGCTCGCAGTTCCACACAATAAAAATAAACGGGTTTCATGTGTAAGTTTTACATACTTTTCTCTCTTGTAAAAATTAGTTCTGTATATACATAAATAAATAAATGTTTACACATTATCAAGGAAAAAAATAATGATATTCATACCATCGTAATTTCATATTTGATTTACATATATTGTAAAATCAATTAATAATAATAATAACTAATTTGAGAGAATTTGAATTGAATATAAAATTGTAATATAATTTTAAACTATAATCCACAGATCACAAATATTATTACTATAAATTGCTCTAAAATTTTTAATAATTTCATTTTAAAATGATTATATCCTTTCACATATATTTATAATTTTACAAAGTCATTGTAATTCTAAAATGAGAACCATAAAAAAACGGATTTGAATGGTTTAAGTTTGCATGGAAATCAGCTCGTATGGATCGATTCCCAGAGAATTGTAATGAATATGAATTAGAATTTAAGTGATTTAGTACGTCTCAATTCACAAGTTGGTCCGTACAATGGGCAGATTTTAACTGTCAAATATACAAGTTAGGTCAAATCAAACGAAGCTTGAATGGACTTTGGTACGTGCGAGCCAATCCTTATAGACCAGCAAATCAAAGCAAAATTTGAGAGTCACAGACCACTCTAATAAGCAGGTCGATTGTAGGATTCACGAACTTTGGTTCATCTTAACAACCCTATTTAAAACAAGCGCTTAAAGCTACAATAGTTATACATCAGCATTTAAGAATAACGATGGAGATGGTATAGATAGGAGATCAAGATCCATATAGTCATCTCTATTAAAAAATAGTTTATCCTTCTTTATCTTCATACTTTCATGGGTAGATTTTACAAGTTCTATCGCCGCTCTAATCAAATTTTTGAATCTCTACATTTGTCTTTATTCTTTCATTTTATTTAAATGATGTATAATTATTTATATTCTATTATAAATTTTTAATCAAAATTAAAGTATGCATGTAACAACAAAATAATATCTACCTTAAAATACTAACAATACTAACAACACAACAAAGAATAATATAAAATTTTTGTTGAAATTTATTTTAAAGACCTTTTATATTTAAATTGAATATTTACTTTTAAATTTCCTTATTATTATATAATTAAATTTATATATAAAAAATTAGTATATAATATGGATAAAGGGTGGGTTGCATAGTATTGTTCTCTTGCGTGTATATTTACCCATAAAAATTCCTACAAAACTTTTCTTCCTATATCCAAATTTATTTCTTAAACTTCACTCTCATATCCAAATAAGTAGAAAATTGCAAACATTATCAATAAAACATTAGTTTAGTAAAATGTATATAAGTGTTAAACAATTTTGATTTATCAATAAAAATAAGTTCGGATCTTGAAAAAAATCCTTATTAAAAAATTTATTAATATTCTAATTAAAAATTCATTAATATTCTAGTATACAAAATAATTACTCCACTTAATCACCACTGTTTAAAAAAAATGCTGGTATGGTTAGTGTGGGTGGGAATGTGTACGTGCACCTGTGGGCCATCTCCATCTCTCTCCGGCTCCAATTATAAATAATGGATCCCGCACTTCTCTGCCACTCGAACCCATTCAGAACAACAACAACAAGAAACGCTACTCACTCTCCTCAAATCCATCTCTATTATTGCAGGGCTTCCATCCTATGTACTTCCTTCACTAAACTCTACTTTTTCTTGCTATTGCTCAAAGCAAAGTCAAACCCCAAACCAACAAAGCACAAAAACCAAAACCCTCTCAAATTTTCCACAAAAATCTTCCATTGTCAGTAAAGAAAGTAGCCACCAAAGGCCTACTGTTCCACACTTTCACTGATCGCCGCGTCTTTCGCATTAAAGGTATGTACACATTCATCTAAACTACGGTGGTCCATCATATTAATTATATGAAGTTATTTCTAAAAATTTCCATTTTATCCAGATAAAAATCACAAAAAAAAGATGCATAAATTTTCTTGTCCCCTGCTCTCAAAGATTATCTCTGTTTTGCCGCTGTATATTTTCCCCGCCTAAACTCTTGCTAGATTCTCAACTTTTCAAATCCTGATTGGGATAATAATTAATCCTGGTATTAGCTGTCTTTGCTAGTTTTCCTGATTACACGCCCAAATAAAATAAGTTTGGTCAACTCCTGCAGGTTTTTAATTAAAAGACAAAAAAAGAAAAAATGAACATTTTGCTGTCGGTCTGCAAACAAGTACAGCCCCTAGTGAATTTCCAAGGGGGACTCAGCATGGAGCCCTTCTTCAACTACCACCGCAATAAAGACAAGGTGGTGGTCATAATGGGCGCCACCGGCACGGGAAAATCCAAGCTAGCCATCAACTTGGCCACGCGGTACTTCCCACCGGCTGAGATTGTCAACTCCGACAAAATACAAGTTTACAAAGGATTAGACATAACCACAAACAAAGTCACAGAAGAAGAATGTAATGGGGTCCCACATCATTTGCTCGGCATAGCCGATCCTAATTCGAATTTCACTGCCAGTGATTTCTGCTATCATGCTACATCCGCCGTTGATTCGATTGTCGAAAGAGACCGGCTTCCCATTATTGCCGGCGGCTCGAATTCCTATATCGACTATTTGATTAATGATTACTCTGAGTTTCGATTGAGGTACGAATGTTGCTTCCTTTGGGTTGATGTTTCGCCTGATGTTCTTCATGCTTTCGTCTCCGACCGGGTCGACCGGATGGTGGAGGCGGGTATGGTTGACGAAGTTCGGAAAATTTTTGACCCGTTGGCTGATTATTCGAGAGGGATTCGAAAAGCCATCGGAGTGCCCGAATTGGACCGGTTTCTTCGGACGGAGGCGATAGCCGATGAAAGAACCAGGAAGAGGTTTCTTGAGGCTGCCATTGTCAGGATCAAACTGAACACCTGTAAGCTGGCTTGTCGACAATTGCAGAAGATTCATCGTCTTCATAGTATGTGGGAGTGGAACATGCACCGCCTCGACGCCACGGCGGCGTTTGAGAAGAGCGGGAAGGAGGCGGAGGAGGCTTGGGAGGAGCAGGTGGTGGCCAGGAGCAAGAGGATTGTGGACAAGTTTCTACATGGTAAAAGACATGTTTTTGATACAGAGGAACCCATTGTGTCGCCGAAGAAGAAGCCAGTGATCTCCACGTCCTCTCCAGTGTCAATGGCTACCGTAGCGGCGGCAACTCATTAGAGAAGGAGAGAGAAAGGTAGGGCCAGAGAATCTAGTAAACCTCACCATTGACATGCGTGGAATGATACTTCACTATATTGCATTCCGCATCTTAAATTTCCTTTTTCTTTCTTTTTTTTTTTGTTGTAGTAAAAGTGTTACTATAAAAAAAAAATCTTTTGTTAAGTGACATCTTATGCGAAGTATTTGTAATATATTTTTTAATACCAAGAATATTTAACTTTGTTCTAGAGATTACACTCATAGATTAATGTAGCATGTGGTCGAGTGCTATTATACAATTACTATCAATGTCACTAGATTGATGTCATGTTGTGTTTATCTATAGTGTTATCCTATACCTCGTCTTGGTGATGGGATCTTGGTTCAAATAGAAGTAATAAGTGATCTAATTCTCTACCAAATATTAAGTATTTTTTCATAGTAAAAGTGATATAAATTACTTGACATACATATAATTAAAGTACAAGATTTAAATTTTGGATATAACAGAAAAAATCTTTAAAATAACATCTAAAATGACTACAACCCTGAAATATTAGCATCAAGTAATTAATTGTTAGATGCCTTACTTTGAGAAATTATTATTTACATAATAATATGTGATTTATATGCTCATAGCCACTAAAAACTGAAAAAAATAATGAGTATTAATTTTTTAATTAACTATTTTATTATTTTTAATAATAATAAATTAATAAATTTGAGTGGTAATGGGTATAAAATTAAGTTGTGTTCCCATAATTAGAAGATTTTTTCGCATTACTTAATAGACTTAATTTAAGTTTTACTAATATTAAATAAGATAACAATACAGAAAAAGAAGATAATTTTTAATGTAATTTGATTGTCTACAATATCAATAATTCAAATTTTCAATTGAACCAAAATTTTGACTTGTGGACTCATTAAATCGTATGATTGAGAGCTTCAACTGAAATTGTCATTACTACATTTCAAGTACATTTATTTTTTATGGACCAAAAAAATCATTACATATATATTTGAAAATCTTTGCCAAGATATTTTATCTCTAAAAGAGCTAATTTAGTAACAAAAATATTATGCTTACTTGTTCATTTTGAATGTATGATAAATCTATAATAAAATTTAATTACCTGATCAAATTTAAATTAAATGGAAAATTTTACCCCAATTTGCTTTTGGAGAATTTTTTTTTATATAATCAATGATTGAAAAAAGAAAAAGAATTTTACTGCTAAAACTAAGAATCTGCCATCACTGTCATGCCGTTAACTATGTTTGGCGACCGTACAAGTTAGAAGCAACATAGGGATGCGTGAAATAATGGCGGCTTCTCGGGTTACGGAGGCAAAAAACCAAAAAAGGCCTTTTCAACAGTTAAAAAAACAACTTTTTTTTTTTAACTTGCCCTTTTGTTTGCCCCAAGCATCTGAGCCTTTTCGTTTGGTTAATTCTTCCGTACAAATATGATAGCTTGCGGTGCGCCTGCATCGAACATGATAGAGTCGATTCTCGCTGGGCCCACTTCAAGGTTGATTCCTGAAATGAATTGACTCCAATGGCCCATAGGTGACGGGCGGTTTCTAATGTGTGAGCGGAAGGAAACAAGGGCAATTTGGTCATTTCATAAACAGGCCCTTTAGGCATGAGTTGTACCTTAAAGATGCGAGTCTGTAACATGTATTTCACTACATATCACGGGTTTCGATTTCATGAAATGAGTGAGGTCTGCATCACTGTTGATTCAAGATCAAGCGGTTGAGAGAATCGGAC
The DNA here is from genome assembly GCA_020226215.1 of Sindora glabra. Lineage (NCBI taxonomy): Eukaryota > Viridiplantae > Streptophyta > Magnoliopsida > Fabales > Fabaceae > Sindora > Sindora glabra. The sequence continues at coordinate 39,035,362 of CM035232.1, read as the reverse complement.
ACTTCAATCTGATGGAGAAAGGAGAACCGTCTGATTTGATGTTGCATGATTTGATTGATGGATTACAGATGAAGAGAGGGAATTAAGGGTATGACTTGCCTAAGATATTCTTATGCTCGTTTATGGGGAATCTAGAAAAAGGGACAAAGGAGCGGGGGGAAAGCGGCTATAAAAAATGGTGGGGGCAATGCACTCTTCTTAAAATCCCCTTTGTCTTCATTCCACATGATTCCAACTTTATGCCCCCACTCACCACCCCATATTTAAAAGTCCAATTAGGACCCACCAAAGGTGGGGGAGAAAAAATCGTTTTTGGGTTGTTTAGTTAATCTTTCCCTTTCAATAATATTATTTTTATTCTTATGTATTTATTAATTGTTCTCTTTCTTTAATTTTGAGATTTAAGATTATTTAATGATTATTATCTATCTAAAAGGAGTGTATGATACATTGTAAAAAAAATTATTTTCACATATTTTTTCTTGTGCACAAGAAGAAGTAAATATATAAATGTGAATGAATAACATCTAGCAGGAATTGAAACACTTATATCAATCAATAATTAAAAATAATTTAGTTCAATCTAATCATCATTTATTTACATATGGTTATAATATTCTCATCATCAAATCAAAATATAAAATTACTTAATTTTTAATTATATTTTATTTTCAATTTTCATATAATGTTTGACAGTCATTTACTTCTTTCATTCTCATCTAATAATTGTAATCTCATTTGATATATATCCATCTCATTTGATATATATCCATACATGTACATAGAAATGGTTGTTAATGATAAAAGAAGCTTATTCTCTATTTGATTTATCAAATTTGAATTTGATAAAATTATGTGAAAATACTAAGTTTTTTTACAAATTATTAAATCATTCATTATTAACTCACACCAAATAACGTCTTTTTCTTAAAAATTGAGGGCTTGAAGCCACTGAGATAATAATAAATGACTTGAATAATTTGTATAGAATTTTAAATTTAAGTCTTTTTGGTGAGTATATATCTTATCAACTTCAAATCATGCACATTTTATTTTAAATTATGAGATTATTTATAAGTTACATGTGTCAAAAACTTGTCACTTTGAGTAAGCATATGAATTAGCAAATGAGTATATATGTTTATTTTATATATCCTACGTACTTAAAATGTTAATAAGCGAAAATTGATAAGGTAGGGGAAGCGGTGAATATTAACATACTTATGTATGGTCAAAATCAGCTTTGGAGCAAAATTTTGGCTTAGCATCAAAAAAAGGGAAAACATAAAGATAAAAAGGGCTAATCATTTTCAAGTGCTTCCATGAGCATCTCGTTCACATCAAACATATATAGAATATATGTCCTCAAGCTCTTTCTAAACACACACACACACACACACACATATATATATATATATATATATATATATATATATATATATTAAAGTATAACATAAAGATAAAAAGGGCTAATCATTTTCAAGTGCTTCCATGAGCATCTCGTTCACATCAAACATATATAGAATATATGTCCTCAAGCTCTTTCTAAAAACACACACACACACACACACACACACATATATATATATATATATATATATATATATATATATATATATATATATATAGATATATTAAAGTATAGTATCAGTTCTTTATTTATTGGCTTGGTAACAACAACATGAAAGTGATTTATACATATACATAAACTTCATCAATTAGCTAGCACATCATCAATTGTTAATATTTTAATTATTAGACACATCATTGTCAATTAACTAGTGACATACTCTAGCCATTCACGAAAAAACATAATATATGTTATACTGAAATAAGAGGGCCAAAGAAAATAATAATATTTAAAGGAGAATTAAATTAGTTGTAAGTTTTTTTTTAATGATAGAGATAATAATTCACTTAAAATATGTACAAAAGATACTAAATTTAAACTTCAAATATGATAAAAAGTAAAATTTTTAAAATAATATTAAGTATTGCTGCACAGTACTATTTTAAAAAATTTTAAAATATTACTAAGGTATTGATAATAAGATCACCACTCACACTCGCATCATGAACAAACTTTACAAATCATCAATTGTTAATATTTAATTATTAGACATATCATTATCAATTAATGTTATTAATCTCCCTCTTAATGACATTTGTGAAGCATGAAGTACAACTTATACTATATATTATCATCATATCATTTGCAAGGGAATTAGTTTGCAACATGAGATTATGATGTGTCTCCTTTGATAATTGAAACAATTTACTATGAGCAAAATTCTAGTTGTTATGAAATTTAATAACGATCACTTCGTTTTCGTTTTCGGTGATTAATTTTTTTAATATAACATAAGGAGTTTAAAATTTATTGAAAAAATATTAAAAATTTATGAATATATGTACACTTGACTTTGTAACATACAACTACCAAGCGTTTTTACCACTGGAATTACTGGTTCAGTGTTTGGTAATTAAAAGTTTAGTTTCGGTGTACAGAAAATTCATATTAATACATACAATTATAAGTTTGTAAAAAGATTTTATATTATCAATAATTGATGGGTTTAATTAATGGGAATAAGCTTAGTGTGGGGATACTTTGAATCTAATAAAAAAGAATTTTATAATTTTTATTAAATATTTAAGTTTTATATAAAAATAAAAATATTTAAATATTTTTATGCAATTCTAAAAGATGAAATTACAACTTTTTGTATATCTATTACATACAAAATCCACAAATATTTATAATTTTTTGTGAAAAATTATAATTTTTTTATAAATTATATATCTTTTGTCTTAGACTTTTATTAATTATTTGCAAAATTTTGAGGTATCTACTTAAAATTTAATTTGTTGGCCACTTGAAATTAAGTGGGATATACTGAGCGGGTCTTTAGGTCAAGTTGTAGCATTTTAATAATTGATTTCTCATACAGACGTACGACAGGCCCCCAAAAATATGCCAACTTCTAATAAAAAGGCAATCTTTTTTTAGTTTTTCTGCTTCATTTATTTTTATTTTCAAACAGATAATTAATTCTATGAGCTACGCGCGAAAATGGAAAAAAAAATGTCAGTTAACATTAGTGGGACGGCTGGATAAAAGAAAAGATGCTTGGCGGGAAAGATAAGTTAAAAGTATCGTTTCTGCTCTACAGCTTTCAAGTGCTCTTGGTTTTAACTAGCCAGGCTACATATTCTACATGCGTATATCATTATTAGTGGTTGTCTCTTTTCAAACGAATTGTACATTTTAAAAAATAAATAAAATATAATAATTATATTTGAGAAATTAAGAAAATAAATAATTAGTGTATACATTTTTTTCAAATTTGAATTTATCTTTAATTTGAATTGCCAATTACACTTTTGCTTTAAAAGCAAAATAAAAAGTTCAATGTAGATAGATTACTCTAACACTGCTGATTACTCTAACAATAGAGATCACAATGTTAGTGATACGCTCAAATTTTCATTTTTACAGTCATCCTTCAGTACATGTAGCTCTCGTTTAAAATAATAAAAAAATAAAAATTCTATTCTTTTAAAATTAAATTTAAGTGTAAAATTGTCTATAAGTCCAATTTCAAATGATTTTTTTTTAAGATTCCAAGGTTATCCCACCGATTTCATTTTACATGGGATTTGAATTATTGCAAATTAATTTTGATAATTTTTAATGTCATTTACTGGAAGTTATATACATAAATTAATTCATATATAAAGTCCTGCATGCCCATAATTATGAGTCTTATTTACTTCCAAAAATTGTGTTTATCTCTTTGCCAAAACTCAATTGAACTCTTCTAAAGTACAAAATGTATTTTAGAGGATATAGTGAAATATTATTATAATCTTTAATGAAAAAATTAAAAAAGTTTTAATTACAAATTAAAAAATTATTTTTAATTAATTATTATTTATTTAATTTTAAATTATTAATTTTCTTATTAAGGATTGTAATATCTCACTTTACTCTTTAAAATTCATATTATACTTCAAAAGGGTTGGATAAATGAAAATTATACAAATATGACAAAAAGATAAAAAGGAATATTCAAATTCCTTAAAGAAGGTGAACTGAGATTTGCATTATGATAAATATCAAACCAAAATAAGGTTTTCTTCTTTATAAGGAAAAAAAATAAAAAAACATGGGTACAAAATCATTGTCGGTCACAATGAATACGAAGTGGCACAAAATGCCAGCCACAAAGAGCAAATGGAAGATTACAATGTACACTTGTCCTTCTTTGTACATATCCCTAGTGTGATAGCTTTCATATACGAAAGTGAAGGTTTATATATGATTGAGATATACATAACATATAGGATCCAAAAAAATTGTATGCCTCAAAATGAATTTATGCCCCAATAATTCCTTAGCATGAAAGCTGTTGATGAAGTTATCATTGCCAAATTTGATTATTGTTGTTAGCATTTCATTAGTGCAATGGAATTTAATATTCCTTTTAGATTTTTCATTTTTCATGACCTGATTAGTTTAAATTCAAAATCTGTGTCAATTTTGCTATTAATTCTTTATCATGAAAGCTGTAAATTAAGTTACCATTGTCAAATATGATGATTTTTATTGATATTTTAGTAATTCTATAATATTTGATGTTATCTTTAGAATTTGTTATTCTTATGTTCTAATCAGTTCGAATTCAAAATTATATATATATATATATATATATATATATAATTTATTATTTTTATTATTAATTTTTTTATCATGTAAGCTGGTGATGAAATTACGTTATCATTGCTGAAGAGAATGATTGTTCTTCGTATTTTAACTATACTTAAGTTGTTTTTAAAGCTTTTCATTTATATAACTAATCAATTCGAATTTAAAATTTTAAACCTTGTTATTTCTACTTGTAGAAAAGAGTGATGATTATAAGGGCTTTCAAATTTAAAATTTTAAACCTTGTTATTTCTACTTATAGAAAAGAGCAATGATTGCAAGGGCCTTTTATAACACAGAGGACATTATAAACATCAAAGGGTCTCTTGCAACATGACAATATATGGATCAAAGTGTATTTTTTCACCAACCATTGTCTACATGATTATTCATCAATAATAGAGAAAGGACAATTATATATTCTATGGTATTGATGCATGGTGTGTCAATTATACATGTGTTGCTATTGACAGTTTTGTCTTAAGCCAACCCAACATAGTATCCCAATCACATGTTCTAATCAGTCACAATTGGTGATCCCATTCAAATTCACTCCTAGCGATGCAATGCATCGGTCTACTGCTCGGACCCGTTACCGTTATTTCACAATTTGAAGATATAGGCTCCTTCTATTTATTAAAAATGTTTTTCGTACGAGAATTTATTAATTTATATATAAATAATTGAATGATATATCATTCTTTTATTTTATAATTGAAAAAATGATACTTACAAGTGAAAAAATAACTTCTTTCTTTGAAAAACATAATTTTTAAACGGGAAATTATCTTGTACAATTTCTGTTTTAACCTCATTTAGAGCTCAGTTTCTGTTGCTATCTCTTCTTGAACTCTCAAATTTGACCCTTCTGGTATGATGTAATTCTCTATTGTAAAAGAAGTCACAGTGTAATATCTTTCCAGAGATATTTTAATTTATTTTCTTTCCTTTTAGGTTTCGGCCCATGAAATTACCAAGAAATTATTAAACATTTAAACGATTTTTTTATTATTTTATAATTATCATATTTTTAACCAAAGCAAGGGTTGAACTCGTTAAAGATTCAACAAGATTGAAACGAAGGACTTAATTTTGATCGATTTTTAATAGTAAGAACATAATTTTTAATTTTTATTAAAATAAAAATATGGTAGTTTTTTTATTACTAATAATTAATTAATTATAAATGGGATCCAAAACTAATTAAATTGAATATTTAAAAACTGAGCTCAAACTCCAATGAAAAATGTAAAAGTTGTATTTTACTCCTATTAGCTTTGAAAAGTTGCAAATTAAACCTTTAAATAATTATAAAAAAATTATAATTATCACCCAATATTCACTTAGTTAACTATTTTATTGAACTATATAATATTTTGATTAATTTTTAAATGAAAATTGCAATATTATTATAGGTTATTTTATTACATCATTTTTTACACATAATTTTATAATTCATTTTTAAGTATTTAATTAAAATTCTGTATATCTAATTTAATTTCTATTAATCATATAATGGAGAAATTATTGATAGAAAATAATGTAATAAACCAAGATATAATAATATTGTGATTCTTATTTTAAAAATTTATTGAAAAAAAGCATATAATGCAATAAAACTGTTAATGAAGTAGACAGTGGGTATTAACTACAAGATCTATATTATTTAAGGTTTTGATTTGCAGATTTTCAAAATTTGTTGTGTAAAATGAAACTACCCTAGAATTGATGGGATAATTTGCATTTTTTTAAGTAATAAATGTAATGTAGATATAATTTGTTAGACAAATATCCATTCATTTGAATAAGACAAATCAGATCCGGGAATAATTACCATCCAAGTTGGCTTTTTTATGTATTTTGATTATCAAGAGAGGAAAGTGTCCTATTTAAATTTACGGTGATATTTTTAATAATATTTTGATATTTAAAAATTTTGTTCAATGAAAAGAGTTGTAATTTTATGTATAAACTTTTATAATTTTTCAGATAGAAGTATAATTTTGTATGAGTTTTTACTTATAATTAATATATAAAAAAGTTATAATTATATATATAAATCAAAGTTGGATAAAAAAATTTCAAAAATTTTTTAATATATATAAAAATTAAAATTTTTAATGAAAAGACGGTAAAAAGTAAAAAATTTATAAGAGTATGTATCAATTTATGCGTATTTTTCAACCTAATACTAAAGTAAAACACCTCCAAATTCAAAGTATTATTAAGAGTGGGATCCAAAAATTATCCTCCGTCTCTAGCAATCACATGTTGAGTTTCATTGATGAATTTCCTCAATTTTTTAGAAAAATTTGTCATCGTTGATATATAAACATATAATATCTTTATAGATATAATATCTTTATACATGATATAATAATTTTTATATAAAGAATTACAATTTAAATACCAAAAGAGACATATGCGTTTCTCCCGTTTTAAATTAATAATGAAAATTTCCGCTAAAAATTGATGCAAAAGTTAAATATCATGTTTGTAAAAGGAAAAGGAAGCCTATAGGCACTAAATAAATGTTTGTTATTTATTTATTTATGTGTTTTTTCTAAATTAAAAATGAATAACTTAAGAAAAGAAAGGAGGGATACTCATGCAAGAGAGATAGATATAATATAGCAATGTTATATATATTGAAAATAAACATCAAATATAAATTAATAACTTTTATTAAATATAAGATGATGGGATAAATTTACAAAGTTTAACTTAATAAATGTAAAAGATTTAAAATTCAATTTCAGATCTTATTTTTTATGGATGTAATTTTTTTTATAATAAAATTGCTTATTAAATATAATAGAATTTCAAAACAATACTTATAACTCATCAATTCTTAATGATGTAGGTGTTTGAACACTGAATCAAAATATCACAGTCACAAATAAGGATTATAGTTACAAAGTTGAAACTAAAAGGAAGGTGGGAATCATAATGAAGATGGAAGTTCTATGTTTGAAAATAAATTTCTTATAGAAGATGTCATTTTCATTTCTCCTTGCTAATTAGACATTGTTTAATTAATATATAATCCACTTGATACTTCTCCTGACTCTTATCTTTGCTCAAGCTAATGATTACATCCCATTTGCCTTTTTATTTTATTGTATTTTATGTTTGCATTCATATGATTGTGCCAAGTCAACACTTTTATACCCACAAAAATACACAGGAAACTATATAAAAAAAATGGCTTCTGCTTCCGTAGGCTGCAGAAAATGTTTCTTAACTTGCCCCGATAATTTAGTATATTGATTGAAATATGTTACAATTCAGATTTTAATCTTTTAATTTTAACTCAATTTTTTTCTTGAGGGGTATATATTGGATATATCAAGTTAGAGCATGATTTTTATGTAAAAGTGAGTATATTGAATTATAATCATTATATTTAATATTAAAGGATATGATTAAAATACAAAATTATGTACAAATGACTTTTTTACTAAGTGATTATGTGGCTTTTAATTATATTTTAATCATAATCATTAATATATGATTTAATGATTATAATTCACTCCTCTCATCTATATAAAAATAGTGCTCCCACATAATATCCCCAATGCATACATGGTATATGTATGTACATATGTATATATGTATGCATATGAAATGAAAGAAGTAAATCATGATCATTAGAACTAATATTAAAAGGGTTAAGATTAAAATATAAAATATATACATATATATATATATATGTATGCATACACATGTGCGCTCCCACTTAATATCCCCCAATACACATATATATGTGTGTATGTATGCACATATGCATATATGTATATATATGAAGTAAGAAAAGTAAATCATAATTATTATATCTAGCATTAAAAAGGTTAAATTTAAAACATAGTTATATAACTTTTTTAAGTAATCATATAATCTTCTAAAATAGTCACGTGACTTTTAATATTATTTTAATTTTGATTATTAGTACAATATCTAATGACCACAATTTATTCATCTTATTTTTAATATAAAAAAACTCATCTTACTTAATATTTCTTATACATACACATATACACACATATATAAGATTATTTTTATATAAGAATAAGAAAAATAAATCATATTTTATTGATAACCCAAAAGAAAAAATGAAGGCATATATATATATATATATATAACTTTTTTAAGTGTCTATGAAACTTTTAATTGCATATAATAATTACAATTCATTCATTTTATTTACATATAAGACCAGCACTCCAACTTCCCATTATCAAGCATGTACCAAATTGTAATCCAAATAGCTATAGGAAAGTGCACTAAAACTAAGCGACTTGCCTTCCAACCACCAAGAGGTTCAAGTTATAAGTCATGTATAAGATTCATGCACACCTGATTTCATAATAAGGGAGACTTAATGTTTGATTTCAATTAAAAACAAGCCCTTGAACACATTGATTTCGAGGTTATCTGTAATGCGCTAATCGATCAATATATAGTCAACTGGCAAGCTTGCTAGCATTCTTTCCAAGCAGGTTCTAACGATGGTGAAAGCCCCAAATATGAACTTTGACGGTGCTATCAAGAGTTGAACATGTAATGTTTCTTTACCAAACCTTCGTGCAGATCTTTCTCACCCCTCTTTCAACATCAAATACCAACCATTGCATGTCTGTGATAGTGAAATCCTATCTAACTCTTTTCTCAAAGAATTTTTTCTATTTTTTTTGAAGAAATATAAATATATAAATATAATATAATAAACCATACAAAATGGGCCATGTGGTCTTTATATATATATATATATATATATATAAGATAGAATATGTTGTTTTCTTCACTCAGGGTGGCATGTATTTAGATTATTTACAATTATTGTTCAGGCAGGGACACTTTCAAAATCTCTTTTATTTAATCTTTCAGTAATCAAATGGACCAAGTGCAGGAGGGAGATCTCAGAGAAAAGATGATCACTAACGTGAATTATTAGCATTAAAATGATTCAATTCAGATCTACAATATTCATAAAGAGTTGCAAGTGTAAATAGTATTTTCTTGATACACGTTTGGGCCAAAATTAGATTATGATATAATAGAATGTACGCTTTGTACATCTTGATAAAGTTGTGTGACTTTACTGTTGGAGTTCAGTAAGTTTTTTATGGAATATTCCTGTTAGGGTTTACTCAATAAGAATATATAGTTAAGTGTCCCTTCACTTCAAATGCACATATTCTACGTATTAAAAGCTCTTACTACAAACAAGAAACAAGGGAAGGATTTAATTTATATTGGTTCGTTTGTATCTTCCAATCAAACATGGATCTTAATCAAGTATCCCGATTATTTTTGGTGCATTGATAATGAAAGCGTCTGAACTTCTAACTTTCAATCTATTACTCCAAGTTCCTCACCCTTAATATGTGATGTTCAAATCTCATGTAGTAATAGATTGAATTCTTACCTTAAGATCTTCACCACTAAATACGTTGATTATAGAAATATGGATTTGATCGGATGCATTGTGCCAACAATACAATTTTTTTTAAAAAAAAAATTCACACAATTATAGATACTTTTAGGTAACAATAATCATCACAACACATTCACAATCGCCATCGCTAGCTTACAACTAGAAGCTCGCATACAAACATGGATAGGATATCTCCGTCAAAACTTTACATGTGCCTACGCAAGCTTTGCAAAAACAAACAAATAAGCGTGTCGCAATAGCATCCAAACTACGAGTCTTGGTCAGCATTTTGAATCCAATCCACCCACCGTCTGCTTGTTGCATTGTTCCAATCCAAATGCCCATAAATTTCAACCCTTCTCGATTCCTCCCTATCCTCTCTCCAAGTCTTTGACAATGCTACTTCACTTACTGGGCATCTTCCAAGAAACTCTATCCATTTTGTTTTCTTCTTAATCCTTAACTCATCCCAGCTCTTCTTTCGCTGTCTTCTTCGATCTTAAGACATTTTTGCTTTATTCTTATTCATGGTTTTCAATCGTTGTTATAGCATGACTGTAGCTTCGGTTATTATTAGTAAAACTATAGCTAAATAACCAATAACAATTAGTCCGAATGGTTAGGAATTTGGTTCTCTTAAATAATGTCTTATGTTAAAACTTTGTGAATGGAAAAAACTATCATTAAAAAAATTTTACTCCTATATTAAGTCAAATCCAACTTGACTTTAAATTAGTCGAGATCCAATAAAATCATAACTAGAAGCTCGTATCACATACACATTTACAATCATCACAACACATTCAAAATCACCATCACTAGCTTACAACCAGGAATTCGATTCTCTTTCAAAAGATATTGGGTTGGAACTTTGTAAGTGGAAAAAATTATCATTGAAAAAGTTTTGCTCCTATATTGAGTCTAACTTGACTCTGAATAAGTCGAGGCTTAATAAGATTACAACTAGAAGCTCGCTTTGCATACACATTCACAATCACCATCGCTAGCTTACAACTAGAAGCTCACATACATACATGGATAGGATATCTCCGTCAAAACTTTGCATGTTCCTACGCAAGCTTTGCAAAAACAAACAAGTAAGCGTGTGGCAATAGCATCCAAACTACGAGTCTTGGTCAGCATTTTGAATCCAATCCACTCACCGTCTGCTTGTTGCATTGTTCCAATCCAAATGCCCATAAATTCCAACCCTTCTCGATTCCTCCCCATCTTCTCTCCAACTCTTTGACAATGCTACTTCACTCACTGCGCACTTTCCAAGAAACTCTATCCATTTTGTTTTCTTCTTAATCCTTAACTCATCCCAGCTCTTCTTTCGCTGTCTTCTTCGATCTTAAGACATTTTTGCTTTATTCTTATTCATGGTTTTCAATTGTGGTTATAGCATCATTGTAGCTTCCGTTATTATTAGTAAAATTATGGTTAAATAGCCAACAGCAATTAGTCGGAATAATTAGGAGTTTGGTTCTCTTAAGTAAAATTTTGAGTTGAAATTTTGCAAATGGAAAAATTATCATTGAGAAAGTTTTGCTCCTATATTAAGTCTAACTTAACTTGATTCTGAATTAATTGAGGCCCAATAAAGTTATCAGATATCGAGGGTACTCAGATAAAATTTTTTTGCTAGAATATAGCTAAATATAAACTGAATATAATTATAGCTAAATATAAAAATTTATAGCTAAATATAAATTGAATATAATTATTGTAGTGCAAAGTTGCAGTTGCAATGTCCTTTATACTATCAATATTGTAGTTGAGAAATTCTTATATACGTCAAATATGTCATATATCCTTAATTATAACTAATAAATAAAAAATAATTATTAATTACTACAATTTTTAATATTTTAAAAATTAAAAAATCAAAATTTTAATATGCATGAAACTCATAAAATTGACACTTATTTTTCATTTATAGGCTATTACTAAAAATATATTTCATCATTGGAGTATACAATAATTTCTCTAGAATTACCACTATGATATGTTTAGTAAAACTGTGGACAAATGCAGAAAAATCAGAACTATTTCAATACAAAATTTCCAAAAATGGTAATTATAGAATGGAGCACAATTATAATATTACGTGCATCATCATAATCATAATTCACAATTTTAAACTTAGTTTTCATCCAGCAATATTTGCTGGGTCGTCGTCTTCATAGAGTCTAATTATATGCGGAGGGTAACCAGATCAACATTAACTGATTCACAGCTAAGAAAACGCGTGAGCTGTTGCTTGCTAGCTATGCCTTAGCCAGATTCAACAAGAGAAGGACACGGTTTTGGAGGTTGGAGTCTTTCGAATCTTAAAATTATATTAAAAAGAAAAAGAAAGAACATAAATTGAAAATAATTTATAAGGTTAGCGTCAGATTTAGTAGAATATATGTTATGTAATATAAAATTATTTGTCTTGTAAATGGATAGATCTAGTTTGGTTCTTGAATGTTTTATTTGATTTAGATTCTTGAGATATCATGAGTTTGAACCTTTGGAGATTGGATTGTCCTGCAAAATCTTGTGGGGTTCTGAGTATACCTCATCTAGATATTCATCGTATCTTTAGATTTGCATTGGTACATACTATATAATAATAAAAATCGTAGATATGGTGACAGATAATTATTTGTTAAAAAATTTGTTTTTCATATATGGATTGCTATATAAAAACCTTATATGTCACATTTTGATAATTAGACGAGAATCTTTGATGATTTTTTAAAAAAAAATTGAGAATTGATCAACACTTTGATTACTTTCTACGAATACAAACCATCTTTAAAATCAAGAGGGAGTTTATGGTGCATATATGTGTATGCATTTGATAAAATTAAGAGAAATTTTTTGCTGCGCTAACTGCAGATAGGCTCGTGCACTAAGTTAACGAAAAATTGGGAAAATGTCATTAATAAAAAAATATTATTACACTGAAAGTAAGATCTAAAATTAAAATCTAAATATTTTATATATATTGAATTGAGTTTTATAAATTTACCCTATTATACTATATTTAATTTTAAATTTTTAATTTATAATTGAAATTCAATTTTGAATTTCACTTAAGCCAGCATTTGAATGATAACTTAAAAAATGGAAAATCAATTTCTTCATATTTGCCTTATTATATTACAAAAACTTCATCTGATAAGAATCTTTGAAGGCTTCAAAAATCAGACAAACATCACAAGTGTTTGTCTTAAATCTTTTGTCTAACTGAGAAGTGAGATTTAGTGAATCTTTGTCATTAGACTATTTCTTGAGCTTTTCGCACTAGCATAATGAATGATTGAATATGAACGGCTATTTTCGAAAGCTTGAAGAATTTGAAGATATATTTTTCTATCGTGCCTAATCATGTGATCAAATTATTTAAACCTGTCAAAACTGAAACCAAATCAATTCTGTTGAAGCAACAAGTATAGAAAAGAAGAAATTAATATTAAATAATATTTAAACAAGAGTTAATATATATGTAAAGTTTTAGAAAAGAATTATTAATCAGATATCGCATCTTTGTGCTTTGTTGTTTTCACATAGTAGAAGAATAAAACTAAAAAAATAATAATACCAAATGGTACAAGTCATGCTTTAATTGAGTAGCAAGATATAGTGAATCTTAATTTGTCATTAAACTATGTTTTGATGTTTTCACATAGTAAAAGAAACAATGCTTCGCTGTTCCCTTAGAAAATTGCTACCTATAATTTCTAGAACTTCATTTTCGTGTCTGGCATGTCATTCAAAACTATTTAAACTTGACGAAGCTTCTCTGAAATTAATTATCCCAACAAATAAGGCATTGTAAAGTTGAAAACATGAAAATAGGCGCCACCTTTCACAGCCCCGGTTGTTTTGTCCAACAAAGAAATTGTCGCTCGCATATGTATAAATAAAAGAGTAAATATAACATTTGGTCTAAAATTATCTTATTTTTTTGTTTGTTATCACATTTTATAAAAGTGTATAGATTTAAAAAATAAATAATTTGATAAAAAATCCTACATATAAAAAATTAATAAAATTATCTTAAATGATTTAAAGTATAAAACTGGATTAAAACGCCCTCCAACAATTAATATATTAAAAATGTATGATAATATAAATTAAATAATTCACATTATGATTAAAAAATAATAATATTTCCTTCATTTAATAACATTATACACATAATTATGTATATGAACACATCCATAAAATATTTATAATAAATTAATGATTTAATAATAAAAATTTAACAAGAATCGTGTCTAAATCTTAAAAATTCAACAAGAATCCAATAAATTGTGTTTTACATGATTCTAAAGTAAATTATTTTTTCTTTATGTGAATTTGGAATGAGATGTTTTAATGTAAAAAAGGGACATATGAGAGAGAGAGAGAGATATAAAATGAAATTTTTTTATGTTAATAATTTAGGATTTATCTTAATACTATACTATTGGCGCTAATCCTCTCTCATAGGAAGTGGATAAACTTATACAAAATTGAACATATAAAGGAGATTTTCAAATAAGCTATAGATTCCATTTAAATTCTTTAAATATCGTATAAGCTCTAATTATATAGTCTATCATATACTATTAAGTCTTACACAATATGCTAAATGAGACCTTAATTCTCATTTATAAGAGTAGCAGCACTTATATCCCTCAAATTTTATAATTATTATTATTGGGCTTAGATTTTTATTATTTTTCTTTCAATTTTTTAGTATTACATATGAAGGATGTGACGAACAATTATAACAAAAATAAAAATAAGATATTAAGAGCGCTAGTTATAAATTTTGAAAGATATAATAATTATTACTTTTATAAATGAGAGACTAAATATTATATTAATTCTAAATAAAAAATTTTCATATTACTTATGTATCTTTTTACTAGTAAAATATTATATAATATTATAATAATGAAATAAAATATTTTTTATCTAAAATAGTAAATGTAATTTTTTGTGACACTCTTCACATACATGTAATATTAAATGAAAAAAATATTTTTTTATCTTAATATTTGATAACTATAAAAACAAATCAATAAGCTCATTAGTTACTATAATGAATTTTTCTTTTTTGCCTCTTCAAAACAAACAAAAATTAATACTCGGCAAGTACTCTACAGAGACATAAATCTTATACCCATCTCGTAATTTACCCAACATTACAAGAACACTACAAGAAAATGCATAATTGTCAATGGTTATAACCATCAATATAACAAAAAATGACCATCAAAACATCTATTAATGACATTTACTTGGCCATGGAGAGCAATAGAAAGTATCATAAAAATATTATTATAATTATATTAAATAATTATCTACAGTCATAATTGTCAATATATGCATGGAAGCAAATTATAGAAACAAAAACTATTATCAATGGTTAGTTAATAATTATATTAGATAATTATTTATAGTTATGGCCATTGATATATACATAGAAGCAAATCATATGCTTCTCATTGTGAAACAACTTTTGTAACACTTGATGGCTGTAAAAAATAATCTAGTATTAATTTTGACTAACTTTGGCTGTCAATAATAAATTAACTCCTAAAACAATAAATAAATAAACACCATGAACACATACCTCTCCCTAAATTTACATATATAAAATTATCAAATACCTAACTAGAGATTTAAACGAACAAAAGTATTTATATTTTATATTGTATGGATATTCAACTTGATATATTCTCAAATATATATGTAATACAAGAAATTCAAATTGTTTCAAAATATATAATTCATTAACTTTAAATTTTCAAAAATTTCAAAAATTATTTATAGTTATGGCCGTCGATATATACAAAGAAGCAAAACATATGTTTCTCAATGTGAAACAACTTTTGTAACACTTGATGGCTGTCAAAAATAATCAAGTATTAATTTTGACAAGCTTTGACTATTAATAATAAATTAACTCCAAAGACAAAAAAAATAAATAAACACCATGAACAGATACCTCTCCCTAGATGTACATATATAAAATTATCAAATACCTAACCAAAGATTTAAATGGACAAAAGTATTTATATTTTAAATTTCATGGATATTCAACTTGATATGTTCTTAAATATAAACGCAATACTAGAAATTCAAATTGCTTCAAAATATATAATTCATTAACTTAAAATTTTCAAAAATTTTGAAAATTATTTATAGTTATGCCTGTCGATATATACATAAAAGCAAATCATATGCTTCTCAATGTGAAACAACTTTCGTAATACTTGATGGCTGTAAAAAATAATCTAGTATTAATTTTGACTAACTTTAGCCATCAATAATAAATTAGCTCCCAAGATAAAAATAAATAAATAAATAAACACCATGAATAAACACTTCTCCCTAGATGTACATATATAAATTTATCAAATACCTAATCAAAGATTTAAACAAACAAAAGTATTTATATTTTATATTGCTTGGATCTACAACTTGATATGTTCTCAAATATATACGCAATACAAGAAATTCAAATTGTTTCAAAATATATAATTCATTAACTTGAAATTTTCAAAAATTTTGAAAATTATTTATAGTTATGGCTATCAATATATACATAGAAGCAAACTATATGCTTCTTAATGTGAAATAACTTTTGTAACACTTGATGGCTGTCAAAAATAATCTAGTATTAATTTTTACTAACTTTGGCCATCAATAATAAGTTAACTCCCAAGACAAAATTTAAATAAATAAATAAACACCATGGACAAATGCCTCTCCCCAGATGTACATAGATAAAATTAACAAATACCTAACTAAAGATTTAAATGGACAAAAGTATTTATATTCTATATTGCATGGATATTCAACTTGATATGTTCTCAAATATATCCGCAATACAAGAAATTCAAATTGTTTCAAAATATATAATTCATTTAATTGAAATTTTCAAAAATTTTAAAAATTATTTATAGTTATGGCCGTTGATATATACATAGAAGCAAACCATATGCTTCTCAATGTGAAACAATTTTTGTAACACTTGATGGCCGTCAAAAATAATCTAGTATTAATTTTGACTAACTTTAGCCATCAATAATAAATTAACTCCCAAGACAAAAATAAATAAATAAACACCAAGAACAAATACCTCTCCCTAGATATACATATATAAAATTATCAAATACCTAACCAAAGATTTAAATGGACAAAAGTATTTATATTTTATATTACATGGATATTCAACTTTATATGTTATTAAATATATGCACAATATAAGAAATTCAAATTGTTTCAAAACATATAATTCATTAAAATGAAATTTTCAAAAATATGTCCTTTGGTACACAATAGGAGACACTTCCTTAGATTGGAGTCCTTAACAAATAGTTCTAGCATATATTGGTGGTCACCTTGCATTTTATTTAATACTAATAAGTGATGGTTAAGCAACATTAGTTCTAAGAGGAAGATAAAGAGAAAAGACTACATATGTAAAGGGAACTTTAGGGGTAATGAAGTTATAAAAAAGGGCATACCAATTCCTATAAAGATAAAACCTATTGAAAGATGAAGTACACAAGAAATAGGATGTAACGTAAGAGAAAAGCTGCAAACACTATTTATATGAAAAGCCCAAAATGAGCTACAAATTAAAGTAGAACAATTTTTTGTCTACTTGCAAGATAAAATAGACAAAGGAAGCAATTCACACCCTCAATAAGCAATTTTGCTAAGCTTGACTCCTTTCTAAAGACTGAACCAAGTCTTCTTGTTTTGTAGCCCAGGATAGATTAGAAAACCAATATTTTAACTAATTTATGAGAGAACCAATTTGAATTGAGAAATTAAAGATAAATATCTATTTTTTTCTCAAAAAAATGACAACTTTTTTACTTTAGCTCGAAGTATTGTGTCTAACCTCTATATAATAAAATAATTTCTAATCTAAATCTTGTATCATAGTTAGGTGAGAAGAGCATATGATAGAGTCATGTTTTTCATTCTTATGTGTTTTATATATATAGCATTTCAAGTAATGAGATTGAATCTATCAATCCTTGGAGATCAAAATCCTTTGCTTTTATCAAAACAAACTAAAGTCAAGGAAGATACTACACAATATACATATCATTCACTCAGGAGAGTTGCTTAAAGATTGCATGGTATAAGCATACTTCATTTCTATCCTTTGCTTTTCATATATTATAATGTGTAATGATGAGAAACATATACATTATTCTTAATTCATCAAACATGCTCACTCTTCACTTTAAATTAAATTTTACTCAAATTGCGTATTTGAAATGATATAATCAAGAGATATGAAAGAAAAAAACCTATAAATAGTGTTTATTCCATAACTAGAATATACAAGCACTACATTTCAATAGTCCTTCATCCAAGGAAAAAAATAGGGAAAATAGATTTTCTTATATGGCAATTTATGATATCATCGTAACATCAAACCAATAGAAACCATTACTTCAAATTAAAGACATCGAACTACTACTATTTAAATAATACATCACAACCTAAGTGCATGTGTATATTTAGCCATTAAGCTTCTTATGATGTGAGAAAACTAAGCAAGATAGACAATTACTGTAAAACAATTTATTAAATAAAAAGGCAATACATGAACATAAAAAACAAGAAAATAAATTATAGTAAAATGGTCATGATTGGCATATAAATTATATGCACCCATTTCCATATAGATAAAAAGACAAGAATATAAACAAAATTATAAAGCCATGCAAAAGTATAGTAAAAATCTATTTTACCACAAAGACCTAACATATTTAAGATCATAGGAATACCTTGGGAACTAGGAACAACACCAATGAAGACCAACCATTTTTTCTAAAGGGTCACATTGATAAGAGGCTCTCTTTCTCTGGATCAATTCCATCGTTAGCATGTAACAAAATAAATGCATCACAGCCTAACAACAAATGCAATTGAAACTAATATAATTAGTTAAGAAACAACATAACTATTCCATTTCTAAAGTTGAAGATTAATACTAATTCAAACTAATGAAAGAAAAATGATACATACATTAAATTTCTGCATGAAGATATTGAAGAGAGATGGAGTTATTTTTATTGAAACAAACTCAAAATTAAACACACAAATTTATGATACTCATTTTGTAACAAAAGATGAACCATTTAAAGAACTAACAATATCAACTAAAAGGAATTCCTAACATTTAAATGACTTCATTTTATAAACTCAATAAAGTGTATAGAGTAAAGCATAATTAAGCTATAAAAGGAATCTCCAAAATAAAAAAGAACAAAACTAGAAAATAAAGAGGAATGACAAATATTAATAACATTCAAATGGTTTGGTCGTGCCTTTAAGGGGTTGATGTAAGTTGTGCTAACTTTCCATGGCCACCAATATATGATGACTTTTTCAATCAATTCTTTAGTTAACAAAAGCTTAAAAGCCACCTAAAACTTTTTAATCAATAAAAAATTAAATCTAGCAAAATAGAATATGAAATCACAAATATTTTTCTATCCACTTTCTTACTTGTACCATCATTAAACATGCAAAAACCTTTTAAAATATTGTTATGTAGTTTCAAAAGCTCCCTTCACTTTGAAATTTTTTATCAGATACATCCAACAAAATCATCAAGTTATAAAATTGATACAATTTAAACTAAATAGTGAAAGTAATATATTATGATCAAAGAGTTTGTCATTCCACCAAAATGTTCAGCTATTATGATCAACTCTGTCTAGAAGCATTCAAGTGTTTATCACTTTTCCTCATTTTTACTAGTCAGTTCTAAAGAAAGGAAGATGATGCTATGCATAAAATATCATAATCAAAGTATATAAACAAACAAATATTAGAAATATTTTGCAACTTGTAGGGGTCAAATGGGGCAATTGGCCAACTCATCACAAAGCAATACCATATATTAGATTTAGCAAGCCTTTCCATGATTATATTGGCTTGGTCCATTTTTATTAGTTCAATGTCCCTAATTATGTTGTGTTTTCTATAGAATTGTGTTTCCTAGATCCCTCTAAAGCACTTATTGAGATAAGATCATAGAGATAAATAAAGAGAAAACATTGAATGTAGCAAGGAGTATTAATTTTCTCTTATCATATCATGAGAAAATGCATTGCTCAAAGTACTCAATTTGCAACTAACGAAAACATGAATTTTAGAGTAAACATTGAATGTAGCAAAGAGGATTAAATTACAAGCAAAAGGATCATTCGTGAAGCTCTAAGATCAAAAACAATATTAGTGAAAATAAAAGAGAAAAATCAAAGAACAAAATGATGGAATCTACCTTTGAAAACAGAGCTTGAATTAAAAACTTTCCTAAAATTAGGAAGCAAAACCCTTAATCGCAACCTTCTCATGTTTGATAATGAAGAAGAATAATCGCACATATGCAAATTGAATACGAAAGGGTAAATTCTCACCAAAATTCGCCAGATAAGTTCAAATATAGAGTAAATACGATGAAGGGTGTTAATGAATGTGATAATCCCTAAGCAGAGAAACAAAAGCATAATGATTAGAGCCTTGGAGATTAACCGCATGAAAAGATGATAGCACGGCATTGATCATAAATTTAATTTAGTTATTATTGTGAAAAGTCTAAGAGATCCATTAAAATGATGTTTTATTGATGGTCAAATAATTATATAATTAAAAATAAAAAATACAATGTATCCATGGCATAAATGTTACTATCTAAAATTAGCAGCATCTCCTAATTACGCATGCAAATTAATTAATTATCGACAGTCATTTTTAATGTCCATGAAAGATCCATCGGCATGATATAATAGGCACCAGCAGGCGCCATAATCTATGCCCTTTGTCTACAATTTAAGTGCGACCGTTAAAAAATATTTGTTGAAAAAACAAAGTTTTGTTGTAGTGAAATTTTTTAATTAGTTAGGGAGTTTAGCAAATGGCATTAGCGAGAAATTGACTCGAGAAAAAGACAAACAATTGAATATGTTTCAAAAATTAGCTACAAAATTTGTTAGAGACAATGCCCTAAGTGAAATTAGTTTGGAAATTTTCCCCTTTAGAATGATTGATAACTATGAATGCAAATTACAATTTTTTTCCTGTTTCTTTGAAAGTGCGAGTTTTAGTGATGGCATATCCCTTTCTAAAATTTGAGATGGTTTAGTATTACTAAGCTCTTACTCTTAAAAGAGAAAAGAAAGAAAAGACAAGAATTAAAGGAAAGAAAATTCGATTTCATTTTCATTTGATATCTATACTTGCATATTTAATATTCATTTTAAATTTCTTTTTACTGTATTTTAATATTTTACAATTATATTTTATAAAAAAAATATTTTTCATTGAAACAAATAAAATTTTAATTTAATTCTACTTTAGCACTGGAATGGCGACTTATGATGATGACTGTGATTAGAGATCCGCAACAATGACGAGGACTATGAATGTAGATTAGCGACTGGCGACAATGATAAACCGGTAAATTTCTTTTCTTCTTCACTTCACTTAAATGCTATTTGCTATTGCATAATTTTTTTTCTTATTTTGATCACTGAATCTAAAATTAAAACTCGAAATCTTTTTTGGTTAATGTCTATTTCATTTATATATTTCCTTATTTTTATACGAAATCCCAAATCTTTTTAAGTTTCTCCATCTTTGCGCACTTAAACAAAAATGTTAATGATTTTGTGTGTGGAAACGGATTGATTTGAGTTTCCATATAAATTTGTTTCAGTTTTAGTAAAATTTTGGGTTTTATTTTCATTTAGCTAATGCAACACTGTGGGAATTGGCTTTGTGATTTTGGGATTGTAGATATGTTACCTAATTTCTGGATATTATTATTCCTAACAGATGATCATGGATGAGTCATGTACAGGATGGCATGTGGCAATTAGGAAGAGAAAGACTTTGAACTTATATTTTTGCTTGCTTTTTCACCATCCAAATTTTCGTCTGAATGAAACTAGTTTATAAAAATGGAATGTTTGGAATTGAATTATTTTATCATTAAAGAAGAACTTCAGAACTGCGTAGTGTCAATATAGCACATCAATACCAATGTTATGATTGATGATCCTTTGACAAAGGATTACCACCCAAGATATTTACTGGTTATGTTAAGAGTCCAAGCATTAAGTCTAATAGGAAATGTTAGAACATTATTGTTAGACATTATTATTACACCATAATATGAATATTATAGAAAAGTTCAAGTTGACCATTAAAGAAAAATAGTTCATTTGAACTTTATTGTTACTATTACAGACATTATTATTAGACCACAATATATGGATAGGTTTATATCATTCCTCATGATGACTTTTTTATATGAAAAACTATATTGTGATGCATAGAAAAAAAATATATCTTTAAGATGTGCAATGATTTGGGATTTCTTAATTTATATGACTAAGTTGAAGAATCATGACTCTTTGATATAGGTTAAGTCATTTGAAACTCTCTATAAAGGACATTTGGTTTCTCTCTCTCCACTTAACATCACTTATCAGCATCACTTGAGACTTGCTAGACTTTATAGGTTCCCATTACCTAATACTAGCATTAGAGCAATATAGAGAAAAATCAGAGGAGAGATTAAGGTTTTTACGCTTTTACTCTCCATTACTTAAGAGAATGTAAAAGAACAAAAAGACTAAGAAATAGATAGAAGTTCTCACTTTTTCTCTTGTCTACATCTTGATCATTAATCAAGGTATGTTTCAAACTCTTTTTGTATTCCATGAATTATATCCTATGAAGCTTATATGTGATTCTCATGATTTTCATTTGGATATGCTAATATTTTACTTTAGTATTGGGAATTTGAGACTTATGAATATTTTACATAAATATTATATTATAATTTACATTATAATTTTAAGGTGGGATTGGTTAGGTTATAATCGATTTGTGATAAAATTTTAATCAAGTGAACATTTTAATCTAACATTTTTAAGAAAGAATTTCATCCGAATGTCCATTTGAAACCACTCAAAACCAAATGTTTCGATTTGTATCAACTTTAGGGTGGTGTATTTTGGTTAGCCTTTAAACCTTCTTTCTACAATCTAATAGGTTGTACATCATTTTTTTAATCACCTATTCAAATAAAATGACTCAATTTCAACCATTTAACATATAATAAAAAAGTGCCAAAAAAGTTAATCACTTATTAGAATAAAATGGCCTAACTCAACTAATAAAAGAGGTTGAAATTTACTAAATAGCAACAATATGTGCTACTTGTAAGAATTTTCATTCACAATCTACTTATCAAAGGTTAGAGTCATACAGTTAGTTATGTCATCATACACGTAATTAGTAATTACAATTCCCAATATAAAACAATAGTAGCTTATGGCACCTCATATCAACAAAAAAAAAATGCTTTATTGTTATGTATTTGTGTAGGTGTTTGACTATACCCCAAAAAAAAGAAAGAAAAAAATGCTTTGTGAGCTCTTGAAACTTTGAACCAAGTGCTTCCTTACTATACTAGTAACAATATAGCAAAAAGAAAACTAATTGAATCTCCTATAGCCTTATAATTCCTTTAAACTAATAAGAATAAGATTTTAATTAGAGGCTTAAACAAAAATTTTCAATTATTTTTTTTTCTTGAAACTATTATTAATTAGATTTAGATGCTTGTTTTGAATTAAATTAGTAAAAGGGAATTGATTGGTCACTTATTCTTATTAGCTCACATCAGGAACTTGCATGTTTATTAATAGCTTTGGGATACATATAAGTTAAGTAATTAAATTATGAGTAAATTTATTAATAGTCAATGATAAATCTAAAAATTAAAGTGTGATTTCCTTTAGAATGGATTTTTATATTTTGCTAATTTCAATTTAATTTAGCTTTCAATTGTTTCATTCAAATTGTTATTAAAATCCATATTATTTTTCATTTTATTTTCACTAATTGATTTCTATTCTCTTAGGTATGACTTGGACTCACCCTTACTGCATGTTTAAGTAAGTTCATTAATTAATCTTAGTGTGAGTGGTGCACATCAAAATTTTGACACCATTGTTGAGGAAAAGCTTAGTCAATTTATGGTTATTTTTCTTTATTTTTAGCTTTTTTTTGTTTGATTTTTACCTTTTTTTAAGGCTTATCAATGGTTATAGGTAACAAAATTCACTATGAAATTTAGGGATGAAACTCTCCAATCCAAAGCTTTTCAACGTTCTAAGTGAGATTAAGGGCTTTAGTCCCTTTTTCCTAGTTTTTTTTAACTAAAAAATATCATTTGATATGGTTTTCTAATTTTGTAAGTATTTTTTATTTTTTATTTTAATTTAATTATTATTCCTCTTAGTGTATAAATCTTCCTCTGATGATTTTAACTTACATTTTGATTCTAAAAATGTGAAGAAACTTTCATTAATGAAGAGGATAAAAAAATTATGGCTTTCTATAATGGTTTTAATGAAAAACTTGCATCTAGAATTAAGCAATTATTTTCTAAGCTAACCTCTCTTGTAATTCAATTACTTGTAAAACAATTACAAGGCACTCATATATGTGTAAAAAGATTTTTAAGCCTACTCCAAAGCCATTATGCTTCATATTCCAATTCTTACAACCTAGGCTAGCAAGATTATTTAATTTTCAAGTATGGCAACCAAATAAGTCATAATGAATATTAGTCTGTAATACCACTCAAGCCACCAGTTAATCTTATTTCCTAAACCAGATATATCACTTAAAAAAGCCTTGTTAAAAGCTTGACTACCAGTACTATACAATTTTAATAGGAAACTAGAGCTAACTTTAGTTAGTTCCAATAAAAGATAAAGGTCAATATTCATAACTTAGGGACACAAATTAATCAATTTGTGATGCACATCACAATGCATCAAAATTAAGCTAAGATCACAAAATCATAGTAAGGATGAATTGGGTCGATCCTATGAAGATTTTTAGTTTATTTTCAATTTATTATGAAATAATAGAATATTTTTTAATACAAGAAAATAGAATTAACGAGTAAAAAATACAAATTTTATAAATTGAAAATAAAAAATAAAAGTAAAGTTCACTCACAACAAGATGAATTCTAATTAAAAGGATCATACATTAGTTTACAAATTTATTATCAACCATAAGACATAAACAATGCCTAAACTATTCAATTGATGAAAATAATTTGAAAACCTATAATTATTCCCAAATTCCCTTTTTAATGTAATTGGAATTAACAAATTGAAATTAATTAATTAAACTTAATCCTTATAAAGATCCAATTGAACTTGATTGAAATCCAAATAGAGTAAAGATAAGAGAAATTCAACCAAACTAGACTAAATAACCCCATAATTATGCAAATCACAAAGCCTACCCTCTAATTTATATACCAAATAATAGTTGATTGAATCAATTCATAACTATAAAAATAAACCAATCAATTACTTCAAGAATAATCATACAGACAATTAACTAATGAATCCTTTATAAAGAACTAATTATGCAATCATCGATAAAAGAGGAAGATGAATGGAAATAATAATTAAATATAAAATATGATAAACAAAGTCTTAAAATTAATTAGAAAGAGTATACTAAATCCCTTTAAATTAAGATAGAGTTTAACCACTCATGGTTTAAAAGCTTAAAATACTAAGAGAATTGATAAACAACCTCTACTTAACTGCATTTTTGCCTTATATATACCTCTTAATTTTGCTAATTGCTAATTTGCCTCTAGTTAACTGCATTCTTGCCTTATATATACCTCCTAATTTTGCTAATTGCTAATCTGCCTCTAGTTAACTGCATTTTTACTTTATATATACCTTCTAATTTTACTCAACTAAGTTATAAACACTTAATGCTAACTCTCAGCTAACTAATGGACTAGAATTTTCACAATTTAGAGGTTTGTAGCCTAAGTTGTAACTCAAATATCAAAATAGGTCTAAAGCTTTTTTATTCACAATATTCTAGTTGAAGTTAATTTTTTACCTTCAAAATAATGTTATTTTAACTCTAAAAGTTTAGGAACATAGCTTCAAGGCCAAATTTGACCCACCAAATGTTTAAACCATATTTTTTGCAAATATAAAAGTAGAAAATTCTTTTATCTTTCCATCTATATAAAGATCAATCCAGTCAATGGTCTAGAATTTAAGTTATGGTCAAAAACTTGAAACAAGGTCAATTTTCCACAATTAGTCATTATTTTGTATTTAATCCAAAACTTATATTTTACTCTAAAATAAGCCTAAACCCATCAAAATAAATACAATTACACCCTAAAAACCTAACTATAAGGGAAAATAAGTATAAAATATTGTGTATATCAATTTGCCATTAAAGTAAGCAAATTAAAACGAAAATGTTAGTGCCACACTATTAAGAAGTAAGGAAGAAATTAAGGCCCCTAACTTACCCCCAACTAGATTTAACAAGTGAAAATTTAGAGAAAAAAGGCTAAAAAAAATTTTTATATAAAAAAATGGAAGTCAATATGCCCCAAAAGAAGATTAATGAAGGAAAAGAAAAAAATATAAATTATTATGACTATGAAGATTAATGTAATAACAAATAAATTCAATGTATCCAAGGTTTTGAAAGATCATTCTACATTTTTTTTTGCTTTTTCTATTGCTTCAATTAACTTCATAGTGCAAAATGAATTTGAAATTCAAAGAAAGAATGATTTAAAGTTAGCACTTGGCAAATAGTCTATGGTTAGACTAGTTTTAGAGGTGGAACCACAATATGACCATTTGAAGTGTGCATCATTAGAAATATTTGAGAAAATTGCTTAGAAATTGAAGTTGGATTGAAGAAATTGCAATATCTAACTAAAAATACTAAAGTGTTTTTAAATTTACATTCTTTTTCCTTTTATTTGTTTTCCTTCTCCATGATTTTTTCTTGATGTTAATATATTTTACAATAAGGAGAATGTAAAATTTAAGTATGAAGGAGCCTTTCAAGACTTTTCTTATGTTTTTCCTTTAATATTTTTGAAATTTTCAAAAAAAAATCCAAAAAAATTCATGTGTTTTTGGATCCTTTTTAAGTCATTTAAGTTACTTTCCATTCATTAAGAGTTTGCATGTTTCATGAGTAAGAAGCAATTGAGTTTAGTGATTTCATAACATAATTGAATGAATTATTTTACTTCTTAAAATTAATTAGTGAATTAATAAGTTTTGGATTGGTACATTGAATTTTTACTAACATGTCTTGCCTTATAAGCTTTTGAGCCTTTTGTTAAAAATTTATGCTATTCTCAATCCTACTTTTATGTGAATTCTTCCATGATTTATTTATTTATTGAACTTGTCTTGATTCCTTTTTAAATTGTATTTGCACATGCATATACAAATATGATAAAGGAATATTTTGTATGAGTTAATGTTGAATAATCAATCTTGTGAATTGACCTCTGATAGGCCTTCTTAAGTTTATTTGTCTTTTCTTTAATATTTAGCCCATTAACTTTTTTTCTAATAAAAAAAGTCTTTGCCTAACCTTAAATATTAGTAGAGCACTTAAAATCTTTATAACATAGGCTTTTGTCTAAGTGTGGAGGGGTGTATGTATGCAAAAATTATTAAAAATCATTAACAACATTTGGTTGGAAAAAAAGAAAGAAAAAGAAAAAAAGTATGATAAAAAAAAAGAATAAAGCAAGAAGGATCTAGGAAAGAAAAGAAAAAAAGTTAATGAGCATTTGCAATTAAAACTCGGATTGCTATATTGAGTTGTAATTGCTTGTATGATTTGCCCATATGTATGTTTCAAGTGTATTAATCCTTTTGGTTTTTATCATTTTACATCTTCATTTTTCTTGTCCGTTTTCCCTAACCCCATTATAACTTTTGGTAAAGGGCTTTTAATTTTTATATGCAGGTAGTTTAAGTAGTGGAGATTAGATGATAAACAAACTTATGGTAGGGTATTTTCATGAAATGAATTGAAGTAAAACACTAGTCTTAAACACATAAAAGGTGGAGAGTGAATTTTGAGATGGTTTACTAATTTAATCTATCATTTTTTAACAAAGTTACTATATTGATTAATTTTAAGTTTATCAATATTATATGTCATGATGTGTTATAATTCTTAAGGGCTTTGATTATTTTCTTGCTTATGAATTTTCTAATCTTAAAGCTAATAGAAAGTAGTTTTTTGGTTTTTAAGTTTTGAATAGAGCTATGTTTACCTAAAAACATGTAAAGCCTAAGTATAGGAGAATTTAATGTGCACAATATTTTCTATATTATTTTTCCTTATATTCTACCTTTTAGAGTGTTACATGTGCTTAATTTAGTAAATTTGTACTTGTTTTATGATTGGTCATGATTTTATAATGTTATTGAATTATTTAGTTAATGCTAAATTTTCACACTATTTCAAGTTTTTAGACAAACTTAAGTTATAAAGGTCTTATTTTGGTGAAATTTATGGCATTTAAAAGTTAAAAAGAAGTACTACAACTTTTATCTTTTGGTTAAAACCTAGTTCAAATGTTTGGAGGTTCATATTTAACTGGGAAAAAGATTCAATGTTATTATTCAATTTGACCTAGTATCAAATTTTAAGCTATATTTGGAGCTCCAAGAGTCAAAATGAGTTTAAATTAGTGCCTAAGGTCAATTTAGATCCAAGCTAATAACTTTTATGTTTGGAGATAAATGAGATTACTTCATTTTGATAGTTAAACAATAGTTGGAAGTTGACTATTAGGAATTTACTACTATAAACTTCCATAATGATTAAGCTTGTAAATTAGATTATAAGCTTTTAAATTAAGCAAGATCCCTTATCATTATAACTATAAGAGACATTTTAACTTAGCCTAGTAAATTTTCCTTTTAAGAAGATTAGATATATTAGGGCTTTGTACTTTCAACAGTAACATACTAGCAGTAGATAGCAACTATCCTTTTCTCCAAGTTTCTTTAGTAAACCACCATAAATTGTTGATTTCTTTTGAAAGTTTAAAGGTTTGGCACTCTAATTTGGATTAATTTTTATAATTAGCTTTTTAATTTATTTATGATTCAATTATTCATTATTTTTTTACTTTTATTGTTAATGATTACTTACATAATTTGCTAAATATAAGCAGTTAATTAAGTATAGTTGCTATCTATAACTAAATGATTAATTGTACTTAATTCTCACTTGTAGTTTAGTTGCAATTGATTATGATCAATAGCAATTAGGCTTTAATGATTTGACATTAAGGTGAATCATTAGTTTCCTAAAAAAGAAAAATAAAGAATGAATTAAGTAATTATCACTTATAGAATTATTAAGCTTAGCCTTAACTTGGTTCTAACTACTCGAAATTATTATAAATTATATTTAAGCACTTGTTCTAAACTAAATTAGTAATAGAAAATTGATTAGTCACTTGTTTTGATTAGTCTATATTTAGAACTTGCAAGTTTATTGTTAACTTTAATGTATTCATGGGTTAAGTAATTAAATTATGAATAAAGTTGTTGAGTGTCAATGATAAATCTAAAAATTGGAGTATGATTTCCTTTTTACTAGATTTTCATATTTTGTAATTTTAATTTAATTTTGCTTTCTATTGTTTCATTTAAATTGCTATTGAAAATCCTAATTTTTTATTTTATTTTCACCAATTGACTTCTATTTTCCTAGTTACAACATACACTTGGCCTTACCACGTGTTTAAAAAAGTTTAGTAATTGATTTTAGTGTGCACAATGCATATCAAAGACCTTTCTTAACCCATAATTATTCACACAAGGCTATATGGGTTTCCCTATTGCATCAACCTTGTTATTTGGACTAAGAGAAAAGTTAATTATCCTTTTTTGAAGTTTTCACTCATTATCTATGAAATATACAATCAATGCTATGTAATTTAAGTTTTTAACAAATGTCCAACAATTAATTGTCAAGCAAACCTTTACATGGTTAATCTTCAAGAAATTTCTTAGTCTTACTTTTTCCTCTTCAAATAATTTTAGGCAATCCTTAACAACTATATATCTAAAAGGAACCAAAAAATAGGGTTGCAATCTTTTACACATATACTTAAATCCAAAGCCTTTAATTACATTAAAAGCTATTCACCATAAATAGCAAAGATAGTAAGTGTTTTCCTACACTTTGTTAAGTCATAAGAGTATGGTATAAAGCTAACTAGAGTACTACAAATCCTTCTACCTTTTTTCTTAACATATATAATTTTTTTTGTTAGGATTAGCTTTAAGATGCAATGGCATTTTAGCACACTTAAGGATAAGAGCAAGCATGCTAGAGGTGCCATGAGCTTTAGTTTCATAATGATATTTTTAACCATAGTGAATACAATTAGTGATAGGTGCATTTACCTCATTATCAAGGACTTTAGCAAAAGGAAACCATTCTTTTAGACATTTTCCTTATATTTGTACTAACTACTTTATTCACGGAAGGCTTTTGTTTCCTAGTTATTTCCTTCATACATCTTTGAATTAATTTTTTTTAAAGATCCACTAACACTACCACCAACAGCAAAAGTTAGTTCTTTTTTTTTCCCTCAATATCCATAACCATTATTAGCTCTTTTCCTTTCCCAATATCCATGACCATTGGTTCCTTTCCCTTTCCAATATGCATGACTATTTTTTTCCTTTTCTACAATCTATGGCCAAACTCTAATGAAGAAAGAAAATTATAATTTATGTTAACATCTTCACACATAAATAATCTTGAAAGAATAAATATTAGATCATGAAAATAAAGTATAATCCTAAAAAATGTTGTAATTGAAACTATAATGCATAACTTTTTTTTAATTTAAATCTTTAATGTTTAACCAAAGGATAAATAGATTAAATATATATATATATATATAAGCATAAAAAATAACTAAACCCCAACACTCAAATCTTAAACTAAATCTTTAAAATTTTAAAAAAAAAGTATTTAAAAAAGGAACCTTAATTGAACCCAACATTCTCTAATTGAATCCTTAATGTTTGAATAGAATATTAATAGATAAAAAATAAAATATAAAGGGAAAAAAACCCTTCCTTGCAACCTTAACACTCAAAATTTAAATAAATCCTTAATATTTAAACATAACATAAGCAGATAAGAATAAATTATAATCATAAAAAATCCTTTAAATGAAGCTACAAAGTTCAAACTTTGAATGGTATCTTTAGTATTTAAAAAAAATATAAATAAAACAAATATATAATAAAGTATAAATGCAAAAAGTAAAAGAAAAAAATTATCCCTACAAATTATAAAGAAAAATATGGGAAAAAAATCAACCAAGCAATTAAAGAACTATGTTGTATAAAAGAAAGGAAGAAAGTAAAAGTCAAAAACATTTATAGTGATATCTTAGCCTTGTATTAGAAGTAGAAGATGCTTACTATGGAAACTTGAATCAAATTTCAAATTTAAAGCAATAATGGTTGAAAGAAAGGGAGATTAGCTTCATAATAAGAAAAAAAAAAGTAAAGATAAAGTTTTGAAGGTGAAAAGATGAAACATTGATTTAATCTCTAGCTTTTATTCGTAGATTAGTTACTATACACAAGCTAATGTGTACAAGTTTGTCATGACCCAAATCAAACCGTGACTAATGTCAATCTTGTTACCTAATTTTTACTAGCTTGAACTCTAACTATACTAAATACACTAAATGAAAACATCTTTAGTTTCATGGTAACTTAAATTCACTTTAAAATTTATAGAAAAACGAACAAGGTTTCCCATATTTTAGTGTACTTAATGAAGGTCACACACCTTAAATTATATAACTTGTAGAATTTGCAAATTTGACAGCAACACAAAAAAACCATAAAAATACACAACCTTAACACACATTATATTTATACAAACATAATTAAACTTCACTCTTGATCTAACTATTAATTCCTTAACAACATAGTCTTTGATTCTCTATAGATGTAATGAGAACTTGATGCACTTATTTCAACTTGAAAACATTGAAAATAAAAGGAATGAGTGATAAGAACTTAATAAGCATATATTTGCCAAAACCATATTTAATATCAATTACAAAAAAATTAAATACTAATTAAGTATTAAAAGAAAAAACAATTGCAAACCTAAATCTTGGACTTCGTCACACATATTATTAATTATGTCAACATATTCACTTGTTTATATCACAATTCATAACAATCTCATTTGCTCAATTTACATAATACAATTATAATTTCACATGCAACCTATTTTAGGTAATCATCAAATTTCCAAGTATATAACAAGACTTAATCACAATTAAGTTATCATAGTCATATCAAATAGAAGTATTCAGAAACAAGTAGATTTCAATGTCATAACACAATACATAATAGTTTGTAATAAATACACATGCATCCACCTTTTGACCTCCAAGTTAACCTTATACCCTTCACAAGCTATTTATCCTTATTCCTTATGGATTAACCTTATATCCTACCCACCTTATTACTGATAATTTTCCATCCTATTCATAATATCAACCTTATCATATTTACTAATTCGAATACTATTCATAGCATAATTCACAATATAATTTATATACTAAAGCACAAGCACTGCACGTTATAATCAAAATCCAATCATAATAAAAACTAACTAAATTATCATCACAAACCATTCTTAAGACATATAACAGTAGTTAATAATAACACTTTACCTGCTTGGCATGGCCACAAGTATCCACTCACATCATAATATGATCTGCAATATAATCTTCAATACACATCAAACATAATCATAACAATGTAATTCAATAATCATACCACACTCTTCATGTGTGGCTAAGGGCTTTCCATATATCTTTTGTTTATAATTTCATATTTACCATTTGCCACAACTAATAACAACCACACTATATTATAATCATACATATTTAAAAACCAATCTTCAACATTTCACAAATATTTATGTCAATCATAAATAAGATGCTTGTTAGATATCTTAAGCAAACAAATATCACTAAATGGTGATTTTTTAGATTTCCAAATGTAAAAATAACTAGTAAATTATAGTTGTAAGTAAATAACTACAAAAGTGTTTAAATTTTTATAAACCACAAACATGAATAGTTATATACTTATGTAAAGAGGAAATATAGAAATTAATTAAAACCTTAATTTTGATGAGATATATACTTATCTAGGGATGTCTATCCACTCTTAGAAATCCTAAGATTTCCATATACATCTTTCCACCCTTTCTTATTTGGCAAGTGATAATTATAATTTATAAGTGTAGGAGTATTCCATATTTTCTTCTTAATTATTACAATTCCAAATTAAAATTATAATATAATAACACTCTAGCTCATCAGCTTCTTATATTTTCTAATATTAGCTTTTAAAATCAAAATATATCCTTACATAATAATTTTTGGAATTAAGCTTATAAGAGTAAAACATTAAAATGTGATAATCTTAGTAGACTCAATTCATACTACTTTACATAATTAAAATACTAGAGCTTTATACTTTAAGAAAGCCCAAATTATATTATATTATAAAACTATACACTTGGTTCTTAATATTTTTAACTTTGTTTTAAGGAAATAAAAAAACACAAATATTAGAAAATTTTCAAATCAAACTCTGAGCATCAAAAATATTAAATTTGATAGTTTTGATATACTTTAATTATGCTATTCTAATAGTTTAAAGCATAAAATTCTTATTTTGTCAATTCTATATCAAGTAACTAAAATAAAATGATAAAAACATGATTTTTTTTTAATCAAGCATAAGACACAATCAAAATCTTAAAATTTTATGTTACAAGAACGCTTTATTTACATCATTACGAAACTATACATTTAGTTCCTAATATTTTTAGCTTTATTTCAATAAAATCACCAAATCACATTTTACACATTTAGAAGTTTCTTGAATCACCCACAAATCATCCAAATTATTAGAAGACAATACTCTATAAATACTCTACTCATGTAAATGTAATATTCTATAGCATAAAAATTATATTTTTTGAAAGCATAATCTTATTTTTCAATTTTACATAAAAATGGATTTTCTAGATAAATTTCAAACACCCAAAAATATAAAAGTTAATGACATAGAAAGGCTTTAACTATATCATTCAATCATCCTATAGTATAAAACTCCTATATTTCGGATGCATTATCATATATTTCAAATGTACATGAAAATGAGTCTTCTAAGCTACTATTATATGGACAATACCATTAGAATGTTATGCTATAAATCATCTTACCTCACCTTAGAAAGCTTGCTCGAAGTACCACTGATGGCAATCACTTCTCATATTGCTAACATAAGGAAAGGCTAAATAGCCTTGGATCTTACCATTCTAGCCATGAGCTAGCAGCTTCGATACAACATTGTTGGCTACTACCTAGCGGAAAGCTTCCAACATTTAGGCAAGTGGCAGCAATAATGAAGGGAAAGAGAATTTGTCACAAAGGAACAAAAAGAGAGAAGGTAACAAAGATGTAGAAGAAAGAAGGAGAAATAGGTGTTAGCTTAAAATAGAAAGCCTATTGCATTTCTAAGAAAAAGAAAGAGTTAAAGAAAATTATATAGTGTGACTAGGTATAGATATACTTAAGTTTTCCTTTAAATCTTAGCCCTTATTTTTGTCTGAATTTTTAAGAAAAGCAAAATTAAGTGGTATGACTTAATCCTAAACACCAATTCACTTTATATATATGTACATATATTTTATCATTCTTATTTTTCTCTTATAATTCCTTTAATAATTTTAAAGAAGTTTAAGAACCAAAAAGAAAACATTTAAAAGAATTTTGTAAGCTTTGAAAAGGTTATTTTATTAAATCATACATAGATTTTCATAAATTCTCATATTCACCAATTATTAAATACACACTTTTACCTTCATGAAAAATTTGCCATAATAATGAGTTAAATGCATTTTATGACAA
The DNA here is from genome assembly GCA_020226215.1 of Sindora glabra. Taxonomy (NCBI): domain Eukaryota; kingdom Viridiplantae; phylum Streptophyta; class Magnoliopsida; order Fabales; family Fabaceae; genus Sindora; species Sindora glabra. The sequence goes on along the minus strand of CM035232.1, from coordinate 39,000,295 downwards.
AATATTGGTTAAAATAAATATAATTCAATTATTATTAATTAAATAAATACTTTAAGAAATTTAAAATGATAAAATTTTTAGTCATCACATCAAGGTATTACAAAGTTAATTACAGTCATTCAATTTGAAAGAGTTGGTAGATTGGTCAGAGTATTTTCTAAAGAGGAGAACAACCGAAAAAAATGATATGCATCAAGAAAATAAGATTTTTAGTCTTAGAAGACATTAGACCTAGAGTAAGTATTTCTATTAGGCTTAAAGACTTTTAAGAAGGCATCAAGCAAACAAGGCTTTCAATATTTCTATAAGGATTAAAATGCTTCTAGGTCTAGAAGTTGAGTCTAAAAACATACTTAATTAGTTAAATTGTCTAGAAGTTGAGTCTAAAAACATACTTAATTAGTTAAATTGGATATTTGGTCATTTATTTGTCAACCCAAATAGTTTAATTTATTTTTTTATTTTTCTTAACCATTTTAAATCATTATATTTATTTAACCAATTTTATTTGTCCATAATGCAATTAGATCGATCAAATAGCACTAGTTTAACCTAATTTGCACAATCCTATTATTATTATATAATTAGTGTCTTATGAATACATTTTTATTTGTGAAGTTTACCAATGAATTAAAGTTTTATATAAAATATATTACATTATAATACTTAAAATGCAAATTGACATGGTGGTAAGATTTGACACTCTTTAACTTTAAGATTTAGGTTTAATTCCCTGTAAATGTGGTTTTTGAAAAATGAACCATTCAGTTCAATTCTAGTTCATAAAAATTATTTTAGATACTAGTCACATTACTTCTTATGACTTTATGAGTTATAAGCCAAAGGTATACCCTTCTTGCCACAATTATGCTTGTAGCTATGGAGATTTATTTTACATGACAATTTCCTTACCATACTTACTTATGTCATAAGTCCATTTAGCCAGTATTCCTTTGCCTAAATAGTATAACTATAAAAATTTTAATCTTATATCACGATTTTAATTATGCCATAAATGATTATTTTTTATATTGTGGAAGCTATGGTAATAAAGGTTTAATATGTTCACTAACATCACTCATTTTTCTTTGGTCTTTTAATTTAAGGCAAATACAATTTTACACTTTTCAATTTAGGGCTATCAAATGCTATAATGAGGTATTGGTTTGTTTGTTCTATATTTCTTCAATATTTCTCTCATATTATTTTATCTTCCATGATTAATCCTCTATAAGTTATAATCAATTCATTGTTTCTTAGGTTGGACCTTTCATTATTCTGTTTCTAATAATAGCTTATTAATTTAATAACTTATTATCATAATATTTACATATTAGTAAACATGCCACAACTTTTAACAAGAGCATTGCAATTTCTTATCCTATAAATCGTATGAACATTTAAACACAATGATGATAATTTCTATAAATTATTTTTAGATTTAAGTTATATTATGCAAAAATAGCTTCTTAACTAAGTATCAAAGTCTTGTATTTCTTTGCATCATTTCTAACTACAGGGATTTGTACCTTGCAGTTAACAATAATATCATGGCTTATAAAAATAGCATAGTTCATAGTGTGGAATGACTTTAAACATCATTAGTTTTCCCATTAATGTACTTTAAGAAGCATTTGTACTATTTTTCAATGAAGGGATAGCAAATTCTTTATCTTTGTTTGTTTAATTAGTACTCATAGTTGCATATTTATTTGATAACATAATGGATGTTAATTTTTCTCAATCCTTTCCTCATGAAACTTGTCACATTACTATATTTTAGTTGCATCTTTGACAATTGTACATATTTTTACAACTACATATATGGTAAATGAGAAAGTTTGTCATTAATTAAAGCCATTAGTTCTAAAACATTTTATTTTTCCATTTAGTTCCATGTTAAGATTTAGGAATTTATATTATTACTTTGCTAGTTTTAGTGGAAAAAAAGATTAGAACTTTGATTTGTTGAAAATATAATTTTCTATTAAACAAACTATGATAACTTAGTTGAAAAGTTACATCACACATTGTGCATTTCCTTTGATGCTTATGTCGATTAAAAATGTTGTAAGTAGTCAAGAACTTTTAGCTTAAGTGGTATTTAATATTTTTTGAAAGCTTTGTACCCTTTATTGCATCTAATGGTTTAACCACTTATCCATTTACCAAAAAAAAAATGTTATAAGCACAATTTGCTATTTCAACTCCAAAATCAAAGAAAGTTGTATTTACCATCAGTTACAAACATTTAGGTATTGTCTTATTGAATTATGTCACTTTTGCCATTCTTATTGGATCTAACCTTCATCAATTTTTTTAATATGAAAAAATAAGCTTTTATGATCTAGGTTCATCACTCATGAGATGTTTCAATATTTTATTTATACAACATTATCATAAAGTATACTCTCGAGATCAAAGCTCAATCCTTCTATTTTTGCCATTTGATTATTATAATTAAGAATAAAAAGCAGCCTAACTTCACTAATAATTATCATTTTTATATAGTTTAAAATGGAATATAAACATTATGAATCCCACAAACTATCATAAGAGAGGTGCGTGCACACACACACACACACACACACACACATATATATATATATATATATATATATATATATATATATATATATATATATATATATATATATATATATATATATATATATATATATATATATTAATACAACAAATCATTTATAAATACATATAAAAATAATAAAGATGATTACACAATTAGGATAAGGATAGCATATGATTACACGATCAAGGTAAGGATCACATAAGATTAAAAAGATAAAGATAACATAAGATTAGGATAAGGTAGCATAAACTTAAGGATCATGATTTATTTCTTTAAAACACCCCCTCCCTAAATTAAGTATGAGTTAAGTGCACAATTTGGAGTGAAATTCAATGAAACATTTCTTAAAGAGAGCATTAGCCAGGAGTAATAAGATATTGTGAATGAATATAAATAACTGCACAATTTGGAGCGAAATTCAATGAAACATTTCTTAAAGAGAGCATTGGTCAGGAGTAATAAGATATTGTGAATGAATATAAATAACTTAAAGATTTCCCTGCTTTACCTTTTCATGGATAAACTAAAAATCAATTTAAATGTGTTTGTGTCATTTGTGAAAAATCAGAGGGCTATCATATAAGTGGCAAATAAATAGTCATAGTATAATAACAAAGGAGATACAAGAAAGCCACGAAGTTCATGTAATAATTATTAAATCCAAATAATCTTAACTATTATGGTAGTCAAAGATTTATATTTTGCTTCAATACAGAACATGCCATAAAATATTATTTATAAGAAGACCAATTAATCAAATTATCACGAAGGTATAAGCAATATCCTTGGGTAGTTTTATAGAAGTCTATATCACTAGCCTAATTTACATCAAAGTATGCTATGAGAGCTTAAGTAGAAAATGATCAAATAAAAAGGCTATAATCATAAGTGCCCTTGAGGTAGTACAATATATGCTTAACTTTCTTCTAATGATCAATAATTGGTGAATGTATAAAATAACAAACACAATTTATTGCATAGGAAATGCTAGGTCAAGTAATGGTTGTATATTGAGGAGCAACCAATAATACTTTGATAAAGACTAGGATCTTCCATGACTTCACCAAAGATAAAAAGTTACAAGCCTAGATCAACAAAACTAGAGATAGGTTTTGAACTATATATATATATATATATATATATATATATATATATATATATATATATATATATATATATATATATATATATATATATATATATATATATATATATATATTAGTTAAGATATCCAAAATGTATTTGGATTGAGTGAGAAATAGATCACCTAAACAAGATATAACTTTAATGCCTAAGAAATAGTTGAAAAAACCTAAGTCCTTAAGAAAGAATATTGAATGCGAATGTGAAATTATCTAGGTAAGTAGCATTATTGCTTATGAGTATAAGATCGTTAACATAAACTAGCATATAAGTAAATGAATCATTCTACTAATGTACAAATAAAAAGAAGTCAAAGGAACACCTTTGGACCTTGCTCAAGTAGGAAATCATACTACTTACAAAATTAGGCATAAAAAGATTATTTTAAACCATGAATGGCTCTTTGTAAAGGACAAATATGATTTAGATAATCGCACATTTGAAGCTTAGTGGTTAGGTTATATAAACCTCTTTTTTATGTCACTATTGAGAAAGACATTATTAACATCTAGCAATCATATAGCTTAGCCCTAAGAAATAACCACAAATAAAATCAAATGTACAGTAGTAGGTTCAACAATAAGAGAAAAGGTTCTAAAGAAATCAAAACCTAGTTATTGACTAAAGCTTTAAGCCACAAGTAGGGCCTTATACCTATCAATTAACCCTATTAAGATCATGTTTAATCCAAAACACCTACTTACATCCCATAATTTCAACATTGGAAGGTTAAGAGACTAAAGTCCAAATGGCATTACATAAAAGGCATCAAGTTCAATTTGCATGGAAACTTTCCATTTTGAGTATTTAACAACTTGTGTATAACAAGTGGATTCAATTAGAAAAATAGGAAATTTGGTTCTAAAGAAAGCTTTAGGTTTAAGGGATCATGTTTAGGCTCAAGTAACCATTAGGTATGTTAAGTTTTCTATAGGTCTTAAGTGTCAAAAAGGAGTTGTTGGAAGAGCTTTGTAAGGAAATGCTAATAAAGACTACAAATTAGGTGTTATTATCATATATAAGGTGTTTTAAAAAAAAAAGGTTAATAAGTCCATAAAAAATGGAAAGATAAGAAAAGAGTTAGATAAGGAATTGTTAATTAAGTGGCTTAATGGTAAAGTAGAAATGTTATTACCTAATGTTAAGGTAGGAGAATTTAGATATGATAATGAAGTAATACTAGCATCATGAAGAAGTGTTAAGGAGAAAGGAATGGAGTTATCACAATAGTTTTATTCAAGAATGTTAAGTGCTGAATTCAACAAATAAGGAAATCTTATTTTTTAAAAAATAAAATGATGAGTAATGTACATATAAGTGAAAAAGACATAGTAACACAATTATCCTTTGTGTTTGTTGCTATATCCCAAGAAAATACATGGTTTAAAGTAAAGGTCCAATTTATGTTAAGTGTAAGGACAAAAAAAGGGAAGTACAAATAACCAAAGGTTTTTAAGAATTTGTAATCATTATGCTTGTTGTAAAGTAATTGGTAAGGTAACTTATTTTGAAAATTGGGTGTAATGGTCAGATTTATTAGGTATAAAGCATTGGAGAAGGCTTGTTCCTAATATATTAAAGGTAGTGATGCTTGAGCTAGCAAGGATAAACTTTTAGGCATAATGTCTTTATGTCATCTTTCAAGGCCTTATTTTGCTCATTTGTTTAAGAGCAAATGTTTTAATGAATTATGCCAAGACTAAGAAAAATTTAAGAGTGATCAATATGAACCTTTTTTACCTTATGCCCAAATTGTCACTCAATCATGGTATTGAAATGATAAAATAAAACAAAAAATTAACTCTTTGTAGATATGAAATATAACCACACAAATTTAATATTGTCAATTAAAAATTGACACTAATTTAAAATTTTTAAGAGCTAAAATATAAATGAAACTTATTACTTTTGCCAAGTTGACAAGCACCATATACATTAAAAAATTTTCATTTGAAGAAATAGGCAATTGGAAAAGAAACATTGACTTACAAATAGCCTTTTCATTAGGATAACCAAGACAACTATGTTATCCTTAAAATGATGTTTTCTTCTAACATAAGCTAAACAATGATAGGAAAAATGCATAAAGGTGACAAAGGTTTGAAATATGATGAGTGATTATTCAATAGTTTGTAATGTTCATGATCATATGTCCCTTTAAGAAGCACATTCTATGCATATCCTTGACAATATAACCATTTGATAGGAGGCATGCGCATATAGACACATACATGTATATATTGATATAATGAATTCAGTTATAGATACATATCATAATGATGATGATAACAATCCTATAATTAATAGAAAGAATATTAAGATAACAAAGATAATTGCATAATTAGGATAAGGATGACATATGATTACATAATTAGATTAGAATAAGAATGACATATGATTTCACAATTAAGATTAAGATGACATAAGATTAGGATAGGATGGCATAGACATAGGGATCATGATTCATTTCCTCAATAAAGTTTGTGAAAGAATGCATGATTCATACAGTGGAAAAAGGCTATAATGAAGGAAAGCATGTGTTAAACCCTTCTTAGAATTTTAGTTATTTTGGAATTTTAAAATTTTTATACTATAAGGGGAAATAATTAATTTTAGTTATGAAATTTTAATGCAAAAATTTTGTGCAAAACAAATAGATTCCAATAAGTGTAAATAAAATGTAAGGAAAAAAGAATTAATTAATCTAATGAGGCTTGAATAAAATTTTAAGGTAAATGAAAATAAATTATTTAGGTAGGCTTGAAATGGGAAACTTGAAGGGTTTAGTTAAGGAAAAATGTATTAAACCAAAGAATTAAATATTATAAGTGATTGAAAATAAGTATGTAAGTATGGAAGAGATTTAGGGTAAAATAATAAAAATGCCCTTACCTTATTTAATCAAACTTCAACCACTTTTTACACCATTTCTCATTTTCCTAACTTTATCTCCCTCTTCTCTTTAACTCTTATTCTTCCTCTTCTTTTTTTTCCCTTTTAATTTATTTACAAATCGAGTTATAGGAAAGGTAATCTTCATCAAATCTTTCATATGAACAAGGAAAGATCTCCATAACAACTATGTCTTCCTTAGGTTTCTTGAAATTTGAAGGAATTTGAACATTAGAACCAAATGGGGATAAATAAACCTTAATGAGGAAATCTTTTGGGATTTTGATTAATTAAGGCTAAAAGATAACAAATCTAATCTTCCAAATCCTTTTTCATGTGAGGTGATTGAACATTTTAACTTTATTTTAAGCATTTAATTAGTTTTTAGCCTGATTTAAGTTTATGTTTTAGTTTTAGTTTTAATAGGCATATAAGATATGTTATGATCTATAATGATGTATGATGTTTGGGATAGGTTTGATGTTGGAAATTTCTTTAATAATATCATATTAAGGTATAATTATGATTTGATATGGATTGGTAGGACAAACAATGAGTCTAGATGAAATTTATAATAAATGAATAGTATTTATTGCATTAAGATTTTTATAGAATCTCAAGTGAACAATAGATCATTGTGTTGGAACTCTAGGTTTCGTCAAATCCAGTAGTGAATAACCTAATGATTTAGTCTAGAACAATCAACTATTTATCCATTAGAAAGACCCCTCACCAAGAATGAACAAGTTAACCATTAAGCTACTAATAGTTGATTGTTAGTTCCTTTATTTCACGCTTATATTAGTATGATTGTTAACCAAATTTGATGAACATAAAATAACCTTAAATGAAGTTGTAATGTTCTTAATGAATGAAATTGAATTACGAGACCATACAAAGAAGCATAGGTGCTACTAAAATGTAATATATGATACACTATTGAAATTGATGATATGTGTGGCTATAATAATATGTATAGCGGTAGAAAGACATTTATGTTACACTATAAGGTGTGCTGATCAATATATATATATATATATATATATATATATATTGAATAGTTAAATAAATTCAATTGTATGGTCATACAAAAAGGTATGGAAAGTGATGAATTGTGAAATGTGTTATATTAATAAGATCATTGAGATGAAATGTTGTGAATTAAAATATATGGATTATACAATTTATGATAAGGGATTAGGTTGTGAAAGGTATAAGGTTGATTTAGAAAAGATAAGGATAGAGTTTATGGATGATATAAGGTTAATTAAGAGTTACAAAAAGGTTTAAATGCTTCCATTATTCTTTCGATATGAGAATGATATGATGAAATTGTGATATAATGATTATGTATGTCTAAATTATTATAGCAATAAGTGTGGATGATTATAGATGGTTATGTTAATACTAAATGGAATTTAAATTGTATTATGTGTAGTGAAAAGTTTAGAATTATAAAAAGGTAAATCTAGTTAATGTCTAGATTAAATTGTCTCTACCACCATCTCAAAAATTAAGCTGTTGGGAACCTATAGGGTATAACTTAAATAGTTTAAGACATTTTATTATAAATATTTGTCTTCAGGCTTATATCTGTATATGGAAAAATGAAGAGAAAATGACTATTACATACTGACTTTGTAAATGACTTCTACCCTAGACTGAAGAAATATCATCTTTTCCCTTGAATGCATGATATCTTTCCCTGATCCTTTGTACACCTTTAGGCATGATAGTGTAAGATGTGAATTAGGCTAGTGGAAACTAAATAATAGATTTTACATTGGTCATGACTAGGTTTATGTCTAGGTTTAAGTCATAACAAAGGTGATATCAGATCATGGTCTAGGTTTTTAGTGGGATAAGGCCTTTAGCTTATGTCTATATGCAACCCAAATTAGTGTCAACCAAATGTGCACTTGGGATCATGTATTATTAGTGTCGTTTTGATAGACTCTATAATGCTTGTTGATATTATTAGTGGAGTTTAATTGTAAATGATTATTTAATAATTATTCTACTTATTGCTTGATTGTTAAAGAAATTATGAATTTGAAAATGGTTGACTTTAAAAGCTAAGGATGAGTCAATGAATCCAACCATGATAGATTGCTTACGGGATTCTGAGGCCCAAAATGGCCTATAAAGGAAAATGAAAGATAATAGTTTGATGAGTTACTAGAAAATAAGAATTTAAAATAAGATTAAGAGGCTTAATATAATGAAATAAGGTGTTATAAGATTATTATGCCCTTTAAACTTAATGTATGGTATGTTAGTGTGATTCTATAATAATTGCTTGAGAATATAGTTACATTGACAAAATGTCAAGTAGTAGCAATAAGGTTACAACTCAATATAATTGTATAGCACAATTAATTGTATAATTTTGTGTCCTTTAGGTGGACATGATCAATAATTGGAAGAAAAATCCTATTGGTAGGAACATCGGACTGGTGAGTCCATGACACTTTAAGAGTAAGATTTGATTATTTAATGAAATATGTAACTAGATTAGTATTGACTAATATGTAAGATTTTATATATCTTATTTCCTTATATTTCATGCCTCTTAGTAGGTCACATATGCTTAATTTTATACAATTGGTCTTGTTTTGCAATTTTGGGTTAGTTTTATAATGTTTTGCATTTATTTAATTAATGTTAAATTTTTATACTATTTCAATTTTTTAACTATATCTTGAGCTTTTGATGTCAAATTAGGATAATCTTTATATCTTTTGAAAGCTTAAAGAAAGCCCTACTACTTTGATATTTTGGTCAAATCTTAGTTCATACTTCTTAAAGGTCTTATTTAGTTAAAATGTTAAAGCTCTGTTTCTATCCCAACTAAGCTAGCTTCTATTTTAGGTCATATCTAGAGCTACATAAGTTCAATTAATGTGAAACTAGCACCTAAATCTTCCTAAAACCTAGCTTTATAACTTTTATGTTTATAGTTTACCAAAATTATATTATTTTAGTAGTTTTATATTAGGTGGAATTCAGACCTATAAAATTTCACTATTCTAACTTTTAGAGCTAACTACTTTGTGAAAATGGTCTTGGACTTCTAAAAGTTTGGAAGGCCATAGCTTTGTAATCCTAAGATGCATAAGATTTAGGTTCAATAGGGTTTCAAGGTAATTAAGTCAAATAAGAGGTAGACTACTTAAGAGATACTTAGACACACCATATATTAGAATTCAGCAACATAGCTTTTTTTTTTTCCTCTTTTCTTCTAACTTTTGTTCTTTAGCCATAGAAGGCTAAACTTGAAGTTGATTTAAGGATTTTAAGGGTCTTTTATATTGGATTATGAGACCTTAATTTGTAATATTAATTTTTTCCAATTAATTTTTCTTTTTCCTTAATTCTTTGTGCTAATTTCTTGAAATTGCATGTGTTGAATGTTGATTTGATATAATTAGCATTCATCCTTGTGATCTCTGATCTTTTATTATTTTAATGTTGAATTATGGTTAGTTAATCATAGTTTTACACATGGAAGCAAAGGATTGAGAGATTAATTTAGAGGTTTCTAATTTAATTTTTCAATTCAATTAAATTCTATCTTTAAATCAATTTCAATTTAACTTCTTGAGGATTATAACTGTTTCTTAATTCAATTAATTTTAATTAATTAAATTATATATTGTTAAGATCAAGAGCTAAACAATTGTAGTGAAATTTAACTGATCTCGACTAAGGATCTATGTGAAATAATTAGACTAGGATAAAGATTTAGTCGTAGCCTTTTTTAGATGATTCAAAATCTTGCTCATTGATCACCTTTTTAACTTGCTTTCAATCGAAAACTCTAAGATATCCACATAAACTCGTGAATCACTAGTGAATGTCTTATGGCTACTAATTGGAATTCTCCTCCTTTATCTCATAGTGCTAGCTACACCCTTCTAAGGTTGTGATTAAGGAAGGCTGCTAGAGTTTTCTATGTTGGGATGCATGAATAGTTATTGAATTAACACCTAACAAGCCTATTTAAATAGGTGTATAGATAATTCTAACTAATTAATCTTTGTTCCATGTATAATTATAGGCTTATAATTGGACCTTATAATTATAATATGAAATTCTCGTATACTAGGCCTAAACAATTTAATCCATTAATTCTAAATGCATTAAGTTTTAAGTGTGTGACCTTACAGGCTCTTATTATATTAGCAATGATCATAAATCATATTAATGATCATAAATAATGAGTGGTTTCTAGCAACACATCATTATTATCCAAGTAATGAGAAAGTTGATGATTTGACTAAACCTATATATGTGATTATCATTTTTTACCTTTTTATCCTAGATATCTAGATTGAGCACAAGACATGGATTGTATCATTCCCATATAACCCAATTCAAATATTTCTTAATTCCTGAGTAAGCTAACTAAAACAAATGTAATTCACATCCTATGTCAATCTATCTGAGTATAGTCATGCATTTTTCTCAGTCTTACTTAATCAAATGGCTCACAGATATCACTCATGTTATATAAGAGGGACAAAGTCCATCTTAATCACATAAATCCTTCCGTATGATATGTGACACATCCAATAACTATCCTTGCATTCATTCAATCATGAGTGACATAGAGAAATATCAAAATATGAAACTCACATGCAAGAAACCTTGACATCTCAGGTCAAAGAACCATATTAATGATGATTACTAAGAATTACTCATGATACTCATATAATGATCCATGTAATGTTTTTAAAGTGAGTCAATCCAATATATAAGTTCTCTAACTTGTACTCATATATAAACTTAATATCTCATATAAGTTACTGCACATGCTAGTCTTAATATATCAACACAACCTAATCTATAATGATATATGACTAGGGACATTTAAAATATAATTAATTTAGGGTTATTATCATAATTAAATATACTATATAGAAAATATATGTATAAATATGATAATTGAAATTACCTTTAAAATAACATAATTCAAATTTACAATCATCCATGTGATTGATTTTAAGGAATATACATCAAAATATATGATTATCTAGTGTACAGTTTACAAATTATTGTAGTAGGTTTCAAATAATTCAAGGTTGAAAAGTTCATTAGGAAAAGTCAAATATCAAGTGATCCATAATTAGTCTAAACTAAAAGCTCTCAAATTCTTGAATTTCTTGCTTCATTATATTAATTTTCTTTCTTACTATTTTACTTTGTGTTTTACTTTATTTAATACATGTATTTCAAATTAAATAAAAAACCCCTAATTTTGGTTTTGAGTTAATATTGCATTCTGTATACTGCATTTTATTACATTATGTGTGTATCTTATTTGTGTTTTCTATTTAGTTCTATTTGTATTCATTTTTAGTGTTTTTAATGCATGAATAACTTAAACAATCATGTAATCATAATTTGTAAATCAATTAGAAAATGATAAATAAAGGATCATTAGGGATACAACCTAATTTGACATCCTACATTATATTATTTTCAACAAATAAGTTATGATCTAATTTTAGTACATTGGAATGCATATGTCAAAATTTTGGCACCGTTATTGGGAATCCACTTGAATTAATCCTTTTCCATCTTTTACTTGTTGTGTATCACCTAATTATTCAAGCACACTAGTTAATAGTTGCAGTTGTTAGTGTGTTACTTGCATTTTATGGTGTCCATCAATTTTCTACATTTTCTTGCATCCTTTTACATTCATTGTCTGTTGCATATTTCTCCACTACAATTCATCATATTTCATTATATTTTACTTCATCTCACACTTAATCAGAGGTTTTTGGCCTAAAGAAACGAGTTTTGCGCCATTTAACACCCTACCCCTTAAATAAGTGCTTAAGTCTCACTAGCTTCAATTGAACTGAATTTTTTTATGGTGGTAAAATTAATTTTTCTTATCAAAATTTTAGCTAAATTCTACTATTTTAACCACTTTTTCAATTTTTTAATATTTTGTAATTGCCTTTTTAGGTTGTACATTGTCATGACTTTCATTCTGTGGTGGTTTCATAATTTTTAAAAATGTTTAGATAGGTTAATCAGATATGTTTAGAGTAATTTTTCATAATGTATTAGTAGTTTAGTATTTCTATGCTCTTATAATTCTGCCTAGCTTAGTACAATGTAGTATAGTGCATGACTAGAAGAACTATTAGTAAATTATTATAATTTAATTGTAAAATAGATAGGATTTTCATTTTTTGTATAAGAGTAAAAATATAAATAATTCTAGCATCCCCACCCCTATTTTATACCTTCTAACAATTCTAATTATATGGCAAATAATAGAACTTTAAAGGAATTAGTTACCCTTGATGTTACTTACCAACCATTAAGCATCCAATATCTTGAACTTGATACTGATTTTGAGCTTAAATCTAGTTTAATGCATTTACTTCTAAGATTTCATGGTCTCACAGTTGAAAACCTTTATAAACATTTAAAAGAGTTCTATATGGTTTGCTCAACCATTAAGCCTTAAGGCATTTCAAAAAATCATATCAAGCTAAGGGCATTCCCCTTCTCACTTACTAATAGAGCCAAAGACTAATTATATTACTTACAACTAGATTCTATAACCTATTAGAATGACATGAAGCAGTTCTTCCTAGAGAAATCATTCCCCACATCTAAGGTAGCTATCAGAAACGAGATATATGGCTTTAGGTAATTGAATGGTGAAACATTGTATGAGTATTAGGAGAAATTCAAAAAATTGTGCGTAAGTTGTCCTCAACACCAAATTAGTGAGTAACTTCTAATACAATATTTCTTTGAAGGCTTTCTTCCTATGGAAAGAAGTATGATTGATGTTGCAAGTAGTGGAGCATTGGTAGATAAAACCCCTACGGCGGCAGAAAATTTAATAGCAAACATGGCAACAAACTCCCAATAATTTGGAACTAGAATTATGGCTACTACTTGATACATAAATGAGATAAATTTCTCTCATCCAAACTAATAAAGATTAAAGAACAAATTGGATAAGTTAACTTCTCTAATTAAGCAAATGGCAATAGGATAACAATAATAAATACAAGCCCTTTCCCCCTGCCAAACTTTGTAATAATTGCTCATGTTTAACTCATCCAATTGATTCTTGTTCCATATTACAAAATGATGAGTATCCCCCTCAAGCTTATGTAGCAACTATTTTCCTTGGTAAACCACAATACTAGTAATAGCCTAATCTATATCAATACTAACAGTAATAGTCAAACCAGTACTAACAGCAAGTTCAATAAATTGGTTGGAAAGATAGTTAAAATATTAGATATGATAGCAATACAAGCTAATTTTAGCATTTTTCTCCTTACAATAAAATACCACCTTAGTCCTATTCCTAAAGTAGAAGCAACTTATTTCTCTTCTCAACCATCTTTTAAAGAATTGATTAAGCAAATGATAGCAAATAACCTACAATTCTAGCAAAAAAACAAAGGCCATAATTATAAATTCACAAACTTAAATTAGCTAAATTTTTTTACCATAAATAAGCTGAAATCATAAAGATTGAATCAACCATCTTCTAGCGTTGTAAGAAATAAAGAAGTTGTAAATGCTAACATGCTAAGAAGTGGCAAGCAAGTTAATAAGCATTCATCCTTACAATTAGAGACAAACCATAAACCAACAAGAAAACAACCAGAAAAACGCATTCAACTAGAAGAGAAAAAATAGAAACAACCAGAAAAAGAAATAACACATGATAAAAGTAAGGTAAATTCTTTCCCTATACTTCCACGTCCTACTGATTTTCCTATTCCCATTCCTTTTTCAAGAAAAGTTTTTCCATAAAAGAAAATTGAAGATGAAAACTAGATTTTAGAATCCCTTAAAAAAGTAAAAGTTAACATATATTTGTTAAATATGATAAAAACAAATTTCAAGGTATACTAACTTTTTGAAAAATTTATGCATTAATAAAAGAAAATTAAGGAATAATAAGAAAGTAAGTATATAGGCAAATATATCTGCAATCATCTAAAAAAAATTATCAAGAAAATGCAAAGATCTAAGCATATTTACCATTCCATATGTTATAAGCAAAATTAGAATTAAGCATGTCATGGTAGACTTAGAAGCTTCAATTAATGTCATGTCTTTTTCTATTTTTAATACTTTGAATTTGGGATCTTTAAAACAAACAAGGGTTATTGTTCAATTAACAAATAGATTTAACATTTACCCTTTAAGTGTTGTTAAGGATATCTTAGTATAAGTTGATGGACTCATTTTTTTCAATAAATTTTTACATTTTAAAGAAGGAAAATAAGACACCCTAGGTCCTTCCCCCAATCATCCTTGCATGGCTTTTTCTCAAGGTAACAAAAATTATGAATTAATGTTTGAGATGGAATCATTAACCATGAAGTTTGAATGGTGTTAGAGCTAGGCTTGATAATTTTTAAAGTTATGCAAGATAACTTTATATCCTTTCTTCACACTTTAAAGCTTTTATTGCATGATGTTACTTCTTCCACTTTTTGCAATGTTCCTATTTCTAATTCTAATTTTTCTCACTCTAATTCTATTGTTTTTTACTCTAATGTTTCTAATTTTGCTATTATTAACCTTACTATTTACTGATTTGATTTTGTTAGTTTTGAATTTTTTTATTCTAATTTACATATTGATGTTATTCATGATAATATGCTTGTTGAGTTCCCTAAAATTTCTAAATTTATAGATTGTGTGGATGGCCATGAAGTGTACTTGTAAAGATAGTGATATTAAATATGTCATATGTGCTAAAATTTCTACATTTATAGGGATAAAAATGGTTTTGTTTCAAAAATTATAGAAAAAATAATGATGGACACGTTCCACTTTTAGAGGGAAAAGAATTCTTTTATATTGATCATTCTAGCTATTTTATTGATCATGTTAAATTTATTTTACATAATAATTTTGAACATTCAAGCAAGAATGATTTAAAAATAGCACTTAAAGAAATTTTTCTAGATGATCTCAATTTACAAAGAACCTCTTTAAATTAATGAATTAAAAGTTAGAAAATTTGGCAGCAATAAAGGTGACTAATCTTTATGTAGATCTTGATTGAAGTTATATAAGCTATATTTGGCTAAAGATATCAAAGAAACGTACTCATTGGGAAGCAATCTAAGCCAATTTAGATTTGTTTTCTCTTATCATTCTCCTTTATTTACTTGTCATTTATCTTTTTTTAATGATGTTGATATCCTTTACATTGACGGATAATATAAAATTTAAGTGTAGGGGTAGAGACATTTAGAATTTGTTTTATGTTTTGTGTTTTCATGTTTTTAAAGTATAAAAAAACAAAAGCAATAAAATAAAAAAAGAAAAATTTTGAGAAAAAATTATTTTTTCACTTGTTTTTGAATTTTTTAAGTTATTTTAGTTACTTTCCATTGATAGAGATTTTGTATTTTTTATGAGTAAGATTCAATTGAAATTAGATATAATTCATAACATGATTAAATGACTTATTTCACTTCTTGAAATTCATATAGTGATAGATTTTGAATTGGTGAATCAAACTTGATAATATGATTTTCCTTATGAAATTTTGAACTTTATGTTGAAAATTCATGTTATTCTCTTTTCTTCTTGTGTAATATTCTTCTATGATTTATTTTTCTAAAACTTGCATTGATTCTTTTTGAAATTATATTTGCATATGCATATACAAAAATGATAAAGTTATTCTTCTTTTTTGTTTAAGCTAAAACCATATGAGCTAAACTTGATTTTTTATCTTTGTTAAGCCTTTTTGAGCTTTAATTGCCTTTTTCTTTATTGATTAGCCAATAAGCATTTTTCCAATGAAAAATAAATATCATTATCTAACTTTAAGGAATTAGTAAAGCATTTAAATTTTATTCGATAGGTCCTTTAAATAAGTGTAGGGGTGTGTGAACTTATGTGATATGAAAAATTATTAACTTTAAGTTCAAAAGTTGGTTAAAAAATATATAATGATCCAAAAAAAGAGGAAAAATGAAAAAAAGAGAAAAAGAATAAAGTAAAATGAAATTAATAAAGGAAAGAAGAAAAAGGAAAAATAAAGAAGTTAATAAGTGTTTGAATTTGAATTTGGCTTGTATGTTGAGTTATAATTGTTTATAATTGACCCTTATGTTTTTTATTCAAGTACTCTATTGATTTCTTTAGTTTCTAAGCTTTTATATCCTTATTTTTCTTTTTCTTTTCCTCAACTACATTACTAACCTTAAATAAAGTCATTTTGACTTATGTTGTACATATAATTTAAGTAGCAGAAATTAAATAATTAGCAAGCTTATGGTAGACCAATTTCAAAGAATAAACTTAAGTAAAATACTTATCCTAAACACTTACAAGTTGGAAGGTGAATCTTGTAAGAATCTATCATATTGATCTACTTTTTTTAAATAAAGTTACTATGTTAGTTAATTTCAAGTATATCAAGATTTATTTTCATGATGTGTTATATTTCTTGCTAGCTTTTACTTATTTCTTGCTTATGGATTTGTGATTTTAAAGTTTTTAAAATGTAAAGTCTCTTATTTCTTATCTTGCTTGAGGATATATAAAAGTTAAGTATGGGGAAATTTGATATATAAGATTTTATTTATATTGTTTCCTCCTATTTCATGCCTCTTAGTATGTTATATATGCTTAATTTTATACAATTGGCCTTATTTTGTAATTTTAGGATTAGTTTTACAATGTTTTAAATTTATTCAATTAATGCTAGATTTTTACATTATTTCAATTTTTTTACTACATCTTAAGCTTTAAACATTGGATTGAGGTGATTTTATGTCACCAGAAAGTTTAAAGAAAACGCTACAATTTTAATGTCTTAGGCAAAGCTTAATTCGAACTAACTAAAAAGGTCTTACTTAACTAAGAAGTTAAAGTCCTATTTTTATTCTAGTTAAGTCAACTTCAATTTTTAGGTCATTTCTAAAGTTACAGAGGTCCAATTAATGTGAAACTAGTGCTCAAATCTTCCTAAACCTAAATTTATAATTTTTATGTTTATGATTTACTGAAATCATATTATTTTAGTAATCTTATATTAGGTGGAAGTCAGACTTACAAAATTTTACTATTTTAACTCTTAAAGTTAATTGCTTTATAAAATAAGTTTTAGGTTTCTAAAAATTAAGAAGGCCCTATCTTTGTAATCCTGAAAGGTATTGAATTTAAGTTTAATAGAGTTTTAGGATAATTAAGTCTAGTAAGAGATAAAGAAATCAACAGACTACTTAGACACATTAGACACTAGAATTCAACAATACAATTTTTTTCTCTCTTCTTCTAGCTTTTGTTCTTCAACCATGGAAGGCTAAACTCAAAGTTAATCAAGAATTTTAAGACTGCTTTCTACTAGATTATGAGACTTAAATTTGTAATATTAATTTCTTCTAATTAATTTTTCTCTTTCCTAATTTTTTATGCTAATTTCTTGAAATTGCATGTGTTAAATCTTGATTTAGTATAATTGATATTCATTCTTGTGATTTCTAATCTTTTGTTGTTTTGATGTTTAATTATAGTTGATTAATCACGATTTTATATATAAGGGCAAAGAATTGAGAGATTAATTTGGAGATTTCTAATTTAATTTCTTAATTCAACTAAATTATGTCTTTAAATCAATTCAACTTAGCTTCTTAGGGATTATAATAGTTTCTTAATTCATCTAATTTTAATTAATCAAATCCTAGATGGTTATTTAGCATAAGGTTCATGAATTGTTATAGGGGTTCCAAATAATTTAATATTTTAAAGCTAATTAGAAAAGTCAAACACTAATTGATTCATGACTAATCCAAACTAAAAGCTGTCAAATCCTTGAATTGGCTACTTCATTATATTAGTTTTTTTCTTATTATTTTACTTTATTTTTTTCTTTATTTAATACATTCATTTCAATTTCAAATTACAATCCAAATTTTGGTTTTGAGTTAATACTACATTCTATAACATTCTGTGCGCATCTCATCTATATTTTCTATTTGGTTCTATTTGCATTCATTCTTAGTGTTTTTAGTGCATAAATAACTTGTACAATTATATAATCATTGTTAGTAAATCAATTGGAAAGGGATAAATCAAAAGATTATTATGGATACAACTTGATTTGACATCCTATATTACATTACTTTTAGTAAACCAATTATAATATAATTTTGGTGCATTGCAATGCACATGTCATTAACCAAGTGATCCTAGTTAGAGTAATACATGAATGACTAATAGTCTATGATGGAGAAAGATATAGAATAGTGTATGAATGCATTATTCAAGTTATGTGAATCTAAAGCAAATAAATTGAAGATGAATCTAAATTGAGGTATTAGTAAATTAATTGTAATGATGCAAAGACCTTTTATAAAATGAAAATGTAAAAACCTTACTTTTTAAGAGCTAGAGAAATGGATAGTTAGGATCTTAAGGTGCGGTAACTAGAAAAGTGGATAATTTTCTTAGTAGATTCCATATGCAAAAAACAAAAAAACTATGTAATTTTTATAAGGATGGAAACTTAACACAAGTGAGTTAAAGGAAATAAGTTGATTGAAAATGAGTTGTTGTGTAATCGTAAGAGTGAAAATATAAAGCCTAAAAAATTAAAGGTTAGTGAACTTATGTGGATTATGAAATTAAGAATATATATATAATAAGATAAGGTTTTGAAGGCACAAACATAGGATCACTGGGAAGTGAAAGACCATTTAATTATAGCCTAGTAAAGAGACTAAGCATTAAGGTAATGATAGTTTTGATATAGTTTGAGATCACTATAAATTTTTGTTTACTTAAATCAGAAACATATGTCTTAAAGGAACTCCTATGGATATCCTTAAGTTTTAGGTTACTACATATTCATGAGTTAATAATTTATTTAAGAACCCCTTATACTTGTTAAAAATCCATATTATACAAGTGTTAATAATAATTAATATTTAGGAAAACATACTTTTAAAAATGAGTTTGGAGTATGTAGTGAAAAGATTGCACTTAAGCTATTTGTCATAGTAACTTATCTTAAAATAAGAATTGTAAGGTAATAATGTAGGTCTAATCGCCTTAATGACACCTAGTAGAACTTAGATTCTTAGATATTATTAGAAATAACTCTTGACCAACTAACTAAGTAACTCACTATGGTAACTAGTATTAAAGAGAATTAAGAATTTGAAAAGCAATTAAATAATGGAAATAATGATGAATGAAGAACATTTTTAAGGGGAACCCCCTTGAAGGACAAACATGTATGATTTTATATGAGGTCATGCTTTTAACCAAGTATTTCCCAAGAATTGATTGACAAGGCAATTTAAGTAATTAACCGTATAATGGTTCCCTACTCAATGGTGCAATTTGGCACTATATACATGCTATTGTTATTATAAGATAGTTATCAACATGTTTTTATTATTATTATTATTATTATTATTATTATTATTATTATTATTATTATTATTATTAAACTACTACTATTACTACTATTGGTGTAAATGTTATTGGCGTTGTTGTTGTTAGTATAACTAGTATGGATATTATTATTGTTAAAGCAACATTAGTACTAATGGCTTTGCATATTTGAAGGTTACTGGGAACATGAAGAAATAAGTGTATAAATGAATGGGGCATGTTCCTAAATAGTATTTCAGCTATATGTGAAATTTGAATATATCAAGTTTAGATATTTTAAGTGTTTCTTAATGTTTAAAGCTTGTGTTTACAACCTGGGATGATCCAACTCTAATAATCGATGGCAATACTTATTGAAATATTGTAAGACATTAATGAGTAAAAAACTATGTTGACTTTAGGAAGTTTTTGACACTCTATCGATAAGCTTTTCCAATAGAGAGTGATTATTATTATTTTTTATTGCAATCAATAAAACAATGAAAATTTCAGTTTTATGACCCTAGGAAGGTAGATTGTCTTGATAAACAACTTAACATGGGAATCGAAAGAGTTTGCATAGGAGTTTAAGGAATAGGTTATCGAAAAAAAGCAAGTCATGTATTACTTTTAGAAATTAAGGTCTAAGTATAAAGCAAAAGCACTAGCCCTTTGTGATAAAAGGGAAATCGAATAATTATAAGTTAAATGTCAACATACTTTTCTAACATCCCTAGATTAAGAGGGCTCTAAGAATTCGAAGACAAATACTTTTGAAAGGAGGAAGTACTGTTACATCTTCTTTAGAATTTTGATTATTTTGTAATTTTAAAATTTTTATACTATAATAGGAAATAATTAATTTTAGCAATAAAATTTTGTTATTAAAATTTTATGTGAAACAAATAGATTTTGATAAGAAAAGTGTAAATGAAATGTAAGGAAAAAAGAATCAATTAATTAAATAAACCTCGAATAAAACTTTAGGGCTAAAGAAAATAACTTATTTAGGTGGGCTTGAAATAGGAAACTTGAAAAGTTTAGTTAAGAAAAAGCATATTAAACTAATAATAAATATTACAAATGATTGGAAGTAAGTATGTGAGTATAAAAAATATTTAAGATGAAATTACAAAGATGTTGTTGCCCTTATTTAACTAAACTTCAACCCTTCTCTTTATCATTTCTCATTTTTCTTGACCCTGACTCCTTCCTCTTTCAACTCTCACTTTTCCTTTTTTTTTTCCTTTTGATTTCTTCTCAAATTAAGTTATAGAAAAGTTAATTTGCATAAAATCCTTCATAAAAACAAAGGAAGATCTCTATAACAACTATGTTTTCATTGAATTTCTTGAAATTAGAAGGAATTTGAACATTAGTACTAAATAAAGGAGAATGAACCATAATGTGAAAATCTTTGGGATATTGATTGATTAAGGTTAAGAAACAACAAATCTAACCTTTTAAATTTTCTTCCATACTATGTGAGTAAACATATTAACTCTACTTTAAGTTTTTAATTGGTTTTTGACTTGATTTAAGTTTAAGTTTTAATTTTAATAGGTATATGAGGTATACTATGACCTATAATGATGTATGATGCTTAAGATTGTTTTAAGGTTGGAAATAATCTTAATGATATCCGATTAAGGTATAATTATGATTTGGTATAGATTGCTAGCACAAACATTAAGTTTAGATGAAATTTATAACGAATGAACAATGTTTATCATGTTAGGATTTTGTAGAAATCCTAGGCTAATGGTTAACTCTTATAATGTAACGATCAATTGTCATGCTAAAACTTTGGATAAGATTGACACTAGTAGTGAACAATCAACCATTTAGTCTAGAATAGTTAACCACTTGCCTACTAGAAAGACCCTTCACCAAGAGTAAATGGTCAATCCTTGGGCTATTAAAAGTTAACCATTAGTTTCCCTATTTTACATTCATGCTAGTATGATTGCTAACATGATGTTATGAACCTAGAATGAACTTGAATAAAGTTATCATGTTTTTAATAAATAAAATTATGAAACCATATAGAAGAGCATAGATGATAGTAAAATGTAATATATGATATATAAATAAAATTGATGATGTGTGTGACCATACTAATAGGTATGGCAGTATTAAGATCCTTATTTACACTATAAAGTGTGTTGATGATCAATATATATTATGAATAATGTGAATTGAATGATGTTACGCTATTGAAAGAAATTGAATTGTGTGATCATGCAAAGAGATATAGAGAATGATGAATTATGAAATATGTTGCATTAATAAGATTATTAAGATTGAAATGTTAAGGATTGAAATTATAAATTGCAATATATGATAAGAGATTAGTTTGTAAAAGATATAAGATTAATCAAAAGGAATAAAGATATAGCTTGTGAAGGCTATAAAACTGATTGAGAGTTATGAAAAGGTTTAAATACTTTCGTTACTTTATTAATATATACATGATATGATGAAATTGTAGCATAACAATTGTAATGTTTGAATAATAGTACTGATCAGCATAGATGGTTATAAATGGTTACAATGATACTAATGAAATTTAAATTTTGTTATGCATGCTTAAGAGTTTAGGACTATAAGAGAGTAAATCTAATTAATGCTAGATTAAATTATCTCTACCATTATCTTGGAAATTAAGCTCCTGGAAACCTGTAGGGTATGACTTGAGCAAACTAGGTATTTTATTACAGACATTTATTTTTAGGTTTTCATCTGTATATGGCAAAAACGGGAGAAAAGATTCATACATACTCCCTTTATAAATGACTTCTACTCTGAACTAAGGAAATATCATCCTTACTCTTGAATACATGATATCTTCCCCAAATCCTCTATGCTCTTTTAGATATGATAGTGTAGGATATGAATTTGACTTATGGAAATTGGATAGCAAGTTTCATACTAGTCATGATTAGGTTTAGGTCATGACAATATGGTAATATTAATTATTAATATTTAGTCATTTTTTTCTTTGTATAATGGCCATTAGTTCTAAGAGAGAGCTACAAAAAGTTTTAAGGAATTTATGGATCCATTAAATTACCTTTTATGAATCTTTAACTATTTCTTCAAGTTAGAATTAAACCTTATACTTACAATGATTACCTCTTACTCCACCCTTTAGTCTTTACGTCAACAACTATCAATTAGAATCCATGTTTTTGGGAGCTTTATCAATTAAATATATTCATATTTGATAAAATTGTACTTTAAGGAGGCATATTTATACATAATTATTTAATTAGCATCTTATCTTTTGAGGAATTCTTCTTTATAGGCATCCTATTACTAGTATAACATTGTTAGTTGTGAGAATTGCAAGTGATATGGATCTTAACTTCTTAAAAGTTGGATAATGTTTTTGTTCTAAAGTATTTTACACAAAGCTATAGTAAGAAAATTGAAATATGCGATATTATGCTTTTTTTTATAGTATGTTATTTTAAGTGTTAGGATCGAGAGCCAAACAGTTGCAGTGGAAATTAACAGATCCTAACTAAAGGATCCATGTAAAACGTTAGATTAAAATAAGGATTGATTTGATACTTTTAGGATGATTCAGAGGCTCATTCGTTAATCACCTTTCTCGACTTACTTTCGATGGAAAATTATGAGGTATCCACACGAACTAGTAAATCATCAATGAACCTCCACGATCACTGATTGAAATTCTCCTCCTTTTGTCTCGTAGTACTAACTATGCCTCTTCAAAAATTATAGTCAAAGAGGGCTGCTAGGGTTTTCTATATTTTAGGATGCATAAAAAATAATTAAATATTATTATCCAACAAACCTATTTTAATATGTGCATAAAAAAATTCTAACTAATTAAGCTTTGTTCCATGTATAATTATGGGTTTATAATTGGGCCTTATAATTATAACATGAAATTCTCATATATTAGACCCAAATAATTTGATCCATAATTCCAAATTCACTAGATTCTAAGTGTGCAACCCTGCAGGTTTTCATTATATTAGTAATGATCATAAATCATATTAATGATCATAAATAATAGCAGTATTTAGCAATATATCATTGTTACCTAAGTAATAAAAGAGTCAGTAATTTAACTAAACCTATATATGTGATCATTATCTATGACCTTTTGACCTAGACATCTAGATTAAGCACGAGACATAGACTGTATCATTTTCATGTAGCCCAATTCAAAGGTTTCTTAATTCTTAAGTAAGTTAACTAAAATAAATGTAATTAACATCCCATGCTGAGTATGGCTGTGCATTTTTCTCAACTTTACTTAATTAAAGGGCCCACAGATGTCACTCTTATTATATAGGAGAAATAAATTTCATCTTAATCACACAAATTTTTTTGTATAATATGTAATATATCTAATAACTATCCTTACGTTCACTCAACCATGAGTGATATAGAGTAATATCAAAATATGAAATTCATATGTAAGGAACTTTAGCGATCTCAAGTCAAAAGGCCATATTGATGATGATTACTAAGAATCACTCATGACACTCATATAACGATCCATGTAGTGTTCTTAGGGTGGGTGGGTCCAATATACAAGTTCTTTAATTTGTACTCATGTATAGACTTAATATCTCATATAAGTCACCACACATGCTAGTCTTAACATATCAAAGTAATCCAATCTACAATAATATATGACTAGAAAAATTTAAGAATATAATTATTCTAAGGTTATTATCATAATTAAATAATCACACAGATAATATATGTATAAATATGATAATTGAAATTATTTTTAAAATAACATGATTCAAATTATCAATCATCTATATGATTGGTTTTAAGGCGTATACACTAATATTAAGTGCCACAATTGTTAAAAATATAGGAGAAAGTGTAAAGCTAATATGAGAAATGTTTAGGAATGCTTATGATTTCACTAGGTTGGATTAGGTTAATGGTTAAGTTTCTTTTTCATTTGGATACATATTTAAATGGAAAGCTTATTAGGCTTTTCTTATAAATGAGATTAATGCTATTGGTGGTTATCTCTCTTTGTTAAACCTTGCATCATCTTTATAGATGAAATTAATGCAATTGGTGGTTATCGATTTAATAAGGGAACAAAAGTCAATAGAGAAATTCAAAGAACACTAATGAAGTCGCTTAATTAACTTCATGGTTTTTATTAGTTTAGAAATGTATATTGGTGAATTATTCCTTACTAGAATAGTGAAAATCAATAGATAAGGGTAGAAAGTGTGGTTAGCAATAGGGGTAACTAACAATAGGGGCTTGACATCTATTTTGGCTCTCTGATGCCAAAGTTAGATAAGAATATTCTAAATGATAGTAGTGAAGAAGTGAGAGAGATTAGAAAGAATACTTATTATGGAGACAAGTATTTATAGTACTTTGAATACTTTAAGCCTAATAATCATATAACAAAAGTCTCACAGATATTCTAATCTTTCCTTAAGTAATGTTTGTAGTCCATCATGTAACTTCCTTGTAACAATTTAACCATTTTTTAGTTATTATAATTGTCCTTTATTGAACCTTGATTATTTTTTTCCAATAGGTAAGTGTGGGCAAGTCTTTTAGACCACCAAGACATGCTATTTTTCGAGCCACTATCCATTTAGGCCTATTACACTACTCAAGTGACTTGGCTTTATTTTAGAAATATTTAGCATATATCTTGCTTTGATTTTCAAAACACCATCATCCATTATTTTAGGAATTCATGCTTTTTCACAACAAACTCTAAGCTAAGGAACTTATAGTATTTGCTTTAATCTGAAAGAGAACATAGTAGCTTTCATTTTCTTTTACTTTCAATTATTTCCTGAGGAGTGATAAACTTGTATAATATGCTTGACATATGTTGAACTTTTTAGTTGTAATGTAAGTGAGCATGTCATGAATGTTGATGTTTAGAAATGAATTCTACATTGCCTAAAAATCAGGAAAAAAAAATTGAATTGGCATTACATATCTTTAACTCTTCACTAATAAGTTAAGAACTCTTTCATTTACACATGACATATTTGAATTACATTCTCTACTTAAGGATTTTGAAAGTGGCATTTTTTTTAGTACTTTTTTATCTTAAACACTTAGGAGTATTCTTTTCATTAATCTACTCCTATATCCTAGTTTTTGTTCATCCACTCTACAATTTTTATGGACAACAATGAATTTGTTCTTATATAATGTAATTAATGGAGCATTTCTTGCAATACACCTCTTGGTTTAATGTATGTATGTCTACATACACACACACACACACTACTTGTTAATGTACTTTCTCTTCCACTATTCAAATGCCTTTTGTTATTTTTTATGTAGGACATATCTTGTTTTGATTAAAAAAATAAGTGAGTTGACAAGCAGGCTTGAAGCAAATGAGGAGCAAGATTTTCTCTATATTATTTTCTTCTATTTTATATCTCTTAGTATGTCACATATGCTTAAATTTATAGAATTGGTCACATTATATAATTTGGTATTAGTTTCACAATGATTTGAAATTATTTAGTTAATACTAAATTTTTATACTATTTTAGGTTTTTTACTATATATTGGGTTTTGGATATCGAATTTAGCTAATTTTTATATCGTTAGAAAGTTTACGACAAGCTCTACAACTTTTTTTTTGTCAAAGCCCGATTCAAACATTTAAAAAGTCTAATTAAGCCAAGAAGTTGAAGCTTTATTTTTATGTCAATTAAGCCAATTTTAGTTTTTAAACTATACCTGAAGCTCTAGAAGTTCAATCAAAATGAAATCAATGCCTAAAGTTTCCTAAGATCTATCCTTACAACTACATAATTTTAGTAGTCTTACATTGAGTAAAAGTCAAATATAAAAAATTTTACTACTATAACTCTTATAGTACATTGTTTTGTAAATAGATTCTAAGTTTCTAAAATTAGCAAGATCCATTAAGCAAGAGCATATTTATTTCTACACAATTCAGCAAAGATAGTTTTTCTCTCTCTTTCAAGTTTCTTCTTCTTCAACCATAGAAGACTAAATTTCTAATTGATTCAAGTATTTTAAGACTCATTTCTATTTAGATTATGAGATTTTAAGTTATAATGTTGACTTCTTTTAATTAATTTTTCTCCTTTTTTAATTCTTTGTGCTGATTGCTTGAAATTCCATAAGTTAAATACTGATTTGGTATAATTTGTATTTAACCTTGTGACTTTTAATGTTTATTTATTTTTATGTTAAGTTGTGGTTAATTAATCATAATTTTTCATGTGGGGACAAAGGGTTGAGAGATTAAATCAGTGATTTCTATTTTAATTCCTTAATTCAGTAGAATTTTATTTTCAAATTAATTTCGATCTCATTTTATGAATTATAGTGATTACTTAATTCTACCAATCTTAATTGATCAAGTTCTAGATGATCATCTAGTGTAGAATTCATGAATTATTGTAAGGGTTATGGATAATTCAAGGTTAAAAAATTAATTAAAATTATCAAATATGTTTAATCCATGATTAATCCACACTAAGAGCTCTCAAATCCTTGAATAAACTATTTTTCTATATTAAATTCCTTTCTATTTTACTTTTATATTGTGTTTTGTTTAGCATATTTATTTTAATTTTTAATAAAAAAACCTTTAAATTGGTTATGTTTTTATTTTATTTTGCATTCCATTTATATTTCTATTTTACTTCGTTTGTATTTCTCCCTTTTATTTTTAGTACATAAAAAGCTCAAACAATTTGGTAATCACAATTAATAAATTATTGAGAAAGGATATATCAAGTAAATAATTAGGAGTTCAACCAAATTTATCATTCTTTATTGCAAAACTCTTTATCAAACTAGTAATTTTTAATTTTGGTGTGTTATGACATGCATTTAACAAACTATCAACAACTAGCCAATGTTAAAGGAAATGATTTTCATTAAATATTATCCATCGATTTGTACAATAATTTGTTGTTCTATCTTGGCTTCTTGCAATGACTTACAAAAAGGATGGTAGATGCAGCCTTCATGGATATTAAAGATGTTTAGTAGATTGACTAGATGTTGAACTCTCACCATTGGTAAGTTTTTACAATACTATTAATCTAAAGGGCAAACTATTAACGATTGTATTGTTTATTAGTGATTTAATATTAGTTGATCAAGAAATTCTAGATTATTTCCCACACAATTATGTTGATTAAGTCACTAATTTTCATGTCTCCTAAGTATTATCATCTCCATTGTAATTTCTTGCTTTTTTTTTGTAATTACAAGGTGAATTTAATTTAACTTTAGTAGGTTTTCTATAAACCTTAAAAAGAAAACATAATATGTACATATATATATATATATATATATATATATATATATATATATATATATATATATATCAATTGAAAAGAGTATTTTTATGTGAAAGATAAAAGAAGTAAATTGTAGTTATCAAATCTTACATTGAAGGCCGAGATTAAAATATAATTAAAGATCATGTAACCACTTAAAAGAGTCACATGATCACTTAAAAAAAGTCACATAATTTTATATTTCAATTTTAGCCCTTCAATACTTAATTTAATGACCACAATTCACTTTTCTCATCTTTTACACAAAATTATCCATCTCATTAATATGCCTCCTATAGATAAAGAGAGAGTAGCAACCTCCACTCTTTCATTTAAATAAAAAAATTATACTACTAATTTAATGATAAAATAATAATAATAAATATTATAATCATTTTATCATTTTTATTAATTTCTTAATTTGATGAATGCATTTATTATGAAATTAAAAAAATGGAATTAACATAAATATTTTAAAATAATATTTACTCATTAAAATAATTGAATATTTTTTATTATTTTATTATCATTAAAATAAAATTACAATTTTTTATTCAAATTAAAAAGTGGAAGTTGTTAACTTCCACATCATACATGGAAATTAACATTCCTTTGTGTATGTGTGTGTATGCCATCTTACTTTTTATATAATTTAATTTTAATTTCTTATTGTAAATCATATAAAAAAATTATAAGTTAAAAAAATAATAGAAAGAGAGAATTGAGACATGATTTCAAAGAAAAAAAGATTTATATTTCTAACGTTAATATTTTATATAAAAATTTATAAGCATAAAAGAATCACCTTAATTGAAATTTATTGATATTTTTAATTTTTATATTATAATTATTAAGGACATAATAATTATTTTGACAACACATATTAGAAAGTTTGATGTTAAACTAAATAAAATATAAAAAAATGTCATTTAATTCATAGAAGTAATATGTGAAGTGCAATTTCTTATGAAATAGAAAATTCTTAAATTATTTGGTTAGTTATTAATTCTTTAAATGAAGAAAGTAAAATTTTTTGAAATATTCTACTTATCATAAATTATGAAAAGTTACTTACCCTCTTTTCCTTCGATAAGAAGAATTTTTTATATCTTTTATAAATAAAAATATAAAATTACCCCTACTTAACTTAACTAATGATCTATAATAAATATAATTTATTAATTATAATATATAAATATACTTAATTAACTATAAATATTAATTATATATATAATTATTTTATTAATTATATAATTAATAAAATGAATATTATATAAATTTATATAAAATAAATATTAAAATTATATCATAAATATAAATCATAAATATAATTATAAATATTATATTATTTATTATTTTATATTATTATATTTTTTATTTTTTATTTTTATATTCAATTATAAAAATGAAAAATTGTATATTTCTTGTTTATTTTATATAATTATGATAGAATTAATTATTTATTTTATTACTTAGTAAACCTATATTTTTCATTTAAACTATATTACATTTTAATTGTATTAAAATATTTTAAGATATATGTATATATATGCATGTATGACACTTTAATTTTTTTTTATATAAACCTATTTTACTTTATTGCAGTAAATTAAATTAAAAATAAGAAATTATCAACTTACAAAATTATGATAAAAAAAGAAGGTTAAAATTATAATTTTTAAAAAAATAATTAAAGACAATTAAAATTTATCAATATTTTTTATTTTTCATATTATAATTTTGAAGGATATTCATTCATTTTGATAGTACTTTCTAAAAAGTTTAAAATTGAATTAAATAAAATACAAAAGTCAATTGTTGGGAAGTGTTAATTTTTTAATATCAATTAAATAATTGAAAGCACTTACTAAACAATACTTCTTAAAAATTTTAATTTCTCGCAAAAAGTTATCTTCTATTTGAACTAAAGGACTATTAATTTCTTCAAAAAATGCTAATTTATTACTATCAACCAAATAACTTTCAATACATCTCAAAAAGTTCACAAAAGAATTATTTCTTGAAAAACTCAATTTCTTATAAGAAGCTACTTCTCATATAAATCAAATCATTCCTAAAAAATAATTTAATTTATATAGAAAATAAATTCCTCCAAAAAGTTGAACTTCACAAATAGTAAATTTTTTATGAACTTTTTAAAAAGTATTCAAAATTATTTAATTGAAAGTAAAATTTTAATATTTCTTAAAAATTAACTTCTTATATTTTATTTAATTTAACTTTAAACTTTACAAAAATATTATCAGAATAACTTTTATACCCTTAAAAATTATAACACAAAAGATTTAAAAAAATAATGAATATCAATTATTTGCAAATCTCTTTTTTGAAAATCATATCAATAGTCTCTTTTGCATTATAATTTTTCTAAACATATAATTTTTTATTTTTTAGTTTATTATAAAATAATTTAAATTAACTTAACAATTTATATATTTCTTCTGAAACTCATGATGGTTCAATAAAATACATATAATTATAAAAAAATACTTTCTCATTTTTAATTTACCATAAAAATTTAAATCAACTAAAATTATATTTTTTATTTTATTAAATTTACCATAAAAAATTTTCCAATAAACTTGATGACATTTTCCTTATAAAACTTGCTATCACATTGATGTTTAAACTCCTTAAATAAAAGATAAAGGTTGTCAATAGTAATTTTGTAATTCTATCCCATAAAAACATAGGAAATTCAACTTTTCGAAGGAGGGAAGGGATAAGCACTTCTTTTATTTTACTCTTCTCTATTAGGTACTAGCCAATCAAATAAATGACCTATTTCCTATCTTACAGGAAGTTGCGCCTTCATGTAATTTTTCCACCAAACAAATGACTCTAGATAATTTTGAACCGCTTGTCATGAACTCATGGTATACTACAGCTGCATACGCAATTCTTTTACATGGATGTCCGCTGATACAGACGTGGCCTTCTCCTCTGTCAAGGTGCCTTTTCAGAGAAGTTTCTTTGACTAGACTCAAATTGACCTATGCATATAACGGAGTAAAATTGCACAATTCAAGATATCTTAGCTGTAACTAACATTATATGCCAGAATATTACTAAGTACATTTGCCCTTTTAGAATGAAGATAGATAACATGAGATCGTCAATAGGCAGAAATCAATGACATTTTGTTCAGAACCGAAATGAGTGGAAATGGAGAGAATTAGACTTGTCAAAACAAATCAATCCAATTCTATCAAGCTAACTTAACGGATAAAAATTATACATCAAGCCAGTTTCAGACCGGACGACATTTTCATCAAATCGGATTCAAATCAAGTTGCTACAATATCAATCCCAATCTCATTCCTAAATCAATATTTATCAAGTAAGTTTTTATAACATATTATATTTTATTATTATTATTATTATATTAATTATTTATTTATTATTAATTATTAAATATAATTATATATTATTATAACTTAAAAATTTATTATATATATTAATAAGTCATATATATAATTAAAATCTAGTAAATACTTAATGAATTTTTTATTGATAAAAAATTTTATATTATATATTCATATATTTATTATATATTATTAAATATATATTAATCAAGTCCAAAATTTTATATATAAAAATAAATATATTTAATAATTTATATATTATCAAATATATAAATAAATAATTATATAAATAATATATTAATAAAAATAATTATAATGTATATATAATAATAAAAAATAAATAATAATGTATTATATTATATATATGTATATAATATATTTAAAATTAATATCAAAGTTATTTATTTAAATTTTTTAAATAATTCAAAATTTTAATATTAAAGTAATAATTCAAATTTTAATATAATTATTTATTTTGATAAATTTATATAATATATATTGATAATATTAAATATACAAATATTAAAAATTATTTAATATTGCTCATATATGTAATTTTAATATTATATATATTAAAGTATAATTTTAATATACCAAAATTATTATTTTAATATTTATATAAAAATTCAATATATAATAATAATTATTTATTTATTATTTACTACTATTATCAAACTAATAAGTTAATCCAGTAACTCAACCGGTTAATACTTATCAATTCCAATCTTTTATTAAGTTAGGTTAACCAATCCCAATCTCAATCTCTTGTCAAGTCGGGTTAACCAATTCCAATTCTTTACTAGGTCGAGCTATTGTTATGATTTTTCGTACCAGTACATATCTTAGGTCAAGCAAAATTATACTAGTTCCAAATTAATTCGCTAAACCTCACCCATTTTAACAACTCTAGAGAGAATGCAGAGTGAGTTTACCCTCTATTCTCCTCCATTTCACAGTCTTTCAAACTGACCTTAAAAAAACAGACAAAATTCAATAAGGAACTATCTCTAGAAACAAGGATCAAAAGCAGCAAAGTATCATCTTCCAATGATCTAGTAACCGCCAGCATCACAAGCATTGTATAAAAAATTCTTCACAAGCATAAAGTTGCAGCAACAAACACACCATGATGCCAGGATATTCCCAAGGCTTACGTGCTAGAATTCGACCAGACTTTTATCTAAGAAATCCCTCAGCAAACATGGTTTCCAAATTTTAGCACAGAAATATACCGGATATGATCAAAATTTGTATGGTACTTCATTCCGCTGACTTCTTGATCTGGGCTTTGCAATTGTAACGTAAATAAACCTACCAAACAAAAACTAAACCACAAAACCAGCGCCCAAGTCATCAACAGTTTAGTGTGGAACTTAAATAGTTTGCAGCTCAAACTCTTCAAAGATGCATACCTTTCCATTCATCTCTTTCACAGCCAACTTTGCAGATGCTTCATTGTCAAAGCAAATAAAGGCATATCCTAAAGGCTGCCTGGATTCTCTATCCAATGGAAGATCAACTGCAATATGACAATTATTAAACAAAATTCATAGAATACATCACAGCAATGCTATCTAAGAAATGATTTATCAAAATTTAGTTCAAACAGTGGAAGACCCAGAAATTTTAATCTATGGGAGCAATATATACATAAATATTTATTTATATCATTATAAAAAATAAAATATTCAGTTAAGACTAAAATGTTTTTTCCTCAAACTCTTTCCTTATGTTAGGATCAGTATATGTAATGAATGAAATTTCACATATTTTGATATTTGTTTAATGAACATTTCTTTCTTTAAACTAGTACAAAAACTATTGAAACAATCGTACATAAATTGTAGGGACAATATGTGCAATTCATATATATATGTGTATAACAATTCTTTTTACAGGGGCAAAAGCCCCCACGACACCATGAACAAATCGACTCCTAAGTTCAAATCAAGGTCCTTAGAAGCTAAACTTCCAAAAATTGAAGTTAAAATTATGACAAACAAATATTTCAGTATACCACAGCAATCAACAAATAAGATTGCATTCAGAGTTCCAGCCCATAAAGGATGCCAACAAAGAAAAATTCTATCACCTTGCCTAATTTCCCCATACTCCGAAAATACCTTCGTCAAGCGTCCTTCAGAAATTGACTGAGGAAGCCCTGCATTAGCCCACAGAGAACACTTCAGTAAGATGACAAATCACTGCAGATGAAAATGAAGAACTTCATCATCACAAATATATCATTGCAGCTGGATCAATCAGACCAACTTAACATATTGCTAAGATTAGGAACATATCGTATTTTATAGTTACAATACAAAAATTAATTGCAGTCAGTAATCAGAACAAGGAATTTTCATTCGTTTCAACCTTCTTAAACATCATTTAATCAGATGATCAACTACATGGGATGGCCTGGGCAGAAGAGTGATAAAAAGCAATTCTGAATTCCAAATAAAATAGTATATTTCCTCTAAAAACACAGCACTTTCGTGCCGCGGTTAACCCTCCTATCAGATATGAAGTTACATGTGCCTGCAAGCAACAACTTGGAGAACCATCATTCTCAAACATTACATTTCAACTTTTTGAGAAGGTAGTACCAGAAGGCAATCCTTTTGAGGAGTTTAAACCGGAACAACTTAATATAATTAATTTTAGATTTCCCCAATCATTTTTTTAATCTAGAAATAAAACCCTTTCATTTACTATAATTAAGCATTTCAAAGCTTTTTGCAGGCAATTATCCCATGACATTCTTTTGACGTATCCATTTTGCACATTTCTAAAGTGTCTATGATTGATCAAGAGTGACAGAATTCAGGCAAACCCCAAAAACTTTAACAAGATTAACATTTAAATAATCAAAAAAGCTACCTTTGATGTAGACTTTGGCCGAAGAAGCCATATTGCATTCCTCAGAAGCGTTGGAGCTGGCATTGCTGCAAAACAATGGAAGCGGTCCGGAACGAAGAGAGGATGACACAGAAATGGAGGTAAGGAAAATTTTCGAATATTTATTTCGCTTCAGAATTAGAGTCTCCGAGATTGCAAGTTTTGCGATTCTGGAGAATTTGGGACCCTGAGAGAGAGAAATTTGGGATGGGATTTCACCCAGTATTGCCATTCAAACCCTAATTTCCCAACTCTCAGACGCTGCCGTTCGGATGATCCTCTCTCATATCTTTGGCCAATGATTACGAGTTACAAAATTCGAGAATAAAATAAAGAAGAAAAAGCTAATGGACCTGAAATAGCCCAAAGATTATGCTAATGGACCTAAATCCTGGTTCACATTTACAGCACTTCTGCAGTCCAAAAGTCGGATACATTGTTCGAGGAGATATTTTACTAAAATTTTATTTTTACATGTATTTTAATAAATTAATTATTTTAATATTATGATTGATTAATTTTTAAAATTTAAAAATAATTTATATATTTATTAAAATATAAATGAAAATAATATTAAAATTTATAGTAATATAATAAGATCAAAATTATTTCTCACTGTTAGGAGAAAAAAGGCTTTACAAATGTTTTAATATTTTATTTGATAAAATGAAATGGAATGAAAATAAAAATGAAATTGTCATTCTATGATTATATGTTTGATAAGATTAAAAATAAAATAAAGAGGACTATTTATCGATCAGTTAAAATTAATTAAATGTCCCTATTTTAACCCATTCAAAGTAACTAAGTGCATAAAAATATCAACCAATTCCAATCGTTTTCAAGAGAGAGACATTCCTTAGGGTTTAAACGGGTTTAATTGGATGTTGATGGTTTTAAAATCTTGTTTATTTTATTGTTAAAAAACATAAATCAAAACTCCAAAACTTTTATTAGCAGTCTTCATCATAGTATTGAAAATGAGGGAAATTCTAAGGTATCTAGAGGTTTCTAAACTCTGGGTAGTGTGGCACAATTTCATTTATTGGATGAAATTATTTAAGTTTTTAGCAATCTCATCTATCACGTACCCAGGGTTTGAAAATTCTTAAGAGTATTGTAGTCTTCCCCTGAAGTTTTAGAGAGAAAAAAAGGAGGATGAGGACGGACAGAGTAGATATTCTTGCGGTAAGAAAGTCTGATAATTGAAAATAGGAAAAAGATACATTATATTTCAAGATTTATAATAAAACAACAAATCATCAGGTTTTTTAGGGAAATGGATTCAAGAAAATGCAAGGAATGAATTTTGAAAAGAAATAAATATAAATTTTTTTATTTCCAATGTGAATTAAAAAAAAGTGAGGCCAAAACAAAAATTATATTTTTATCTTTTAAAAATAATAAGAAAATAAGAGGAAAAAAAGGGTACGTTTCTTCCTGTTAAGCTATAATATTGTGTTCACTCCACTTCAACAAAAATCCTGTTTTGTCGCGGCAAAAATTGTGGGAAATGCTAAAAAAAAAAAAACCCTCTATTTTCTCATGGAAGACCTTTCGTGAGAAATTTGGGCTGAGAAATTATTTGACCCAAAATTTTCCACAATTTTTTTGAGAGAAAAACTTGTGGATTTTTTTATGGAAAGCTCCCTTAGGATTTAAAAAAAATTAAAAAAATAAAATTGTTCATATATGTTTTACTAAATCCATGAAAATCTATAAAAATCAAAAACTGCTTTAAAATCTTAAAAAAAATTTAATATATATATAAATTTAAAATTATTAATTTCATCTTTAAAATTATAAAATACTATTAAAATAGCTCATAAATTATATAAAATTATAATTTCATTCTTAAATAATAGTTAATATATACAATTTCATTCCTTAGAAGTATTATTCAAGGATTAACTTGTTTGTATGAAGGGATAAAATTATATGAATGAACTATTATTCAAGATAAAATTATAATTTTATATAATTGAAGAATTGTTTTGTTAATATCTTACATTTTTAATGATAAAATTGATAGTTTTTTCTATATTCAAATTATAAAATTTTTAACACTTCAATAATCTATAAAAATTATAAATTGTAAATTGTAACAAAAAAAAAATAAAAGCTAACATTATTATAAAATTAAACATCTAATAAATAAAAGGCCATCTCTATAGAAACCTCCACAAACAAAATAGTTCTTACCTAAGACAAAAATAGTACATGCTATAAAGAAGAAAAATATCCACTTTGAAAGCTAACCTGAAGCCAAAGCTAATGTAGCTCACATGAAATTACAGGTAGTTGGTTTTGAATTAGGATAGGGTAGTCTAAAGTAGGGTGAGCAAAAATCTTCAACCCACTCTTAACCAACTAATTGAATTCAAATTTAATCAATTAAAAATAGTTAATATATTATTATTAGTTAAAAATAAAAAAATTATAAATTTTGGATGATTAGTTAATTACAGATATAAATTCTTAATTGTAATTAATCGAACTTAACTGACATTAACTAAAATTTATATTAATTTTTTGTTTGAAAGTTCATATTTAAAATTATATTAATCTTTTTATAATTTAACACTTAATTGCTTCTTATTATAGTTATATTAATAAAATTATGATATTAACATATGTTTATAAACTAATTTTAACCTTCAAATTAATTTATTTAGGCATTTTTAAAAAAAATCAGATTTTAAATCAATCTAAACCAAACTTAACTGAATAAAACTGAATTTATTAGTTAAATTCAATTAAGGTTATATAATCAGATTTAGTTAGTTAAAAAAATATTTTTTGGTTAAAAATGATCGATTTAAAAAATAATTTTAACTATCATTAACTGATCGATAATCACCTCTGATCTAAAGCTCTTATGAAACCAAAGGCAATATAGCTCACAATAATAAAAAAATATATGATTACGAATTAAAATAGAAAAAAAGTTTTGATACATTATTAAATTTGATAGTATATTAAATTATTTTTTATATAATAATATATTAATGATTAAATTTAATAATATACTAGTATATAATTATATTAATAATGTACTATAAAATTTTTCTTAAAATGAACAGAGTGATGATAATATGAGAATGCGTGCAAAATTTTCTTCCAAAACACATTTAGAAAAAAGCTACTTTTACTTAGTTTATTAACATTGCATGAATAATATAACTACTCGAGATAAGGGGAAAAAAATCACACCAACCAACAAAAAGCTTAATAAACAAGTATCAAACATAACAATATGAAAACCTTACTTTGCCTATTAGCAGAATCTAGTGACTTGATATATATATATATATATATATATATATATATATATATATATATATATATATATATATATATTTAACGAAAATATTTTTATTGTGGGGTACTACACATTAATTTTTTTGGAAAAAGTTCAAATTCATAAAAAAATTAAAAATTTCCAATTTTGGGTTGCTTTTGCCCCTATATATCAATATAAATAAATATGTATATAAGACATATCCAGTAAAATTAGTATTTTTATGTAAAAGATGGGAGAAGTGAATTATGGTTATTAAGCATTACATTGACGTTAAAAGCCTTTAATTCAAATAATATTTAATATCTCTTGAAGATTTTGTGTCTTTCATTGCATTTAAAATTCAATCCATGATTCTTGTGTATATGTATATAGTGATTTAATTATTCATATCATTACAAAAAAAAAATATTGCATTGATGGTTGGATTAAATTAAATTAGTTAAATTAAACTCATTGTGAGAATAAATAGGTAATGTGATTATGAACTAAATTAAATTATGAAAATTTTGTATTTTTATTCATAAATAACATCAAGTTCCTCTCATCAAAAGATTGTGTAAGTAGACAACTTCTCGAAAATTAAAACTTTTCTATAAAATTTTACTTTATTCGTTTTAGCATTTAATAACTAACCAAAACAACACAACAATTTCCTACTTCCTAAACAATTTTCTACTCCCTGCAAGGATGCATTACATTGTGCCAGTCTGACGACATCTTTTATTGTCACCTAGTGCCTATAGACAATATACTTACATAGGTATTTTTAAGAAGGAGGGATTATATAAAAATAAATTATTACTTAGACTAAAGATTTATTTTAATGCATATAAGATTGAATTTTTATTAATTTTTTCTCTGATTAATAATTTATGTTAATTTAATTTCTATAAAAATTTAAAAATTTTAAACTTTAATCCTTTTATATTTGAGATAAAAATACTAAATTATTATGCAAAAGAACTTAAATTTAAGGGCTTTTAATTTTATAGAAATTTAATTTAATTTAATTTATGAATAAAATTAATAAAAATTTAATTTTACAAAGATCGAAATATATTTTTAATATATCATACAATAATTTATAGGAAAACGGAGGCAAATTACTCTCTTTAACTTTACAGCGTTAGATATTACTTCCTTAAATTTTGAGACCTTAGAAATCATTGTCTTTAGCTTTACAAAATTTGAAATTAATACTCATCATTCACTCAATTAACTATTTTATCAATTTATATGCCTTTTTCAAAAAATTTGAAACAATAATTAATATATTATAGTATATTAGTTTGTTTAATTATTTTTATGCATAAATTTTATTTTGTATAATTAATAAAAATTAAATTAAATATAAAAAGTATAAGGTGAAAAATAATTATCCAAAAAATAACAAAATAAATCAATGTTTTATAATGTTTTGATAAAATTTCATAAAAAAATATATAATTTGATAAAATAGTTAATTAAATGGAAGTTGAGTGTTATCTTCAAGTTTTGTCAAGTTTAAGAAATTTCTAAAATTGAAGAAAGTAAACCAATCAGCCCCAAATTTAAAGAGGATAATTTGTATTTTTTTAATTTATATTATTTAATAAACACTTCTCTTCGGAAGGTCTTCTCTTTTCGTAGGAGTGAATTAGCTCTATTCATTTACCTCGGAGATAAATATTTGCTTGTTCAGCCAACATTTGAAAGATAATTTGAAGAAAGAAAAATCAATTTCTTCATATTAGCCCTTCTATGCTAAATGGAAAAAAAAATTATCTCATTTAGATAAGAATCTTTGAAGGCCTCAAAAATGTTATATAGACATTACAAATGTTTCTCTTAAAACTTTTATCTAATATTTGAGTAGTGAGATTCAATGAAATGTTATAGAAATTAAACTGATATACTAATATTTCACATCTAATATTTTCTTTTAACAATATTTCATTTTATTTTTTACATTTTATGTGAGCTTTTAATAAAAAAATCAATGTGAAATGTTAGTATATTTTATTTTTTTTAATGATGAGTTTTGACTTTTGTACTAGAATATTTGTGATAAAAATTAAATAAACTCATCATTCCACTAAAAAATTACATTTTAAGTTAAAAACTTTGGAAGATCATAATTTTGTACTTAATTATTCATTTAGGACTAATTTTATATCAATTTCATGTAATATTTTAAAATGTATCCATCTACAAAAGCTAAAGGCATTTTGCCTTTCCAAAATTGTGAAAAATGGCCCTTTTTTCCCTTTCATGCTAGAATATTTAAAGTAAAAATTGAATAAACTTAACATTCTACTAAAAACATGTATTTTAATTTAAAATTTTTGAAAATTCATAATTATTGGTGTATGCTCTAATGGTGAATCATAGAATGATTATATTTGCATACATTGTATTATGTTTTTTTTATAAAGGCATTTAAACTATTGTATTTTATATTATATCTACATAATATAAGTAAATATAATAATCATCCCTGGAATAATTTGTATTATTCCTAAAATATCTTTAATTATGTATTATTATAAAATATGATAACAATAATACATCAAGAGTAGAATATATATTGATTAATGACCATGGTCATGAATATGTGATATCAAATTAATCCATACGTGCATATTAGAGACTATATTAGACTAACTTGCCATGGAAATGATACATGGATCACTATGTGAGTGTAATAAGCAATCTTCATAGTAACAATAATGTATATGTTCCTTTGATCTAAAATCACTATGATTCTCTATATGACAAGTCATACACTTTGATATTATTTATAATAGGGTTAGCTTAAAAGGTAGTAATTAGGTATACCACAAATCATGCGAAAGGATGTAAATGATCAAAGTAAGATTTTATTTTTCCTATGTAAAGGGAGTGATATCTATGAGTCCTTTAATTGAGTGACACTCTGAAATACATGGCCATACTTAAATAGATTGATGTGTAATATTGATTCATTCATTTTAGTTAGTCTCCTCAACAACCCAAAAAAAAAACATATAGATTGAATTATAAAGAAGATGACACATTCCATATCTTAAGTTCAATTTAGATATCTAGGTTAAAAAGGATTAAACTACATAAAATATTGGTCATGAAAAAGCTATGTTGGGTGATAAAATTCTTACTACCCCTGTAATAGTTAGAGGTGCAAGTAGGTAAGATGGCTTATCAAGGGCCTACGGTCTAACTTACTTAAAGCTTTGTCTAACCTAATTTATTTATCTAAATAAGTCAGGTTTAGACTAATAAATTAGTCTATTTAAATAAATAGGTCAAATATTTTTTCTTTTGATTCTATCTGTAGGCCTATAAGACCAACCTATTTAATTATAAATTCATTTATAAATAATATGATATAATTTATATTATACATACAAATAATATAAATATTTTGATATATACACACATACACACACACATATATATATATATATATATATATATATATATATATATATATATATATATATATATATATATATATATATATATATATATATATATATATATATATAAGCCTAAACCTTAAACCCTAAGCACATACATACACACATATATATAAGCTTAATTAGGCCACTAAACAATTTTAGGTTTTGAGAAAGCTCTAATCTATTAGCAAATTTGAAAGCCTATTTATATAAGAAGGCTTCTAAATAGGTTAATAAGCCCAGTCAAACTTCTTTAACAAGTCAAGTCGAGCATAAGTTAATAAGTTAGGTTTAGACCAATAATTTAAAAAATAAGCCTAACCTATTTAGGATAAAACCCAGCTCAAGCTAACCTATTTGCACCCTTAGTAGCAGTGATGTATTGTTAGATATCACTCACTATTTATGATACTAAAATTAGATTTTAGAATTACTACCTATATAATAAGAACCTATAAGGTTACACATAAAAAGCATGTCAAACATTAGGGTTATAATGTAATTAAGAACTCTTAATCAAATTAAGATTTTTAATTATGATAAGCCTAATATGATTGAACTTCACTAAGTAATAGCATAATATGATTAAACTATACTTGTGGGACGCTAAACATGGATTGATTATTAACCAAAGCCATATTTAGACCTAGTCAACAATTAAAGCATAATTATCCCTTTTCTTAGGGTAGTTTTAGTTTAAGATCAAAAAAAGGATTTCATTTATGATATAAAATATAACATTCAAATAATAATATGTTACTAATATCAATCAAATCTTTTAAAAGGAAATTTATGGCTGAGATATTAACTTACTAAAAAGGAAATATTTGGCGAAGATATCAATCTTTTAAAAAGGAAATATTAAACCAACTTATTGATCATATGATAAATATCTGACAAAGATTAGGAAAACATATGATTATTATCTATCAAATGGAGAAAGTTTCATAAGTTGATTAAGAAAGTGATAAGAGAGTGATCTAAAACCAAAAAGGTCCTAAAGCTACCATTATGCTAGGAAAGAGAAAAAAAGCAACCCTTTCTAATTAGATTAGAATATTTAACTATTTATGTGGATACTATAAAGATGTTACTCTTAAAGACAACATTTGTGATACATCATCTTAGTTCATGTGTTTGAGATGAGATTTGATTGTGATCAGACATTGTTTAGGTGTTTAAGAGCAAACTATTCATATGTTTGTTATTAGATCATTTGGATGTTGGTAATCAAATTGTTTATTTAGAAACAAAATGTGTTTCATACAAGCCAAGTGATTGCAATAGTGTGTCAACCTTATGCACCACTATAAGCACATCGATCATGCACTTAATGAGGTTGAAGATTTCATCTTTAACTCTAAAGCCTTCATTTAGAGAATACCTATCCTTAGGTACCATCTAGTCCACTATTAATAAGGGATCAATGCCATTCCATGGAAACTCCCAATAATAGCGGCATGATGGTTAACGACAATGATTTTTCAATAGTGATGTAGTGATTTTTTACCACAAAAAAGGATATCTAGAAATAAAAACAATCACAATAATAATAACATTGTTTTGTACATTAACAATAAGAAGTAAACTTAAATCACACCTATAAAATACTTATATTTGATGAATTTAATATAGAATATTAATTGGTAAATTATTTTCATCAATTATCCTTAAAAAATAAATCAAAACTATTAAGTTATGTGAAAATTGCAATCTAATTTCAGAACATTAAAAATAAGAAAAAAAATCAGACAACACGTTCAATATATCCAACAAAATCAATTGGAAATTACAATATTTGACATCGTAACAATATGACTTATAATAACTATAATCAATTTCACATAAATTGTATTGTAATTTCATGATGATGAAATCATCTAAAAAGTAAAAAACATGTAAATTATAAATCTTATCAAAACATATAATAAAAATAATCACATCAAAATAAATGGTAATTTCAAAAAATTTGAAAAAAAATAATCAAATGATAATACAAAACACATAAAATGATCTCTTGATATTTTTCTTTAATTTGAATTCAACTCACCTAGATCACAGCTTCCTGTGTCTTGGAGATTCATCAAATCATTATTTTTTTTCTAGTCAATAAGCTTATTAATACATGTCTCATTGCTTTCCTATCTAATTAGTTTAATCAAATTTCATTTTATTGTAAAATAGGGATTAAAAATATGCATTTTAATTCTAAATCTAATGTAAATGGCTCTCTAATACCATATGTAAGTAAATTCATCTAAAACAAAACTCACATGGATGTAAGTATATGAAAGCATGATTTCAAAATGAATAATTAATTGATACTAGCCATAATAATCAGGGATCTATTGACAAACAAAAGATTTGATCTTCCTTATATTCTCTATGAATTACGGCCAATAAGGCATAAATACTAAAAATTTCAAAGTATTCAAGTCTATGAGTTTTCAAAAAGAGAAATTAAGTATAGAGTGACTAGAGGATCTAACCTAATTAAGTAAGAAAATCTTGCTGGGTTTATCCATTAAAAGCTCAATAGGTTAGTAGTTTATATTTATTATCAAATACATCAATCCACCAAACATTTTTAGTCCATAAATTGATCATAAAAATGGATCCAAAAACAATGACTCTATGGTTAAAATTAGCCTTCTTTAGAAAAAAATAAAATAAAACAAAAGGTTTTTATTAATGGTGATCTAATAAAAATATTTCTAATAGTCTTCACATGATAAAAGAGACCATGCTTTGCTATCCTTTAAAAGATTATTGATTATAATTTCAAGAACTTCATTTTGCTCATCAAGTCAATCTGGTATGTGAAAAAATTGATTAAACTTGTCGATGTTTGATTGAAATCATCCTAGTAAGACATTGTAAAATTAAAATATGAAAATAGGTATCACATCTAAGTAGTACAATTGTTTTGTTAAAAGATGTTGTAGATAAAATTTCATTCATTTGTGTATAACTAAAGAATTTTTCATGTCACCTATGTAATTAATAATTAATTAAATATTACATGATCCCCTAAAAGAAAATAACTTCTTATCCATGATAGTAGATGCAATTTTTTATCACATTTCTCATGGATATGTAACATTAAATAAATAAAATATTTTCTATTATCTTATTTTTTTATAATTATAAGAAAAGTAAATTAG
This sequence comes from Sindora glabra, assembly GCA_020226215.1. NCBI lineage: Eukaryota > Viridiplantae > Streptophyta > Magnoliopsida > Fabales > Fabaceae > Sindora > Sindora glabra. The sequence continues at coordinate 38,955,756 of CM035232.1, read as the reverse complement.
TTTATTAGTTATTATGAAGATGTTTTCTGTCAAAACAAATATAAATTAATATTGTTCATGTAATCTATGGAAACAATTTATGGAATATTGCAACAAATTTCTTAGTTAGCTAGAAAATTTAGTAAGTGATATATAATCTATAGCTAAAATTAACAATCAAAGAGATAGTACTGAGAACTTGATGAGATTTGGTAAAATGAAATAAAATAAAAAAACTTATTTGATAGGTACTATGGAATGAAAATGATTATTCCATCAAATGATGGAATCTTCATTTTATAACAAAAGTGATAGAATAATTATTTCAACAATTGTGAAGTGAGTTTTTTTTACACTCTTATATTTTATATCTTTCATATATTTTAACGTTACCTTTTATTAATAAATAATAAAATAATATATTTTTAATATTATATTATCATAATATTTAGTGAATATATTTTTAATATAAAAAAATTGATAAATTAATTTTTATATTTTTCTATACAAAATTATTTTCTAACTATAATATTAATAATTATAATTTTTATGTTTAATTATAAAAAAATTTATAAATAAAAAAAATAATAATATTATTCTTGATATAAATATAATTTTAATTTTATATTTTTTTATTTCTTAGTGTATTATTCTTATTGATATATTTTCTCTATTTCATTCATATAATATTTGTTATTTTAATTATGGAATGAATTGCCTATTCCATTCATAAACATACAAAATATAAATAAGTATAAAATGATCATTTCATTTATTATAATAAACACAACATAAATATGAATTCTAATTTACATGAATTTTTGGACAAATATTTTTGTGCTTCTTTTTTCTAGAAGATGTAGGCCTTAGTGATGGGCCTATCCTTTAGTAAAATTTGTGATGGTTATTTATTTTCACTAAGTTCTTGCTTTTATAAAAAAAAATGAAAGAAAGAAAGAAAAGAAAAGCTCATTCCATTTTCATTTGATATATTTGATATATCTTGACATTTGTTATCTAGACTTGCATTTTTAATATTCACTTTAGGTTTCCTAAGATAATGATTGTGAATAGAGATCAATGCAGGTGCTGACAAATATGAATGGAAATCTGTAACTAGCAATGATAATGAAGCAATAAGTTTCTCTTTGTCTTCATTTCACTTAAATGCATGTTGCTACTACTTAATTTTTTTTAATTTTTATTATCAAATCTAGAATAAAAATTTGAACTTTTTTATTAATGTTGATTTTATTTTATATTCTTCCTTGTTTTCATGCCAAATCCTAAATCTTTTTAAGTTTTTCTGTGATTGTCCATTTAAAAAATTATTAATCATTTTATGTGTGTGGAAATAGATTTATTTAAGTTTCCATAAATTTGTTCTAGTTTTAGTAAGATTTTAAGTTTTGTTGCATTTAACTAATAAAAAACTATGCAAATTAGCTTTGTAATTTTGGTATTGTAGATATGTTACCTAATTCCTAAATATTATTATCATTAATAAATGATCTTATATGTGATTATAGATATGTAATGTATCGAGTAACCTATGGATACTTTGTGTTTTTTTGTCCATGTTTTCACCATTTAAAATTTCCACTCGAATGAAAGTATGAAACTAATTTGTAAAAATTGATTCTCTAAAATTTAATTATGGGAAAATGATAATTATGTGATGAGCTTAGGAAGCAACTAAAATTATTTTCATTAAGGGGAATTTTTCTTCAACCCAGCCTAACTAAATATAGCCAAGTGAATTCAATTCAAATGATGGATTTAGGTGGATGTGGATGTGGATGAAAATATTAGATAAAATTTTTTTTCAATCTAAATCAATTCATTATGACCTTATTTGTATAAGCTTGAAGTCTAACTAAATAAGAATCTAAAATTATGTAGTTTGATTTTCTTTATTTAAATTCTCAATAGGTTAAAATGTAGTATGATTTTGTTTTTCACATTTTCTCAGCTTCTTTGAAACCCTAGTAGACAACCTACCTTTTTCCTTTCTCTAAATTTGTTTTCAAATACCATCTTCTAAAAGGAAATTTCTATAAAGAGTAAAAGTAATCACCACCATAAAAAATGAAGAAGTTTTTATGAAGGTGAAAGTCCCAATTTCCATCCTCTCACATTACGTCATTCTATATAATCTATATTGGAATTCAATCACAAACTAGTGAAAAAGACAATCACAAAATTTCAATCTAAGGAAATTATTCCTTAAGGTAATTTTGAATCTTTTGATTATTTATATTTTATAATTTCATTTAGTGATTTTGATTTTATTATTTTTCTAGGTTATTATATGTGTTTTTCAATTTGTGTTTATGTAACTCTTTTTTGTTTATTTTTAGGATTTATTTGAGTTCAAGATTTTGAAATACAATGCATACTAAAAATCTTAGTGATATGCAATTTATGACTTATTTACTTCAAACATCTCCTTTTTTAGTTCTTTACTTTAGTTGTTAAGGATATTTTTATGCTTGATGAACTTTTATTTTGCAAGAATTATTATTTGCTTAATTTTTGCACAGGGAGCTCGAAAACTAGCTTAATTGAAATGTAATTTATGAGAATATTTTAAAGATAAATAAAGAATGGAACATGGTTTTCTTGATGTGTGTGTGTGTGTGTGTGTGTGTAGTTTTGTGATTGAGTAAAAAATGGGTTAAATTTTGCAAAGCTAAAACACTTGTTAGCCATACAATGTTAGCTTTTCATTGATTTTTGGTTTTGATATATGAAAACATGCGATCCACTACTTTTAATTATTACTAGTTTCCATTGTCCTGAATATGTTTTGAAGTGGGTTTTATCAAAAAAGGAAGGAAATAAGATTATATCATTACTAACTTTACATGAAGTATTGGTTTTCCATATCTTGGATTTTTTTTCTATTTTTCTTATTCATGTAAACTTATATAAAATAATAATTAGAAAAAATAAAATGAATCATTTGTATCATAAAAAGTTAATACTTTATTTATCTTATTATGTTATTAGGGAAGACACGATTTTTGAAGAAGGTAAGTAATAAACCTAGCGTGGAAGGTTCCATATGCAAAGTTTACATTATTGAAAAGATTTTAACATTCTACTCTTTCTACTTTAAACCTTATATTTGAATAAAGTTGAACTAACTGGGAATGGACTGGGATGATGCTGGTGGCGAGGTTGATGGCCTCGATGGTTTTCTTTTTATCTTCACACATCCGAAGCAAGCAATTAGTATAGAAAAAATTCACTACTTAATAGATTAAAAGCTTAATATGACAACTATATGTGTTTTATTAAATTATGCAAAGATTAAACCATTTGTGGCATATGTATATGTTTGTAATTGTATAACTTAAACATTGATACTTTTTCCTATTATTGTTAAATGGCCTAAACTTTGTTCAATAGTGCAAGATATTTGAAACTCAATTACATGAAAACTACCCTAACATTCAATCTAATGAGAGAGAAATAAAGATCATCAATAAATTCATATGTTAGTTGCAAAGCCATGTAAGAACTTAATTATTTTGTAACTTTAACTAATAATATATTCTAGTTACCTAAATAAATCTACTATATATACCTTTTATATAGGTCTTTGATTTTGCAAACAATATTATAGATACTTACTTGAAAATTTTAGTGCTTGGTTTATGTCATAAACTTTGCATATAGCATCAATATTACATCAATGGATATAAGTTCCACACATTAACACATGGTATGAATAAGGGTATAATGAACAATTGAGTTTGTATAAAAGGTACCAACTACAATGATCTCAAAGGTAACTATTATGGCATTTTACAAGAAATTATTGAGTTGAAGTACCATAATCCAAGTAGAAAATGCATAAAGGTTGTCTCATTCAAGTGTGATTGGTTTGATCCTTAAATAGGGTGAGGATATAAAGTTCATAATCAATATGATATAGTTAAAGTCCATAGCAAGAAAAAGTTTACAAAGTACAAGGTTTTCATTCTAATGTAACAATCTCAACAAGTCTATTATGCAGAATACCTAAGTAAAAAAATCTTAGGCCTAAAAAAATAAAAAAGCTAATTGGTGGGTTATATGTACTTTGATGCGTTAAACATAACTTACTATAAGAAGAAGGTGACCCCACAAATCTACCATAAACATAAATGATGACCTCGATAAGTTAGCACATAATACTAATGGAGGCTAATAGATACATGCAGATGATGTAGTTCATATTAATGATGATGTAAAAGGGAAGTTAATCATAATGAATTTGACTTTATGTCTTCTTCTAAAAATGATGTTTTAGAAAGAGATGAAGCAATGCGCGAGTTTGGAGATAGTGCAGAAGATGTTAGTGATAATAGTAGAAATGACAGTGATGATTAATTAGATATTTTACATTATTTGGTTGAGTATGCCTTTTTGTATATTACATATCAGATACTGAATAAGACTTAAGTACTATAGCTTTGATGAATTTTAAGTCATATTTCATGATTATGCACGTTACATTTTCATCTAAATTATATGGCATATCATTATATTTGTATTAGTGAATTTATAAATTACATTCTAACTATTTATTCAATCCTTGTAGGAACCATGACTTAAGGAGAAAAAAAGAGGTGGGAGTAGCAAACCTAAGGGTATAGGACAAGGTATAAGCTCAACCAGGAGAAGGGAGTGATGCCCTTACTTAGGCAAGACATTGGTCTAACTACTAAGGAGCAAGTTAATACTCATACATAACTTGCATAGGAAGAGATTTAGCTAGATAGCTCTTGAACTTTAAAGTAGCCTTAACGATGTTAGATGTAATAAGGAAAACATATGTATTATATATTATTATGCATAAGTAATATAAGATAAAAGGTTACTTTTTATTTATTCCCTTTATCAAATTCTTTAATGCTACGATTATAAGGGGATTTGTTAAAATCATGAAAAAGATTTTTCCATGGCCTATAGATTACTTAATTTAAAGTGCCTAATAAGAAGAATGATAGATGGTTTGTTGCATTCAAGATTCAACCCATCATCTTTATATTAGAATGAATGTCAATTTCATTATTTTGAATTTTTTATTATTAATATTAGCTAATCACATCTATATTATTTTTTCAAACTTAGAAAAAGAGTATTAATGGAATTCTTGTCATAAGACTATAATTCAAAGGGCTTGGGAAATGAAATGCAATGAGTAGTTATGTGACCTCATATATAAGGAAAGGAATGTATACCAAAAAAGCGAAAAGATCTTTAAAAGGATAAATGACTTTAATTAGGCATCAATGCTTCATTTATAGGAGATGAATGCCACATTTAAGAAACTTTCAAAATAAAATACCAAGAATAAAAATTTGAATTATGGAAGCTTAGGCCTCTCATGACATATAAGGGATGAATTCCTATGACTAAATATATGAAAAAGCATATGGAAACTCATATTTGCATTGAACTTTTGCATTATGATATTATATAAATTTCATATATTTTGATTGATTTTAGTCTTAATTTATTGTAGTAGATGCTAATTGGGGTTAAGTTTGTTAGGATTCGGATCAATATACGTAGTGAAATTTTAAAATTTAGATCCAAAACCTTCCTATGATCCATGCAAAAGTCATAAACTAGTATTAGGGTTTTACCTTATTTGTGCTCATGCTTTTTCTGAATGAATCCTTGAGAGACCGAGATAAATCAAACACCGATCAGGAGATATAGCATCTTTACGATATTCACATGGAGTGAACAATGATTTCTTCCTTTCACGAAGCTGCTAGGATTCGTTTTTCTCGCTAGGATTAGGTTTGGACGTTTTCTAGAGTGATTTAGGGTTTGATTGAAGTTAATGTGTGTTGTATGATGTGCTGCCTTCAAGTCCTTTTATAGAATTAAGGCATGCTACAATCCTAGTTCCACTAGGATAATACTTCAAAAATTCTAATCACACTAAATAACTATCACATTATCATTATCCTGGAGAGAGTAAGGAAAGATAAGACTTATCTATTAATTATCTAATATCAGATAATAATAATATTATCTCATAATATAATTATCTAATATTAAATTAACATATAATTATCTTATATTAGATAATAATAATAATATTATCTCATAGTATAATTATTTAATATCTAATAACATAATTATCTGATATTACTTTAATATCAAATGATATCTCATAATATATAATATATATTACGTGAATAAATATATATTATTTTAATAATATATATATGCACAAAAATAAGTTAAATTAATTGAATTTTAGTCCAACTAAAATTTAATTAATTATTATCTCATTTTTGCTCTTTGTGTGATTCTGTAAGTTTTTACTATGTTGATAATGACTTATTTGAGGCCATAAACAGTAAGTGGTATCTAGCAATACATCACTGCCGCTTAAGTAGTAAGAATGTCTATGATTTGATATCTACTTAATATATAATTAACATTTTACATCATAATTCCTTTTGTAACAATATACAAATCAAATTGGAGACATAGAGTGTGTCATCCTTGGCAATATTCAATTTATATTTCTTGATACTAAGTAAACTTAAAATAAATGATTAATATCACATATTAATCCAATTGATTATGACCATGTATTTCTAAGTCTCACTCAATCAAGGGGCTCAAGGATATTTCTCTTTTATACAAGAGTAACAAAATCTCATCTACTTCACTTACTTCCTTCTGCATGATTTGTGATACACCCAATCAATGTCCTACTCATCATCCCAATTAAATGTGACATAGAACGACATCAAAGTGAGAAACTCCTCATGTAGGGAATCGTAGTGACTTCAGGTCAAAGGATTATGCGCATTTATGATTACATAAGAAAACTAATAACACGTTTATCCATACAGTATTCTCACAGTGGGTCAGTTTAGTACATTATTCACTAACAATGTACTGATGTATTGACTTGATATCACATATCTATGATTCATAATCATCAGTTACTATATATGCTAGTCTTGATGTATTATTACTATCATTTTCATAATAATACTTGACTAGGAGCATTTTAAGAATAGTGAAGCTATTCCAAGGATAATTATTATATTTAAGTTATAATTTATGTAAAATAAAATAAAATATAATAATTATATTGTCAAAATGAAACGTAATACATTGTGTAATATTGCAATCATCTCTATAATTGACTCTTAGGACACACACCAACAAAGTTTACATCATTTTAATTGTTTCTAAAAACCTAAAGGAATGGTGATAATTTATATACAAGAAGTCTCAAAAGACATAATTGCATACTTTGTTTCTATGTAATTTTATTTTCCATATCGTTTAGTTATATATCAGTTTCTTTATATTATTTCAATTGAGGCTCAATTATTTTTTGTTTCACTAATTTTCAATAACATTACTATTTGTTCTGATTGATTTTTACTAACTTCTCAATTATTAATGTAAAAGTCCAATTGAAATAACAAAGATTTTACCATGCCGATAAATAATTATTTTCATAGGTTATTGCTAACCTAAATATTAGGTGTTGGTCTTAACAAAAGATTTTTTTTCATTTATCTGTCTTTACACTAATAGATAATTATTTTCATGACTTATTGCCAACTTCTTTAATTAAGAGTGTAATATGATTGTTTGTTTCTTTTAATTTTATTACTAAAGAAGTGAACTAACTATTTCTTTAATATATTATGGTCTTTGCTTGCATATATACTGATAATATGCTAGGTGATAATCCCTTAAAGCTAATTCAACTTGAGTGGGATAATGAGGAAGATTTTATTGTATATACCTGGTTTTATAAACACAAGCCCTTCATGAAAACAAAGTTCATAAACTAATTATTTTTTGTGGAACCATATTAGTATAAAACTAATTTTACGTATCAATTTCTTTATATTAATTCAATTAAGGCTCAATTTTTTTATGATGATATAATACCTATTTTGCAAGGGCTTCTTTCAAAAGTACTTTTGTCAAAGAAGAATGGATTATATTAATGTAAAAGTCTAAAATATCATGTACACTTATGTGAACATTTTTTTTAAAAAAAGAAAAAACTTAATTTTATTTGTGACGATCATTTTTGTCCTATGCTATTTACGAGGTTACTCTTGAACCTTATGTAAATTTGATTTGGATAATACAATGATGTTATATAAATGATAATTCACCAGAATTAATGAAGCATTATTGAGTTAGGAAGCCTTAATCTTTTAAGTAAGATTGAATAAAAGGTGAAAAATGGAATAAAAACATACTGAAATTTCTTATTTAATGTTCTTTTACTATGATGTATTGTATAACATGCATGCTTTCTCCATGTTAGTTTTCTCCTTTTGATATATGACATTACTATTTGATAGGAAATGTATGATGAGCTTTTTGTATAAGAATATGGAGAGCCATCAAGTAGTGGAGCTAATAAGGAAAGAGGAATAGATAATAAGGAAAATGCTAAAAAAGATGACACAAACTGATTTTACAAAGTAATTAGTAGATAAAAAAAAAGAAAATTTATAAGCTTAGTTTGGAAGGGCATATCTTGGTTGCAAAAGAATCTAAAGCATTTGTTGTGTCACAACCAAGCCAAACACAACTTGTACTTAAAGATATTGTTGTTGTCCCTACCTTTAAGACTACATTGTCATAAATACTAGATGAGAATAACTGCCAAGTAGCTAAGCATTAATATGAATCGAAAGTAATAATTGATTTAATTATGAAACCAGTTGTCTAACATCTTCAATACTTTAATATCTTTTAGGACTTAAACATCAAGTGCACCAACTCCACCATCTTTATCAAATACCAATAATGATGTACAACTAGTGTAGAAATTGGAAAATTGACCATGGAAACTTAGGGTTTTTTATTTTTTTTGGAATGATTTGTGGGTTATCTTTCAAGACTTTATAATTTAAATTGCCTTAACTACTTTTTTAGTATATGATGTGTAACAATCCAATATGTATTTTGGCTAATTAAGTTCAATGGAAACATTTGGAGCTTATTTGGCTCATTGTTGCTATTTGTGCAATGGAGATATATTTTTGCATGCTATTTTTCTCTTATATGTAAGGGGTATAATATCATAAATATAGCATAAAATTGCCTAAAAACAAAAAACTTCAAGTAAGTAAGGGATTAACTATGGCTACATCCTTTATTAAAATTTTATTGAGAAATTTAACTAAAGGCAAAGTTCATTACTAACATTTAGAAAGGAACATAGCAATGAAACCTTTTCTTGCAAAATAGGGGAACAAAATGACAGAAACCATGCTAGACATGGGACAATTTATTAGTGAGAACATTTATGATGGAATATATTTCTCACTATAATAGGGATACTATCCCTCACTAAATGAGTCAATATTTAAATTAAAACTATTTTTTTAAACTAAATTATTGATGAAAAATTTGAATTTAGGGAACACTATATGTCTCTTGCAAAATTTTATTATAAAAGCTTTACCACCTCACAAAAAATTAGTGAAAAAGAGTTGAGCCTTGGATTAGCAAGGCTCTTTGTCCATCATTAAATATATTTTAGTGAGAAAAAATTATAAATATTGAGGGGTTTAGCCATTGCTAATAATGATTTTTTGTAGTGTTTAACAATTCACTATAATATTTTTCATTTATTTTAATATTACAAGTAAAAAAAAAGGAACAAATAATTATAATAAAAGTTAAAAAAATCCAAATTACCTCCTTTAACTTTGATATGGATAAATTTTTCCCTCTTCAACTTTGAAAACTTGAAAATCACCTCTTAAAATTTTTAAAATTTGGAATTAATACTCATCATCTACTTAATTAATTATTTTATTAAATTATGTGTTTTTTATGAAATTTTTAAACAAGAATTATAATATTATAATATAATGAATTTTTTGGTCATTTTTTCACATATAATTTTTATGTTATATAATTAATAGAAATTAAATCATATATAAAATTTTTAATTAAATACCTATAAATAAAGTATAAAATTATATGCAAAAAATAATAAAATAAATTAACATTTTATAATATTTTAATTCTTATTTAAAAAATTATAAAAAAATAACATAATTTAATAAAAATTATTAACTAAGTAAATGATAGGTGTTAATTTCAAATTTTGTAAAGTTTAAGAAGGTAATTCTCAAGTTTTAAAGTTAAAAAGTGCAAAACCCAACTACCTACAAGTTGAAGAAGGTACTTTATATTTTTCTCAAAATAAAAATAAGGAACTAATAATATTAATTATAAAATTTAAAAATATGATAATCACTACATCTATAATTTAAGACAAGATGGTGTGTTTAGAGTAATTGTTAATGCATAAATATATACCGAGGATACGAAAATATTTATAATCTCCTTGCTGACAGTTATAAAACCGCCTTTTTATTTCAACCTCCGCTTCATTGTTACATAAAAAATATCAAGCTTATGAGGATATAATAAAAATAAATTTATATGCAATTTTCATCTACTTAAAATATAAATGGTGTAATTTTAATTTCTAATTAAATATAATTACTTTGATTTCCCTAAATATATAATTAGTGAAATTTTGATATTTATATTTGATTTTCATTAATTTCTCAACCTCACAATACTATATCTATGGAATGCTTCTTTTATATTAATCTAAAATGAATTATATATAAGTATAAAGGATAATCTTTATTTGGGTATTAAAATTTTTGAATAAAATTAAAAAATTATATATAAAATTATTTAGAATTTATTATTTTCTAAATCATAAAAATGTGATTTTTCAAAGAAATAATACATTGAATACTTAGAGATCAAATGAAAATTGATAGAAGTTGATAAAATTTGACAAAAATCAAGTAAGAAGATTAGAATTGCACTAATTTTAAATCTATGAAACTAAAATAGATTATTTTAAATTAAGGAATCAAAATTAAAAAAATTACATTTAATAATGAAACTTTAATGTTCTAATAAAATTAAAGAAAAATTATATTTTATTTACATATGTAATTTCACTTTTTCTCCAATTAAATATATAATTTTAAGTATTAAAATTTATTTTTGTATGCATTCAGTTATTAATATTTTATTAAAATTTAGTAGAAAAACCAATGTACATATACCATATATTCATTGTTTTTTTTCAAATTTTCACTTGACATTAACTTAAATCCAATTTACTCCCATATTAACTCTAACTCCATTAGTTTTCCGGTAATCATGGAGCGCGGATCAAATCGAAGAAAATAAGTTTCCAAGGAAATTAAGTTTTGTAGCATATATTAGTATCAAGTGAGACTTAAATTAAGTGAAGATTTAGGAAAATACAAATTGTTAGAGAAATAGGTGAAAATGGAATGGCAAGAAAATAATAAAAATTTGTGACATATATTAAATTTTATTAAAGAATTTTATGTCTTCAGGCGTAACAAAATTAAAAAATTTTTAATCTCACAATGAAATAATTTAGTAAAAAGTCTTATTTATGGCTGTTGAATTTCTTACTAGACAATTATTATAAATAATCACATTTTTTTATCATGACTTCTTATTAAATTATTGTTACAAATAATTATATCTTTTTAAAATTTTAAATTCTACATAAAAATTCATTTATTCATCAATATAACTTCAGGAATCATCTTTAATTCTTTATATATATAAATATATATAAAATTGTTATAAAAAATTTATTAATAAATTCATTCAAGATATTCATTTTTTTCGTAATATTAAAAATGTTCAAATCACTATATATATATTAGAGGCCGTATTCAAAATATAAAAAAAAAACCTTAATAAAAATCAAATACCATTTAAATAAAAAAAAGACGGGGTGGGATTTTTGTTTATTTATCTTTCCAAATGGACTTTTAAGAATCGACATTTTTAGATACAAAAAGGTACTAACTTTTAGATACAGCAGGACTATAAAATGTACTGATATTCATAAACTGCCAATCTAAATTCTCACAAAAAATAATTTAAACAGGTCATACGTTGCGGATGAATTTAAAATCGCAGCTGATTCAAGCCGAAAAGGTATAAAATCAAATATGAATCAAGCGTGATTTTTCCAAAAATTTAAAAATATTTGCGCAAGATACATCGTACTAAACCCATGATCCGAGGTTCCCAAATTCACATTGCTCGTTTTTTGTTTGTTTAATTTGATATACTCCTGTGCACAAAATTCCTTTTTTTTTTTGGTAGAATTCTGTGCACAAAATTCGACCATCACGACTCGCCTTCTCTTGCTCACTGAGGCAGATTCATGATTCATGTGTACGGTAACGCCTAGCCACGTGAGAGTGGAGCCCATAACCAAACAAATTGCTGTTAGACCCGCCCCATTATCTTATCTAATTTTACTCTGACCGACTGCGACACAAACGCCAACGCCTTTTCTCTGCGTCAGACATTTAACAGAGCCGAGGAATAAGTAGAAGAAGAAAAAGAAGAAGAAGAAGAACAAGAGGAAGACAGCCAGATTGAACGAGAAGAGGAACAAGAAGAAGGAGTAGATACCTCATTATGAATTTGGTGAATGGGCTAGTTGTGGCTCGGACGCTGACTCGTGGGGACCTTAATCATGAAGGCACCTCTGGTGGCATACAATTCGGATCCGTCTATTGGATCGTCTATGCTGGGATCTCTTGTATTCTCGTAGTCTTTGCTGGGATTATGTCCGGTCTTACCCTAGGACTCATGTCTCTTAGTCTTGTCGACCTTGAAATTCTTCAGCGCAGTGGTTCTCCTCACGAGAAAAAGCAAGCAGGTATTTTGTTTGTTCGCATTTTCTTTTGGATCCCAGTTTTGTTTGATTTAGTTGAACGGATGTGATCATTTTTGGTTTGAATGATTGGAAATGGTTGAATTTGAAATGGTCTAAATGTTGTTGATTTTAATTATGGGGTTAGTTTTTATGATCATAAGGCCTAGATGTTTAAAATTTGATTACTTTGGTGTGTATTTCAGCGGCTATACTGCCAGTGGTTCAAAAGCAGCACCAGCTTCTAGTGACTTTGCTTCTTTGTAATGCTGCTGCTATGGAGGTAACTAATTTGCGATTAACTTTTCGTTTAAGTTATTAAGTTAGTGTCCTTGTGTGCATAATTGCTGATCTTTTGATGTTAAGGTTTTCCCTTGTTTTGGGAGAATGGAGACTTTAATAACTGATACTAGAATTCAGTAGATCAGTATCAGTCTGATGCAGAGGCCGATGGCTTAAGTGTAAATTGTTATTGTAGCTTGTGAAAGTCTTATATTTGTCTGATAGTGTATTAGTTAAGGAAAAGGAGAGAAACAGAGGAAATTATTAATAATATGCCATTGGTAACTTCCAGTCAGTGTAAGTTTTAAATATAGTCATTGTAGTTTTACTTGCTCTAATGGTCGAATCTGCATTTTTTAATGCCCGAGGCATTGGTGAGTAATGATACAAGTAATTTTATTGATACTATCTATAAACTTAATATTGGTTTGTAAATCTGGCTTAAATTTTAAATAGCCATTTGCTTTAAAAACTTGCTATCTGTAGGCCCTTCCAATATACCTTGACAAGATGTTCAATCAGTATGTTGCCATCATTCTCTCTGTGACATTCGTTCTATTTTTTGGGGAGGTATGTAATGCTACGGCATTCATATTTCTGTGGTTAAGCTTCAATATTTGTACCCCTTGAATATTATGAGTTTTCAATCTCCTGAATTTCAGGTTATACCACAAGCAATTTGTACTAGGTATGGTCTTGCTGTAGGTGCCAACTTCGTATGGCTTGTCCGAATTTTGATGATAATCTGTTATCCGATTGCTTATCCCATTGGAAAGGTGATTCATCCGCCAGAGGTTGAAAAACCAGCCTATCTAGTGTATTAACTGTTAATGTGCTTGATTCATTCATTAATCTGGAATAAATCTATTCCTTCCCATTGGTTTGTTTGAACAAAATAATGTGATTGAAATTAGGATAACGAAGCAGAAATAAAGAGAGTACAACATCTCAGTGTTTTCAGGAAACAACAAGAATTAAAAGTAGATGTCGTGTGATGCATAATATACACAGATTGAGCTCTTGTATGACTTCTTTTTCTGGTGACAAATTTATTTGCCTTGCTTGGTTTAGTAGAACGCTTAAGTGTGTTGGCTAATAAGGCATGTGTTTGATTTCTTCAGACATATGACTCTTTAAACACTGATGTCAACTCGGCTGCCTTAGTTGAGGTTTTACCATTAACGTGTAAAATAATATTGACAGTTGATTTGACTGACTGAAGTTTGCTGTTAACCTAGGAATACTTCTTATATTTCAAACAAACTGAAAAAACACCTAATATTTGTATCTCTTAATGTGTGTGAAGATAGAAGTCCTCTTATTGTCTTTGTACCCAATAAGATAGTGAATTTTATTTTAATCATGCCTACAAAAGTTTGTTTTTCTCATTAAATATTTGTTCCAGATTTTGGACTCTCTATTGGGACATAATGAAGCTCTGTTTAGGCGCGCTCAGTTGAAAGCTCTTGTCTCCATTCACAGTCAAGAGGTAATGTCAAGAAATGCTATCTCCATTTTATATCTTGACAATTGTACCACAAGGTCTATTAATTATAGTGTTATTAAGATTGTTGAAGCTACCCAAACATTACTGGTATAAGTCCTGGCATTTGATTTATTAAAGTTGAATCTTCTAGGCTGGGAAAGGTGGAGAACTTACACATGATGAGACAACAATTATTAGTGGAGCACTAGATTTGACTGAAAAGGTAAGCACTTCAATCAAACAACCAAGTTGAACATTGTTCATGTTATTATCTTTCCATCAAATAGCAATCCAAAACAATTTTCAAATATGATCGTTAATCCGGCCATATTTTAAAATTTCTCAGCTTTTTGACTTTTGACTTTGGTCACAAATTGATGATGATGATGGTCAAAACATTTGGTAGTTACTTCATGAACCTCGTGACTGCTAGCTACTGACTTCTTCTTTGGAGCATTAGGAAGAGGGTCATAAATGAAAGAGGGGCAGGGGCATAATTGTCAACTTTTCTTTTATGGTGCCTTTCTTCTTTTCATTTCTCTTTTTTATGAGGGTTGTTAGGCCCCCTATAAATCTTATAGCAAAAATCATGCACTTCCAAATTTTGTTTTCCTCAAAATACATTGTCATATACTTGACTTTTCTCTGTTTTGCCATTTTACTTTGTTTTTTAAAAATAAGCAATATACTTCTCAATTTCTTTTCTTGTAGTTAAGCAATTCTTACTCATTTGTCTTTTCTATTTTTGTCTTTGAATAGACTGCCGAGGAGGCTATGACACCTATTGAGTCAACGTTTTCTTTGGATGTTGATTCGAAATTGGATTGGTAAGTTCCTCGATGCCTCTACCTCTATAATATTGTCCACTTTGGAGTCATCCTAGGGCTGTGCCTTTGTTTATCTTCATCGTGTCTGTTGATTTGAAATTGACTCATGTATTATTATTCTTAATATATTCTTTGCTAAAATTTAAAATACTCCTTGTATAAATTTATATCCTAGTGGAGGTTGTCCTGTTAGTAATGTTGTTTTCTATCCAATGTTGGTTATTGATTGCTGTTATTTCCATCATTATTATTGTTGTTATTTCTATTACAATTGTTGAAAAAATAGAGCTTAGAAGGGGGAAGTAGGGGAGACTAGAGAGAATCAGGAAAAACTTTGATATATTATTGAATGAAATCAAACAGTTGAATTCTACAAAAGACTTAATGTTTGTATTTTATTTGTATAGAACTACTAAGAAATACAAATATTCTAATACCCTTAACTTTAAGTGCAAGACAAACAAACCCATAATATAACCTAAACCTAATTATTAATATTATTCTCTAACACTCCCCCTTAAAGCTTATAAAGTTTAAGCTTGTTATATAAATTTGAACTCCTAAAATTAAAATGCAATAAAACATTCATAAACTTGATAAATTTAGAACTTCACAAACAACTTGTAAACAACTCCTTTTGAATGCAAACATTCACAAGCCCTAGAGAAGAAATAAAACTTAGGGAGAAATAGCTTCTATAGGTCTTCTGCTAGCTTCCTTGAACTGCTCCTTCAACTTTCTAACCAAAAATACTAACACCTATGGTTGGACACACAGCTGCTGGAAGTCTTCTCAACTTCCTAGCCAAAAGTCAAAATCACCAGCACCTATGGTTGGACATAACTTCCAAAAGTCTTCTCAACTTTTTAGCTAAAAACACAAACACTTATGGTTGAACACAACTTCCATAAGTATCCTCAACTTCCTAGCTAAAAACACCAACACCTATAGTTGGACATAACTTCCATAAGTCTTCTCAACTTCCTAGCCAAAAACACCAACACTTATGGTTGGACAAAGCATCCAGCAGTCTTCTCAACTCCTTAGCCAGAAACACCAAATCCAAATTGGCTTGCTCAGACCAGACATGAACAGAACCAAAACCAGCCTCACATTGCATTAAACAACTCCAAGCCATAAAAACAAAGATGTCCAGAACAGTAATAAATCAGGCAAAATAACAAAAAAATTACAGAACCTTGTAATTAAATCAATCAACCTTCGGAGTCCATAGGCAAACCAACAAAAATCCCACCATAAAGCATCAAAATCCACCAGAAAATGAGAAACTAGAGACTGAATCAACCAAAACTGCAACAATGAGAAATATCCCCATCAATTCATCTCCGGTCACCATTGTTGCTGGAAAATCTGAATGCATTCTACCTATGAACTACCACAAATATCTGCCACCTAAATAGCAAATGTAAATGGACAAATCTCCACACATTTTCCAGTGAGAGAAGCTTGAAAGTGTGCTGGCTTGCTAAAACAAAGCTGTGAAAGTGAGACTGAGATTATTTTTAGTCCAAATAAAGGACTTTCGCACTGTAGGAAGACAAAAGAAACATGAATGAGGGAAAAACTTATGGTAATGGAGAAGGAATGGTTGAACAAGGGAAACCAAATAAAATTATAAGTAGAAAACCCAAAATTATTTACAGC
The DNA here is from genome assembly GCA_020226215.1 of Sindora glabra. NCBI lineage: Eukaryota > Viridiplantae > Streptophyta > Magnoliopsida > Fabales > Fabaceae > Sindora > Sindora glabra. The sequence goes on along the minus strand of CM035232.1, from coordinate 38,938,754 downwards.
GGCAACACAACTTTCTCTTGGGTCAGTGGAGACATGACACCCAATAGGCTCAAGGCAGATAATATCTTGCTTTGATAACCATGTTGAAAAAATAATTAGAGCATAGAAGGGAGAAGTAGGGAGAGACTCAGAAGAGTCAGAAAAAACTTTGATACTGCTTGGCTTTCAATTTGCCTCTGACCATCAAATGAAATATGAATAACCTGTCCTCCCCTCTTTGAAACACAGGGTGCTTTTGGTTGTTCTGTCGGTGCTTGAAACAATTTTGTCTTCTCCATATTACTCTGGTTTTGGAGGGGAAGAAGTAGAGAGAGGCTACATAAAATTAAGAGGAGAAAACACAGATATTAAAATTTAATAATAATAGATGAATACTCTCCATAATCCTAATGCTTTCTTTATATAGAGATATTAGGAAACACAAATAAACACAGACTAAGCTCATATAATAACTTAGGCCCATATCATAATCTAATTACTTAATATTACTTTCTCACAAAATTAGATAGTTGAATTCTGCAGAAGATTTAAGCTTAATGTGCCATTTAGATAGAGCTACTAAGAAATATAAATACTTTAATACCTTAATTTTGGATGTAAGACAAGCAAGCCCATAGTATAATGTAAGCTCATAATATAACTGAAACCTATTTATTAATATTACTATCTGACAATAATTATAGTTCCCTTCTGGTATCAAAACAGAAGTTTAGTAAACATTTCATGTGCTGATATGATATCACTTCATCAATTGGGACTGTGATATGATGTGGCTTAACTTTAAATGATTATATAGCACTCTTTTCATTGTATGTTCAAACTTAGAGTATTGCCACTCAGTTGTGCTGTTTAGTCTTATTTATTTACTGTCGATGCTAGCTGGTGCAAAATATATATTATAAAATTTATCACTTGAAACAGACAGAAGGCACAGGCACTTACACAGGTGTTTTCTCTATAAATAGCAAACTTTGTTGAGAAAAAGTCTAGTGCTGGATGGCAGACCGAATAGAACAAATCATAAAAACCAAACTCAGCTGAAAGAATCTGTGTAGGAGATCTTTTAATGAATATAATTGGTCAAAGTAAGATTATAAGAATAAAAATATCAATTTAATAGGTAAATTAATTTTTTTGTCATATTTGTGTCCAAATAGTTTACATGTGGCCTAGCCAATATCCTTCCAAATGAGATATCTAGCGCATTCAGGCAGGCATTCCTGTCAGTAAAACAATTTCCATGACTGGTAAAGGCATCACCCTTGCCACAGAAGACAGAGATTGGTAGAGACCATGTTCTGCAAGTGTTTGATATGTTGATATGCATACAAATGATGGTTAATAGTCAGCAAAAATGGATTAATAATCAGGGACAACTGACAGTAATTGATCTGCAGTTGCGTAACATTGTTGAGTGGCAGAGGGTGGTAATTTTTAGGTTATGCATAGTTGATGAAAAATTTCAATTGTGCTCGTGTTACATTTTTAAGAGGAAATTTTTAGCATCCTCTTTAGTTTTATTTTTTTGTTTCTCATGAAAATATTTTCCACTGCCCCAAATAGTGGATATATGGGAAATGTCAGTTCAGCTATTTATCACAAAACATGTTGGCAATTGCTTGCGTGGCCAGTGTGGATTTCTTGTATCTATTCAACCTTATTCTTTTTTGAACCTTTTATGATGCCATATGTCCAACAGGGAGGCAATGGGAAAAATTCTTGCTCGTGGACATAGCCGAGTTCCTGTGTATTCTGGAAATCCAAAGAATATTATTGGGCTTCTGTTGGTGAGTATCATATCAAAGGAGTTCAGCATTTTGTGTTCTCTCTCTCCCTCCCCCTTCAATGACCTTTTGAAATCTATCTTGCTAACTTTTTCCTTCCTACATAGGTTAAAAGTCTTCTCACTGTACGGCCTGAAACAGAGACCCCTGTCAGTGCTGTTTCTATCCGGAGAATTCCACGGTCTGGTTGTCTTTACTACTGTGATTTCTTTTCATCTTCTTATTGAGAATATGAAATGTCCGGATTTTGTTTAATCATATTTATCTTCAGGGTTCCTGCAGATATGCCTCTTTATGACATACTGAATGAGTTTCAGAAAGGTAGCAGTCATATGGCAGCTGTTGTGAAGGCTAAAGGGAAAGACAAGATGACTCACCCGACCAGTGATGGAGAAAATTTTGGAGAAAACAAAATCAAATGTAGTGATTCGCACCTGACTACTCCATTGCTACAGAAGCGGGAAGGGAAGTCAGAAAGTGCAGTTGTTGACATTGACAAGCCTCCAAGGACTGCAAACAAACCATATGGTGATGCAACCACACATGTTCCCTTTTCAGAGGATATAGAAAATGGTGAAGTGATTGGTATTATCACTTTGGAAGATGTCTTTGAGGAACTTCTGCAGGTATAGTTCTAATCCTTTCAAATTTCTTTACCTTCAGTCCCCCTCCCGCTAGGAGGGGGTCATCTTTTTCTCTCTGAAACTGATTACAATCTCTTTAATGCAGGAGGAGATTGTGGACGAGACAGATGAGTATGTTGATGTACATAAGAGGTAAAAGAAAATGAATTTTAAAACTCAATTTCCAGAGATGGATGAAACTGTCACAATTCTGGATTTGAAGACTGCATTTTATTTTGCAGAATACGTGTGGCTGCAGCTGCTGCTGCTTCGTCTATGGCACGAGCTCCATCAATCCGGAGGTTAACTATACAGAAGGGAGCAGTAAGTGATTTATGGCTTTCTTGTCTATCTTGTTTGGTAAATACAGAACACATTGTTCTACTATTTTTCAGCTGAAACAAGGTTGCATTTTTTGGAGCCCTGGTTTAAATATGGGCACAGCATTTTCAGGATTTTCTGCATGTGTACTTCTAATTTATGATGTGGGTGCATGGCATTGCGTTTTGGGTTTAAAGATATTAAATGGTTGGATTCATATCTCAAGTTGAAACATGATGCTTTCTTTAAGTAAAACACAAGAATTTATGAAAATTTAACCCGTTTAAGAAGATTTGCACATGTCTGTAATAATTACAAATGAATGTTTTAGTGGGGCATTCTGAATCTTTTGTATATATGACAATTAACTTTAACTTTTTGGCTCCATTTGTTTTACCAAAAAACATTTTCTATTGGAAAATATTATTTGTATGTATATTAGAATGGAATGACATACCAATTGTATATTTTGTGATTGAAAAAATGATATCTAGAATTATAATAGCAGAAGAAAGCAAATTTCTCATTGAAATACATGATATTGCATTCTCCAAATTTTTTATATTTAATATTAAACAAATAAATTATTTTTTTCTTATTTTAACATTTTATAATTATATTTTTATGAAAAATGTTTTTTGTCGGAACAAACAAAACCTTTGTTTCCTTTTGGTACTTACGCAAGCATACTGACCTCTTAATTCTGAATGTACCTCTTGGAATTAATGGCATGCATGCTACTGGTACACGATGTGAAAATGTTGAGTATTGAAAGTGAGAAATGTGCTTTTGATGTAATTATTAATTGATAAAATCTCATTTACAGAAGTAATATTTGTCTATGGAGTGATGCTTGCTTACACGACTCCCTCCGTTACAAAGCCTTCAGAAGTCTCATTTTCTATTCTATTGCCTACGTTTGAAACGTGAGTCAGAACTGAAGAATGTCATACATTATGCCTGAAATGTATGTCAATTGCCAAATTCATAAAATGAGACTTCTGACGACTGTGACAGATGGGCTTGTGTAAGAACCTTACTGGTGAAAATAATGTACATTTTGAATGCAAGAAAATATTGACTGCTTTACGGGGTTAGCCATATGGTGCATAGAGCTGTTAAATAGATTTATCTAGTACATTTGTGTACTGGTTTACATGGACCGTTTATAAACAGACTGGATCAAGTCCAGTTCACAAATATTGCAGACTCGTTAAATGGGAATTTTAGCCTTAAAGTTTGCTGATCTTACTTTTTGATTTTTTTAAAAAATGATTTTAAATTTTTAAAAATAAATTTAAATTTAAAATAATAATTGTAAATTTAAAAGTCATATATTTAATATTTTCTTAATTCATACAAATAATTCAAGACTAAATAAATTATAATAAAAAATAGTTTACTTTAAAATTATTAATTTAAAAAGAAAATCATTAATTTGAAGGTGTTGATTTAAAAGATAAAAAATTGAATTTAAGAGTGAGTATTAAATTAAGTGAAGATTTAAGATTTGTGTATTGTATTAATTTAATTTAAAGGTGAAAATGTAAAAAATAAATAAATAAATAAAGAATGTGGATCTATTTGGTCCTATTTGCACAAATCGTGGACCTGACAGATCGAGTCACTTTAAGTTTATATTTAAATGGATTTACTTTTACGAGTCTTAATTCATATTTTTTTATAGCTCGTGGATATATCTGTTTTAACCGCTCTAATGGTGCACCACATTTAGATTGGTGCAGACTTACACCATTTAATCTATGAATGAGCTGGAGATTATCTTAAAAAATAATTATTATAAATTTTCTAACCGAACAAATCTAAATTGTTGATCTATTTGTATAAATTTATACCATTTTATTATTAGTGGTGTACCATAGTAAATTCCGTGCTTTATTTATGCTATATATTGTGTTGGTTTAATAATGTGGATGATTTTATATTAAGAAAAATTTATGGTACACTATAATATTGTTGTGCTGGTACACGATTATCTCAAGGGCTGATATGTCATTATATGACAGGTATTGGGACATAATCAACCTAATGTTGATATTCTAATATATCATAAATTCTTCCTTTGTATTATTCCAAGCCTCAATGTTTTTAGGTGTAAGTCTTAACATGGGAATAAAATATTAGTTCTCATCCAACAAGACAAAAACAAAGATGTTATTGGATATTTTTCTACATTCTGAAAAAATGCATCATTTTTTAAATGCTGGATCAATTGGTGTTTCTTCTTTCTTATCGGGGTTTGAGAATGACTTATCAAGTTGCATGGAATCTTTATATGTAAATTTCCCTGAATTATGCTCAATTTTTTTTTTACCTGGGCCACTTTTGACCATCCAGGGAGGCCAAGTTTTAAAGCCAGGGCAAACCCCAAAGAAATCTGCAGAGGAGGGTTCTACAAAGTCACAAGCAACTTTTGGTGAGCCTAATGTAAATAGGAGATGAGTTTTATTTAAATTTGAGACTTCGTGTTTTGTCCCTATGATGTTAAATGAAAAGGATAGCAGCCTTTTTTTGGATTCATTATTATTGATGTTATTTATTTTCTTTCGGTAATGATAATAAAATCATGTGTTTTCTTTTCTTTTCCTCAATGGAAGCATACTCAGCAAATGCTAATTACAACAATACATTTAAAAATTAAAAGAAAGTGTAAAATTGAAATTATAGTTATATAAAAGATGGTATTGTCATTTCATTTATTTATTTATAACCTTTTTTTTTATAATTGAACAAATTAAATAGTAAAATTGTAATATATGTTAAATAAAAATATAATATATGATCAATTAAAAATTACAATATTTTAAATTTAATTATCAAAATAATAATTAAAAAATTACTTTATCAATTTTTTTGCATTAAATATTTTTTATAATGAATAGAATATATTTTATTTTATATTTAATTATTAAAATATAATTATCAAAATATTTGAATTAAAAATAAAAAATTAACATTATTTTATTATTTATTAATAAAGGATAATATTAAAATATATAATATAATTTTAAGGATAGAGATGTTAAAAAGTTATTTCACAAATGATATGGTACTTATTTTATCACTTCTGTTATATAATGAGTATTCCATCACTTAATAAATTGACATTCCTTAAGTGTGTTTAACGGTTGGACTGGATCAAAGTTTACGTAGGTTAAGTTTATTTAAGCTTGTATTTTTAATAGATCCATTTTAAATGGTTTGGTTCATTTACAAAGCCTGCTAGATTGGTTTACGAATTTATAGATTGAAATTGCTTTTTTAATTTTATTTTATATTTTATTATTTATTACATTTTTTATTTATTATTTCATTTATATAGTTTTAATTTTATTTTTATATTTTTATTTTTATTATGTTTAAATAATTAAGTTTTATTTTTTGACAATTGAATTATGTTTTATGTTGAGTTATGAAGTAAAAATAATTATTAACTTGTCTTCTTTTTATTTAACACAAATACTATTTAAATAATTAATACAATTTTTTTTAAAAAATCTAGATTTGTTTAGGCTTACAGAGCAACCTGATCTATTTTGATTTGTAGCCCACCAAACCAATTCAATTTAAGCCTTTTTTTATAGATTTAATTTTTTTTTAAATTCAATCTATATAAAATTTGTAAACCACATGTATGTTAACTAACCTTAGCATTCCTTAAGGAATAGGCATTTTTATTCCATAATACCTATCAAACAATATTTTTCTATTCCATTCCATCTTATTATTGGATTGTATTTAATGCATTGTGATTTATATTTTTAATTTTAATTCATTTGTTTTAAGACTAAACATACAAAGTAATCTAATAGTAAAATACTTAAGTTCTTATGAGATTAAATTTTCCATGACATTATGCTTTAAAAAAAAAAAAGAAAAAGTTTACTCTACAATAAAATAGAATGTCTTGTTATGCCAAAACTTTCCATGCTTGATTTATAGTAGTTAGGATTAGCATCTATCACGTAGGTGTTTGATGAGTGGACCTAACCAAATCACAATTCATGTGGATTGGATTTGTTTAAAGGTGTATGTTATGGTATCTTTAGAAGAATCCTAGGTTTGGAACTCGGGATATGTGGTAGATTGCTATTAATCCACATGTCAAATGATACAAAAAAATAAAGAATTTTAATTATGAAAATCACTTAAGCAAATTGCAAAAATGGCCCCATGTGACATAAATTATTTTGCCAAGTCTTGTCTCTTCCTTCTCAGCAAGGATAGCTAATTTTGCTTGTATAGAAGTATGGTGATTTAGGAAGGAAGAGAGCATTTTGTATCCAAACCTTTCCATGGCAACCTTTTCCTCTGTGCTACCATGGCTGACAAACAGACTCAAACTTGAATTAGAAACAAATTGCAAGACAAAAGTGTGGAATTGAAATGAACAAGAGGCAAAAAGGACAAAATTCATTGCATAGCAATTGCAACACAGACAATTGAGGGGCAGAAAAGTCAAATGATGAATTTGGATAGCAACGCCACAAGTAACAGCAAATGAGTTTACAGTACCAAAAGTAAAATGAAGAACAAAACCAAATGGCGCAATTGATTAGCATTGACTCAATTTAATTTAGTAGAATTTCAAATGAAAATCAATACCAATAGAATTGATGAAAATTAAAAGTTACAACACATTGGAAATTCAAGGATAGCTCAGAATCAACAACTTGAAAAATTGTAGAACAACAAAACATATAAAAAAATTGCAATTTTAGACAGAACAAACCGAAAGAATTGAATTAGCTACAAACAAAACCAACTACGAATCATAAAGGGAAGGAAAAAATGTTCAAATTGGTGCGAAATTCACAAGCAACAGTGTTACACCTAACTTTATGCACAAATTCCAGAACAAATAAATCAAGAGCAATAAAATGATTTATTAGGTAGGAATGACGACGACACTATAAGTTGCTTTTTCTTTTGTGGAAATTACGAATTGATGGTTTTGATCAGTCTCATTACCTCAAAAACATATTTTGGATGGGTATCGTCGCTGCTTGCTTGGCAATGTCGTGGAGTAGACCAATCTTATGGGTTGGATTAGAAATTTTTATTAATTTCTATATCATTTCACAAATTTGCCCTATTAGAAACAATTAAATTTTTAATTAAAGGCTATGATTACATATGAGAGATCAAACACTTCTTATTTCATTATATCACCCTGTGTACTAAACCTTAAGGTACTTTAGAATTTTCCTTCTTTAAATTCATTTTCAATTAGGTTTACTAAAAAGTGGTTTGATATGATCAATTAACCTACTTTTTTCATTTTCATGTTTTAAGTTTATTGTTGGTTTATTTTTTTATTTTTTTATATTTATTACTTGTCTATTAATTTTATTTTTTGTTATATTTAATCATTTTGAGTAATTTAATTTATTTTTTTAATAATTAAATTGTATTTTAAATTAGGTTGTGTAAAGTTAGTTAGTGAATTATCCTTTTTTTTTCCATGAAAGTACTATTTAAACTATATATATATATATATATATATATATATATATATATATAGTTTAACTCGCGTAAAATTTGTTTAGTTTGTTGGGCAAAACCTGATCTAAATCTTCTTAGTTTAACTCGCGTAAAATTTGTAAATCATAAACTCATTAAACGCCCTAATCAGCTGTAGTCAGTTTGACTCTGGTGGTATGTTTCTACATGTGAGTTGATCGCAAACAATGTAAACTCGCTTTCAATTTATGTGGATTGGGTCTGTTTAAATTCATTTTCAATTGGGTCGACTAAAAAGGGGTTTAATCCAATTAGTTGTCTTGCTTTTTTTATTTTTATGTTTTAAATTTTACTGTTTGTGTATTTTTTATATTTTATATTTATTTATTTAATGTCATATTTAACTATTTTTAATAATTGAATTTAATTTTTTAATAATTGAATTGTGTTTAAAATTAAGTTGTGTGAAGTTAGTTAGTCAATTATCGTTTTTTGAAATAAAAGTATTATTTAAACTATTAAATATAAAAAAACAAAAAAAGGACTACAGATTGACCTGTATCCGTCTGGACTCTGCTTGTTTAGTCTGTTGGGCAAAGGCTAAAATACCAAATTACGCAAATTTTTAAAACAATTTACCGTTTTACGGCGGGTTGGAAACATATTACCAGAATACGCAGGGCGCCATTCAAATTGGCGCCCCTGGGGGTTGGAGGCGCCATTCAAAGTGGCGCCCTCCCCTTGGAGGCGCCATTTGAGGTGGCGCCCTCCCTCCTGGGAGGCGCCATTTGAGTAGGCGCCCTCCGGAGGGAGGCGCCATTTTGACTGGCGCCCTCCGTAGGGCGCCTTTAAGTTTGAATTTTGAAATTCAAAGGGAGGCGCCATTTCATCAGGCGCCTCCCCCCTATTTATACCCATCCCCTCCCCCAAACCCTTCATTTCATCGCAGCCTCCCTCATCGCAGCCTCCCTCCTCCTCTCGCAGCCTCCCTCCTCCTCCAAACCCTTTATTTTATCGCAGCCTCCCTCCTCCTCCAATATCGCAGCAGCAGCCTCCCTCCTCCTCCAAACCTTCGGTCACATTTTCGCAGCAGCCTCCTCTTCGTCGCTTGCATTTTCGCAGCAGCCTCCTCTCTCAAACCCTCAGAAGCCATTTTGCAGGTCTGCTTTTCTTTTTCGTTCATCAGTCATCATCCATTCTTATTTTTGTACATTGCATTCAGAATCATTTTTTGCTTTGGAGCAAATCTGATCCTAGTCAACTCTCATTTGGTTAGTATATTTGTAATTTTTATTATTATATCATATATTTTTTTAGATTAATTATTATAATTTATGATTTGAAGTGATGATTAAAGTGTTAGGAATAGATTTCTGTTATAATTTATAAATTTTATTTATTTAAGTTTTAATATTTTTTATATTTATATTATAATATTTATTTTATGTTAATATTATGATTTATAATATGAAATGGTGATCTTGGATTTAGAAAAGATTTATATAAATTTATATGATATGTGATAGTTTATATTTTTTATTGATTGATATTTTTATATAATTTCTGTATGTATATTATAATTTATATTTCATGTTGGTTATTATGATTTACGATGGGAAATAATGATCTACGATTTAGAAAAAAATTATATAAATATATGTGATTTGTGATAATTTATAATTTTTATAATATTTATTTAATATTAATTATTATGATATATGATGTGAAGTGGTGATCTAGGTTTTAGAAAAAATTTATACAAATTTATATGATATGTGTTAGTTTATATTTTTCACTGGATAATATTTTTATAATTTTTGTATGTATATTATAATTGATATTTCATGTTGATTATTATGATTTATGATGGGAAACGATGGTCTAGGATTTAGGAAAAAATTTTATAAATATAGGTGATCTGTGATAGTTTGTGATTTTTATTGGTTAGTGTTTGTAGATTTTTTACATTTATATTATAATTTTTAATTTATTTTGATTATTATGGCTTATAATGTGAAGTGATGATCTAAGATTTAGAAAATATTGAAAGTTTAACATATTATATTTATTAGAAAACTAACATGTTATTGATAATATTTTTTTTACAATCATTAATTATATTTTAAACTTTATGATAATATCTTAAGTTTTTATTAATGATACTTTTTAAATAGTATATTTTAAGTTTAAAATACATCAACTTAAAGTTTTCGGAGGGTTTACAGTCCGTACATAATTTATTTTTCATTTCATGTACCTTGCAGATGATTTTCCTTTTTATTTCTTCAATGATTGTATTAAAAGTTGAAATAGAAAATATTGAATAATATTAATTTTATATAATATTATATTTTTTATGCGTCAAGTTATTTTTAATGATCAAATATGTTTTTTTTTAGGAATTCATGTTATGGAAAACGCTGACTGAAATAACTAATTATATATTTTAGTTTCAATGAGATGAGTTAGGAATAAAAATTAGGTATTTTTTAACATTCATTAATATTTTATTGATATAAAAATTCGAACAATATATTTTAAATTGAATATACATCAATAAAATACTTTATATAATATTATTTTTCCCTTTAATATTATCCTACAAAATAAATTTATTTTAGCGTGATTGTTGCATAATTTTATAATTGATACAATAACATCTAATAACTTTTACTTATAGATTGAAATTATTAAATTATCTAACAAATTTTTCTTTCATGCAGAGGTTTTTTTCTATTTGCTTCTCCGAATACTCACCGGTTAGTATTTTTAGGAATTTTATGCTTATACTATAATGTTTATATAGTCATAGTGAAGATATTTTTTATTTCGGTAGAGATATTTATTTAGAATATTATGATATTAATAATATAGAATTATTTATTTTATTTTGTTTGTTATGATTGATTATCTGAAATTATGATTTAAGATGTGAAGTTATGATTTATGAAAATGTCGTAGGACTTTATATGTAATGTGATAGGTGTGCTATTAAAATAATAACAAACGAGATAAAGAAGGATGTCGTAATATAAGTCTTACGACCTAGGGGAAAGCCATATTAAGAGAACTGGATCATGTGAGACCTTAATGTATCATAAGAGAGGTACTAAAAAAGCTCCTGGGAAATGTGAATGTAACCAAAAGCCTTGAAAAAGTAGGATACTGTTATTACAAATTTAGATTTTTTTGCATTTAAATAGTAGATATTGTAGATGGAAGAGTAGTAAACGTACCCGAAAAAAATATAGGTATCCTTGATTTATTTAGGAAGAACTAAGATATATATGGAGGTAACAAATAATAATGTGTACATACTTTTGGTTGCTATTTCGTAGTAGGTGGGAACGGAGAAAAAAAGTCGTAAAAGTGGACAAATAGTGTATTTGATTAGCTAACTAATTTAATTAGTATAATTTGTGTAAAATCACTAAGAAAAAATGATGATTGAAAGAGATAAACAAAACCATAGGTAAAATTATATAGTCAAATTTTATATTAGTTTAGAAAAAAAAATAACCTTAGATTGGTCGAAGAAAATAATCCTGTTATTTCATAGAATTAATAGAATACCTTGCAAAATAGTAACACACCGCGTTCATTTTTAATTATAGTATTAAATACTAGTATACTTATTTATGAGAACAAAATTTGTATATGAGACTACTTCTCCATGTGGGGGTGCAACGAGTATTGTGCAGCTAAGAGTAAGAAGATGAAGAAAAGTTTAATTGCGTTTATATATTCAAATGGTACAATTGTTGAGGGGGATGCGGGGATAATGTACGATGGACCTCCCCCAAAGGCATTGAAATTACGAGGTTGCAACAGTATGGATGCTTTGCGGGAGAGAATTCATGCTCGACTGAAGCTTCACGAAGATCAAGCTGTGGGGAAGATTGTTTACAGGTTTCCACAACATCAAACAGAGGCTCAGTACATGGCATACGAATTGGATGACGATGAAGACTTGGTATGCGCGATAGCAAGCTACGAACAACATCCGACGATGACAGCCATGGAATTGTACGTGGACGTGATCACATCCGAGTTGCGCACTGCCAACCTTCGTTTTGATGAAAGAGTTCCAAGAACTGCACCGCCCGTGGATCCAGCAGTTTATGTTAGCACTGGTTGTTCGATGGTGGGGGAAGGCCGTCCTTACACAGATGGATTTGAGTTCCACATTTCTGATAGTCATACTCCTGCGCTGGACTCATCTGTTGCAAGTGTTACCCCGGTAAATGCACCCCAAACCTTGGTAGGTTCATCCCGTGCCTTGCCGGTCGTTCAAGAAGAATCTATCGATCCCGTATTGCTGGATGCCCACCTAGAGTCTGGTTTTGAAGACGATGAGGTGTCCTGCAGTAGCAGCGACGATCATGACACAAATGACGATGAACGTGCGGCAACAAATGCAGACAGTGTACCAACGCGGTGTGTGAGGGGTGGTAATGCTGCACAAACATCATATGGTGTCCCCCAGGCTGCTGTCTTCTCTGACATTGATTGGGATACGATACGGAAGCCAAATGAATTTCCGGAAATCGTGAAGCCAACCTATGATTACGACATGGAGGACTTGGAGGTTAGGCAAGAGTTCGATTGCAAGGAGGCTTTAATCGCTGCAGCCAAGCATTACCACATCAGAAGGCACCACAGTTATTACGTGGAGGAGTCGGATACCAGAAGATTATCATTGAAGTGTGATAAATTTGGGGACCAATGCAATTTCCACCTCAGAGCGGTGAAACTGAAGAATTGTAACACTTGGACCATAACTAGACTTTCAGGGCCCCACACATGTGTTAATGCTAGATTGACACAGGACCACAAGTCTCTGGATTCCGAGTATATCAGTTCCCTGATCCTGGAGATGGTTAAAATGAAGCAAGACGTTCCCATCTCGCTTATACAAGAGAGGGTGGAAGGCATGTACGGATACAAGATTTCGTACAGAAAAGCATGGAAGGCGAAACAAAAGGCAATTGTGAAGGTGCACGGTGATTGGGACAAATCGTATGAAGTGCTCCCCAAATGGTTGGACATTTTAGGCTACTGTGACCAGGCGCTGTTCAAGTTAGAGTCCCACGAATTTGTCACAGCTGATAACCGTGTCGATCCGCAGAAACATGTTTTCAACCGAGTTTTCTAGACATTCAAGCCATGCATTGCAGCGTTTCCTTACTGCAAGCAATTCATACAAGTTGATGGCACGCATCTATATGGCAAGTTCAGGGGCGTGCTACTGATTGCTGCAACTCAGGACGGTAACAAATGCCCCGTTCCTCTTGCCTTTGCCATTGTTGACAGGGAGAACTATGAGAATTGGAGTTGGTTTTTGGCATTACTGCGGGTCAATGTCACGAACAAGCAAGGAATATGCTTGATATCAGATCGACACCGAGCTATAAAGGATGCTGTAGCCACCGAAGGCCTGGGATGGCAGCCTCCTTATGCTTATCACCGGTATTGTATCAGACACATAGCCAGCAACGTTCGCAAGAAGTGCAGGGATGACAGTGTGAGGAAAGCTGTCCTCAAGATTGGTATGTGTTAGTGCAGGCATTTCTTTATTGAGCGTTTCATTTATAAATCTGTGCACCCAGTTGTTCATTTTAGTTAACCTATTTGTCTCTTTCTATTCAGCGTACGAGCCCAGTTGGGGAAAGGCCATGGAGAGATTGGACAATCTTAGCAAAGTCAATGAGGAGATCCATAAGAAGTTGATCGGTATTCCGAACGAGAAGTGAATGCTCGCTTATGACGAAGGCAGAAGATATGGTCATATGACGACTAACATTGTAGAGTGCATCAATGGCCTCTTCAAAGGACTAAGGAAGCTGCCAATCACAGGCCTTGTCCAACAAACATATTATAGATGCGTCAAGTACTTTGTGGAAAGGGCAAAAGAAGCGCACGCTGACCTACAACAAGGACACAGATACGCAAGCAGATTCAGACAGGAGCTTGCGACTATCCAGTCATGTGCGACTTCTTACCACGTTCGTGCTTACAATAGAGAAGGGACTAGGTTTGAGGTGGTGGAGGGCCCTGATTTGGCTAGTGGCTCATGTGGAAAGGTCGTCCAGGTGTTATTAGACAAAGGGCAATGTGAATGTGGACAATTCCAAGCATATAGGTATCCTTGCGCTCATATTATTGCTGCTTGTGCCTCAATCAACATATCGTGGGAACCATATGTCGATGCTGTATACAGGCTTGACACGCTGCTCAATTGTTACAAATCTGAGTGGTGGCCTATTGGGGATTGGTCGCAGTGGAATAACCTACCACCATTCCCTGTCCTAGTTCCAAATTATGGAAGATTACGTGCAAGGGGACGACCAAAGGCGACCAGAATCAGAAATGAGATGGATTGGCCTCAGGAGAGCGGTGTAAAGCAAAAATGTAGTCATTGTAAGATGGAAGGGCATAATCGTAGGCGTTGCCCACTGCTTCATGGGGACGAAGGCCCTTCTACACCGTGATTTTTACTATTTACTTTCGCATGTATGCTTTAAAGTATGTTAACCAATGTCATAAGTGTAGCGGTTGCACACTATATTTTATTTTTTACGGTTGTAAATTTGCACATCATTATGTATATAAGGGTTACCCCATTACTGGTAATGTGAAATTTTTTATCACCTGTCATTTTATGATATTATTTATATATATTGCACCTTTAATTTAAGACAGTTTATGATATTATTTTTTAATACCTTAAGGTTGTGCTTAAATTGGACAACACCTGTAAGCTTGTGTGTGTTTAAATTTCATTCTTATGCAATGCTTGTTGTGGCAGATGGCATCCACATCCCGACGCGTTGATCCTGGACCACGCGATCCTTCTCTGCTGACCGCTCAGGCCTCACACATATCCCAGTCGGTTTGGACAGGCCATGTATGGAAATAGCTACACCCTAATTAACCTGAGTATTTACTGTTTCTGAATTGTCAGACGTTATAGTTGGTGTTGTTTTTTCTTTTGCAGCCTGACCGTGTGCTTAGGATTCGCCGAGCTCATCACTACCATCACCAGCCGCCGCCGGAGATGATTGTCCCCTTTCTGCGAGAGGCAGGCTTTTACGGCTTGGCGATGTGTGAGTTTGTGTCGATCGACCATCAGTTGATCAGTGCTCTTGTGGAGAGGTGGCGGCCGGAGACGCACACCTTTCACATGCCGCAGGGAGAGACGACTATTACCCTGCAGGATGTTGCCTTTCAGCTCGGCCTACCCATTGACGGTCGAGTAGTGACGGGGCCCACTGTGTGGGGATGGGGAGGCCTGATAGAGGAGTACTTGGGACTCCAGTTACCGGTGGATGAGAATGTCATCCGAGGGGGGCGACTGAGGATGAGTTGGTTGGAGAGGCATTTCACTCATCTTCCAGATGATGCAGATGAGGTGACAGTGCAGAGATTCGCCCGAGCTTACATTTTACGACTCATTGGTGGGACGTTATTTCCGGACCATTCCGGCACATACGTCCACCTCATGCACTTACCCTTGATCGCACACCTACACGAGGCTGGGACGTACAGTTGGGGGTCCGCTTGCCTGGCATACCTGTACAGAGAGCTCTGCAAGGCCACCGCACCGGATTACAGAGAGATAGGAGGTTGTTGCCTACTACTGCAGCTCTGGGCTTAGGATAGATTTCCCACTATCGCTCCCGCGATAGCTATTTCAGACATACCAGAGGGGGATGCAGGGATTGGCCCCTTAGTGCGCAGGTTAGAAAATATTTCAACTTTCACTTATAATTAAGTTTGCTACGCAGTTGCCTAACTTTGTTATTGAACTTGACAGGTGGCACTATCAGAAGACGTTCCAGGATAGTCCGGCACACAGCCTACCCCATTACAGATACGTGCTGGACCGGCTTCGACTTGACCAGGTACGCAGGGGGGTTTTACAATCATTAATTTCAAGGCTTTGTCCAATCCACAATCGTATTTAAATCACATGATAAAATTGTAACTTCAGATCGTCTGGATCCCGTACACTGAGGAGGTCATCGCATCACTGCCTCAGTACTGCTTTGACGGGAGCGACACTTGGATAGCAGTGGTGCCGCTCATTCACTTCCAGATTGTCGAGTGGCACCAGCCTGATAGGGTTTTGCGGCAGTTTGGACTCTGCCAGGCCATTCCAGAGCCACCGAAGCAGGTGGTGGAGGTCCACTGCCTTCACTTGTCCGGTCGGCATGACGAGGAGTGGCACATCCGCCATCAGCCGTATATTGCACTCTGGGATATCCGGCGAGACTTGTGCGTTACTGCCGAGCCGACGACACGCCTAGTTCTGGGACCACGTTCCGATTACATGACATGGTACAGACGGGTTACCAGACGATGTATTACACCTGTCGAGGGAGCGCTTGACCTTGTGGTAATTTTGCGTGCTAGTTTTTTGTATCTGATTTTCTTTAAATGCATTAGTATTATAACTAACTTTAATGTCAAAAATTTGCGCAGGTAGATGAGGTTTCTTCACTACAGGACTTCACTACCCCTGAGGGGCAGACTATGTTCACATTCGATGCGCTTAGGTCAGCGACGGAGTCCATCCTTCATGCGATTCAGCAGGTTGATCATGTCATCATTGACTCACATGCGGAGCCAGCTCCCCAGGCCCATCACATCCCAGACCCTCCGGAGGGTGACCATGATCAGCTTCGCTCTCGCCGACGACGTCGCACTGCTCCACAGCATACGTCGCAGGCTGATGTTCCGTCCGCTTCGACAGTGCAGCAGATTCCACCTTCGACTGCCCAGGAGACCATGACGATGATGCCTGATTTTACTGCTCCATCTCATTTGCACCCTACTGCACCTGATGATCCTTCATCCTCCACCACGTTCCCGGCCGTACTGTTTAGGCCGTCGTCACCCCAGATGTACCAACTCCCTCCTGGTGTTCCATCCTCATTCCAGGCATTTCCACATGCACCAGGAGTTTCATCTGCATTCTATGCCTTCCCTTCTGATGATGCTGGTCCAACGCAGCCATATCGTCCTGTATTTGACTGACATACTCAGGATCAGGGATTAGCGCATGGTGGCATGATGACAGACCACTCAGAGCTTGTAGATAGCGGTAGAGGTGGAGGCAGGGCGGGAGCCAGGGGTAGAGGCAGAGCAGGAGCTGGAGGCAGAGCAGACACAGACACCGGGGATGTGACTCCCGAGCCTGCGCAGAGGGTTAGTAGATACGGCCGCCACATTACCGATCCTGGATGTGGGACTGGACATCACTTGCGTAGACATTAGCTTTCTTTTCTATCTCGTTTATATATTTGTATATTTGTGTACATTTATCTTACTACTTTATTACCAGACATCAACATTTAGGATGACTTTACTACTTTATTGTCAAACGTCAACATTTAGGATGCTTCTAATTACTACCACTTTTTTAATTGCTTGCGCAGGAATAATTACAAATAATAATAAATCACGAAGATCATTGCAATATTTAATTTTATTTAAAAAATGATGATAAGGACATCTTCCACATATAATAACTAATATTATTAATTATCATATTTTCACAACTATTATAAATATCTACTTGGTTAAAATACCAAAATACGTTTACTTCATAAACTATTTTTTGTTTTACCGCAATTTTGAAACTATTTACCAAAATACGCAGGGGGCGAGCTGAAGGCGCCTTCTAACATGGCGCCTTTGCTGTAGCAAATTTCGCTGGGGAGGCGCTATTTCACCTGGCGCCTACCCAGCAAACTTAGGTTTACAACTTATGGAGCTGGGAGGCGCCAAGTGAAATGGCGCCTCCACAGTCCCATTTTATAAATTAATTAAGTTTAATAAAATTATATATTTATTTATATAATTTTAATTTTATTATAATTATATCTTAATTTTTACGACTAATATAGATAAATAATATCATAAAATGTAATTAATTAAATTTTAAAAATCATAATTTCGTTCTAATTATGATAAAATTAAAATTATATAAATAAATATATAAATTTATAAAACTTAAATAATTTATAAAATGGGGCTGTGGAGGCGCCATGTCACTTGGCGCCTCCCAGGCCCATAAGTTATAAAAAAAAGTTTGTTGGGTAGGCGCCAGGTGAAATAGCGCCTCCCAGCCCGCGCAGTAAAATTCGTTGTAGCGAATGCGACATATTGAAAGGCGCCTTCAACGGCGCCCTGCGTAATTTGGTAAATAGTTTCAAAACTACGGTGAAGCGCAAAATAATTTATGAAATAAACGTATTAGCCTATTTTAACCTATCTATTCTTTTTTTATTTATCGTCTGCAAGTAAATAAATAATATTAATTATCATACTTTCACAAAAATTCATGTCTCTAGGGTGCACGGTCAACACAGTCGTTGCCTAATTAATTTAGAAACGAGGAACGAGGGTGCCATGGGCCAAAAGTGTCATATTGCCTGTCGTTCCTTCCCTTCAGCGCGAACGATGCCATTTCGTCTAGCGTACATCTACACGTCATTTGGCGTCTCTCCATCACTGTTTGTATCTTCTGTGCTTATTTCGATAAAATGTTTCGAGCGAACGATGAAACGAATAATAATTTCTTAAAAAATAATTCATCGGTACTTTTCACTCTCATTGCCAAAATATTTTATCATTCTGATGAAATAAAAAATATCTAATTCATGTTATAATTCTGATTTAATTACAAAATGAAAAGATTATTGAAACAAAATAATCAGATTTTTTTCAATTTTTAACTATCTTCAACCTCGCCAGTTTGCATTCATTCTGTCATAAAATAAACAAAATTTTATTCAAATAAATAAAAATGGACAAGCATATTATTGGAATAAATATAAAATAAGAAAAATATATTTATTACATTATATTTCTTTTCATTTTTAGCTATCTTCAACTTTGTATATAAAGAATATTTTATTATACTCAATAAATTTACTTATGTGTAATAACATATTAAATAATGACTTGTAATAATATAATTCCAAGCATTAGAAGTTTATAATTTCAAAATTTGATAAAAATTAGCTGTTATTACGTAAAATTTTGAGAGACATTAATATTTAATTATTTACTAAATATTTATTATTAGATATCAAAGTGGAGTTAACATATTTTTATATGACATCAAATATAATTATAAAATAAGTAATTTATTTTCAAAAATTTATTTTCAGTTACAATCATATATTATTTATTTTTATAATTTTTATTTTCAAATTATATCAACATTAATTAATTTCAAAAGGAAAAAAATGGAAAAATCTGAGCGAGGGCGCCACCTTGAATGGCGCCCTCAGAGCGCCAAAGGCGCCATCCTGGATGGCGTCTCCGCCCATGAAGCGCCACACCAAATGGCGCCTCCCGCCATCGTGCGTAACCCGGTAATATGTTTCGAAAAAACAGTAAATCGGTAATAAGTTTTGTAAAAAACATTATTTTGGTATTTTAGCCGTTGGGCAAAACCTGATCTAAATCTTCTTAGTTTAACTTGCATAAAATTCGTAAATTATAAACTCGTTAAGCATCTTAATTAGACGTAGTCAGTTTGGCTATGGTGGCATGTTTCTACATGTGAATTGATTGTAAGCAATATAAAATTATATTGTTTTTGGTCTAAACCAGCTGATATTTGGCAGGATTCATTGGGTGCGTGACTAATGTGAATCAAATCAAGGTTGGAGCTAATGTAGGGACAAGCTTTTATGAATTTATATATTTTATTTATAAGATTCAAATTTAAAATCTTGTTTAAAGGATATTGAATTTCTTGCTATTCAAACTAATAGGTGGATAACAATGTAAAATTACAAATAACATTAAACATGGCTTTTTGCATATGATTTTCGAGTCAAGTGTAATTAGATAGCAATGTTAAAGGGTTACTTCTGCGTTTTTGTAAGCAAAGTAGAATTGCCTCAATAATGAATAAATGTAGATGCATACTTGTGAAAGGTAAATGTGTACTATAAATTCTAGTACACATTTATAAACAAATAAAATCTTTTAATAAAAAATATTTTTGACAAACAAAGGGAGCCTTAACGTCACATATGGAAACCAAAAACTTAAAACTTCAAATGTTTTGAAAACTGTTTGGGGGGAAAAGGAAGAAAGCTTTATGTTTTAGAGCTAGTTATCTTAACCCTTGGCATGTGGGTTTCACCACTCTATGATCCAATTTGAAAAAGTTATTTCCATATAAGATTTATATTCGCTACATATCGGCATATATATATATATATATATATATATATATATATATATATATATATATAAGGATAATTTGAAACCTAAATTGCAAGTAACCAATTCTAAAATTTTAAAATACAAATAATTATTAAAAAAGTAAATTTATAAAAATTAATAATTAATTTAACTTTTATTTTAAGAAATTTATTTCGATGATGGAATGATCATTGGTTAAGATTGCTTCTCGACCGCCTGACTTTAATTATTATTATATTTTTTTGGTTGAAAGTGACCAATTATTAAATTTAATCAATTATTTCAGTTTTGGTCAGTTAAAATCAATTATCAAAATCTAAATAAATCATAGTACTATAATATTATATATCATTATGAATTTAATAATTAAAATTCGCTTAAAAATACATGCTAACTATAATTTTATGAAGCATGAACCTTGATTTAAATACAATATGATAGCAATACTTAAACATTCATATATATATATATATATATATATATATATATATATATAAAGCCTTACAACAAAGATAATAAAAAAATTATAAAGCAATAAGGTTTATAACCATATAATCAATCAATCAAAATTTTCATCTTTTTTAATTTTTTGGTTAGTGTCAATTTAGTGCGATTAATAGCTTCTTAACTACCACTAATCAATTAACTAAATTTTGTAAAAAAAAATTTACCAATTTCAATTGATATTAATATATTAGTCATTTTTAACCAACCGTTTAATTTATTGATTAAGAGAAATTTAACATATTCTGATCACTCCTATTCAATACTACTAGTAAAATTTCATGCAACTTTTAATGTAATTTTATAATATTTCCATTGAGCTTTAAAGTATTTTTGTATTATAACTATTGCTATTGAAATTATAATTTCTTATGAAAAATTGTAAGATTTTTTTGAGGAAATTAATTGCAACCCTATACTTTAAAAACTCATTTTTTTTAATGAAAAATTTTCTAACTTTGTCAGAAATGTTGTAAGTTTTATAGGAAGTTATAACTTTCTCGTAAAATCATGCAAGTCCCTCCATAATTGTACTCGAGGCAAACCCTCCCTTATTTTATTTATAAAGAGTATGGGTATGTTTGATAGAATTAAAAACTTTAACACTGAAATTTAGCGCTGAATTTTTAAGGGCTGAAATCTTAAGTACGAAATTTATTGCATTTGATAATATTTTATTTTGGCCACTAAATTTAATTAAATATTTGAATATGTTGTAATTATTAATTCAAATTACATGTTAATCCTAAAATTAAGTTATCGCCTCTTTTTTTAATCTTTTTTATGGACTCTAAAAGTGTTAACTAGAATTATTTTTTATTACTATTTTAAATCAATTAAAAAATAATAAAACAAAAATTTCATAATGACTTGAAAGATTAGCTATAGTAACGTTAATTATATTAATATTGATTTACACATCTTCAAAAATTATAAATTTTAACATGACTTTGAATTATATATTAATTATCCTAATTTTAGTATACATAATATACTACACAGTAAAATACAAGAGCGAGGATTATTTGTAGTAAAGAGATTCAAAATTTTAAGATTTTAATTGTAAAAGAATACGACATGAAAAGATGTATAATTGAATCATTTTAATATAGTTTTAGTGAATACAACAATATTATAAAAATAAAATGTGCATGATAGGAGGGGAAAAAAATTAAAATGACATTGAGAAGAAATGAATTTCTTCCCTGTCAGTCATCAGTGTATTTGGATACATAAGTTACATGTTTTTTTTTATTTTTTATATTCTTATAATAATATTATATTATAAATATAAATAAAAGGGGTGCTGAATACATTCAGTGGAGCCGCACCCGCTAAATGCGCCCAGCACTTTCTTGCTTAAATTCAGACTCATCTAAGCTTAATCAAACAACCAAAAAGCTTATGTTAAGCGATGATAATGAAATTTCAAACACGCTCTAAGACATTTTTCTTTCTTATTCTAGAATCATATAAACAGACATAAGCATAAGATTTCGTTTTAAAATGTGATATATACTTATGATTTTCGATCTTATTATATGTGTCTATAAATATTTTACTACACTTAAAAGATTAAGAATTTTGGCAAAAAAAAAAAAAGTGCTAAAATCAGAAACGCAATCAAATGCAGTGCCGCTGTTTCACGTCAAGAATCATTAGTTCCTCATGTGAAAGAGAACCAGAGGGAGAAATGGAATAATGAGACACAAAGATAATACACAACTTTCTTATCCCAAAAAAAGAAAATTTACACAACTTGGCACAAACCGCGAAGTCAAAAGAAGAAGGAAAAGAAATTCCACTGTATATGTTCCCAAACAGCAGTGGTCATCCCAGTTCAGGAGACACATCCTCGGAATTTTTGCCTTTCTAAGCTAACCAAACATTGATTTCAGACCAAAAAGATAAGAAAACGAAATCTCACTCAGAAACTCCTTTTCACACTATTTGACAACCTTCGCTTCCTCAGCCAATCACCCCTCACTTGAAGTCCTAGCCTTAAAAAAAAATCCAAGCCTTGTAGCCACTACTTTCATAGCCCTCCTCCACGCTCCATGCATTCCCCCACAACGAAAAGCTTCTCAATTCCATTCCACCATCTCCACTCTATCAACAGTCACATGTTCTGTTAATAAAGTCTCTGATTTTACACTTTGGACCCTCATTTTTTTCTTTCGATCGTTCTTCAGTCGAATTTAGAGAAAGATAAATATAAAGTTTTTATGTGCAATGAAACCAGAATCCTTTTATTTATACAGGGAGATCTTAAGAAAAAAAAAATTATATTTGTCTTTCTCTACCTGACAGAAAAATAATAAAAAGAAAAATCTGATGATCCACAGATAGGTGATTTCATTCTAGAAAGATAAGATTTATTCCATTTTTGTTTATAACTTTTTACAAATTAGCCAAACAGCTAAATACTTCATCAGCGGTTCATGTTTAATCTGCGACTAACATTTGAAAACATTAATTCTTGGATTCTTGCGAGTAGGTCGTGAGAAATTTTCTCATGAAAATTCCAACGGAGCGTGGTTGATGGGCCTGCCAAAGCCAACCTGACTGCTAAACCTAGAAAAACAATATACAGATGACTTCTAAAGCCTAACATGATAAAAGATAAAGATGAACCCTGAATTCTTGTACACAGAAAAAAAAATTCTTAATCCTCTTAATTTTTCTCATCACCGTTCCTCCCATCGCAGAAGAAACATCGTACACCTCCATATGATGTAAAACCTAGTTTTCTGCTCCCGGTACAGCATCGAACACCTCTGCCATAGCTGTGGCTTCCGAATCCGCAAAGACACTGAATTTCTCGCCATTTGAAAGAAACAAAGAAGCTAAAATTTGTTATAGTAGTTGATTTTGTAGCCCCAGAGAACAAGAACTGGCTGTATATATAGAGAAAGATTGCAGAGAAACTAGAGTGAGGGCGCCTGCATAATGACAAAGGGTGGACCCTATTTGACAAGCAAGTCTTTGTTTGCCTGCTTGGTTGCTAATACTCTCATTTTCTCTTTTTTCATGCTTTGATCATTGTAACACAGAGACACATACAGAATTTTTATATGAAATTGCAACCTCATATATATATTGAGATCCAAAAAATATTTATATACTTTATATATAACATATTTTTATCCTCATTAGATAAGAAGACATATGATAATTTTTTGGTCCATATGTCAATTTTTTAGAATTATATGCATTAAAAATTGAATGTTTCAATTTTTAATTCATTGAAAATTATAATTATGTTTTTTTGGATCGGATTAGAGTAACATAAGTTATATTAGAATACATAAGTATTCTTAAATGAGACTGTCTCTTTCCAATATAACTGGAACATAACCAGAAGTTAAAAAAGGGAATACTTATCTCTCTTCAACATGACACGTACCTCTTTTGGAAAAGATTCTCTATGTTGCATTGGGGTAAATGCATATTTATTATTCAGTATATTAATTATTTGATGAACAAGAGCATTGGTGCCTGAATTTCTGGGTGGCTTTGTACAGATTCAATTAGCTGGCTACGATTATGTTAAACAGAGATTAATTAATTAATAGATAATTAAATTGCACTGTGATAGATAGTTCTTAATTATGCTTTGTTCTAGCACCACATATAATGTCGCAGGCGGTTAGTCATATCTTTCACGCAACGGAAATAGTATTATCAGCTTTGTTTATGGTATATGATCTGACATATGATATGACGTTCTTATTTTTTTTTTCCTCTAAAATTCACCTCACCCTTATTTTCCTTTTAAGAAAAAGAGAGAATATCAATTTAACGTTCATTATCCTTGCTATGCAACAATTTCCTTAAGAAATTTTATATGTATTTTTCTCTGAAATTCACCCATCCTTTTTCTTAAGAAAAGAAGAGAATATCAATTCATTGTTCATTATCCTTGCTATGCATCAATTTTCTCATTATTGTTCTTGAGGAAAAATTCTTTGTTCTTTGAGATAAATTTATTCCAATATGAATATAGAACATATAAAGATGTAATACTACTCTTACTTTCAAACACAAACTTTTTACATTTTTTTTTTAAGGTTGTGGGATTCATAGTTTTGTATATTTCACTATTTATTAGAAGAAACTGAATTATCACTCCTATTTTAAAGAGTGAAATAAGCATTTTCCCCCCAACGAAATTATAGCAGCAAAGAAGGAAAATAAGCTGCACCACACTCAACGTTTTGGAATATTATCTTCCACTCTGCACTATGCATACGAGACATCACAAACAACGCACTGCATACACAGATCTGATGTGTGTGTGTGTGAGAGAGAGAGAGAGAGAGAGTTTTTAAGGGTTGATTTTCAACCCTCAACTACATTTAAAAAATGTTAGATATACAACGTTGTTGATTTATAAAATGAGAATGGAACAACCGAATAATAAGCATCACATATAGAAAACCCTATTTAAGCACAAGCTTGCCCGAAATTCTTCAAATGATAAGTGTTTTTCTTTGTAAATTACAAAGAAACCGGCTTCTAGAGAGATTAATTATTTTTTATCGTTGAATTATCTTTTTTAAAATTAAAATATAAGTTTTAAAATCAAAAAGATAATTCAACAATAAAAAATATTCATTCCCTTGCAAATTCGAATGGCCTATAAAATTATCCATCCTTCGTGTCAAGAGCACTTATGCCAACCAAGAAGGATGGAGATGCACACCCTCATAATATAAAGCTTCGCCTCTTTGTTGCCGTACCATTCTTCTCCACTTTGCAAACCTCCTTCCATGTTTCCCATATGAATCTCTCCCTAATTCTAATTCGTTGCTACAAAACCCAAAGCATGATTTATTGAGGATCAAATCTGACGTGGCAATGGGGTTGAATGTGCTAAATAGGATCCACAAGTCCCTGAAGGCCTCATCTTGAAGGCTCCACTTGTACTTGAACACCACATCAACTTCACGTGCCCTCTCATTGTCCCTCTCTTTCCAAATTCAACTTAGACATAGTTTTTAGTTAAATCATGCCGGCCATTGTTGATTGTCGCCTTCTTTTTATAGCTATAATTTTGCAAGCACAAAGCACCAATCTTATCTTCAATAGTGCCATAAACTTCACATCATTATCGGAATATGATCCAATTATCACAAATTATGACTTAACAGCCGATTATCTTTCAAACGGTACTCTACTTATCATTATTGAAATTACTCCTTCCATTCCTTTTTAACTATCGTATTTTTAAAAAAAAATTATTCCTTTTTATCTGTCGCTTTAAAATTTTAATAAAGTACTAAATATTTTTTTTTCAAATTTATCCTTCTCTTTCATTAATAAATATTTTATTATTCCACACTATTAGTCAATTTGTATTTATTTCTTTATATTTTTCTCTCTATCTTCAACTATATTGAATTTTGTGCATAAAAAAGTAATCTTGTAAAAGTTCATTAAAAATAAACAAATTTAACTACTTTCTTAATATGTGTGAATCGATTAATAGGTGACAGATACATAGGAACGGAAGGAGTAATATTTTTAAAATTTTTGTGTCTCTTTAAATCTCTAAGTAGAGTTTAAAAGATACTATTAATAACTTGTTAGTTATGAAATTCAAAATTTACTGTTAATAACTCATTAGTTATGAAGTCTAAGAGTTATCAATTTTAATTTATTAGTTGTGAAATTTAAAAATCCTTCTAGAAAGGGTCTCTTGTATATGGTTTATAAAATATATGTATTTCTTGAACTATATTTTGTACTTATAAGTATTCCCTTGTACTTAGCATTTTCAAAAGGTAAATTTGAGTTCTTTCTTAGATATTAGTTTTCTTACAAAAGAGTTGTATCAAAGCTTGGTTAAAATACAAAATTGAGTAGTGATTTTTTTTCTACCTCCTAAACTCATAAAGGAGAAATATGTCATTTGGTATGTAAAAATGAAGGCCTTATTGGATGGCTAGCAAACATGGAATTTTGTGGAGAGAGGTTAGGAAGAGTTAGAGAATGAAGCAGCTTTGAAATAAAAGCAAAGAGAAATTTTACAAGGAATTGCATATTAGATCAACTTGCACTCTCCATGATCCATTTGGCTTATACTTGAAATGGTTGATAGTGCAACAAAGGCAAAAGAATCCAAAATGTCTTCAAAGGAATTCATAAAGTGAAAAAAGTCCTACCTTTAAACCTTACAAGCTATATTTGAATCTCTTCAAATGATGAATTGTGTCCATCTCGGATTATTTCATTATACCATTAGCGACTGTTAATAAAACGAAGAATTATGGAGAAAATATCAAAGATATATGAGTGATTGAGAAAATTCTTTGATTGCTTAATTCAAAATTTGATACTATTAATATTACTATTGAAGAAACAAGTGATCTAGAGATTATGATTATTGATGAACTCATGGAATTACTAAAGGCTCAAAAGGAAATAAAGAAGAAGGAGGAGGAAGATTTGCTAATTTATCCCCTTCAAGTAAAGCTTCATTTGAAAGATTATAGACAAGAGACGAGTCAAAAAGGAAGAAGACAAGGAAAAGGTCACAATCATGGCCATAGTCAAAGATGAAAGAAAAATAAATTGTGAAGATTTAAACAATGAAGAAAGAAGTCATCCATCACATAGAGGTTATGGAAGAGCAAGAGCAAGAGGATATGATTACTATAAAAAATTTAAATGAAAGGAGATATGATAAATCTAAAATTGAATACTACAATTGTCATAAACTTAGTCATTATTCTTGGGAATGTTGTTATGCTACTAACGATATTGAAGAAAAGGTTAACCTTGTTAAAAATGAAGAACCAAATTTACTGCTAGCACCAAAAGATGATGAAAAAGATGATAAGAGTTTAGGGTATCTTGATAATAAAGCAAGTAATCACATGTGTGGATTCAAAGAGAAGTTTGCAGAGCTTGATTAGAAGGTGAAAGGTTACATTTTATTTGGAGACTCTTCAAAAATCCAAATTCAAGGGAAAGGTACAATTTTAATTTCCTTAAAAATTGGTGATAAAAAACTTATTACAAATATTTATTATATGCACACATTGAAGAGTAGCATCTTAAGTTTAGGACAACTCCTTGAATGTGGTTTTAAGATTCAAATGAAAAATCATTGTTTTCTATTTAAAGATTCAAATTCTAGTTTAATTGCAAAGATACTCATGTTAGGCAATAGATTGGTCAAGTTTAATATTAAGATAGGAAGGAGTAAAATATTTAAAGACATGTGTAAAAGATGAAGCATGGTGATGGACATATAAGATTTGGGCACTTAAACTTTGAAACTCTCAAATCCCTTAGAAAGGAGCATATGGTGAAAGGGATCCCATCATTTAACTGTCTGAATCAATTGTGTAAAGCGTACGTGTTTCCTTGGAAAACATGCAAGGAGAAATTTTCCCAAAGAATACATGTCAAGAGAGATGGAACTATTTAAAATTGTTCATGCCAATATAGGTGGCCTTATTGATCTACTATCATTTGGTAAAAATAAATATTTTTTCTAGTTATTGATGATTACAATAGAAAGAATTGGGTTTAAAATAAAAATTTGATATAATTGTAGCTTTTAAAAATTTCAAGGTTTTCGTAGAAAAAGAGAGTAAATATGCAATTAAATCTTTAAGAATTGATTGAGGAGGGGAATTTACTTCAAAAGAATTTAATAGAATTTTGTCATGTACATGGAATTCATCATCCATTAATGGTTCTAAGATCATCACAATAGAATGAGGTGACAGACAAAAAAAAAAAAGGATCATTCTTTATATGACTAGATGTATGTTAAAAGTTGAGCACATGCTTAAGGAATCTTGGATTGAAGTTGTTTCCTATACAATATATTTATGCAACCACTCTTTGATAATTATTGCTCTCACCTTCTCAATTTTATCAATTATATTCATAATGTAATCTTTAAGTGCATTTATTACTTTATGTTATACTTTAATTATAAAACTTGTATCAAAGTAAATTATCTTATTTAAGAAAAAGAAAGACAAATACATAAATTTATAATTGTAGAAGTCCTTGAATTCTCTTTCTTTTCTTTTGGCCATGCTTTCTTTTATATATTAGAGGAGACTAGGATACAAATTTTTTATATTTAGTGGAATCTAGAATTCTTTTTCACTATTGGGAAAAAATTTTGAATGGCTATGAAGATGTAGAAGCACACATTGGCATAAGTCAAGATCAAAGAAGCATGAAACAAAACCACACAAAAATTGAACATGGTTTGGCTTGTAGCATAATTTATAGGTGAAGATGAGAAACAGATCTACTAATTTAAAGGAATTATATAGAAAATATAAACAATATAATAAATCTCAAATTTATACCTCAAATACATCCAAAAATGTCTTACAATATATACATTCTTTACTCTAAAAAAAAATCTCATTAAAAGAGTAATAACAAATTATGGGATCTTAAGTAATTCCCATAAAAGATTAAAATACAAATGCTCTCACACCTCACATATTTGTCTCTTCAATAAATTATTGATACCCAATACAATGAATTTATAGGCCAGAATATTAGACAAAGAAATCCTAATTTGAATAAGAAAATTCATTTATAAAAAGAAATAATCATAAATTGATGATAATAAATATTAACAATTTCTAACTTGACACAAATTCTACCATCAAAAGTCTTTAAGCTCTAATTCTTGAATCATCCTTCCCAAAAATAATAAACATTTTCAAAACTCCACCTTTAATGGAAAACTAGTACTTTACACATGCCTCAAGTTTGTTTCATCTTTTCCACAAAAAATTTTTAGACAAATTCACCAGAAATACAAAATAAAATTGTTGCTTGTATAAAATCTAGAATTGACAAATTCCAAAACAAATATGTGCTAAAACTTTTTTAATCAATTTGAATACAATAGTATAACTTACTGAAACCATATAAATGAATAGAACCTAAACTAGGTTTCCCATGAAAAAACAGATATGGAAGTGATGATTAAGATTAAAGAAGCAAAAAACACTATACAAGATAAATGTGGTTTTCCATGAAAAATTCATGGAAAAGCCATGGGAAATGATTTCCCACTCCCCAATTTCCCACGTATTGATTTCTATGAGAAATACCATTGGAAATGCCGCCTAAAACAATTACGTTCCTGTAGTGATAAAAGTTTAACATGGATTGACTTTTAGTTTACTCTAAGCAAAAACAAAAAATAAATCTACTAATTTAAAGGAATTATAAAAAAAATATAGACGACATAATAAATTTCAAATTCACATCTCAAATATATTGAAAAATACCTTATATTGTATATACTATTCATTCTAAAAAATTGCACCAAAAGAGTAAGGTTAAATTGTAGGATTTCAAGTAATCTACATAAAGTATTATAATTATAAACTTTCTCACACCTCACAAGCAGTCTTTTTGACAAATTATTTATATCCAATATAATATATTTATAAGTCATAAGACTAGACAAAGAAATCTTAATTTGAATAGGAAAATTATTGATAAAAAATAATCACAAATTAATAATAATTAAAATTTGGATCAAATCTTAACATTCATGTATAATGGAACTCATGAAAACTTTAGTATTTGTTTCTCTCTAACATAACATTGAAGAGAAAAAAACATGATCAAAATTTCTATTTGTTAATTTTATTCTAGTGTCAATTTTTAATAAAATTCTTCTCCAGAAAAAAAAGAATTGCTTCGGCGGCCTTTAATTTTCTCCTTTACTCCTTCAAGAAATTTCAAACAACAGGTGCAAGATAGACCATGTTCCTAATAAGCGTTGGCGCTGAACCCTGTAAATGAAACCACAACCTCACGTGAACCCTAGTATCACACCCTCACCCTCTTGCTCTTGGGGGGCCAGAATGTGAAGAAGTTTTGCTCCACCTCAGATGGTTCAAGGCATGCATGTGACTTTCAAGTTTGTCAAACTAAATAATGTCTCACTGTTTAGGCAAAGATTGTCAAGGAAAAAGCTCCCCACACCTTATCTTAAAAGCTGAAAGTATCAAAGATAAGATCTTATGGTATAATATAACTAATCTTTGTGGACCTATCTGAGATTAAATCTGCTGATATCCAGCTACTATGGGCCCTAGTTTGACGGCCAGGGTGAAATTGGAGGCACTGAGAGGCTTATAACTTACAAGTACCTGGTAGCAAGCGCCAAGTGAGGGTGACACACATGGAAGCCAGTTGATGGAATTTGTGAACAGAAACTATGGGACATGTTATTTCAAAGCTTTGGAATTTAGTGCTTTATTAGAGCGAGATTGAAAGAAAAGAAAACTCCAGGCTGGGTGGGGAGTCATATATACTGTGGCTTCAATCTGTTGGGTCTTTTGATGTTCAATAATGGGCAAAGGTTCTTGACCTGTGCAGTTCAGGATGTGACTAACTGAGACTACTCAGAAGCAATGTGCCAAGATTAACTTTAATGAAACATATAGTCGGATCGTGGAGACGTGTTTGTGGGTGTTTTGTCAAAGAAGGTTAGAAGAAAAGGTGGGTTTTTCTTTTTTTCCGGCAGGTATGCTTGTAGCCTAGTACTGTGACTTCGCTTTAGCCGTTAATACTGCGTTTGGACGGCGGAGTACGAAGGAGAAGAAGGGAAAAAAAAATCATGTCATAACTTTTTTTATTGGATGTTTTAATTGAGAACAGAAAGATATTCGAGATTAATGATTAATTTTTTTAAAATGTTTATAATTAATTATTTATAATTTTTTAATTTGAAGAATTTACTAAATATTCAAATAAAAGAAAGAAAAATTATAACTTAACCATTCCTTCTCTACTCCTATGTGTGTTTCTTTCTTTTCTGTTCTCTTTCATTATTATTTTTTTCTCTGTCTTTTATAACTTTCAAACATATGGACATAAATGTTTAGATGAGGAGCAAATGGAGGAAAGGGGGGGATTAATTATTAAAAGAGGATTTTCCTTCTTTTTGTCTAAGTGTTTTAAAAATTCTTCAAATTGAAAAAATATAAAATAATAAATAATGAAGAATGTTAAATAATTTTGAAAGATTTGTCATAAATTTTCAATTTTTTCCCTGGCCTCCTTAATATTTTCTTCCTCTCTTTCCCTTTATTTACTCTCATCCAAACATGGCATAATGATATATTTGAGAGATAAAAAAAAAAAAAGAGGGGAAGAGAAGAGAGAATACAGTGTAATAAAAAGGTAAGAGATGGTTAAAAGATGGCTTCTCTTTTCCTCATTTAAATATTTAGAAAATACTTAAAAAGAAATCTTCAAATTGGAGAGCACAAAAATGTTAGTATTGACGGAAGTTGGAGGATTACTCATAATCTTCCATATTCTCTGCTCCTCCTTTATTAAAACTTTTAAACGAAGGAAATATTATTCAATAATCTTTCTTTCTTCCCTTTTTCTTTTCTTTCATTTTCCTTTATCCAAACATACACTGTGAGTAAAATTAATCATATGACTTGTTTTAATAGTTTAAACCATAGGATTAAATCATGGTTTGTTGTATATTGTGACTAACTGCGAATTTTGCTATAATTTTGTTTTGCAATGTGACCTCATTTTTTTCACATTTATCCATAATTTTATTAATCTTTGTGTAATTGCAATTGCAATTGCAATTTAAAATTATAGTTTAAACAATTAAGATCAATCAATACTTGGTATAGTATAAAAATGTTCAACTAAAAGTTGTAGGGTTTAATGTCTACTGCCATAACTGGCCTAAGTTTGAAGGACTTTTGCATGAGAGGCGTCGGAATTAGGCTTTTATCTAGTAGTTTAAACTATTAGAATCATGGCACTTGACATAGAGTGCCATTTTATTTTAGAGTGTTTTATCCATTCACAATGATAGATTAAATTAGAATATTCTATTTAATTATAACTATTTATTATAGATTAAATGTGTCATTATAACTCTATTGAAACATAAGGTTAAATTTTTTCTCTTGGGAGTTAGGGGTAGCCAAGACAATGGAGCATAATAAATGAGAAAAATAAGAATATGAATGATTAAGTTATGATTTTCTCCCCCCTTATTTATAAATGTTAAAAAATTGTCTAAATTTAAAGAAAATAAAATAATTATTAATAGAGAGTCTTAAAAAACTTTAGGATGATTACTTCTTTAATAATAATAAAAAATTAAATAAAGAAGGTTTGTGACATAATCTTCTCTTCCTTATTTTTTTTCCCTCCTTTCTCCTCTATCCGAACATAATAACATTATTGACAACAAATGTGATGACACTCTCTTTTGTGAAACTCATTACATTGACCACACATACAGCGCTGCCAAGGAACTACCTTCGTTTCTAAGGAAATATCTATGCTAGCAATAAGAAGGTGATTGTTCTTATCAAGGCCAACTGAAAGTGGAAATAAACAAAGAGGAGGATGAATCAGAACAGAATAAAATAGCATCAACTGGGACTCCTGAGTTGCATTCATTAAATAAAAGTTAGAGACAAAGTGACAAAATCTCAACGAAGGCAGTGACATGATTCTGACAATTCTGGGGCTTTTTCTTCATTTAAAAGGCAACAGTCAGGTTTAGAACTCTGTATGCAGAGTGGAAGATTGTGATCAAACACATAAATCATCACATGGATATGCTGCTTCGTGTAGATGGATCAAGTTACTTTTAGGCTCCACCATAAAGCTGGTAAACACCTGCGGCTGTTCAAGGAATTTATGTAACTAAGGGAAAAGAATGAGACTGATGCTTTGATCATTATTATTATTATTATATGTTGGTTTTTTGTAGGTTTCTGCCATAGTTGTTAAATTTGGCCTAATCCATCTGGTTCAATTGATAAATCAATAGATTAACGGTTGATTCAGTTTGGATTGCATCATCAAAATAATTTTTTAAGTGAGTCGGTTAAAATCAGTTTAACCAATGGTTTTTAATTAATTTAATTGAATTATTATATTATATTAAATCACTAAGATTTTAGAAAAAAATTAATTTATTTAATTATAAAATTTTATATAACTTCAAATCATTTTTTTCCAATTATATTTTGATGAACCATAATATAAATTTATTATTTTTTTATTCGTTGAATGTATTTTTTTATTTTTTTTAATTTTTATATTAGAAGTGGTTGATCCGGCAACCCATTAGTAGAACCAGTGATTCAATGAATCATATCCCCATTTCTGGCATAATGTTCAATTGAATTTTAGTAACTATAATTTCAAATTTTCCTATCTACAGCTTTTGATTGGGGCACCGAATTTTCTTGCTCTCTCTTTCTTCTATTATTTCTTCTCAAACAAACTGGCTATGGCAAATAAAACTTCTAGGATTTTGCTTCAATAGAATCGGTACGACGTGGGAAAAAATTGTAACTTTACTGAAAATTTATAATTTTTTTTATATAAATTTTGCAACTTTGTCAGAAAAAGTCGTAAGTATTTGAGGTGGGTAGCTGCAACTCCGTTAATTAGTCATGGTCGTAAAAAAAAAAAAAGATTTCAACATCAAACATGTCATAAAATTTTATAAAAAAACATTATAATATTTAATAAAAAATTAAAATATATCACATTAATTAAAAGCATCGCTCAAAATTTTAAGAAGTTTAGTAATCTACTTTTAAGTTTTTTCCAAGAAGGACATTGGATTTCATTTATTACTCTGTTTTGGATTGTACATGTACATGTAATTGATATATGATTATCAGAGATTGTAACAAGAGTTCTAAGTACATGTCGTTATAAAACTCTTTAGTAGTGATAAATGCATCAAAATTAGAATCTAAAATTAAATTTGAATATAAATTAGAAACAGTTAATTAAATATAAAATAATAGTAGGACAAATTTATAAAATTTAATTTAATAAATATAAAAAATTCAGAATTCAA
The DNA here is from genome assembly GCA_020226215.1 of Sindora glabra. Taxonomy (NCBI): domain Eukaryota; kingdom Viridiplantae; phylum Streptophyta; class Magnoliopsida; order Fabales; family Fabaceae; genus Sindora; species Sindora glabra. The sequence continues at coordinate 38,903,931 of CM035232.1, read as the reverse complement.
TTTCAAACCTATTTTTGTATATGAAAAATATTAAAATATACTCATGGAGCTTCTTTGCCACATTAGGCATAGGAGGGTTTTATCTCTCTAAAATTTTTAAAATTATGTATTAATTAATATCATATAATTATGTGAAAAAATTTAAATGTATTTTTACATATATCATTTGATTTCTTTACAAATTTTTGGCCCCAAAAATATTATGCGAAGATTTGCTATACTTATATATATATATGCGAACAGCATAAAGAATAAATTATGCATAATTCTACAATTCAAAAGTTGTTCAAAGTCATGATAATGGATGCACTTTATCACATCAACTTTTCAACGTAAATTAGGAAACCTATTGTTCCACGTCGGAAGGCATGAGCTAAGGTTTGAGAATGGCGACCTCACTTTAAACTATATTATAATTATAATCGGGAGGTTTCTTTAAATTTTTTTTAAATGAGGGAGTAATTACACTATTAAATATATATACACAAAAAATTAAACATTGAATTTTTAATATAATAAAAAGTATAAAATTTTTAAAAAATATCAAATATTATTTAAATTAAAAATTTTAAATGAAAATTTTCTTTAATTAACACTTGTAAATTGTGGGGTCAGACATGCACGCTAAGCTAGGAAGGGGGTTAACGACGTTGGTATCCCCGTTTTCTCTTCTTTTTAAAGTAATGTTCAAATAAACCACCAATTCTCAATTGTTTAATTTGCTTCGGTGGCAAAGTCGTATAATAGGATTATTTTTTTAATTGAATGGACGGTTAAATTATTAAATATATAATTATAAATTAAATTTTAAATATAACGAAAGATGTAAAATTTTAAAAAATATTATATATTATTTGAATTAAAAATTATTGATTATATAATTAATTATTAAATTTGATATTATTTTTTTAAGTGAGTATAATTTCACTAAATATTACTTTGAAAATTTTTTCATTCAACAGTTTAGATTTATAATTAGAATAGATTTATATTCAAAATGTTACATGTGTGTTGAATGATTTGTTATTTTTATTTTTGTAAAATGCTATAAAATAGATTTGACTCTTTTTTAATTATATTAAAAGATTATTGACTATATAAGGGATTTTATTCTTAATAGATTAAGAAAGTGATGATTTCATGAATTGCCCGCACGCCTCTTACATAGCATGTAGGGGAGGGGTTAGGACATCACAGTCCTTCAAAAATCTTAATATATATTATTTTATATTTATATATAATAATTTTAAATTAATTTTTTAAAATATAGAAATCACATATATTCTATAAAATTTTAATATTTAGCCCCTCGAATTAAAAGTATTGAGTGCGCCCATGGGCTCTCCTCCGTATCTGCTCTTCTTCGTAGATGGGAGGCTTGCTTTTTGCCAATTATTTTCATAAATTCCACAACCTGCTAACGACAAGCATATCATTTAAACGGCAAACATTTCTTGAACAAGCAACTGAATCAAGCATACCGTTTTAACGGCAAGCATTCCTTAAACGACACAAATTTGATCCAACATGGTAAGGATATTCAGTTAATTAGTTAGACGACTTTTATAAATTATGTCTTTGAAAAAATAGGAAAATACGTAGCACGTGGCCTTCACTCTCCGAATATTCGTCCCCCGCTTGTCTCCTAACAGAACATAGCTCTGAGTTAATCCTCCCTCGACCTGGGAACGGAGACAGGGAACGATGTCTTGCTGCCTGTCTTGTTGCGCAGCTGCCACCTGCGGCTTGTTCACGTCCGTGGCATCTGGTATTTCCCAAAAATCAGCTCGAATCGCTTATTGTGGTCTTTTTGGTGCTTCTCTCATTGTTTCTTGGATTCTCAGAGAGGTGGGAGCTCCCATTTTGGAGAAACTTCCATGTGAGTGCGGTTCTTCAATTAAATTTATAATTTTTGTGATATTACTCTCTTTTGTGTCTAGATATCAATTTGTTGTAATGATTGGTTGGCGAAGTTTGATTATGATTAGGGTGTTCTTTAAATGTAATCTCTAGATTGATCAGTGGTTAAGGAAATCTGTTCTTGTTAAAGTCTCATTTATTTCAAATTCTTTTTGCTTCATGGTTCCATGATCATGTGAGTGAATACGAGTAGTTTCTCAGAAAGGGATTATTTTAAACTGTGAGGCTGATTTTGCATTTTGGATAGGTACATCTAGTGAGATTTTGGTTTTATTATTGAAGTTATTTGAAGACAAGCTGGAACTTTTGGTGGGGGCCAAAAATTGAAAAGCCTTAGTTGACTTACCTATATCTGAGTTCAAATGACAACGTAAAGAAATATTATGTTTATTATGGCATCAATCTTTCTGTTTAAACTCAAGATGTTAACCTAGACAAGTATCATCATAGTTTGTTGAATATCTGGTGCATTCGCTTGCATTGAGTCATTTAGTTAATGTAATTAGGTCTGTGAGTAAAATTTGGTCTGATTTATTTTCATTTATTGAATATTCCCAATTCTCTATTATAGGGATAAACACTTCCGACACTTTACCAAAGGAATATTTTCAAGTGCAAGCAGTTCTTCGAGTGAGCGTGGGAAATTTTTTATTTTTTGCAATTCTAGCCCTCATAATGATAGGCGTGAAGGACCAGAATGACGGACGTGATTTGGTGCACCATGGCGGATGGATTGCAAAAATGGTGATCTGGATCTTGATTATTGTCCTTATGTTCTTCGTTCCCAGTGTTGTAATCTCAATATATGGTCTGTCATTTGCTCTCCAACTTACTTTCCTTTGGTTTTCTATATTAGATGTTGAATGTGGAAAAACTTAAGTTTGTTTACTTTGTACTTGTCCTCTTTCTTTTCACACATGGCATTTAGAAGCTAATTTTATGATAAATACATGCATATTTATATGTTTTCAGGACTTTTATCAAAGTTTGGAGCAGGTTTGTTTTTGTTGGTTCAAGTGATTATCTTGCTTGACTTTACACATTCTTGGAATGATTCTTGGGTTGAGAAAGATGAACAGAAATGGTATTCTAAAATCTTCCATACAAGATTAATTTCCTTGGATTTGTTGTTTTTTGTTGTGATTTATAAATTGTCATGTCTAGGTATATTGCTTTACTTGCTGTATCAGTTGGATGCTACATTGCAGCGTTTGCGTTGTCTGGAATTCTGTTTATTTGGTTCAACCCTTCTGGACATGATTGTAGTCTCAATGTCTTCTTCCTTGTCATGACCATGATCCTTGCATTTGCATTTGGGGTCATCGCGCTACATCCAACTGTAAGGATAGAAAATGCTTTTTATCAATTGAAGCCCATTAAATTTCATGCTTTCATAAAATCTCATCTCTCTCTTTTCTTTTTCTTGGGTGAGGGGTGTTATAAGGGGCCTCTTAACAAAGCTCATTCTAGATTGTTGTCTCTTTATTTTACTAAGTTCAAATTTCAAATCATTCCAGAGATTCTAGATCCAAGATTTTCTTTAGCCATTATGACATATTTTCACGTTATTTTGAGGCCTAAAATTTTTGTTGAAAAATAACTAGCTATCTATAAGGATATTCAAAATGTCTTCTATTGTGAATTTCTATTTTGTTTTGAAATTTATGCTTTGTCCAAGGAAAATTAGCGCTTTTTTTTTCCCTTGAACCTCACTGACACATCCTCCACCATCGCACAATTTTTGCCACTTTTCTTTGAGCTAGAAGATTCTCCATTAGTTTTGTTCTCTCTCTCTCTCTCTGTGCATTTGAAAATTAAATGGCTACGTAAACAGGTGAACGGAAGCTTGTTGCCTGCATCTGTGATTTCCGTTTATTGTGCTTATGTTTGCTACACGGGCCTTTCTAGTGAACCTCGCGATTATGAGTGCAATGCTCTCAGCAAGTCTAGAGCAGTCTCCACGAGTAACCTTGTTCTTGGGATGCTTATAACAGTTCTATCTGTGCTATATTCCGCTCTTCGTGCTGGTTCTTCAACAGCATTCTTATCACCACCATCTTCACCAAAATCAGGTAATAAAATATGCATAAAATCCAAGGGATTTTTTTTTTTTGGGTGTCTTCATTGATTTGTTTTGTTACATGTATCTAGCCTGTGCATTGACTGCCAAATCGAGAATCCAGAGTAACTTCACTGTTATTCGAGAATCTTGAAAAAAAACATTGCTTTACGTGAAATTGAGAAGTAAGATGGGGCATTCTTGTGGAGTGACTTTGTTGGTTTCTTAAGTTACCTGTACCACATATCGTTGATCTTGCAACTGGTAAGATCCAGTGGCTCCATTTGTGTTTTACCTGCTGCTGCAATGTCTCTTTGATAAATGAGTTGTTCAAATTTGATGTCTAGCTGGAGGGAAAATGTTTGGTGTACATAGAGCTTAGCAAAATTTGCTTTTCTGAATGGAAGAGGTTTGGAATCTTGAAAATAAGGATTCCAAATTAACATTCCAAATTAACAACTCAAGAAACATAATTCCTATTTCCAAGGAATTCTCGGTTAGTGTAAGATTGAACCAAACGATGTATAACACCTAATCGTGACAGAGAGAAACGCATGTTCAATGATGTATTTTCACATTTTATCAAATTATGTGTCATTCATGATTGGTCAATTAAGAATTTTTTATTTTAGCGACATGTTAAAAAAAACAAGATTCTTTCTGATCCAAACAGTCAATGATATTTTCTAGAAGTAATGAAACTAATCAAGTTGCCATCGTAACTTAATTTCTGCATTTCCTGAATGTCTCATTCTGACTAAAGATGAAAATTTGAGACTATGAATTCAATCTGTTTTGAAGCCTTATATTAATTCTTACTGCTTCCTAGTTATTATTTGACATTTCACGATGTTTGTTATGTGTTTCAGCTGGGAGCAAACCTCTGCTGGAAGCTGAAGTTGAAGAAGGAAGGGCCAAGAAGGAGGAAAAAGAAGCAAGGCCAGTTAGTTATTCCTATTCATTCTTCCACCTTATATTTGCACTGGCTAGCATGTACTCAGCTATGCTGCTTTCTGGTTGGAGCTTGTCGGAAAGCTCCGACCTCATAGATGTTGGATGGACATCAGTATGGGTTCGGATTTGCACTGAGTGGGTCACTGCCGGATTATATGTCTGGACTCTTGTTGCTCCTTTGATCCTTCCTGATCGCGATTTTTCTTAGATATTGTGTTTGTAAATAAACCTAGTCTAGCGTAGCATTTCTATTGATTGTCAGTGTTCTAAACTCTCTAATTTCTCCAAGGTTTGGAACATGGTGTGTATGGCAATGTAAGTCAAGTCAAGGCCCTCGCACCTGCGTGTAGAACGTTGAATGTTGCAAGAAATCATACATATTTGGTCAATCAGAGCAAATTAGAAATTAGAAATGATAACACAAATTCATCTCTGTTATAGGCACCAAATTAGGAATGAAGAACATGTTGATATGTATCTTCTATTCTGTCTGGATCAGGAAGAATAGGGGAAAGGCGAGCGAATGCAAGTTTGTCCTCAAAAAATATAAACTAAAAATGAAAAAGATTAACCTCCATTTAGGGCTTACATCAAGTCAAGTTAGTTTAGGAGTGATTTACAACTTGATTTTAATTTTGACCAATAAGTGAGTTATTAACCATTCATTTGTTTTATGATGAGTTGACTTACAGAAATTCTAAGGTGCTCATAGAATTTCTAAATTCTGAGTGGTATGGTACAATTTCATCCATCGGATGAGATTACCTAAATTTTTGGTAATATCATTCAATGAATGAGATTGTTGCATATACCTAGGGTTTATAAATTCCTGAGATACTGTAGTCTTCCCCGTTAACTTATTATATAAACATAGAAAGAAGAAAAAAATAATTGTATATAAATATATATTACAATATATTATATTTTTTAAATAAAATATTTTATCAAATTGTATCATTAAATAATATATAACATATATTTTTTTTCTTCAGAAGGATTACATTTTGCTATTAGTAGGGTCAAGTTTTTAATGATAAAAGTATTATGTTTGGAATTAAGATCGAGCTTAAAGCATGAGATGGAAAAATTTAGGGAAAGTCAAACTAAGCTCATGTTACTTTAGTTGAACTAAACTTGTTGTCAACCTACCTCAATTTCTATTTCTTTACTTTCATTTTCCTTGCATTCTCAATCAAATCATTATATTCCATTTTTTTTCCAGTAAGTATATGCTTGGAATGGCAAAAAAGAAAATCATTTCATTTTCAAATAAATTCCATTATAAATTGTATTTTAATTAAAGTCAAAATAAAATGTATTTTATTTTATTTATAATTCGTGTTTTAATTATAATTATATCATTATAAAATTCATCAAATTTATTTCGTTTGGCATGATATATATATGTTATGTGAATAACTTTACCATTATTCTAAAATTCTATTCATCATGCTACCATAAAAATTTATTGTTTAATTATATTTCATACTCTTTTAATTATGTTTCAAGTAAAATATTCATTTATAAGCAATGGTAGAGGCAAAAGTTTTAAGTTAGGAGGACTGAAAATAAAATATAAAACTTAGGGAGGGCTATATAAATTTTAATAATATATATTATATTAAAATTTAAAGGTAGGAAGGGGTTAGGGCCCACCCTAACCCCCTGTCTCCCCCATTGTTTGCAAGTAAATTTAAATGATTATTTTTGACATTATTATCATGTATTAGAACTTATTTATGAATGAATAAAATGATGGAAAATTTATTCAGCATTGATCTTAGCTTTATATTGTAGTATGATGAAGAGAAAATAAAATAAAATAAATTAATAAATTAACGTAGTATTTCATATAAATACATGTCATCTATAGAACAAGCTTACTCACTAATGTATTAGAAATCTTTCCCTTAACAATCTTTTAATCTTTGTGTAATATATTTCATCAATAGAGCAAAAAACCTTAGATCTAGAAAGATATGAAATAAGGACGATTATATATATATATATATATATATATATTGCTTAATTCAAGTTCTGGATCCTATCCATAATAAGATTCAAACCTGACTTACTAGTGTTAGGCTCAAATACTTGTTTGCCTATTCAATTATGTCGTATAGGGCTTAATTAATAACAATCATTTTATTAATAAATTATACATAATCTATAAAAATATAACCAATATCCCATTTGGACATACATTATTTCTTAATAATGCCACAAAAAGGATTAATGGTAATATAAGTTTAGTACTTTTACATCCATTAGTCCAGCTGAGATCATAGGTATCCATATCAGACTCCCACACCTCGTTAACCAACATTATCAAGATGTGCAAAATAAAATTTATATAATTTTATGTGACTATGTATAAATTTATGCACAATAGGTCTTAATGTCCACCCAAGATGCTTAACAAATATGAGCATAACAATAAAAACAGGATCTAAATGTCTCTATAAATATGTCATAACTAAAATGTGCACAAATATGGTAACATAACATGAAGTTTTATTCATAAATGATAAATAATGTCTTATACATTAGCTCTCATTGACCTTAAATATCAAAGAGCTTTATATAAACCCATATCGTTTATATGTTCAATAAAGGTTCCTATTGCTAAGCTTTTATTTGGTGAATTTGTAAGCATATGGTCTGTGGAAATGTACTTAATAATAGTAACATGCTCGTGTACCTTTTCTCTCATATAGTGATATTTTACATCGAATTGCTTCAAATAAGTGAAAATTTTATCATTGAGAGAGGAGCTTACAATAACAGAGTTGTTGTAAAAAATGATTAAGGGCTTGGCAATACTTTTCATAACGTAGAACTTTAAGACAATTCCTCAACCGTATAGCTTGATGAAAAGTTTTATAACAAGTGACATATTTTATTTCCATGATGGAGGTCGTAACAATTGGTTTCTTAATACTTTTCCAAGTCACAGTATTTCTAACCATCATAAAAATATGCTTAAATGTAGACTTTGAATCATTTGAACAATTGACATAATCCAAGTTTAAATAGCCTATAATGTTGAGATCTCTCGATCTTTTGTAAGCCAGTATGAAGTTCTTCGCACCTTAAAGGTATCTTAGAACTTTCTTTGCAGTAGTCGAGTGTCTTTAACCTGAATTATTCAGGTATCTTCCAAATACGCCTACAGCAAATGTAATATTAGGTCATTTACATACCTAAGATATATCAAGCTACTCACAACTAACACATATGGGACATTCTCTATCTTTTCTTTCTCTTTATTAGTTTAAGGATATTAGGCCTTTATAAATACTTTACCCTTTTGAATGGGCAAAGGAACTCAAGAGCAAGTAGATATATTACATCTTTTTAAAATTTTCTCGATATATAACCCTCTGAGACAAGCTAAGAATACCTTACGACTTATCACGAAGTATTTTAATGCTTAGAATAAAAGATGCATTTTCCAAGTCTTCCATCTAAATGTAAAGTGATAGCAATTGCTTTGCTCAATCAATAGGCTTAAATTATTGCTTGCTAAAAGAATGTCATCCATATACAGAACTAGAATTACAAATTTGCTTGCATTCTTTATCATATAAATACACTAGTCTGCATTAGTCTCCCTAAATCCAAGAAAGGTAACTATTTTATAAAACTTGAGATACCATTATCGAGAAGCTTACTTCAAACCATATATGAATTTTTTCAATTTACACACTAAGTGCTCTTTAACCTTCTCTTGAAATCCATTTGGTTGCTCTATGTACATGATTTCAAATAAAACATTGTTTAAGAATGTCATTTTCAAATCCATTTGATGTAGCTCCAAATCAAAGTGAGGAACAAAAGCCATAACAATTCTGAAAGAATCCTTTATTGATATCAGTGAGAAAGTCTCTTTATAATCCACTCTTTCCTTTTAAATATAGCCTTTAGTCACAAACCTAACTTTATATCTTTTAATTTGCTCGTGAGCATCATATTTGGTCTTTAAGACTTATTTACATCTAACTAACTTGCAATTTGCAAGCAATTTCATAAGATCCCACACTTAATTTTTTATTCATTGAAACTAATTCATCCTCCATTGCAATGATTCATTAAGGAGAATCAAAACTAGATATTGCTTGAGAGAATGTAATGGGATTAGTATCCTTATTCAGATTATACTCATATTCTTATAAATACACCATATGATCAATTAATATCATCAGTCTACATTGTTTAAGTGATTTCCTTAACTAAACTTCAATATCAGAATCTTTATTTTTTTAAAGGTTGTATTAAATCATGTTATGGAAGACTAGGTGGTAAAGAATCAATAGATTGAGACATTAAGGAAATAACTACCTTTCTTTTCTAAAGTTTGTAATTCACAGTGTTTGACTCCCGTTATTTAACTCATCCTCAAAATAAATTACTTTTTTAGATTTAATAATACATATAGTATGATTTAAACAATAAAACTTACTACCTCTAGAATCAATACAATAATCAATAAAGAATCTAGATATTTTTTTGGAATTATGTTTCTTAGCAGTAGGAATGTATCGCTTCACCTCTACTCTATAACTTCACACGTGAAAATGACTCAAAGTTGGTTTGTTACCATTTAGTAGTTCATATAAAGTCACATGTATAGATTTACTTGGTACCTGATTTAGTATATAACTTGTGATTTTCAATGCTTTTCCCTATAAAAAGCTTGAAAGCATAAAATGGGAAAGCATACCTCTAACCATATTAAGAAGTGTTATGTTTCTCTTTTCAACTATGTTATTCTGCTTTGGTGTACCAGGTATAGTATAGCTAGCCTCAGTGCCAAACTGTTATAGATACCTAGCAAAAGGACTTGGGCTTTTCCTAAATTTATTATATCTATCATAGTACTCTCCTCCTCAATTAGAATTAATACACTTAATTTTCTTGTTGTACTTAAGCTTGACTATCACCTTAAATGTCTTGAATGCATCTAAGGACTTTGATTTTTTTGTAAGTAACTCTATCCATCCAAAATATAAATAATCATTAATAAAAGTAATGAAGTATCTCTGATCTCCCATGATTGTAGATGTGATAGGATTGTAGATATTGGTATGACCAAATTTCAGTGCTTCTTATCTTCTAACTCTCTTTTCCCTTCTAGCCTTAGTAATGAGCTTCCCTTTAATATAGTCTAAACAACTATCTAGATAAAAAAAAAAGTTCAAATTGTGCAGAATACCTTCTTTGATCAACTCTGAATTTGATTTCCAAAAATATTACCTAAATGTCTATGTTATAGCACCAAGGAGTTCTTTTCAATTCTATTTCTTTTCTTCCCTATGATTATGTTAATAATGTTAAGGGAACTTGGATCAAGATTTATCCCATACAATCTATTTGTCAATTCACCAAATCTTATCATAGTTAAGCTTTAGAATAGATTCACTCTTTTACCTTTAAAATTACAAGAATGCCTCTAGAAATCTAGTATTACAACTAATATTAGGTTCCTTTTCATGGAAGGCACAAAGACCATGTCTTTTAATATTAACTCACGTCCACTAAACAACTACAAATAACACTAAATGACTGCGAAGAATTGGTGATATAGATTGTGGAATTACTATCTAGCCATCATGTATTTAATGTCACGTCCATTATATTAGATTCAAAATAAATATTGGCCTAATCCTTTCTCATTATCCCATTTAGTGTCTTTTTAGAGCTTTATTGCATAACAATTGAGAAATAACACATCAAACATTAATGTATGTATAACGTAATCATGCTAATATTTTTCTTATAATATTTAAATATGCAACTTTATATAGTATTATATTATAAAATCCAATATCGAGGGCATTTTAGACTTTATAATATAATATAAGAGTCAAATATTATGCTCCTAAAATACTAACATTAAAGGATATTTAAGTAATTTATATGCACAACACTCATCTCAACACTTACACTATAACCAATAAACTATATCAATAATATAATGCTAAAGGGCATTTATATCATTAACATAACCTCTTCCTTTTTCTAAATAATTTTATTATTAAAATTAAACCAAAAAATTTATGCAATTAGTCTCACAAAGGTGCGTATGCAATTACACAAATCTTTCATGGTATAATGGAAGTCATTAGTAATTTTTTTAACAAATATAACTCCAAAAATTAATAAAATACACAAACAATGTTCATAATTTCCATAAAAATTCTAGAAAATGGACAATATATCAAAGATTTCACATTAAAAAATTTAGGCTCAAAATAAATTTATTTAAATATTTAAATAAAATGGAAAAATAATTAAAAAATATTTTTATTCCAAATTTTTTTAAAAAATACCCATAAAAAAGAGTTCAAATAGTAGAGTTTGTCAATATGTGCACATCGTTGCCAGCTACCATCAATAGGGTGGTGTGTGGCTTTCACATACTAGTTGTGTGGCTTAGTAATGTGCATAGGCACATTACTCATCTTCTTTCGGCCAAAACTGGAATCACGAGTTTACAATTTGACCTAGTTTCTACTAGGAAATAACTCGATTTCTCCTAGCCAATTTTAGTGTGATTTTTGGTGATTTGATTTTCAATGCAAATCACCCTGTAAACTACCTAACCAACTTCTCACTACCAAAAAAAGATGGTTTTAAGCTCAATATTAGCCAAAAAAATTTGATCTTCCAAAATTTTCAAATATAAAGCTTTCGACTATGGTGGTACTAATTTTCAAAGGGCAAGAGTTTTGTTTTTTTTGCATCTCACATGCCAAAATTCCTTTTGAAGATACGATTTCAAGCTACCTATTGTTCCTTCTCAATTTCTCTCAATTTTCTTAATGTATTTAGGTTTAATAATGGAGGCTTACCAAAACGGATTCTTTAAAAAAAATTTAATGCAATTTTTACCAAAGTTTTGGTTCTATATTAATTTCATATCAAGGTTTGAATTTTCAAGATTATTGTAGCAGCATCTATGTATTCACTCATTCTAAATACTATTTCATACATTGAACCATACAAGCAAGCTTTCATGGCAGAGAAATCACAATACTTATACAAATATGATTGCCATCTAGAACAATTATGCAATTAAAGGCATGTATAACAATAGATATTTTTATTCATCACCAGCATAATTTTATGAGAAAGCTAACAATTGTCATTTATATTCCTCAAAATTAACCATAATAGAAAGCCAAAACTTAGCTCTGATATTAATTGATGGAAAATTTATTCACCATTGATCTTAGCTTTATATTGTAGTATGATGAAAAGGAAACAAAATAAATTAAATTAATATAGTATTTCATATAAATACTTGTCATTTGTAGAACAAGCTTACTCACTAATACACTAGGAATCCCTTTTTCAATAGTTTCTTTATCTTTGTGTAATAGATTCCACTGATAGAATAAAAAACCTTCGACTTAAAAAGATGCAAAGTAGGAACCCCATATATATGTTATCTAATCTAGGTTCTAGATCTTATTTATCACATGATCCAAATTTGTTTTACTAGTGTTAGGTCTAAGTACCCATTTGTCCATTCAATTATGTTACATAAGACCTAATTAATGATAATTCTTTTATTAATAAATTATGTATAGTTCACAGAAATATTAACATAAAAAATTCTATTAAAATGGATTAAATTAAAAAATTAATTCTAAACACGATGTTTTTGTCATTAAAAACTTCACCTTACAAATAGAAAAATGTTATCATAAAAATGTACACATATTGACATAGTAAAACATTCATTTAGGTTAGCTAATCATGCAATAGCATCCGATGTTACCTTTGGATCTTTACTCACTATCATGTTTGGGGTTTAAACCCAAAACTTTACATATATGCATTAAATAAATTAATACTTCTACTATTGAAAGAGAAAAATTCATTTAGGCTAACTAAGTAGGTTTCCCATTTTAATTTTTTGTATAGGCTTTATCTTCTTAAAACCAACTATAAAAAGGTGCATTTTAGGAGAAAAATAATGTATTAATATCAATATTTAGATTATTTGATTTTTGCAAGCCCTATAAAAAATCAAGGATCTCGGTGATTGATATCCATAGCTAGGGATATTGAACTTATGACTTTTTAAGAGTCTTAACAAAATGATAATTTTGCATTTTCTTTCTTTTCATTTTCATTTTCCTCATATTCTTTAACAACCCATAGATAACGTTTGTCTTGATAATACTTTCACATATGTAACTTTACCCTTCTAAAATAAACATTTGTATAAAAGAATGCTATATAATAATAAAACATTAATTCAGGGAAATCTTTGTTTAGAAAATGTTTCTATTCTTATAATAGTATTGTTATTTTCATTTTTTTGGATAAATAAAAAAAATTACCACCTTGATTTTAAATTTCATTTAATTATGATGTCAAAATAACTAATTTATTAAAATATAGTAAATAGTAACATTAAAAATGTTATTAGTATTTATTTAAATATCATTTTTATTTTGATTATTTCAAAACAAAATTATAAAATGCCTAATAGTTGGTTATATATAATGGGGTGGATGGTAGTGCTATAAGTAATTGTGATCCTAGGATATAATAGTAATGAAGGTGGATGGTGGAAACGGTGATGGATATTAGGTGTAAGTCATTGCGATAGAGGCAGTGGACAGAAAGAGTGAAGATTGATTATTAATTATAACAATAATAGCATGTGGTATTGATGAAAATTGAAAAAGGTGGATGATAATGATAGATAAGTAGTCATATGGTAGTTGGTGATTTTAAGTAATGATAGTTGATGGGTAGTCATGATAGCATTAAGTCAAAGGTGAAGGCAATAGTGGTAGTGGATTCAAAGTAGAGGTAGAAGTAATAGTAGAGATAATGACAATATGGTAGAGATAGAAACAATAAAGTTGGAGTTTTGGATAACGGTAGCTATTATGATGATGGAAATAAGTGTTGTTAGTAGGTAAAAATAAATAATGGTAATAGTGATCTTCAAAACATAAATAATTTTAAAATTGTTATCATATCAAAATGAAAATATAGAAAACATTTTTTGAATTTTTGAAAATAAAACTCCATTTTAAAAAAATGAACATAGTGAAAATTATCTAAACACATTTTTACAAATGCTTATTTTCATAATACTGAAAAGAGAAAGTGGCTAAAGCAAAGGCATCATTTCATTTCTTTTCCTTCAGTTCCATTTTCTACGTATTCTCAAACAACTTAGATATATTCTTTTCTTGATAATTCTTTCTTCATTAGATACATGACCCTACTTAAAAGCAAAAAATTACCATAAAAAAACACATATACTATAATGAAAAGTTCATTAGGGAGACTTGAGTGGATATTCTTATTTGTTGATATCTAAAAAGTATATTTTAAAAGTCTAATCACTAAAGTAAAATGGTGAAAGTATGGCCTTTGTAGAAAAATAATTGAGTTGGTTGAGTTCGAGTACAACATTAATGGACTCATTTGTAATACATTAAAAAATTTAATTTCACCTAGTTCATGCATAATTTTTGATTTAACTTCTTAGCATACATAAATCTATTAATAATTAATAAATATCCTTTAAAAATATTGTTATAAGTAAAATTAAGTTGGGTGAAGTTAAATTTTAATATTATCAATCATAACTTAATAATATAAAAAATTATTCAAATTCGAATTAACGATAATATTTTGATTTCAACTTGCCTTAACTAATTAAAAAATGTAATGTTCAAAGTTTTGGCCCAACTTAAACTTGATTTGATCCCAAAATAAATATAAATATTATAGTAACAATTTTAGATTAATCATTCAAATAAGTATAATATAAGCTAAAATTAAAAGAATAAAGATGTGTTAAAAACTTTTGTACACTTTTTAAAATGCATATAAAATATTCTACTAAATATTATATATATCATGTATATTAAATTTAATATATAAAAATATGAGCTAACCTAGTAAGTTTTAAGATTGAGCTTTAAATGATATGACATATACCATTTTGTAAAACAAGTCAAAAGATTAGTTTATGCATGTTTTATCTTATAAATATGCTAAGTGGTTATGTTGGAAATAGTTTAGACCTCTATGGGCCTGTAGGTGGATTAACCTACTTCTATTTTATTTCTAGCACTTAAAATTAAATTAATAGTTAATTAATATTTTTCTTTCTTACCTAAATTTTAAGGAAATAACTTGCAACTTTTAAAAGGTTAAATGTGTAATTAACTTGTAAATTATTTTTGAGGTTAAAGAATTAATTTTCCACTAAGATGGGAATGATAGTTAATTAATATTTTTCTTTCTTACCTAAATTTAGTTCATTTAATAATTTGAACTGACTTTATTTTATTTTTGTTCACAAGCAATTTGTGTGTATATGTACATATATATATTTATATATCTATATATAAATTATTTAAATATTTATTTAAAAAATGTCAATAATTTTCTCTCTATTTTATTAAATATTAGTGTTAATAAGATTATGACTTTATCTTCAATTAATTTATAAGTATTGACACGATTTCGTATCCCTATAACTTTTTGTTACACTCCATTAAGATAAAATTTGACTAAACTGGGCTTGATAACACAAAGTTTTAAGAATAAATATGAAGGAGATTTTTCTCTTTTATTTTATATTCTTGCAAGCATGTGACGCTTTAAAAATTTTAAACTGTATCCTTGGTTCCATTTTATTTTTTTTTGGGTTTCATGTAGTCTAATTAATCACATGATTTTTTTTAAAAGGCTTCTCGCTAAAAACCAATTTATTGTGTTTAAGGATATTTTATTTAATCTTGCATAAATTTCCAAAAAATTTAATTCAGTAGAATTTATTTAATTTTAATGAATCATCATGTTGTTATTATTTTAACAAAAAAGTTAATTTTAATGCATTTTTAAATGTATTTCAAATAAAATATTTATTTATAAATAAATTAAAATTATTTTTATTAATATAAAATAAAATTAATTTTAAAAAAATTGCACGCCAAACAAATTTTAAAATATTTACTCTCTTTCTAATATTATCATTATCTACTTTTTAAGTTAATTCTATATATTTTTAACATATTTGAAATAAAAAATTTATTAATAAATAAATTAAAATTATTATTTATGATAAAATTATTAAATAATAAAATTTATTTTTATATGAATTAAAATCATTTTATTAAAATAAAAAGAAATCAAATTTATAAAATTGTGATAATTCAGAGAAACATTACTCTGTAATTTTTTATTCAGAGGTAGCAACTAATGGCATTTTATTAATGATGGTAGAAACTTTAAAAATAGTTTTTTACTTTTATGTTTTTTAAAATAATTTTTTTATTTTGATTACTGATTTTATAATTTATATTTAAAAATAATAATTTTAAATATATAATTTAAAAATAAAAATAAAAATAAAAATATTATTTTTATTTTTGATAATAATTTTATATTTAAATAAATATTTTTCATCAATTATCATTTATTTTTATTTTTTTAAATTAAAATAATTTATAAAAATAAAAATATAATTTTCAAAAATAACCTGTAAGAGAAAATTTTTAAAATAAAAAAAATTCTCTTTCTTCTGGTAGATTTCATTTGTTTTCGATTTTTTTTTATCATTTTCATAAAAAAAGAAAAATCCTTAAAATGTATAAAACAAGTAATAAGGGTTTGACTGTGGTGATTCTTTCAGTTTCTCGATTACAGACGCCTTCTTCCTCCTCGCTCTTGCTGTTTTCACACCCAAAATGCCAGAGACTTGTGTAAATTCTACACATTAATTTCCAATTATATCAATTTTTTATTTTTTTATTTTTTTTATTCTTTTCGCATTCACCTTCCTCTAACATGTGCAATCCGCTATTCGCCACCCCTTCCACCGGCACAACCACCGTCAGCCCAGCCACCATGCCCTCTTCTGCTCATTCTCATTCATCTTCGAATTCCAGACCTAAATCTCACCATTCCCACCTCAATTCCAACTTCAACTCTCATTCCCTTACCTGTAAGCACTCGCCGTCAGCCACCCTTGACCTTCTCATCCTCATTCTCGTCCTCTTTTCCGGTGCTTTTCTTCTCTCTTCCTATTTCTCTTACATCTTCAATTCCCTCTCTCTCCTTCTTTCCCATTACACACCCCAGCTTGACCAATCCCCGATCCCTTACATTCTAGGGTTCTTCGTCTGTTTTGGGATTTCCTGGATTCTGGTCGAGTTTTGCTGTGGGGCGAGATCCAGGAAGTGCGATAGACCTGGGTGTAAAGGGTTGAAGAAATCGATGGAATTCGATTTGCAATTGCAGACTGAGGACTGTGTCAAGTCTGGTTCTGGGCGTGAAGACTTTGATAAATTGCCTTGGAAGGGTGGGAGTGAGGCCAATCCTGATTATGAGTGCCTTAGGTCTGAGCTAAGGAAGATGGCTCCACCAAATGGGCGTGCTGTGTTGTTGTTTCGGGCTCGGTGTGGATGCCCCATTGCCAAGCTCGAGGGTTGGGGTCCTAAAAAGGGAAAGCGGCACAAGAAGTGAGTTTGTTTTTAGTTCACGAATTGAAATTGAATTTTGTCAGTTGTGAATTGACTAAGATTGATTGTCTACTATATGGTATTATCTGAATGCAATGGAATATCTAGCTCTGTATAATTGTATGTGATGATGGGCTTGTGTAATTATTGCACTCGCTTCTTATTGTTTGTGGTTTGTTTCTCCTGTTTTCTTCCTATTCATTATGAATAGTTATGATTGAACAAGAAGATTTAGGCATGGCTAGTCTAAAGGAGATACTCTGATTCTGCTATTGTTATTCAAATCAAAGAACATCTACTTTATCATTTGTTACTCGGAAAAATTTCTTTGACTTGCGATCACTACAAACATGAGCTAGATTGGGGTCCATGGTTTAGTAGCGGGTAATTTGGGTGGTTGAAGTAGCTTACTGTGAATTGTTTTTTTCTTTTATTACATGTCTTTTTTTCTAGAGACAGAAGTGCTGCTTTGATAAATGATTCTGATTGAACTTTAGAATAGTAGAAATACTCACCCGAGAAGAGAGTTCGCTGTCTTTGGTTTTGTTTTTCTGCTCCAAAGGATATGCATTTTTCATTAAGAATTAGGAGGATTTTTCAGACTTACAATCCATAAGCCAGAGCTGGGTTGTTGCCCATGGTTTTTATTAGCATATTCTACTATACTATACTTTCAGATAGGTGAAAATGCAGTTTATACTCAGTGTCAGAGTACAGTTCCTTTTTCTCTTGTCATTAATAGAATAGTGCTTACGAAGAAATTCCAGCTGATCTTTTTTGTATGAATTTTACTTCGCTCTTCTGGAAATTGAACTCTGGTTGGGAGTTGGAGGTCATGTGAGTTTGTTCTAGCGTTGGTTCATCTGTGTGAAATCTTTCTGAACTTTTCTCAACTGTGTGAATATCCTTGGTGCTTACAGTCAGACAGTCCTTATCATCTGTGGTCTTAAGAAGTTATAAGCATCTCTTTCTATAAATTGGATTGAAGAAGAATTGTTGTTTTTATCAGAGCCATAATTTTTATGGCTATTTTACACACTGCATTGATAGAATTTTGTGGTTGATGCTGTGGATATTATACATCAAGGACTAGCATTCTGTTTGAAGATTTTTTCACTTTAGTGAATGTCTCCTGCTGCCCTCATCTGGTACCTGTTGGTACTAATAATTAGATTCCAAGAAGGTGCTTCCTCCTTTCTGGAACTCGTGCCCTCTTACAACATTGGAGGGAGGGGGTCCATGACTCCATGAGGCAATTGTACCCCCATGACCCCTCCCTTCTCCTTACTCATGTCCCTTTCCCACATTTGCAACCTTCCATTCTCCCTCCCCAATCTTCCCCTGAAGTACTCTTCTCATTCTCACAACCCCAAAATTTTTTCCTTTTCCTTTTTTGTTGGCCAACAAGCCCAAAAGTTCTTAAAATTGTCTAATACTAGTTAATTTTCTATTTGCATCCAAATGTAAAGGAGAAGCAGATGGTCTTATAGGATTTGTTTTATAGAGACAGGTACACAAATTTTAGAAAACAAAACACTAGTGAAGGATCAGGCAGGTTGTCACTCAAAATTTAACCATTGAATTAACTGAATGTGTGTGTATCTGAAAAAATTTGATAAATGAGGTAGATTTTGTAAGTTTGTGCCCTCTTCCTGCATCTTCTATGTTCCCTTCTGCTATTGCCTAAGCCTGAGGTTATGTTTTTGTGATCTGAAAAAGATTGTATTTAACATGTTAAGAATCTTCATTAGTATTAATGATGTATTACTGGAAAAAGAGAATTGAAGAGCAAGTCATGAGTAATTTTGCAATTGTGGACATTGCATATCCAATAGGCTAGAGGTGACTGTCATCTGCTGCTTCCATGTTTCAGAAAGCCGTCAATGCTGGTAGTCTGGAGTTTATGGACAGTGCTCTGTTTGTCTAAATGCATATTTCTTCTTCTTGACATACTGTGATTGGCTGATTTGTTATGGAGTTGGATGATGAGGGACCTTGTTATTGACGAACTTACTTGTTGTAGCGATGTACTGCCAAATGAGTTGGAGTCTGGAATATAGAAGTGCACAATGCCATTATGAGCTTTCAAAATATTTAAGGAAACTTGGAGAGCCATTTTAGAAAAAATAAAACCAGCTATTTCCCTTGAATCCCTTCCTTGAAAACTTACAAGATATTAAAAGATATTGGTGTCCAAGTTTTCCATATAGGGTAGAACCTTTTAAAACAAGCAAATGTATAGAGTTTAGGGTTTAGCTTAAGAAAGGTTATTAAATATTAATGTGTTCTATTTTTCTACTTGTTGAGGTCTGATTAGCTTAAGAAAGGTTTGTGAAATATTTTCTAGCTCAATATAGTATAAAGGTTTAATTTAATTAAGATTAGATTGGATACAACCATTTCTATTTATTTTTTTTAAAAAAAAGGTTGGATACAATGTGCATGCTTATCTAACTTTCGTCAGGCTCGACTCTTTGTTTAAGCTTTGGACTTAAATGGAACAATTAAAATGACTATTGGTCAAGTAATTAGCTATTTTTTCCCGTAGGCTGTAGCATACATTGCTCTAAATTTTATCGTATTTGTATAATAATAATAATCTTATTCACTTCACTAATTTTTAATGAATATGCTCTCATCTCAATATTTTTTTCTAAACCAAAGTAGCTACACTTGAACTGCATTTATGAACTCTGAAGTAATGCCGTTGGATTTCTTATTGCCCTTGCATCATGTAGAGCTACCAAGCAGCAATTTTCTCTTGCACTATGAGAATGTAAGAAAAGTGTGGCGCCTAGTGGAAACTTTATGAAACTTATGAAGTGCTGGTGAAACCCAATAATTGGGGAGTTAGTTATAAGTTTAATTTACTTTAAAGATAAGGATGAATGCTTGATTCTGATTCTCATGTTCAACAGTTTTCAAAGTTCCACAATTTTTGTTTTATGCCTCTGTTTACAGCATCTTAATTTTCAACCATGCCCATTTAGTGTAGGATCATTGTTTCTTGTCTGCATTTCTTAGAATCTCAGTCACAATTGCTAAACTTTGTCAGTGTATTACTCAATGGCATTGCATATGATAATGTATTTTCTGTCATAAGTGTACTGTTCAAACTCTCTCACTCCACAAATTCTTTAACAAGAAACCTCTGAAATTTGGTATTGTCGCTTCTGGATAGCTTACCATCTTTCTTTATCTGTTTGCTTGTCCAAATTTGTTTCTGATATGTTCTATGGACTTGAATGAAGTTTTCTGAAATGTGATTGTTGACTCCTTATTCAAACTAATCTGATTTCATGAATTTTGCAGGTCTTCGCCCCATGCGATTCTTAAATGGTGGAGGAGATCATCGCTGATTGACTGATTTTTTTCACTACTAGCATCTTCATTATACCCTTACCATATTCATGTTACCCTTTTTACTGAAAGACATCTGATCAGAACAAATTTTTTTAAAGAGAAATGGAAATTATAATTCGGTGGCACTCATCCTTCCATATGTCGGCTCTTTCTAGGAGTTTATCAAATTTGGAAGGATTCAAAATAAGCTACAATAAATATTACATGCCCAATAGATTTTTGATTCATAGTTGATCCATGTTATTAATTTCTCAAAATTGTTTATTACTTCTTTTCTTATACGGAAAAATATGCAGCATGTTGGGTAACCGCCAAATCCAAACGTATGTTTGGCGGGAGTCCAAACATGCTGTTGGATGTGTGGGGCCACTCCTATGTTTTTGTGAGCTGATCGGTTGAATAAGCTTTGTTTTTGTTCTCACTGCCTTATTTTGATGTGGATTGCTCTAAGAGGGAGAAATAGTGCTTTACTTGGAGAGAAGAGAGAACGAAACAAAGGAGTGAATAAGTCTTATTTTTGTATGTGTCCTATTTTTGTGAGACTCGAAGGTCTCACCTCCTTGAGATGATTTTATAGCTGAAATTACACAATCTAATAGGGCCAAAAGCGAGAAACTTTTTCCCGAACTTCAACCCTGGGAATTGGCATCAAGTTGGTATGAAAACTGATGAATGAGTGGGAGCCTTCTCTGAAGAAATGAAGAATAGCTTGGCAAACCGAATCCCCAGTGATATGCCAGAGTAGTCATCTTGACTCGAAGCTTTGAGGGCCCCAAGTTGTAATGTAGCATGCTGAATCTACTGGTTACTGACGGGCACAAAGTTTCTGGTTCATTTCATGAGTAATATAAGGCTCGGGGACGTTTAGCACTTTAAAAGACCCCTTTTTTTTATGTTGGAATAAAAAAGATTAAGAAAATAGTCCTTAATAGTATTGTGAATGGTGTTTTCATCTTCAATCCATAATTCTTCCCCATTCTTTAATCCATGAATCTTCTTTTGTTGCCTTCTGCGAATGGTAGTACGATGGAAAAATCTGGTGTTCTTTATCATCTTCTCTAAGGCATTCGAATCGGGACCGCTGGCACCGCTACATATTCTCTCCACTGTCAGCTTATCAGGTCTAGCCAAAAGATTCAACTTTTCATCAATAACTTGCTGAGATTGGCCTTGTAAGGTCTGGATTCTATGGAGCAATCTCTCGATTTTTTTGGCATTGTTCTAGAATATTTCCTTACTCCATCTTTAAGGGGCCATGATGCTATATTTAGAAAGCTTCTTCGATAAGAAGGAGTTGAAACCTTTATAGGATCATCACATCAACCCAACTAGACTCAATAACCTGCTCATAACAAGCCCCCTTTGTCCACAGAAGTTCAAATTCAAAGGACTTTTTAGCTCTCGATTCAGGAGGAGAAAGGTTGAGAAAATTGGGGGGGGGGGGTGATCAGGATTAATAGTCGGTAAGGCATACACGAGCATTTGAGAACAAAAATTGCCATTCAGAATTGCAGAAAACTTTGCCCAGTGTCTGCTGGATGTTGGCCTAACCCGGACTATTATTACTTCAGGTGAAAAAACGGCTCTTTGATTCCAAGTCAATCATGTGACAGGAGAAGATTAAATCCTGGAAAGAATAGAGTTCGAAATGTCATTGAAATTGCCATGCCAGATCCATGGTTCATGGTTGGTTGCAGCAAGAGATTTGACATGGTTCTAGAGAGCAGGTTTTCTACCAAAAATAGAGGGAGCCTAGAAGCAAGATAATTTAAAGAAGAAATTTTCCTTTAACAAATGTACTTTCACATCCATGAAGTGATGTTTTTTCTCTAAAAACAAACAGCATGGTCATTCCATCGAAGGCACAAACCACCACTCTTTTCCACAGCTTCCAGATAACAGCTCGAAGAGAACCCACATGAGAGTTGTAAATTAGAATATCCTCAGATATGTGCTTAGTCTCCCTGAGGAATACTATCTAGGACGTAAATTTCTTGATAAGATTTAGCAAAGATCGAACTGTCAGGTAGGGCTAAACCCCTGGCAGTTCCGAGTAAGTGTAGTCACTGGGGCCTTTTGGCTGTTGAAGGCCAGGCACCACTAACATTTTGAATAGATGCAGGGGATTATCCACTGGGTTGATAGGCGCTTCAATCCAACTAGAAGGGTCATCGACAGAACTGATGCCAACTGATTTGGGCTTAACTGGATGAAATTTCCTCCCTCTCCTCTTCCAATGCTCCTGGACTACTTGAACATGTTCCGGGACAACTTTGTTTTTTCGTTTTGGCAACAATATCAGATTCAGAGTCATATGTTTTTCCTTTCAAAGCTAATCCTCTAAAATTATTGGCAACTTGCTCAATGCCTTTTATATCAGCTTCTGAAACGCAGTAATAGCCATAGCTTACCACAAGAGGTTGATCAGAAGGATCTTCAGATTCCTCATCATCTGGAAATTCAACATGATATTTTGGTTTTGCTTTAAGCGCTTCCCAACATTTGAAGAGCTTAGAGTTAGAAAGCACAATATTCAAATTGCAAGCATTGTCAAGATGGCGGCTTGAAGCTGATGTAACTGGATAACGGATACTATCAATAGGTGGGTTCAAGACAACATAGGGACAATGGGCCCCCACAAGCCACTGTGATCAGTAGCAATTTCAAGATCTGAAATATTTGGCAGCTTTCGCTGGACTGAGCTGAACTTGGCACATGGATTGCACATTTGAGAGTCGCAACAGGGCCTCATCTTGCTGGCTAATGTCATGGGCTGACAGCTCTTCTAGCTGAAATAGTATAATGCATGTTGGTTACTCTTGGCGAATATGTCAGCTTTTCTACTTAAAATCTTTTTTTGGCACACTTGATAAAGATAACTGGGACATCGAAGAATTACTACCTATACAATAAATCATATGTATAACATGTTCGCATAGCCAATGTCGTATGTAATTGAAGCACCCTGTACATATTAGATTGTATGACCCTTCCACATATGAAGCCTCTGGACAGTACGAGCTGAAAGGAATAATTGAATAAGGAAAGGGACACTTCGTTTGCTTGATTTGTACCTCATTTCATATTTTAGAATGTGTGGGAGGATAGTCATAAGTTAATACACTTCTGTTCATAACTTAGTGTCCAAGCACCCTCTCAGGTCTTTAGCACATTCCATCTTTTTAAAGAAGTATTTTGAATAAAAGACTTCCCATCAAGAGATGACAGTACTTTTTCTAAACTATCATAAGCTCTTTTCTTCATGTTTCGGGTGTTTAATTCACGTAAAAACTAATCAACACAAAAATAAAAATGTGAGGATCATAATTATAGGCTTCTAGAACTCCACTGAATTCTCAAATCATTTGAAATGATTAAAATTCCTCCAAACTTAAGAAAATAAAAAAAATAGTATATTAGCTAGATTGATATCCAAATTTGAGCCATAGGACCATGACAATATATTAAATTTTTTCATCAAATCTCATCTGAATCCTAAGCATGTTTACCTATCAAATTAGTCACAACTATCAGCTTGTGACATTAATCACCTTTCTTGTCCTCTCAATCAAGATCTGCTTGAGGAAACATATATAAATGTATTAATAAAAATTATTTTTTTGCCAATATTTTATAAATCGATGATTAGACTTAGTAACCAATTGTTTGATTCAATTTATTTGGACTCATTTAATTTGGATTTATTTCTACAAGCCTATAATTAATTTTATAAATATATTTGGAACTATCACTCTTTAATTTTTGAAATCCTAAAAAGATTTACCTAGTTGATTATCATATTTCATATTATTATTTTGAAAATGTTAGAACTTGAATTTTTATTTTAAATTTAAATATCCAATGGCCATTTTTAAATATAAACTCCATCTCATCCATTAGATTAAATTTGAGAGGCAAATTCAAATTAGAAAAGGGAAATTCAAAATATGAGAAGGAATTTCAAAATGTAAGAAAAAATTCAAATTAAAAAATTTTCTATATATGCTAAAATTGAAAAAAATATTTTTTATAGGAAAAAAAAGCATATATAGCTATCCAAGGAAGTAAAAAGATGCTATTCTCAACTTTTTGACTAAAGATAAAGGGAAAATTCAAATATCTAGTGAGATAGTATGCTACTATCATAGATGAAATTTAATTTAAAAGTTGTCAAAGTGTCCAAAATTAATCCAATCTCATTCAAATCAACATTTTAGCATATGAGACATTGAAGACAATTAAGGGGAGCAAGTTATTTTGGAAAACAAGCCATTTCTATCAAGTTTTCCCCCTATAAATAGGCTTTATTCCATTGGAGAAAGACACCAAGCTATCAAACTACAATTTGCAATTATTCTCTTGTTCTCCTCTTTAAAAGACTAAAGTTCTTCATTTTCTCTTCATCCAATACTTATATATCCACTCTAAGAGTATTAAAAAGTGAAATCTTAAAAAACTTTTAATGAAATTGCATAAAAATATAATCTTCTTGAGATTTATTGAAATCCTAATATAAATTGATAATATCTTATAAAGTTAGATGACATTTCAAAACCTAGTGAATATTGGATAGATCTTATATGGATGGTAAAAATCTTAGTAAAAATTGAGTGAATCTTGTAAAGTTAGGTATTATAATTTTAATCAAAATTAGTAAATACTTTAAGTGATACTTGATAATTTGAAAAAAGAGAAATAGATCTAAAAGGCATTCCTTTTGGAGCATTGAACCTTTATAAAAATCTTTAGTGTTCATTTTTCTTCCTTAGTCTTTCAATTCTATTATTAAAAAGAATTTTATTTATTCTTTCAAGAAAAAACATACAAAAAGCATCTACATTGTTTTCTCTTGAAGAAATTGATTTTGTGAATCAAAAGAAATTCTTTTAAAGTATTTGCAATATTTGTCAAATTATTTTATATTTTTTAAATAACATATTCATCAACATATCAAGAATTCCTTTCGTTTATCAACATAGTTTTAAATCTTTTTAATACAAAAGGTTTGTTTGAAATTATTTTTAAAACTAATTCACCCTCCTCATGACTCATAAATTAAATTCTATCAGTGCCCATCTTTCTTACATAGTGCAACACTCTCACACCTAGCACTCTTCCTGAGTTCACATTCAATTGAACTCTTTCCTCAAGAAAGAGTTTATTTTGAGGTAAGGCCTTTCATAGAATACCAATTTTGAGAAGGATTTATCGATAAGGCCCTTGTCTTTGTTATAGTTTTTATGATCAAGACCTATAATCCCATATTTAAGGCAAAAGTCTTGTAGTTTTATATACTTGATATTTGCCTAGGAGCTATTGTTATTTTTTCTAGGGATCTAGAAGCCTAATTAAGAGAGGCTTAGCTATGTTAATAACAACTCTTGGATGTAGGAATCCACAACTTATACTATTGAAAGCCAAAATGTCTTCCATTTCCTGAACCTTGACCAAATCAAGGCCCTATTATTAAGGCATTTTTTAGGTTTATAAACTCCTAAGGTAATTCATGGATTTGAATCTAAAAGGGACATTTTGAAAAATCAAGATCACTGAATTGCCAAATGCGAATTTCCAAGGTTATAGCCCTATACCTTACCAAAGAGTTTTAATGAGGATTTTCTTTGGCATTTCAAAGTTTGAAAAATTAAAGACATAAGTTTGAGTACCCAGCTCCCCAATATTTATACCTTAGGATTCTTCCATCCTTTCTTAATCAAATTTAGAGTTATGTTCTCATTGCAGTGCTTTATTGTTAGAATCCTTTTAACAAGGGCTATATTAGAAGAAAGATCATTTTGAAGGTGAATCTAAGGCAAAAGCAATTACCATTTTTTTAAAGGAAAAAATGGTTGAAAGAAGAGGTTACCCTAATTCAATCATGTTGGATCATGGATCTAGATCGCCTAAAATAGGATTCATAACCTGATCCATACCTTGACTCAAGAAACGCTTATAAATAGACAAAAAAGAAAAGAAGTTTTAGGGTTAGGTTAACAAAACATTTCTTAGAATCTCTTATAAACTATCTTTCTTTTCTCTCTGCACACAAAAAAAGATTCAGACCATGAATAAGATTGCTTCTTTAAAAGTGATTGCTAATATGACCAGTGAAAGTAAACATTAGATCCTGAAATTTTTGCTGCAAACTTCTAGTATTTGGTATGCATAAATCTATTTCATATTCCTCTTATATTTCTCCAATATTGGTATCAGAGTGATGATTGTTTATTTTTTTAGTTTAAATTTATGTTTTTATATATGATGGCTTACATGATTATATATGCAAATGACACTATTGCACTGTGAAAAACTTCCTCTATTATTTCATTTTTTGAATGTTTAAATGTGTGAAATGTGGATATTTCTGATGGACTTAAATGCTAAAATAAATAAATAAATGTAGACGAGGAACAACCGATGCGCCAATTGTACAAAAAGCGACTGAAATGATGACTTGCCTAATCATTATTATGCCTCTGTTCATCATAAGATCATCACCATAACAAAACCTATTCATTAAATTAATATAATTATGAGAAGAATGGGTCGATGAATTGAAATCGAGATTTGAGGCCCCATTATGGATTCTGTAACTCCTCTAGTGCTTTTAATTGTTAAAGGGTGATGTCTCAAAGTTAGTGGCGGAATATGATAAATCAATTCCATTGGACCCTTGTTAAAAGGCATATATGTTTTATAAAATGACTTTTATAGGTTCAAATTATTGATATTTGAATTTTTTTGAAGAGAAGCATTCTGAGTCAAATTACAAGTATGGCTTCACAGGCATTATTGTTACCACCTAGTTAAGACAGTCCTAGATGCCGAAAAATGAAGGGAGAAATAGTAAAAATAAAAAATAAAAAAATTTTAAAAAATAGTTATAAAGAAAAACTGTCATGAACAATTAAAAAACTATAAAAAAGATAGTTAAAAAATTGTTAAAGTAGTTAAAAAACTTGTAAAAAAAAAGAAAATAGTTAAAAAAACTATTAAAAGTGGGATTTGAACCCATAACCCAAAACTGGAACTTTAGGCCACTCAGCCATCCTTTCTAACATAGTTATAAATTACCCAATCATCTTGAAATACCATACTGGCACATAGCAATTTTTTTTCTCACATTCTAATTTTTTTTATAATTATTAGTGAGAATTTTTTACATACTATTTACATGATGTACAAAATTTTTTTAACCAAAAAAATATTTTTTTATGATGAACCTTTTTTTAAGCATAATTTTTTATGCAAATTATTATTTAGGGGGTCTAATTGAGTTATTTTTTTCTATATATGTTATAAAAAAAATTGTAAAACTTATACATATATCAAGAGTCATACGGACTCTCGCACAAAAATAAAAAGTCAATAAGTTAACTATTAAACTCAAAAATCTCCAAGTTAATCTAGAAGTTTATAAAGATAATTTTGTATATCTTGTAAATCATATCATCAAGTTTGATGAAAAAGTTCAAAACCTAATATAGGGCTGGTGTCTTAAAGATGAATTGAGATTTGAAGAAATTAAACGTCTTACGAAACACCTTACCTATAGATTACCAAAGGAATATATTAGATTTCTTATTAGAAAGAACAAATGGACATAAACAATATAATAATATTATCCATGAATTTGTATTATACTATTTTAAATGCAAAAATCATAAATATAACCTAAATATTTACAAGTCTTATTGGCTAAATAGGAAATCTAGTACCTAAAATAGAGTTTCCCTAAAAGATATATGATAAGGTTTGTTAGCTCTTTTCCACATAGAATTAAACATTTAAAACTATAGTAACAATTATAAACTTTAGGTAGATGTTTGATATTTGACATTTTATGCAATTTCTTTTTAATATTTATGTATTATATTATTGAAATATGTTTCAATTTATGTAATTTTTTTATTATTATTGAAATTGCATATCTATAAATTATTTTATTTATTATACTTTACTTAATTAATTATTTTAGTATTAGCCTCACATCAGGAATTTAGATGATGATTGGAAATGTAGTGACCTTTTGACTCTAAACCTTACATATGAACTAGTCCTAATATAATTAATTAGAGCCAAAGTAGATATATATCTATGACTAGATATTAATTACGTACAATTTTGTCCACATATAGAACTTCGTGTTTCTACAAACACAATGGGTACTACTTCCAAAAATATTATCGCTGAACTCAATAAGGGTGAAAAACTGAATGGTGACAATTATAAAGGTGGTGAAGCCTTTGTGGCTATTACATAAGATGAAGATGAGCTAAAAAATATCACAGAAGGTCTCTTTGGCCCTAATATGGAAGATTAGACAAAAGTAATAGAAGAAGAGGTGGAGTTTATGAGATCAAATTAAGTTTAGAAACTTGTTAATTTTTCAAAAATATGTAAGGCCATTGGGAATAAATGGGTTCTAAAAATTAAGCGTAAGGCTGATGGTACTGTTAAAAAATATAATGCTAGACTAGTAAAAAAAGACTACATATAATAGGAAGGAATAGATTATAAAGAAACTTTTTTCCTTATTGTTAGATTCACCTCAATCTGTTTAATACTAGCTATAGTTGCTAGTATGGAACTTGAATTACATCAAATAGATGTAAAGACTGCATTTTTTAATGGAGATTTATAAGAAGAAATTTACATGCAACATCTTACAGGTTTCATTAAAAAAGGCTAAGAAAACAAAGTTTGTAGACTTTTGGAAGTCTATATATGACTTTAAGTAGTCTTCGAGATAATGGTATATTCACTTTCACAATGTGATTATGTTAAATGATTTTATCATGATTGATCAAGACCATTGCATATATATAAAAAAGTCTAAGGATAAGTTTATAATTTTATCATTATATATTGACGATATACTTATAGCTAGAAATAGCAAAGAGTATGTCAATGAAATTAAAGGATGGTTGTCATCTTATTTTTGAGGAGTGAAGCTGCATATATTCTTAGAGTTAAGATTTCAAGAAATCATTCGAAGAAATTATTATCTCTATCATAAGAGTATTATATCAATAAAATTCTTGAATGATTCCTAAATGTAGCATTGTAAATCTATAAACACTTCCTATTGTTGAAAGTGAAAGTTTAAGTTAAAGAATATGTCCTAAGACTCCAGAAGAAGAAACATATATGAGAAAGTTCCCTATACAAGTGCTAGTTGGATGTTTGATGTACACAATAATGTACATAAGACTAGATATCTATTTTGTCATTGGTATAGTAAGCCAATATCAATCCAACATAGGCCTAGCATATTGGAAAGCAGTTAAAAGGATACTAAAGTATCTAAAAGGTACTATTAACTATTCATTATGTTATAAAGGAAATGATCTACAATTGAAAGGCTATAGTGATGCTAATTGGGGAGGAGACTTAGATGAAAGGAAGTCTACCTCTGGATACATTTTCTTACTAAATAATGGTGCTATATCTTGGAGTAGTAAGAAGCAATCATGCATAGCCTTATCCATAATGGAAGCTGAATTTATAGCATTTTCAACAACAGTACAAGAAGTAATGTGGCTTAAAAGGTTCTTAGATCATTTGGATATAAATGCTAACATTGTTGATCTAGTGTTAGTAAATTGTGATAACCAAGCATCAATAACATACATAAAAGACCCCAAATATCATTGTAAGACCAAACATATGGATACAAAATATAACTTTGTGAGAGATATGGTTGCACATAAATAAATAAATATGAAATGCATTTCTACACATGAGATGATAACAAATCCTATGACTAAGCTTATTCCTTGGATGTATTTATAAAACATATGAAATCCTAAGGATTGCGTAGATATTGATACAATTATTATAATTTATTTTAATAATGTTCATAAAATATTAATGTCTGAATAATAATTATGTTTATTATAAGCCTACATATATAAATGTAAGAATGTTTCATAGAACATTCTTAAGTTATTAAAAATTATGTCAATAGATAGAAGATTAACCTTATCTGAGTGATTGATAAGTGATGAGATAATTTTTTTTATAATTGATAAAAGATGAGATAATTTTAAGCTTCTTATCTGAAGTGATAATCAAGAGTCAAGCTTAAAATATGAATGTTGTCTTGTTAACGATCAAGATGATGTCATATGTAAGACCATTAGTGTATTAATGAGGAATTCACTTCATTTGCCTAAATTGGTAGATATAAGTTTTGATGGAAATGAGAAAGAGTAGATTGGTGAACTTCGGTTGGACATTAAGTATGTTTAAACCATTATTTGTATGGTATTGATACATTATATAAAGACATACGCTCCATGAGAAAAAAGAGAGAATACCGTAATACGTATTTCATATCACATGTGCAAATTATGACTAATAAAGGTAATCAAAGTTTAGATCTCAACTTTGATGTGTGAGACCTTTGAGGGAATAAAGTCCTTATACTTGTACCCTTATGATTCTATTCTATTTCTTAAAATTTAAATTTAATGATTGTTATTTTAGAATGTTACTAAAAGATTATAAGAGGTTCAGTCTAGTTGAACATTACTGGAAAAGTAAATTAAATTAAAATCAAGAGATTTGAGAAAAAAGAAAGATCATTAAATGTTTTATATTATATTGATATTCACCAGTATACTAATTACAGTGTGTCTATAGTTGTGAATACAATATCTAATGCATATGAATGAGATCATTTGAAAAATTTGAATGTGATAAAATGATTTAGGGTGCTACATACTTAAAGTCTATTTAAGATTCGTTGTTCATCGAGAAGCTATATATTCCTAACAGATGTATAGTAAAGAGCTCTTAAAGTATGCTACTCACATGGCCTATTTTCTTGTATGATTTGTTATAGAGAATAATAGATAATGTTCTCTTGTGAAATACTAAGAGAGTACAGATCCCATTATGTATAAGTGAGAGATATTGGATCATCCATCTTGGTCGTTTAAAATAGGTTCATAACCTGATTCATACCCTGACCTAAGAAATGCTTATAAATAGATAGAAGAAAAGAAGTTTTAGGTTGGCTAACAAAACATTCCTCAGAATCTCTTAGAAACTCTTTCTCTTTTCTCTTTGCACATAAAAGAAAATTTAGACCATGCACAAGATTGTTCTTCCAAAGTGATTGTCAATACGACCATTTGAAAGCAAACATTAGATCTTGAAATTTCTGCTACAAACTTCTAATATTTGATATGTATGAATCCATTTCATATTCCTCTTATATTTCTCTGACAAATCGAATAGGGTGTCAGTGGCATAAGAGCTAGAATGTTAGGGAATAAATGGCAAGGATAAGGCTATTAACCTCCATTGAAGAGTGCACAAAAAGAAAGAAGTGAAAGCAGGGTACTAAGTTACTTTTGAATTCTTTTAAAGGCAGAAGAGACTAGATAGTTAAGGAGAGGAGAAGAAAAATGCAAAAATAGAGGCACAAAGTTGCTATTGAATTCGCCTAAAGAAGAGAAAAAGAGACTTAGAAAATAAGGAATAAGAGAAGAAATCTATAATGAAAACAGAAAAAATTTAGAGCATCATGGAGGAGAAGATAAGAAAAATAAAAGAAAGGACTGGCGCATAACCTAAACTAAGCTTAGGAGGGAGAAGAGGGGCAAAGAATTAAGATATGAAGCTCAAAGGAAGCTCCTTTGGCAAGGAGTGAGAACTCTCACATGGAGAGAGAAAATAATGTCATTGAATGCTAGTTTTAACATGATTGTCTATCTCATTTGTTCATAGTAGTTCCCGAAGGTCATAGAAATAATATAGAAAGTATAATTTTTTTTAAAATAAAAAAATTTTGTGTTATTTTATTGGTTATTAATTGTTAAAATAAAAAAATAGACTTTCCTACTTCTCGTAAAATTATGAGAATTTGTTTTTGTACATTTTAAAAAAAATCTTGTTTTTTGCATATTAAATAGAAAATACAAAATTATTTTTATTTAATTTAATAGAAAATTAAACTTTCATACTTATAAGCTTTTTTCAAGGTATACATACCCAAGAGAGAATTTCAATGTTAGTTTGCCAAATATCCCATTGATAATTAATTGATTAGTCAATTATCTCTTTTATTCTAGTCTTCACAATAATAATTAATATTAATAAATATTTATTTTTTTTAATTTTTTACTAAAAATAATATAAAAATATTTAGAAAAAGAAATTCCCATCAATAAAATAGCTTTATGAAGATTTTGAAATTATTATAGAAAAATCATTTTTCTTTGAAAAAAAATTAAATGATGTTCCCAGTGCAGAATTTCAATATAAATTTAAAAGCTTTTTTTTTTTTATCCTTTCTACGTATATGTATATTAAAAAAATCAATGACATGTATGGAATTTCTGCCCCAGCATACATGTCATGTTCAGGGTTTATATGTGTATAATTTTATAAAATTATATGTTAGATAATTTCCAATAAAATAAAACTAATTAAAAAAATAACATTTATAATTATCATGTGCCAACAATTAATCTAAAAGTCTGCACTTTTCATCAACATCTCTAATCTCTAATCTCTAATTGTATCATAGTATAAAACTTTAGTATTACTTCAATTTATATTATTTGAGAGTAGGAATTTCATAAATATATTTATTTTTTTAAAAAAGATTATATATAGAGAGAATAACTTGATTGAATGCGTTTAAATTTAAAGAAAAAAACTTTTAAATTTATATTGAAATTTTGCATTGGTATGCGTGCCTTTAATTTCTTTTAATGGAAAAAAAGCCTCTTCAATGATAGTTTTAAAATGGTTAAAAAGCTATTTTATTCTACTTTATTTTTTCTAATATAAAATTTGAAATAATTAATTATTTATCAATATTAATTATTATTATTATGGAATCTATAACAAAAGAGAGAATTGAGTAACTAATTAATTATGGATAATAATAGAACACAAGGCAAGTTACAATGAAACTCTCTTCCTGGGGGCGCGAGAAGGGGGGGGGGGCGGGGGCTTTTTGACCGTGCTGCTACAGTAGGAAAAACAAATTTCCTTAACCCTGCGCCGTTCAAAACAAATTCCCTTAACCCTTAAATTGTTTTTTTTTTTTTTAAATGGTGGATCACGAGGAGGGTACCACGTGAAAGCAGTCACGGGTTCCCCTCCCCCCGTGACCACCTTTTTTTTTAAAAATTTTTATTTTAAAATTTTTTTGATGCCCCAAACCTTTTTTTAGTTTCTTTGTTTTTTCTTCCTTTTTTTTACTAGACTTTAAATTAATTTTTTTAAATTTGCAATAATTTTTAATTTGTAACTCTCTCTTTATTTTACTTATATTTTTACTAAATTTATAATTGATTTAAATTTTTATATTTTAAATATTTATTTAATATTAATTAAGCAATAATCTAAATAATAAACAATATATTAAATTTCATAAGATTGTATAATATATTTAATATAATAAAATTAGTATTTATTGCAAGATCGTTAGAAAAATTATTAATTCAATAAATATAAATTTTTATAAATTTCTTGTAAACTTATTAATTGAAAATTTTAAGTCACAAAAATAAAATTTTAAATAATATTTTATCATACTGTAATGTATATATTTATTAAAATAGTCAACTATACATGAAATAAGAAAATATCTGTAATAAGACAATAAACATTTGATAAGTAAACTATGTTAATATATAGTACGATACAATTTATTTAAGAAAATAATTATATGCAAATAATATATTTTTAAGAAATTTGTAAAGGAAAATTGCAATATTATAATACATTATTTAATTTTCATTATATTACACGTAATATTTCATGTTATGTAAATAATAAAAATAAAGTATGCATTAAAAATTTTAATTTAACACTTAAAAATAAAGTGTTGAATTATGTGTCAAGAAATTATTA
Source organism: Sindora glabra (assembly GCA_020226215.1). Lineage (NCBI taxonomy): Eukaryota > Viridiplantae > Streptophyta > Magnoliopsida > Fabales > Fabaceae > Sindora > Sindora glabra. The sequence continues at coordinate 38,869,248 of CM035232.1, read as the reverse complement.
AAAATTTATATTTTACAATGTTATAATTCTTATTTGAAAATTAAGAAAATCACATTGTTAGATGAAATATCTAATTAATTAGGATAGTGAAATATTAAGTGTAAAATTAGTTAAATTGAATTTGTAAGCTTCAATTTTACTAAAATTTAATAGTGTAGAATTTAATTATTTTATGGTGAGTTAATGGTGGTTTTTATCCTTAATTACATTGTAATTAATATTTAAAGTAAAATTATCAATTTTTACTTAATTATTAATACTAATACAAAAGATTTTACGTTAAAAAATACACGAAATCTCAATTAAGAACATAGTTATCGCATTGGTTGTATGACTGATAAGAGAGGTGTAATGCGCTGACGGCTATGAATTAATTGAATAAATAGACCTGATTAAATGTTATAATACAATAGTCAAATGTTCAGTTACCAAAATAATAGCTTCCGGTCCCACATCGAGGGTGTCGCCTTTCTTGTTGCGGTCGTTGAGCAAGAGCACCGTGCTATCTGTCATCGTTATCATCGTTAGCATCATTTGGATTAGTCGAGCGGGTGTGAACCATGGACAGTGGAGAGTTCAAGTCCCATTGGGAGGATTGAAATGTTGGTAAAGGGTTTTTGGGGGTGATAAACCCTTGTTGCTACTAGTTTAGGGATCCACTAGTATACTCAGTGGCGAACGCAAACGGATTAACAAACAATGCCATAGGGGAACCAGAGGCTTGTGAAGTTGAATGCAAGGCCGATGGGGTGAATAATGATAAATGTGGTGCATCATAATGGTGCTGTGATGATAGTGTGAAATTGTATGAAGGTCCAGTATCTGCACCTATGAAGAAATGTACTGAGGGGGTATAATCTGATGGTCTTGCACCTTCTATATCAGCTTGGATCAAAGGAGGGGAGTAGGAGGAAGGGACACCTACTTGTGTCATCGCTGGATGACCATGCGAGATACTCTCATCATCGTCCCCTTCATTGAGCAAAACAGGATTCCTGAACGACATGAACCCGTGGCTCCTTATCCCCCGTCGAGGTTCGGGAATGAGTGGTTTTGGTAATTCCGTAGCCGGGTAGGCAGGTTAGGAGGTTGTCATATCCCAGTGCTCTCCCAAAGCACGTAACATGAGATCACATTCTCGATTCACTATCTCTCTAAATTGGTTATACGGCTAATAGGGTGCATCCTCGACATTGAGCTAACGTAATCTATCAGCTATATCAGCCTGTAAAAAAAAGTAATTATTTACAGCATGCAATCCTGTTGTAATATGAAGATATAAGCACAAGAGTTTGTAAATGGTGGAAGGTTACCACAAGTCCTGGACCACCACTAATTGGAAGAATCTACCGTTTGGTATGCTTTCGGTACCACCTTATGTATGATGAGTTAGGATTGAGAGTTTTTGATGACTCTTCAGTAGATGAAATTATGTTGTGCCATGCATTCCATGCTGCAATGTAAATGATATGCTCTTGGCGCCAGTCCTTGGATGTTTTCCCCCGAAGTTGTAGGGTATGACAAGAACCTATGTTGAAAGGCTCTTGTGGGATTGGCTACCGCCTACCAAATTATCTTAGCACATGATTTACATGATGTCACTCGACGATGTGGAAGCAGATGATGGGGACTGATGCAAGCCATATATTGAGTGAGGTCAAACAGTACCTTGGTATAAGTTACTGGACATCAGGAATGTCATAGGGCCGCCAAATAATCTGTATTACACAATTGTAACATAATTAAGTAGGATACTAGATATGATGCTTTGTCATGTTAGAGAAAATAAAGTATGACTTCAGACCTCATTGGCCTTCATCTAATTAAGCAAAACCCTATATTGTTGCAAGGCCATTTTTGGCAGTCGAGGGGATAGCCTAGTATTCTTCCACTTACAAGGAACATGCAAGGTGTATTATTTTTTCAAAATATTTGATCTATTTTCAGAAATTTAGCATGAATATAAGACATGATCCAAACCTGAAACCTAATGGTAAGAGTAAAGGATAGACGTCTAAGAAGGGGTTGGGATACATTGGTGTCGCTGGTGCTAGAGTGGGAAATCGATCTCACGTCCATAAATGTAACAGGTGCAAACATCCACCAATGTTAATCTCATAATACTGTGTGGCGGTGCACAACTCTCGATATAAGCATGCAAGGACCACAGAACTCGAACTATACTAGCCGGACTCTTCAAAGTCTCTGAGCAACGACAGATACATCAATAATACTCTGTGGCTTGAGGTGTCAGGTAACCCCTATGAGTATCAAAATATAAGCATGTGCAAAGCGTCTTGTTTGTTCTTCATCTGCAACCTCAGGCAGGTGTGCAAAGTTAGCTGTTAACCATGGAATGCTAAGACTGCTAGGTCCTTGTAAACATTCATCAGGTGGTCTGATACCGAGTAGATCTTCGCACTCCCTCACCCTAATCATGACTAGTGTAACCCGAAATAGGGACTGCCGACGTATGGCAAACCTAACTGGATGGAGACATTCCTGTAAGGTAATAGTACACTCCTCTGCAAGTGGTGTGAAAAGTATGTGTCTCCGAACTGCCATCGCTTGACCTAGGGTGGATACCATAGCTGCATTGAAGTTAAAATGTCCAAGACGATTGGCACCGTAAAAGCCTGCTTGTTGAAGGTAAGGCATAATGGCGAGCGGTGGATCGATGAGCCTGATTCGCATAGGCGACTTGTCATAATGTCAGGATTCGATCCTCCTTGACAAATCATCCGAACAGGTTAGTTACAACATTTACAAATAACCAAATTACTAGATTGTGGAAGAAGTTACCTTAGCCTAACCACACAACTTGTGAAATATATCTAGATTATAGGTATAGTAGAAAGTCGTCCTCGAGCCCTAGGAGTAACAGCACTGACGTTGGCCTGACCATTATACCTTGGGGGATAGTGGTTACCATTTTATATATTTTCGTAAGTAAAAAATACATCCAATAATGTATGTAAGTATTCCAATATGAAATAACTAGTAAAATATGTTAATTCAATAATATAAGTACATAAATTGTCTAGTGGCAACAAGTCCTCCAGTAACTTTGTCAGAAATTTGCAAAAAAAATCCTAATTCCTATAAATCACCATATAGATCTCAATGAATGCATTGTGGAATGACCCTTTTAGGTTGGAATTGTCATGGCACTGTGTTGTCGACTGGATGGGCATGTTGTGTGGTTATGGCTAGTTTGGTGGCATAATCCACTACCTCTGAGGTTCTGATGCAGCCTCCCTTCAGTCCATTTCATTTTTGATTCGTGTGGAACGAGGTCGACCACTTGGACGGAATCAGTGCTAGATCTGGTACCAGTATGGGGTCCATTCATTGATGGCTAATGCTCCATGCTGCTTATTGATTAGAACTCACAGCTGTAAGCCCTTACCATTGTATCTAGTCAGGAAGACTAAGTCGACATACTTGTAGTGGGTTTAGTGAGCATAGGCTACAAAAACGTGCTGACACAGACCAGTGCTCAACTTGGAATTCAGCACAATCACATGTTCGATCGGTTAGGCTAACTTTGCAAGTCCGGCCAAACTATTTCCAAGTTGGGTTGTATGGCTTATTAACCTCAAAGGATGATCCTAAACGATCAAAGTGGTGGACGTGACAGGCAGATACTTTTTGGATGCATCCTTGAATCTTTTTCTGGATATCTTCACTGAACACTTCTCCTGCTTGTAATTGTGCTGCAATTGTCTTCGACCGATTAACAAAGTATGCATTTGTTTGGTGTAAGGTAGCCTTGACCAATTCGGTAATCGATAAGAATCTAACTCCTTTGAAAACACTGTTGATACACTCCGCAAGGATTGGTGGTCATATGCCCCCATCGCCGGCCACTATTTTTTTTGGATATTGCTGATCCAATCAAATGCTCTTGGATGTAATTGGCGCAGTTCTCCTAGTTTGGTATCGACTGTGTGTCATTCATATAAGTATCCTGTACGACACCCGGTTGTTATTGGGAGAAAATATTATCATGTCAAGCAAAGAAAAAAAGATAATAGCAAAGTAAGAATGGCTCACCAATGCTAGTAAAAAGTTTCTTTAGCCAAGGCATTTTAAAGGTTGAGTTCAGGTTGCTGGTGACATGGCGAAGGCAAAACATGTGATAGGCATAAAGGGGTTGCCAACCTACGCGTGGGTTTGCTACAGTGGTGACTATCTCAGGATGTCTGTCTGATATTAAGTCGATTCCTTGTCTGCCCTGAACAATACGCCGACGAAGGTTTGATAAGAACCAGGACCAAGAATCACACGTCTCCCCCTCAACCATGATAAATGTAAGAGATACAACCTTCCTATCGCCATCCTGTAATGTCGCGGTAAGCAAGACTCCCTTATACTTTCCATATAGGAATGTGCCATCTATTTGGACTATTGGTTTCAAATGCTGAAATGCATTAATACACGACCTAAAAGTCCAAAACACTCGATGGAACGTCATAGCTGGCTCATCTTCAAAACTGCTTGGTAAGCATTTTTTGCTAACAATCTCAAAGTAAGAACTAGGATTGAAGTGTTGCACTGCAGCCAACCACCATGGTAGTATAGAATATGAATTTTTCCAATCCCCGAATGCGAGCGCAATCACTTGATTCTTGTCCTTCCGCGCTTTCTTATATAACACTGAGTACCAAAAATGCCATAGATTCGCTCAATCACTTCTTGGATGGATACACTTGGGTTTTCAGTCACCGTCCTAACAATGTATGATGAGATAACATCTGTGTCCAATTTTGGATGGTCTTGGGAAGGAGATGCGAAGACACACGTATGAGGCCCACTGTATTAGCTCCTAATGATTTTCTCTGGGTTTGTGGCATGCTCTAACCCTTCAATTGCATTGTACATCATAGTTAGGGCATCGATATTCCTTATATTTTGCCTAAGAGTAATGCATGAGAAATGTATGGTGACTCCGAACTGAATAAATCTTCATTGCACGGCGAAATGATTTTTAGTCCAAATATCACATACCCACGTACGACTCATGGTTATCATTTATGCTCGGGCCATCTCCCATTCCAGGGTGATCACGACTTATTGCAGATTCAATATTTATTTATGAGAAAAAGGCAGCGGCTGACTCCATATATCGACTCACTAGTGTTGTTGGTAGTACAGTCGCAACGTCATCTTTAGCATTATCGTCCTTGTAATTATCATCATCACCACCAAACCCTTCAGGCACATCGTCATATGTAATGTCCTCTTCAAAATCATCCATTATATTATCTGTTTCCTCTTAGGGAGATTAAGATGGAAGAAGACCATATTGGGATAGTGGAAAACATGGCTCTGGTGCATAGTCGACTACGAAGGAATGAGAAGACTGTTTGTGCTCAACTTGCCTGTTCAATGCAACAGGGTACGGATTGTAATTTGACGGCCCTTCATTGAAGATGTGGGGTAGGCTAGTGGATAATTGTGTGAATGGCCCATTGTCATCAACAGGTTAACTTCTAACGTTCAAATCAAATTCCCTGCCTGAAACATATACATAAAGTTCTGGGCAAGACATTTGAGTAGGGAATCGTGCGTTCACCTCCCACATTCATTGAACGTCATCATCATCTTCCAGTGCACATGCTTTGTAGCGCGTAGGGTTCAACGACAGTGGATGCCTATATACCAACTCAGACAAAAATTTACTTTCATCAAGTCGTAGCTTGCGAGCCACAATATTTTCTAAGATCATCCAGGATGATATTTGTTTTTGTTTTTACTACTCTCACCCTATGACATGCAAATGTGTCACCTTCGTCTATCTTATAAATTTTTCCATTGGCGTAAATATAAATATTTTCCTCCCTAGCACCCATTTTGCTTTATACCAATGTTGGAGTTACATGACATTTCAAGAATAATCAAAGTATTCAACAAGTATAAAGTACCATAATCACAAAACACCTAGACCCTGAACTATTACTACGCACAGGCTCTTATTCATTTCAACATCATAGATTAGTTTTCTAATTATATTTATTGCAGTTCTACATATTTGCCAAAATTATTTATTAAAATGTATTTGCAAGTTTAGCTTAAGAACAATGCTGATCTTTAAATTCTATGTAATTTCATATTTTTTTCTCAAGTCTAAGAACAAGCATTCTTCCCAAGTTTCACGTAAAATGTACAGTATAAAATATTATGATGTCATCTCTTTATGTATAGTAAACATTTCTTATGCCACTAATATTTAGATGATAAGTTAATATTATAAAGATGTTATCATATTAGTAATTAAGTAAAAAAATGATAATTTTATCTTTAATTATTAATTATATTGTGATCGACGAACATCTCAATAATATATTAATAATTATCATTTCATATTAATAATACAGCTTATGTTTATCTAATACATAAATAATAATCTTACATACTAAATTAATAATAACTCCTAATTTATTATTGAATTGTATCAATAATATAAGAATGTATTTGGTAACTACTATTTTTAATATTAAAATATTTTCAAGTTATTAAAAATTAATAATATTAGTAAAATACTGGTAAATAACTAAAAAATAAATTTTTTAATGATAACCATAATACTGTCAAAAATTTCTAAAATCATGAAAAATAAATATTATTGTATTATTTAATTATATAAAAAATATTACTATAATCTCATCAATTATTTATTAAATCTATTACTATTTTTAAGTAATTAATAAATTTTAATATTCATAAAATATTGATAAATATTATAAATAATAAATGCTTAAAATTTAATTATTAAAGAAGTGATAGCCTTTATTTTTAGGATAATTATAAAGCAGTTAAATAATATTTAAAAAATAATGGCATTATTAAATATTAGCAAAATAATAACTATTATACTTTTTTTACCTATATTGATGGTGTCATAATATTTTTACATATTATATTTTTAATATTATGGCATTTTTAAGATAATGTAAAATAATGATACTCACAGAAAAATAGATAATATTACGATTAATATTCTAAAAAATAATAATTAGTTAGGGCATGGTAATCTTGGTAATGATTAATATATTAATAATAATTGAAATAATGTGAGTGATGATAAAGATGATATTACTTAGATATAAGTGATTATTATTTAATAATAAAAAATAATATAATTCATATATATAATGAAAATAATAATATAATACTTATACTAATATGTTTAATATTTATTGAGAATTCAAGTATTACTCAACTAGTGTTGATTCATAATATTTTTTTTTATTGTTTTAAAAAAATTTGCTCATTTTTTATTAATAGAAGATCTTTAAACTATTAATATTCTCCCTCCATAGTATCCATCCCAAGTGTAGGATATTAGTAAATCAATATTCTGAGTATTAAACGATTACTTCAAAGGCTAATGAGCCTGGAATAATAATATAAAATTTTAATTTTTTTCTCACTTTTGCATGAGTACCAACAACATTTTTTCATAGGTAAACACTAAATTCTTGTTTTACTATTTACAAAAATCTAAACTTATTTTATTATTTTTCTCTTAAATATATAAATTCCTATTCTCAGTTAAATCATTTTTTTTAAAGTTTTAGGTTTTTTTTCCCTTCTTTCCTAATGTCTAATACTAAGTCCTAAACCATAACTCCTAAGTATGGTGAAAACAATAATAACAATATATACAATATGCCTAATTAGGTCAGACCACAATTATGATAGCAAACTCAAACGCCATAGTATAAAAAATAAAGTAAAAAAATACAGTAAAAATAAATTAATACTCATAGGCATAAAAATATAGGGAAACAATAAATATATAGATGTCTTAATAAATAGATGACAATAACAAATATAAATTTAATCATAAAGTATTCAATAAGATAGAATAATAATACTCTACATATAATGCCTACTACCATTAAAAGATAAAATCATAGAATCTATGCAGCAAATATCATCCTCAACATAACACAAATAGTATTTTTACACTATCTAAATAAAATAAAATTACTAAATATATATCTTACTTGAATATTGATTCTCTGGATAATCTTCACAATGTAGATGCACAAATTGTAATTGCTGCTGGGAGGAGGCAAAAATAAATACTAAAATATTTGTAATTGCTGGTGGAAAGATAGCTAAAAAAAAAAATTAGAGAAGGATGATTTTATGCTTCTGGAAATAAGGAGGGGATTTTTTTTTCCTAGAATAGGCTGAAGGTAAAGGGAGGTGGGTTTTATACTGAGTGAAAGAGGTTGTTTGAGGAAGAGGCCTGCATGTGAATAGTAAAAGGAGCTGCCACGTGTCAAGCTAGAATAGTAAGGGGAACTACCACGTGTCACACTAGCAGCTCCTACGTTAGGCGTGTGCATGCCTTCTACCACACGGCAAGCCAGCAGCGTCTGGGCCCGCCACATGTCGCTCCAGCAGGTCCTGCGGCATGCCAGACTGATCACGGGGTGCTAGACCGTGTGACCAGTTGGGCCTGTCGACCTTCTGATCACGAGGCTTGACACCATGTGATCAGTGGGCTAACACACGGTCTGTTGATAACGTGGTCGTGCAGCCCATGATCTAGTAATTTAAAAAAAATAATAAGGGTTTTGGGAATATGATTTTACGGTGCAGGGAATGAGTAAATTGATTTTTTCTCTACAGGATAATGGTTCTTTTACCGAGGGGCGGGTGTGTTCATATCCTGAAAAGGTATATGGAAGTTAACCTTTTAACTAATAATCACTTTAATTTTTTATTATTATCATTTAAAAATTAAAATAATATAATTTATTAATATTAAACTATTAATATTAATTGTATAAAAATAATTATTTTATTAATTATATAATAAATATAATGATTATTACATAAAATTATATAAAATAAATATTAAATATTATATCATAAATATAAATTAGGGCGAAATACATCCATCTTCCTAAATTTTGATTTAATTACAATTTGTTACCCTCATTTTTTACTTTTAGTTTTGAAACTCTTAAAAAATTGATAACACTTACGCACCCTTCCCTTTGGGGTGCTTTTCCATTAATTAAAGTAACAAAATTTAGATAATATGTAGGAAGTTAGTTTTTGTGAACAAAAACACCTTTTTCATCACATTATACTTTGTTAAAGAAAGAGATAAAATTTTGTTAATTGGAAGCCCTTTCTTTTCATAAGTAAAAAAAAACATGAACATAGAAACAGTAACACAAAATAATGATATAAGACATTTAATAGAAGAGTGTATTTATCATGTATTTCTTACAAACAAATCATTATCACTACATAATTCCTTTCTAAAAATCTATACAAGAAAAAAAGCTTTAAAAAATTTCAAATTTAAATTTATAATATTTATAAAAAAAATTAAACTTCATTTTTGCTAATTGCATCCTTAATTTAAAGCAATCAATAAATTCATTTTCATGTGCCATTATCTTTAGAAACTTGTCATTCATTTCCGTCATTTTTTCATACACATTTAACTTTATTTTCAATTTTTCCTAAATCATAAACCAAGTTTTAGGGGAAAAAATATACTAAAAATTATAAAAAAAATTCTTCTTCTTAAAATCATCAAAATTATGTAGTTAAAAAAATTTATTAAAAAATAAAATAAAAATATTACAAATTTATTTTTCTTTAAATTAGAAAAAATATCTTAATTGAAAGGGTCACACGACCCTAAAGTTTGGTAACTTCCAAAATAGTGTCGGGTATATTAGGAATAACACTTCTATGCCTCCTAAAAGTTGTATGGCCAAAACCCATTTAATATTTAATATGAACCTAATATGGGGCTTTGGCCATTTCCACTTTCTACCTAATGAGATGATTTTAAAAATATTTTATGATAAAAATAAAATATATCATATTATATTTATAATAATTAGTGATAGGTTTTAAATTTAATTTATTCTCAATGTAAATCAAATTTATACTATCATTTACTCATATTTTATTATATCAATAAATTATTAAATTTTTTTTTATCATTGTTAAAATAATAATGACTATTACTTTTTTTAATGATATATTTCATATTTATTTATTGATAGTATAAAATAATATACAATGGCAATGAATCAAATTTAAACTTTTTTGTATAAGCTTTTTTGTGTAATGATATTTCACATCTGAAGTTGTTACATTGGGGTTTAAAGACATTTTATTTGTTAATTTAATTAAGTTGTAAATTAATTTATATTTTTGTATGAGCTCTAACTAGCTAATAGGAACTCAAAGACATATATAATAAGTAGGCCAGTGTAGTTTTTACTTAATTTTACAATCATGCATAACACACTTATGATTGCCATATTAGAGGTGCAAAAACCATTAGAAAGCACAAATTTCAATTAGCACTTTGCATTATGTTTAAGTTACAATAATATAGATTGCTAGGAATAATTTTTAGCTATTTAAACCCCATTTTTCTTGTACCCAAATCTCTTTTAGAAGATCTTAATATCAATGATAGATAATGATTATGACTTATAAGGAGTTGTAAGGAATAAGCGAGCATATCAAGTGGTTTTCTAAAAGACAGATTTTTAGTTGCAAGAGCATTCAAGAAGTGGCTACACCATACTTTTAAAAAGTAGTGGTCATTATTTACTACAAGCCACATAAAAGTATTTGCTACTTATTTACTAGGAATTCGATACAATGCAAACACCTTAACACCTCTACTCCTAAAGTTAGTACCTTTGTGTATCATTAACTTGTGAAAAATTATTAAAGGAAAAAAAGGAGGTTCAATGTTAATACTAAATTTTAAATATTACTAAGTACCATAGGGTATAAAGAAAATATTAAACTAGCTTTTATTTTATATGAGTCAGCATTTATCAAACTATAATGGTTTAACAATAGAAGATTCCTTAAATAAATTGTATAATGCAAAAGGGGTTAAGCTTCTACCTACTGAGTAAACAACTACACTAAGCATATAATATTTTACTTACTATATACTTAATGTTAATGTTCTTCCAAAAAGAACATTACTCAGAAATATCATCATAAGCAATAATTTCTCTTCCTTTGAAAGTGATCTCTACTAATGAACTTCCTAAATTACTCTCGCTACTTTTGGGATTTATTATTGCTGAAACCAATCTAGAGCATCTCCTCTACTTTCTTTTCCAAATATATTTCTACAACTTTGTTAATCAATGATAAGTTTTATTCCTTCATTTCTCCATTCTTTTAGCAATGAAACTCTTTCTACTTTCTATCATATCTACGAAATACTTGAAATAAATATTTTTTTTAGTAAAGCTGTTAAATAGGTTAGGTTTAATGGATTTACCTACTTTGGAATTAAAACTAGTATGAAAAAATGATAACAGTAGCTTGACTTAATAAATGATTGAGATTAGTTAGTTCCACTTGGTAAATAAATTGTACTGATAAGTATTAACTAATTGAGTTATTGAATTAACTTATTAATTAATAAATAATTAATTTATTACTATATATTTATATATATATATATATTAAAATAATAACTTTATTATATTAAAAATATACTTTAATAATGTATAATATTAAAATTAATAAATTTATATATTTAATATTATTAACATATATTATATAAGTTTATCAAAATAAATAATTGCATTAAAATTAATAAATTAATAAAAATTAGGTGAGAAATTTAATTTATTATCATAAAACTTAAAAAATAAAAAAAATTATACACTAAAGTAATTATTATAACTAAACATACATAAGATAATTATTGAAACTAAATAAATATATTAATTAGAGTAATAAATCATTATTGATATAGTAAAATTAGTGATATATTCATATATATGTTATAAATTTAGTTAACAAAATATTTATATCTACTTTAATTAATATTGAATTTTTTTAGTCTAGATCCCATAATTTTTAATTACTCTTCTAATTGGAGATTTTTCATATTAAAATATATTATGCTTTGATTTTTTTTACTATTTTAGTTATATCTAATAATAATAATGGATATCAATTAACTAATAATATGAAATTAATAATAAATAAACAAGTGATATAATAATAATAATAATAATAATAATAATAATAATAATAATAATAATAATAATAGATTGTAAAACTAATTTGAAATTACCTACGACTAGGATTAGGACTAGGATTAACATTGTAGTAATCCAACTTGGTCTAATTTGGTGAAAAAATAGTTTGGCATGGGACTGACCTAACGTATAGTCTTTGCCCATTAGGTTAGTTTGGTAAGATTAGGTTAACTTATTTTGATAGTTTTATTTCTTGGGGCCTATAATAATCATGAAGACATGTTCTAATACTTGCTTGTTATCAAAATCATTACAACATAATAAATTATTATGCAATCATAGAAAATTTTCATCTTTATATGCAAAATTAAGAAATGATTGAAAAATTATATATTATATAATTCTATATACCATAGTCATTCAGCAAGCTAGCTTCCTCCTATGTGTTGTCAAACCACATGGTGATTTAGGTTCCAACATTTCATTCATATTGTGCATTTTAAATTAAATTAATAGCAAGAAGATGTTAAATTTAATTGTACTTTAATGTGGCATACAAATTGTAACCCAGTATACTTAGTAAAATTTAACTTAAAGGATTTATAAGTAAGTTAATTCAGTTTTATTCACATTATGTCATGTATGTGGTTAAGTGATAGTATAAAAGATCAAATAAATTTACACAACATCTAGCTTAATAGAATGAATAAATCTTCAATTTTATAAATAAATGCAAGTTAGGACCAATTATGGAACCTATTTCTTCTTTTGTTCATTTTGTGCTATTTGCGTTGCACTTTCTTGCCAATATCCTAGAAGAAATCCATCATGCATGCTAATAGAGTATCCAAAAATTGAAACTTTTAGTAATACAAGCAAAAATATACTTGTTGCTTGCCATAGGGGCAATTCACACTAATTTTCATTTAAACCTAGTAAAGAGAAGAACAATATCATTTTATTTTTCCTAATGGCCAATATATAATAAGAAAATTTTACCATTATGATAATTAACTTTTAAATTGCCAAACCTACAACACAAAGAACAAAAACTAGCTAGAAAAAGCTTTCAATCTTGTTAGTTAAGAAAAATAAAACATAAGGAAGGGAAAGGGAAAAAATAATTTTAGAGATGAACAAAAAAATTCTTATATGATATTTAAGGTTTTCATCTTACCTAATATACTCAAAATCAAGGCAATAGTAGGGCAATTTCACCATACTCCATAAGGCCACTATTCTCAACATCTAAAACAAATAAATTAGAAAAGTATTTTGAACAGATAAATATGGATAGAAAAATCCCCAAAAGCCTAAACATTAATTCCAAATTAGGGAAGAAAAATACAGAATTACCTGTTAATTGAGCTTTAAATTGGTAGTGTCTCTATAGTTGAGCTCAAGATTACAAGGCAGGGTGGCAAAGGTTTGTTAGTTAAGGAAGCACACAAGAGAAAAAGTGCAAATGAATTGAGAATTAAATGAACTTATTTTCCATCTACCTAAGCTGATGAAGTTGACTTCTTGTGATTGATGTCATCAAATGAATTTCAACCTAACCTTTCGTTCAACTCATTTTCGGACCTTGATTGCATCAACTATTCTTCTTTTTATTCACCGTCCTCCACATTCCTTGCATCGCTAATGCTAAAAACCGTATATTGCTCCATCCTTGGTTTTACTAGCCAATCATAATTTTTAATTAGGCTAATCTTCAAGCCTTTAATCAAACCCAACCCAATGGACCAAATTAAATTTTATATTTTACTAAGGTTATATCTTTAAATTTCACATTCTTTTAAGCTATCTCTTATTTTTTTCCAACCGAAAACTTATTCCAATTGCCATCACATAATTAATTTGGTGTATGATATCTAAGCGCTTCATTTACTGGTGCATGGATGCACCACTTTATCGATAGTGCATTTTAGTCGCTACCCTTGATTAATTTGATTTTGGAGCATTTAATCAACATGAGATAAAAAAATTAAATTTTGTTTTAATTAAATAAAATGGGATAATAATCATGTAAAGTAACCATCCTTCACAATACATTTATTATTTTACAAAAAAATATTTTCATCACAATTTTTACCTTTTTTTCTCTTCTTCTTCCCTTCCTCTTCATTATTAACCTCTCTTTTCCCTAAACATCTTTTCTATCATTCTACATGCATTTACTTAACTCATTTTTTCTTTTTAGCCTTTTACTCTACTTCTCCCTCTTTTTTTTTATTATTGATATGTCCTTCAACCTTAAAACTTATTTCTTCTATCCTTCCCTCTCTCTCTCCATTGCCTTTAGTTGACCTCTGTTAGAGTGTCCCTCATTTGCATGCAATACTTGGATGAATTAGGCCACGAAAGCATCAGTGGCATTGTAGATGGATTTTACTCATACAAAGATTTATAGATTATTTTTATTTCTATTTCTATTATTGCAAACCCAAAATTAGCATCTATGATCTTTAGTCTTGCCCATATAATGATTTATAGATTTCTTCTTTTATTGTGTTTACTAATTTCTTGCAATGGTTATGGCTTGCAAACCCAAAAGTAGCAAAGATAGATAAGGGTATTTTTGTCCACTTAAAATATAAATTTAATACGGTTCTGCAACATTTACTTTAGGGGAGGTCTTATCCAAAATTGAAAAATGAGGGAAGGAAAGTGCATTTAACCCAAACCTTAAAAGAGGTGAGGATATTTTACCCTATAAATTATAAATATAATTATAAATATTATAGTAATAAATATTTAATTTTACATATAATTATATTTATTATATACCTATTATATTATTTTACAGTTATAATATTTATTATTTATTATTTTAATATTCAATTATAAAAATTAATGATTACATATTTTGTATCTATTTTATACAAATTTAATAAAATTAATTATTTAACAAAAATTTTTCATTAAATTTTATTAAAATAATTTAATATATATATTTAAAAGACACTTAGTTTGTATTTAAATTTATTTTAATTTTTATAGTAAATAAAAAATAAGAAATTATTGGTTTTAAAAAATTATGATAGTAAAAATGAATAGAAGTAGGGATATCTAAGTGCAAATTAAAAAAAATAGTGAACAAAAATATAGTTTTAGAAAAAGATAATTAAAATCTATTAATATTTCTTATTATTTATATTGTAATTTTGAAAAGTATATCAATTATTTTGATAATATTTCTTAAAAAGTTCAAAGTTAAACCTAATAAAATATAGAATATTTAAAAAAAGGGAGGAACATTTATGAAATCTTACATTTTCAGGAATATTTAAAAAAATAAACTTTTCATATTTAATTAAATTAAAAAAAAATTCTTGAAAATGTGAATATTCTTAGGAATGTTTTTAATCAACTCTGCCTCATTCACCAGGGTCAACTCATCAGGGACTATACCATTGTCCCACATGTCCTATAAGACCTCAATTACGTCTTTCCAACAGTCATTTTGAACAAGACCCGTTATCATCGTCGCGTAAGAGATACGATCTTCACCAGGCATTATATCAAAGATATGGCAGGCATTATCCAAGTGACCAACTTTCAAATACCAAGCAATCATAATGTTACAAGATAAAGGATCCGACCTAGGACAAGTATCAAACAACAACCGAGAATCAACAATGTAACCACGTTTGGCATACATGCTAATCAAGTAGTTATGAATAAATGTGTCGGACTGGAGGCAGAATTTCAATACCAAAGAATGAATCTGTCGACCCTGAGAGATGGCCAAAAGGGAGGAATATGACTTCAATGCCGAAACCAAGGCGAACTTGCATATGGGATGATCCTGAGTCTCTTTGATTTGGCATCGTTGAAAACACGAACATAGTCTTCTGGGCCTTTTGGGTTTTTGGAACAGGAGGATCTTTGACGTAGTGGTTAAAAACCATTTTGGATTTGCTAGCTGAAGTCGAGGAAACAGAAGAAATCCAGGAAAAAACTTGGGTAGGATAGAAATGAACATGAGATGTGACCATTACACCAGATGCAGCAGCAAGGAATAATTAGTGAAGGTGAAACTTGACGTACAGACTAGATAGAATTCATATATAAGCCTTTTGCGCCCGGAAGTTTGCTCTTGCAAGTTCGATTTAGGCTCAGGCTATTAACGCAGCAACCGGCTTAATCCTTATATGTAAAGTATAAACAAGCTCGGCTTATTAATAAGTTAAATTTAAATTTTAAATTATTTGATTGGAATTGTTCTTGAGTTTAAATAATTTTAATAACAAAAAATATTTTCGTTTTATATTATATATAAATAATATAAATTAAAAAAATTTAATCATATTGCTAATTGTTGAGTTTATATGAAGAAGTATGATATTTTGATTAAAGTAATTAGCTTTCAATCATATCTTATTTTTTGCTAGATATAATTGTTGATAATATGTGACAATTTTATGATATTTTTAATAAATTTGACGGTCAAAGAAAATTTTATATTGATAAGTAAAATGAGATAAAAAAAATGTGATGTTTAATTTATTTATAAAAAATAAAATCTCATATTTATGTAAAATAACAAACTATTTAGACAAGGTTGTATATATTTAAATTAGAATTTGAATATTTTAAATTTAATTTAAAATTAAGGTATAATAATATATGACTTGAATAAGTTTGTATAAATTTATTTAAGTTCGTTTCTAGTCAAGCTTGGGTTTGAATTGTTCGAGTTTGATGATTGGCTTAAGTTCAAATTTACTTATTTTTAAATAGTTCAAATTTAAGTATACAAATATTCAGTTCAACTCGACTCATTTGTACTTCTAATGTAAAAGATGGAGTCAAAGCAATAAATAAAAGGTCAATTTTACTATGCATCGAGTAAAACTTAATATAAGAATGAATTGACTTTATTGTTGAATTATAAATCATTATATTGAATGTTTTTTGCTAAAAAAAATGTAAAACTTAATGTAAATTATAAAATACTCAAGCATGGATGAATTTCATGTATGGAATAATCACCTAAGTGGAAGGAGAACTAGGCTCTAACATTTTTGTTGGAAACTCATTTATTTATGGTAAATTTTACTGTAAATTAGGTAAAGCTCAATGTATAGATGAATTGGTTTATTAATAAATTGTAAATCACTAAATTAAATGTTTTTTGTGCCAATAAAATAAAACTCAATATGAATTATTACATATTCAATGATGAATAAAATTGATGCGTGGAAAAACTCACTTTTATTTATATAAGATAAGGAAAATGTCACTTATATATTACTCCATCCTTTCCTTTTTAAGTATAATTTAAGATTAATATAAAAAGATCAAAGAAAATAATAAATGATTTTAATTTTAGAAAAAATAAGTTATTATTTATTAATATATCTTCCATTTAAAGTCAATTGATAACTAAAATTATTAATTATTTATTTACATAGTAAGGATAATATTTGAAATAACATAATAAATATATTTTTTATTTCTTAAAATGATAGATAAATAGGAACAAATTTTTTTATAAAATGATATTTAAAAAGAAATAAAAGGATTATGACTAAAAATTTTTAATGCTCAATAATGTGGTGATAGAAATATTAATTTTTTAGTATATTTTTAAATTTAGTAGTAAATAAATAATTCATCTATCATTATTTTAATATTTTACAATTATATTAATGTAAAAAAATGTTTTTTTTTAAAGATAATTGGACCCTACACAAAATACAAAACGTCCTCTCCAATTTTGGACTACTCGTATTTTATTCGCACGGCTGCTCCTCCAATTAAAAAGGTTTGGAATTAGAAGTTTAAAACTTTAAATCATACAAAATTGGAGACGGCTATCTTGCTTGTTTACTGATATATCTTTATTTTTTATATAATATATTAAATTTAATTTTAAAAAAATTAATATATAATTAAATCTGACATCATATTGATATTGTATCACTAATGTATGATGGCATCTCTATGTAAAATTTGGAGCACTTTGCATAGAAAAAAGTTCAAGACAAATTATATTAAATATCTCTTAAACTTTAGTTCAATTGCATTTGACACTCTTAAAATTTCAAAATTATACATTTTGACACCCTAAAAC
The DNA here is from genome assembly GCA_020226215.1 of Sindora glabra. Lineage (NCBI taxonomy): Eukaryota > Viridiplantae > Streptophyta > Magnoliopsida > Fabales > Fabaceae > Sindora > Sindora glabra. The sequence goes on along the minus strand of CM035232.1, from coordinate 38,851,149 downwards.
ACTTCTACCCTTTTGGAATATTATGGCATTAATTTTTTAATTGTAAATCTTTTTCTATTGTCACCTCTAATATTTGGAATACTATTCCTATAATTTTACTTACACATGTGCTATTTCTTTTAAAAAATCCAAAGTATGTGTTTTAATTCGTCAGAAAAAGAATACATCTGTACATAATCGAATGATCTTCCAGCCCTTAATCATAAGATTGGAAGTCGAATTGTAATTAAAAAAAATAATACTATTACATTTTATAATGGTAGAAGTTTTTAAGAAGATAAAAGCATATAATTTTAAAAAATAAGAGAACTTGAGTGTAATTAAACTAAAATTTAAAGAAGGTTAATGTGTAATATTTTATCCAAAGAATTTCCTCACTGGCATACTTTCTTTTTCTATTTTAAAAGATATCACCGAAGGGACTTGGGGAAAAAAAAACCTCTTACATACTTGCAAATGTAATTTAAAACTTAATATAGTAAAATATTTTTTTTGTTAGATTTTTTATTTGTGAACTTATTAATTCAATAATAAAACTAAGATGTAAAAGAGTTTAGGTTAATATTAATATGACTAAATAGTTTGGGCCTAATAATAATTTAATTTATCTAATGTGATAATGAGTGATTTTTGATGATGAGTCGACCCACTAATGTTATTAATATAAATGAGGTTCGTTACTCCTAAACTCTATGATTGATTCTAAACACTTTCCATTGATATCAGAAAGTCTCTTCAATTAAGTTGTTATCTAAGGTTGTAAGGGCAACAAATCCTTATTAAAGTTCATGATGAAAACCAATCGTGAATAGTTCATGATTTCCAATAAATCCTAATTTCATATTATTCGCCAATATTATTAATATAAATAAGAGTTGTTATTCCTAAACCTTATAGTTGATTCTAAACACTTCCTATCAATATCAGAAAGTTTCATTGATCAAGTTCTTATCTAGGGTTGTAGGGGCAGTAAATTCTTATTAGAGTTTATGATTAAGACCAATTGTAAATAGTTCATGACTTCCAGCAAATCCTAATTTTATATTTGCATCACAATGGATTTATCAAGTCACAATAATAAATCTTTTTCATGTTTAATATTATTCTTCTCACATAGTTCAATTTGGGATATTATTTTATGAAAGTTTAATTTTAACAATTAGTATCAAAGCTTATGAATCATATGAATTGAATATATTATTACATGGATTTAGGAATTAAATTTTATATTTTGAATAATATTATATTTTGTAATGAATTATTTTAAATAAAAATTATTTTGAATCCTAAAATTATTTCATAGCTTTCAAGTTATTTATTTTTATCAAACTTTGATTTATCTATTAGTATCTGAGTAATATGAATGTTTAATATTTTTGTACAATTTTTTGTTTAGCATTTGAAATTTGTTATATATATATATATATATATATATATATATATATATATATATATATATATATATGCTAAACACAAATTTAAAAATATATACATATAGAACGTCAAAACATATATATATATATAAAGTCTGTTGTTTACTGTACATGTTTCGGCATTCAATTTTTTATCCATATGCTTAATTTTTCTTTTTATATATAGTTGACGTTTGACGTGTCATGTATCTTTAGTCACGGCCAATGTTAGTTTGGAGACTTATATATTTGTATGTCCAACATTTTATATGTTTGACGTTTTATATATCTTTACTCATGTCCAACGTTTTGCAATTCATGCTTGAGGTTTTTGTATCCACTTGACTTTTACAATTGTTATATATCTTCTGTAGCATTTTATATATACAGTTGACATTTTATATATATGTTTGACTTTTATAATTGACGCTTTAGATTTTGATTTGACATGAATTTAATCATTAAAATTATTTTAATATATTTTAAGATTAAGACACATCTTACAAAATTTTTTAATTTTTTTAATTAAAAATTTTTAATTATTTTTTGCATATTTAATTTGGATAGTCAAATAATTTTATTTTGAGCTAAAAAAATAATAATTCATTATAATATTATTAAATATTGGGCTTCCACATATATTTTTTATGAAATTTTTGGATACAATCTGGTCCATTAATTATTTTTCTATATTTATGTATGTATAGGAAAATAATTTTAGAAAATTATTTAAGTTTATATCATAAAATTTTGTACAATTGTGAATTCACTTATCATGGGCCTAATTACATAAAATTTTATTCATTTTATAAAATTGGTATTTGGACTTAAGAGAGTATCATATTAATAATATTTTAATACTTTATTAGTATAATATTATTAATATAATTTATTGATAATAATATAAGTGTACGAATAAATATTATGTTTTTAGAATTTTCATCACCCTATCAATGTTAAAACTTTAGAAATATGATATTTAATCATTGTATTATATTATAAGGCCTTTATGACTCATCGATATTGGGTTTTATAATATAATATTGAGTTCAATTACATAGTTTATTGAGAAAGTTTTCTAGTATGATTAAGGTTAAACATATATTAATATTTTAAAATTTGTTTCCTCAACTGCTTAACCTATGCAATTAAATGCAATTAAGATACTTAATGGGATTAATCATAAGAATTGAGCTGAATTATTAAAGTTATATATGACAATCTCTAATCTTGACTTGATAATAAGGGAAACAGAACTTCAGATTAATGTTGAGTCTACAACAAATGAAAAAGAATCATCATGAAAAGTGGATCCATTCTAACAATGTGTGTTTGATGGTAATGAAGTACATGATCGACAAAACAATAAGAAAAAGCATTCCTAAAATGATAAATATAAAAGAATTCCTAGATTCTATAGCTGAAGAGTATAAGAAGATTGATAAGGTTGAGAAGGGACAATATCTTTCATTGCTTAAGAAATTAGTTAATGATGGTGTGAGCAGGATGAGAGAACACATTATAAGATTGGTTAACTATTACAACAAGTTGAAAATCATGCAAGTTGATCTGGAAGAGAGTTATTTAACTTAGTATGTGCTGAAATCTTTTCTGCCTCAATTTGACCTTATGAAAACCTCTTATAATACTCAAAAATTAGATTGGACTATCAATCAGTTAATTTCTATTGTTACACAGGTAGAGGAAGACATGAAGAAAGGAAAAGCTTAAATAGTTAATTATACATCTCATGGCACACATTTAGATCATGGTGGAAAGTTTAATCAGAAAAATGGCAAGGGACACTATAACTATGGAAGGAAAAAGGGTGAGAAAGATGAATCTAATGGATAACAATGCTATAAACCCAACAAGGTCCAATTCAAGGGTAACTATGAGTTTTGTAAGAAGTATAAACATAAGAAAGTAGATTATTTTAAATACGAGAAATGAGTTAAGAAGAAAAAGAAAAGTATCTATCTAACTTTAGTTTGTTTTGAGTTAAATATCGTTGATGTACCATCAAACTCTTGGTGGTTAGATATTAGTGCGACTATTCATGTGACTAATTATTTTCAAGCACTGACAAATCTAAGAAAACCAAATAAAGGAGTGCTGATTGTGAGACTTGAAAATGGAGATAGAGTTGAAATGAAGTACATTAGATCAATGAAGTTGACATTGAAGACTGAACATAAGCTTTTACTTAATAACATAGTTTATGTACCTTTCATGAGAAGGAATTTAATTTTAGTTATTGCTTTGGATTCTATTGGATACTTTTGTTATTTTAAAAATGAAAAAGTTAAATTATTTTATAAATATTTTATTGTTGATGCTGGTTCTATGTGTGATGGTTTATATAGAGTTGATTTAGATTCTAATTTTGTAAATTCAATAAACTCTATTATGGGCAAGAAAAGGTATCAAATTGATGAAAGATCTTTAATGTTATGGCACATACAATTATGACATATCTCTAAAGATAAAATTCGAAGACTCGTAAAAGGAGAAGTACTTTGTGATCTAGACTTCTCGTATTTTGGAACATGTGTAGATTGTATTAAAAGAAAACTTACAACTAAAGTTAGAAAGGGTAAGAGAAGCAGAAAAGAGAATGTTTTAGAACTAATCTATACTAACATTAGTGGGCCTATCACATCTAATGCTATGGGAAGTTACAAATATTTCATCATATTTATTGATGATTACTCTAGATTTGGTTAGGTAAAGTTGCTCAATGATAAGTCAGAATTGTTAAAAGCCTTCAAGTTATTCAAGGCAGTAATTAAACTAAAACTAGAGAAATAGATAAAGTGCATTAATTCTAATAGAGGTAGTGAGTATTATGATAGGTATGATGAAATAGGAAGAAACCTTGCCCTTTTTGCAAGATATTTACAAGATTATGGAATTCAAGTAACTTAGATAATGCTTGATACACCGGCGTAAAATGAAATTACAAAAAAAAGGAATAAAACTCTTATGGATATGGTGAGATGCATGTTAGCTCATACTTCCTTACCAAAATTCTTATGGGGTTATGCATTAAGACAACGGCATATATTCTAAATTAAGTTCTTAGTAGGTTAGTACCTAAAACCCCTTATGAACTATTATACGGTAAGAAGCCTAGTTTATGACATTTTTGAGTTTAGAGTCATAAAGCTGAAGTAAAGCCATATATTCCATCCATAAGGAAACTTGATTCAAAAACTAATAGTGAATACTTCATTGGGTACTACAATAGCTCGAAGGGTAGCAGATTTTACTGTCTAACTTATTCGACTAGAGTAATTAAGTTTAATCGAGCCATCTTCTTTAAAGATGAGTTGGATAATGGGAGCCAAATATCAAGTATCATGGATTTCTCTGAAGATAGAATAATTACTCCGTTGGCACCAACATTAGGAAAGTCATCTTTTATTGCTCCACCAATTAATCCAATAAAACCAATGACAGAGGATGTTGAGCTAGATGGAATAAATGAATAAATTGCATTAAGAAGATCTTATAAAGTTCACAAATTAATAATTCTTAATGATTATCTTGTGCATCTACAGGAGCATGAATATGATATTAATGATTATATTGATCCTATAAGTTTTTCTCAAGCTATATCTAGTTCAAACTGTTTTGATTGGATAAATGCTATGAAAGATGAATTAACTTCAATGCATAAGAATCAATGTAAGATCTAGTGGAACTTCCTATAATTTGTAAGTCAGTTGGATGCAAGTAGGTCATTAAGACCAAGAAAGGTGCTCGAGGTGTAGTTGAGGGGTACAAAGTCATATTGGTAGCAAAAAGCTATACCTAGAGGGAAGGTATAGATTACAAAGAAACTTTTTCACCAGTTTCAACCAAAGACTCATTTCGTATTATCATATCTTTGATGTTTTATTTTAATTTAGAGTTGCATTAGATGGATGTAAAAATAACCTTTCTGAATGGTGATTTAACAGAGATTATTTATATAAACAAGCTAAATGATTTCCAAGAAAAAGGAAAGAAGCAACTTGTATGTCAACTTAAAAAGTTAATTTATGGCTTAAAACAAGCTTTTAGATAGTAGTACCTCAAGTTTAATGAGGTAGTGATTTCTTTTGGGTTTAAGGAGAATGCAGTTGACTAATATATTTATATGTTGAAAAATGCATGCAGTTTTGTTATTCTAGTACTATATATGGATGATATTCTCCTTGCAAGTAATGACATGAACCTACCAATTGAGATAAAATAAATGTTATCTAAACATTTTGATATGAAGGATCTTGGATATGCTTCTTATGTTTTGAGAATAGAGATCTGTCGTGATATGTCTTGGGATTTGCTTGGTTTGTCTCAGCAAACTTACATTAAGAAAGTATTGAAGAGGTTCAATATGTTAACTTGCTCTTAAATTTTTACACCCATTTTAAAAGGAAAATTTTTCTCTAAGTCCTAATGTCCTCAGAGTGATATTGAAATGGGAAGAATGAAAAAAGTCCTATATGCATAGGTTGTTAGTAACCTGATGTATGCTCAAGTATGTACATGTCTTGATATAACTTATGTTATTGGTGTATTGGGGAGATACTTAAGTAATCTTAGTTAGAGACATTGAATTGCTACAAAGAGAACAATGAGGTACCTTCAAGGTATAAAAGATTACATGCTAACTTATAAGCAATCGGAAGATCTCACAGTTACAAGTTACTCGGATTCAAATTTTGCTCATTGTCTGGATGAACAAAAATCTACATAAGAGGAGCTATGTTTGTGGAAAAGTGTTAATCAGTCTTTAACAACAACCTCCACTATAGAAGCAAAATATGTCGCATGTTATGAAGTCACTTGTATTGCTATATGGTTAAGGAATTTTATGGCTAGTTTTGAGATTATTGAAAGCATCTTAAAACCCTTAACCATTTATTACAACAATGTTGCTACTGTAAACTTCTCTTATAATAATAAAAGTTTTGCACGTACAAAGCATTTTGATATAAAATACTAATTTGTGCGAGAGAATGTACGCGAGCATATTACATGTATTGAACATATTTCTATGGATCGTATGCTTGTGGATCCACTGATCAAAAGCTTAGCAGAAAGAGTATATCATGATCATGTAATTAATATGTAATTAGCTAAGTCTTTTGATGTTTTGGGTTAATAGGAGTACTATAATGTAAATTATTTTCTTGAGATATGTATAAATAAAATATTTATAATGAAATATTTATGTTTTGCTATATATTGTGCACATTTTTGTTATGGTATATTTATAGAGACGCTTAGACCTTGTCTTAATACTATGATGAGAATAATGATTTTCATTTAGCATCTTGGCTGGATACTTTGACCCAATGTGTAAAGATTTACATATGATTATTATAATTTTGTTATATAAATCTTATTGAATATAAACTTGTTATGTATATTCTTATTAGATATTGTATATGGTCAATAAAGTGTAAGTGTATAATATATATTATTGATATCCCTATTGAATACTGTATTTTATATTACTGAACACGTATAATCTCAATTTAGACTAATGGGTGTAAAGATGCCATATTTTTCTTTTACATCTTATTAAAGTAGCTACTATTATTGAATCAAATGGTCCAAGTGGGAGATTATTAGATTTTTCATTTTTATACTTATTAATTCAATATTAAAATAAGATGTAAAAGAGTTTAGCTCAATATTAAAGTGATTGAATAGTTTAGGTCCAATGGTAATTTAACTCAACTAATGTGATAATAGGTGATGGATTGACCTACCAATATTATTAATATAAATAAAAATCACTAATCCTAAATCATATAATTAATTCTAAACACTCCCCTTTAGTGTTAGAAAGTCTCACTAATTAAGTTCTCATCTAGGATTGATAAGAGCAATAAATCTTTATTGGAGTTTATGATCAGGACTAATCGTGAATAGTTCATGATTTATAACAAATCCTAATTTTATATTCACATTATAATGGATTCGTTAGGTAACAATAATAAATTTTTTCCATGTTTAATATTATTCTTCTCACATGATTTAATTTAGGATAATATTTTATGAAAATTTGATTTTAACATTGTTTACTTAATAATGTTACATGTAAAAAAATGTGACATAAAACAATGTTTACTTTTTTAAACAAGAAATTATTTTTTTATTACTATAATATCATGCACTATTTTATTAATAATATATATATATATATGATATAATAAATGATTTTTTTTCTAATATGCCCTCCAGCACAACAAACAGAGGTTAAATGTTGAAATAATAAAAAAAAATATAGGAATCATAAAGTACAAACCATTGAAACATTCATCTTGTAGCACTCTCATAAAGAATTCATTTGTTAAACATCTTCAAGAATTGATTGCATTAAATTAGAGAGGATGATAAATATGGAGGTTTTTATAGTACAAATTAAGGTTTGTTATATACTATATGACATAATACGAGATTGTTAATTATAAACATATATTCTGTATTTTTCTCTCAATCGGTTGAAGCCACTAACAAAAGGATTGCTTAAAATCCTTTTATTGTTCCATATTTGGTTGTGGATGTGACATAAAAGAACAAAAATCAAGACATGGAATTATGAAATTAATTTTAAAATTTGGCATCTTTTTATTATTTTATTCCTTAAGTTGAAAATATATATTATAATCTATTTATTTATTTATTAAATAATCAAATAAATATATTTTTCTAAATTTTTAATTTTCTAAAATCATTTTATGTATATCACATTAAAATTATTTACACTTCTTTTTCATTTAGTCAAAAGGAATGACAAGAAATAGAATGAAAAAGAGATGAAAATAAAACAAAATTAAAATTATTATTTCATAATTTTATATGATATGATTAAAAATGAAATGACTATTTATTTCATTTTTATATTTGATATGATAAAATGTTGTAAGAATAAAATAAAAAATAGATAATAGCAATAATATTTTTATCACAAATAATAAATATATATTTATTTTAATAATATAAATTATGTATTTTATTATATAATTTAATTTGACAAATATATATTTAGATGATAGATAATAAATATTAAATAGTGCCATTTTTTAGATACTATTATTAAAATTATACTCCTTCCATTTTTCTTTATTTGCCCAAATTAAATGTACAAGTACTAATATATAGAGTTAATTTTAGAAAATAAAGTTTACATTTTACTAATTTATCCTGTAATAAATCTTAATGAATGTTTGAAGCAGTTGTGTATTTATTAAGATAATAAGAGTAAAAGAAGAAAAAACATAATAAATGCATTTTTATTTTTTCAAATAGTAAATAAAAAGGAATTTAAAAAAATCTCATAAAAATAAAATTAGACAAGGCATTAGTTTAAAAACACATGTTAATTTTAGATGAATTTTAAATGTTAATAAATAGGTTATAGAATGCCAAAGATGCCTTCTATTAAAGGTGTATTGGGCTACCAAGTTCAAAAACATTAAAAGCTCGGCTCAAGTTTCATTAACAAAAAATCATTCAACTTGAATCCAGCCTAAAGAAAAAATTGATAGGCCTGGATAAGGCCCAAAACCCCAAAACCCCGAAAAAAACAAAAAAAGAAACACCTTTGTAACTCAATCAACATAATAGTAACTTCAAGATAAAACATCACCAATACTTTTAAAATCGTTGTCATACTTGATCATACAACATCAAACCTGATAACAATCATAAAGATATAAAGTAAATATGTCCTAGATATTGAAAATGAAATAAAAAAAAATTAGTTCAAAGATGAATTCAAAAAGCTACATACAGTCCATGTTGTCTTATGTACCCTGGATATGCCCTTCTTATGTTTCACTATATTACAACATTAAAAATGCACAGAAGCTAACTTGATTATCTAGCCATTAGCCAACTACCAGCTTATGGCTTTTGGCATGAGACTTTAAATGAGCCATACACAACAAGACACCCTATCTTTTCTTAATTTCACTAAATGATCCAACCTTACCACAATAAAATCCAAAACCACAAAATAACTAACAGCAATTTATAATTTTAAAATAACAAAGCAGTAGCCTACAAATAAATAATAGTTCATAATTTTGAAATAACAAAACTAAAATTTTACCTAATAAACATCTTCTACATCAATAGCTTCATTCTCCTCATTATCATTATCAATGAGATCATCAATAGAACATCCTAATATATTTGAAGACCCTACATAAGTAACTTGTCAATAAATGATAAAATAAGTTTTTATATATATATATATATATATATGATAAGGTGTCTGATTTAAAGCCTTTCACACGATACCAATCCTCCAAACATATTAAAGCTTGAATAGTTTTCTTGCTTAATGAACCCCTCTAAAGGTTAATCACTTTTTTAGCCAAACTAAAAGTTGATTTAGAAGCCATAATAAAAATTTGAATGGCTAAAAGATCTTGAACCAAAGCTGCAAGTTGAGGTCATCTCATTGCACTTTTACTCCAAAAATTAATGATATCAACATCAATATTCAAATTAAGATTTGTTCATCCAAATAAATTTGTAAATTTGATTTTTCAGCCTTTGAAGTGGGTTTGCTATTCAAATACTGCTCATAGTTTTCAAAGTCATCAATATCATTCTTATCAATCAAGCTACTTTCTCCGGATCCTTCAATATTTAAAACTTGATAAATAGTTCAATCTTTTTTATAGTGTTCATACAATTGAAAAAGAGTCTTTCTAACCTTTTCTACATGATGATCAACATCATCATAATCATAAATTTTACTAAAATAATACTGTACAAATATGAGCTTGTACCTTGGATCCAACAGAACAGGACAAGAAAATAACAAGTTATAATTATCCCAATATGTTTGAAATTTTTGTGTCATGTCCATAATCATATCAGCCATGAAATTGGAAGGATTCCTTCTTGCCTTCATTAAGCTCGACTAAATTGTCCAAACGCTACTAAAATAAATGTTAGATGTTGGAGTCTTTGTGGTAGAAAAATTAGAAATAACATCATAAAAGAGCTTCAAAAACTTATGAATTGTTTCTTCTTTTTCCCACTCATTATTAGAAAGTAAAAACATGCCAAAATTATAATCCTACTGCCCTCAATGTATGAACACTTGTTTAAAGTATATAGCACTATCAAGCATCAAATAAGTGGAGTTCCACCTCAAAGACACATTAGTTCTCAACTTTCTTGTTGTATTCAAATGAAAACTCTTTTGAGCCATATCATAAAACTTTTGAATCCTAATAGAAGTTTTTTTCATATACTTCATACTATCACAAATCTTATTAATAATATTATCAATTTTTTTAGGCTAGCTTGCATAATCAAATTTAAAATATGACAACTACAACGGATTTGAAAAAATTGACCATCACATAATAAATCTTTCTATACAGAAGTCCTACTTTTCAAAGAAGTAGCCATCACATTATTATAATTGGCATTGTCTAATGTAATGTTGCAAATTTTTTCATCAACCTTCCATCCCTTTAAACACATAACTACCTCATCTGCTAAAGAAATCCTTGTAAAAGGAAGGGTCAAGCTTTTAAAAAGAATGATCTTTTTTTGCATTTTCCATTATTTATCAATCTAATAAGCAGTTATACATACAAATTCATCTCAAGTATGTTCAGAATTCCAATTATCAGAAGTTAAACATATTTTTCTAGGTCTTTCTTAAATTCTTAAGCACAATATCTCTTTCTTTAGCATAAGCCTTTATTACATCTCTTTTACATATCATCTCTACTTATAGACTTCATTTCAAGATTAACACTTTGTAAAAGTAGCCTAAAAGTAAGTTCCTCAACAACATTAAATGCTTGTTTTCCACACACAACAAAAATATGTCAGAGATTTATGACATTTTTCTTAATCAAATTTAGAAGTAGCCGAAGTTATAGTTCCCTCATCACTGTTACAAGAAACTAGTTTTTGATATTTTCTAATATTTTCTATTAAACATCTACTATAATGAGAGAAGTGATGGCTTAAATAAGAGGTACCTTTACTAGAATCTCCTACTATAATCTTGTGACAATGGTTACACCTAGCATTTCCATATTTAGTCTTTGTCATTTCTTTCCATACTTTAGAAGTTAGCTTTCTCTTTTTCTCGTTGACATTGTTGGCTCCTTCCTCTTGGGTAGGACCATTAGGTGCATTATTAGCCTCACTTTCATTAGTAGCTATTTATATATTAAAACTTCCAAAATAAAAGAAAATGTTAAACATTACTCAATCTGTTAAGCAACTTGCTAAATTGATACTATTTAATTAATGCATAAACAAAACACAAAAGCAATAGGTGTAATCTGCACTCAATACAAGAAAAATAGAAGATAGGTAGAAAGCAAATGTCATATTAACTTTCACTTTGCCATCATCATGACTTTTCCTATCTTGTACTCACACTCCCATTTTTAATTAAATAACTTGGCATTTTTCTGATGATACTAGGTATATTATTTTGTGGGATTTGGTGGCAAAATGAGAGTTATTTTCAAGGTCAAACAATGACTAGGTAGACATACTAACATGAAAATAATCTTCATATGTTATAAAACAAGCATGCAAATCTTATATATACAACCTTCCCCTTTTAAGCTTACTACTAATTATGCATCATTTACTATTGGATTATGACTTATTTGAGCTTATTCCACTGGGAAAAAATAACCTTCCCATATAATAGCATATCTTGACTGAATGATGCAACACAAAATAAAACCTTCCTATTAGAGGCAATCTACTTCGATTTTTATATTTTTCAAAGAATTAGAAAGTATACTCCAACTTAATTGCAATAAAACCTTGTTGTTTGTTAAGTGTTTAACCATTGCTCTAAAAAATATTAGTCTTCATACTATTTTGCGTACAACCTAATCAAGCCTCTCTCTTATCATAGAATTACCTACTTGCCATTATCCCATGCATGAGGGTGCCTAGTGAAACTAATTTCAACACTTCCAATATAATTTATGAATTTAACAAATGCCAAATCATTTGGATGTCTAACTTATTGACCACCTTTTTTATCATTCAAATGGAGTAAGGCATTAAAGTCACCTATTATGGCCCAAGGTTTTGTAATTAATTCTTGCAGCCTATACAAATGATTCCATAAATCATAACATTTAGCAAAATAAGTAGAGCCATATACACATGTAAGAAGCCATTGATATGAACTTCCTTCATTAGAGAAAGAAATATGGATAAGACAAGCATTGGATTCCAAAACTTGCACTTGTTAGTCTTGCTGCAAAAAAAGAGGCTATTTTATCTCGTGTTAATGTAGGTTGATGATAATAAAAATGTGGAAATTCGATTTGACGACCAATCTCTGAAATTCTTGAATCACTTGTTTTAATTTCACATAAATAAACACAATTTGGAGATTGTTTATGTACTAGGGCTTTAAAAGCTTGAATTATCGAGGCATTATTTAGACCTCGACAATTCCTTGTAAAGCATTTCATGGCAAGGGTGGAGGCATGATATAGCCCGCCTCTTTGACTACAGTTGGTGATTAAGTTATCTTGGTATAAGTACGAGTTCTTTCTCTCTATTTGGAAACATTGACCTTTCAACGTTAAGTGACTTGAGTGGTAGATGTTTCCATTTCAAAGGTTGTATTAGAAGTTAGCAATGGAAATGTAAAGTCTCATCTTAGTTATCTTGGAGCAAGTTCTGCATCACCTATTATATCACTATCACATTTGCACTTAGTCATGAATATTGGTTGCTTTGTATTTGAATGTAGTGTGGGAATGAAACTTGATTAAGATTGCTCTTTGAAATTGCCCTTGGACCTTAAGGGAAGATGAGTTAGTGGTGGGTTCGAATCCTCTAATTCAAGTGCTAGTATGGCCTTAGCTTCCAAGTCTGCCTTAGGTAAAGCTATTTGAAAGAGAGATTCTGTCTTGTTAAAGCCTCCATCTAAGTCCTATTTTAGATTATAAACCATCAAAGCTATAGGCTCCTTTGTTGAAATTAATAAGCCTAAATTAATTGGAGATAGCATATGGGTGGAGCCTAACAAGTTTGTGACCTGTATAACTAATTTTTAGACTTACAGAGATCTTACATTAGTGTCAGTATTCTAAAAGGGATAGGAAACTGTGAGTGACATGTGGTATTTATGAAAGTCATCTTTTGATGCAACCAATTAATATATTTCAATTAAAGATTTTGCTTATGTTGTATACATCCATGAACCATACCTTTTTCCGTGATCAGTTTTTAAATAGTAAAGTCTTCGTTATCTTCAAATATGTTGTTCATGTCCCAGTATTCCACATCCATAATAAACATTTTGCATTTTTTCATACTTAAAGGAAGCCCACAATTTAGTATCATTAGGCCGAGGAACCCAAAATCCTAATAGAAGAGGTTTGGAAATATTTAAGTCTATATGGATATGTAAAAAGGTACAAAGAAAGAACATAGCCATTAAGTGTAGGGATCTTAATATCATGAATATATCCTAATTTTGCACCAATATGCCTAGCATTTTCCTCTTAGAAATATTCTAAGGGTAGATTGTATACTTGAACCTAAAATGTTGCCAAGTGAAATAAGATTTCATCCAAACTGGCCATTAGAGACCATGGTTTGAGGTTTAGCAAGTTTCTATAATATTTCATAAAGCATTTTGCAGAATGTAATTGGTACATTCTTGATTTGGAAGGGTGAAAATGTAAACATTTGGATCAGTATTTACAATAATAGGATCACTCTCCAATGCCCAGCTCTTCCTTACCATATTTTTAACTACCACCTTATTCAGGATTTTATGGCATATTATCTTCCCAATTGATAGACAGTCCGAAGTGACAATATTTGATAGAGGAGTAAGATGAAGTTCTAATTCAGCTAAATCTTTTTTTGGGAGGAAGCGATACTCATGGTTCCCCCATTAAAAGAAGACTAGGAAGATCATGAACATTTAGTTTTTTTGAAGAGAATTCCTTGGTCTAAATAAAATATAATGTTCCTAACATATCACTGAGCAAGCAAAGTAATAACGACAGAGATGGATCAAAAGGAAAGATGAATTAGTAGTAATTACTAAGCACGATAAGAAAACTCTCCTATAGAGAGAAGACATAGCTATTGAAATAAATTGAGACTTATGTGTAAATTATACTTATCTTTTGTGAAATTTTACATAATTATTATGCTTTCACTTCTTTTATTTTTAAAATATAATGATTTCTCTTTTACATATAAATTTATTTTTATCTATTTTAAATATATATTAATCTCTCCATTTTTTAAAAATAAGAAAGGTAAATATTCCTTTATAGAAATAAAAAGAATATCAATATAATTAAATTACAATCCTTTAATTATAAAACTGTTATGAAAATTATTCCCATTATCCTATTCCATTCAATAACATTTCAAACAAAATCATTGGAAGCTTGGTTCTAGCACACCATTCTTGAGTTAATGATATTTGACAGCTTATTGAAAAGAATGGCATAGTCATGTAAAAATTTTTTTGCTCAATTCACATAATTACACTTAAATATCACTATCAAATGATAATCAAAGTAAGGTTTGCATTGGAAATTCTCTCAACATCCTAGGTTTTTTCACAAATCTTGAAATTTTGAATCTTGGTAAGAAACTTACAAAATAAAGAAAATGTATTCTAATACCTAAGTCAGTATAAATAGGTGAAAAGTAAAAGTAAAAGAGAATATTAGATGATTTTAAAAAGTAATAAAGGTATTATAAATAAAGTATGGATGTCGATATGCTCTTGAGGGTAGGTTTATAATTGTTATTGCCACTTGTCCCTCTTCAATACTTGTAAAGTAAAGAAACAAAAAAACCAAAAGTAGTGCTCTTAAAAGGTTTTCATTAAATTAGGTTCTTTACTATTTTTTGAGATAAGGATTCTGTGTAGCAACCAATAAACTCTTAATTTTGATATCTACTAGGATTAGACTTTTTCTCATAAAAATTTTGTTCCTAATGCTTAGCTATATAAACAAACATTGGATTGGATTTAAATAATAAAAAATGGTGGGTATAAAATTTTTTATATATTAATGTCAACAGTTTTATGGTTGAGTGCACCATTCATATTGAATAATGGTTTCCAAATATGAGAGTTAAGTTAAGTGATCTCAACAGGCTTTCATTAATTAGTTTAGTATATGTCATGAGAAAAAATTGTCACAAAATATTTTAATAAATTACTTTAATCATGAAATCTATCACCATTAATTTTGTACTAATATGCTCAACTAACTCTTTTTTCTCTTTAATCATTCATGAACAACAATAGAATTATCATAAAATACTTTAACAAATTACTTTTCTTTAAATAAATCTTTTTCATTTTGAATACCCATTTACACTACATTAGGATGATCCCTTTGATAATATGACCAATCATAAATTTTATTTTATTATTGTTCATGAAAATCATTTTAAATACCTTTTATGATTTGTGAAAATATCACTAGACAACTTTCAACTTTACATTCCTCTAAGTACACATAATGTAATATTTCAAAATCACTAATCTTTCAAATTGCCTTAATAATTCTAAGTGCCCCATATTTTCTTGATCATGTGAACTTTCTTTTATGAAATGCATAGTAGTGTAAATGTTTTCCTTATGGTAGGATATCTCAATATCTCTATATTAATTTGATTTTCCATAATTTTATTGTAAATAACACTAGCTAATCCCTAATTTGAAGATAACATAACCTTTTAGTCTCAAGGGCTTCCTATGAACTCTATTTTCTAGGAACTTTGTCATACCAATTTCTATAATTATGCTGTAATGATTAGAATAATAAAATATATAACTTTTGGACCTATCTAGATAACCAATAAACTTGGTATCCATATGAAAACGCAAATATAAGTTTGAACATCCTAATATAATTTTTAATTATTCTTTACAATCATTAAAATTGGAACTACCTAATTTGGAAATGTTAGGCATGTGTTTATGAAAAAAAACCCAAAGTTATAATGTACTTAAAATTTGCGTACATTTGGAAACTTTAAGTGACAATTCCAAAAACAATTTAACACATGGTTAGATATGACAGGTAACAAATTTAATTTGAAGGGATATCCTTTATTTACTTTAAACATCACATGTGAGAATACTTTTATTCACTTTTAAAACCTTCTTTAATGTTATGTATTTTTGGATATACAACAACTTTAATCCTTATGACATGACTATAAAAAATAATTATACATTTGTGTATGAAATAATTTTAATAATCACAACATTTATTATTTATGTAATCAAATAATTCTATACATATTGACATATAATATAATTCACTTTAGTGAAAATCAAGCATTAGATATGACAACCAATAAATTTAATTTGAAAGTAATAAACTTTATTCACTCTTAGCACTATCCATAATGTTTTATATCTTTAGATATAAAATAACTTCAATTTCTAAAATATGATTATAATGTCATATAATTTGATTCACTTTAGTGAAAATCAAGCATTAAATATGAGAAGTAATAAATATTCTAAAAATGATGATTTTTATTTATGTTTAGCACCATTTATAATTTTTATGCAAAACAACTTAAATTTTTGTAAGATGGTTATAAAAATAATTATACCTTTGGGTATTAAATTATTTTAATAGCCACATCATTTATTATTTGTATAATCAAACATTTCTATAATGTCATACTTTGGTGAAAATCAAACTAAACAATAAATTTGAAACATTGCAGAAATCTAGAAGTTAAGTTTCTTTAATTAACTTGACATACAATTTATATGAAATATAAAATCTGAAACACCTTTGGGTATAAAATAACTTAAATTTATAAGGTCATAAAAATAAATAAACCATTAGGTGTAAAATTATTTCTACATTTACAATCTCCATAATTTATGCAATAATAAAAAAATTATAATGTCATATAATTTGGATCACTTTGGTGAAACTAAAGTGACCACATACTTAATGGGGTAGAATAAAATTAATTTGTGCAAAAGAAAATTTTCATATTGCCATATGATTTGGATCACAAATAAAATTAATTTGTACAAAAATAAACTTTGGTGAAACCAAATTGATGAATAGTAACTATAAGAGTGCATCAACAAAATTTAATGTAATTATGAACATAAGCCAAAAACCTAGCTATGGTATCAAATGTTACAAAAAATTTTGAAAATATATCCATGGGTCTTAAACATATCATATTTTACAAATACAAATAACAATTATAACAATATTAAGGAAGCATGTTGAGCAAATATTTCAATATGCTCTCATCTTTATAAACAATAAAGTGGATATACTTTGTACTAAAAGAATTGAAGCCTTGCAAGAAACTTGTAAGAGAAAAATACAATTAGCATTTTAGTCATCCTTCTTGTGACTCTCTTTATTGCTTTAAGTGATGGGGACATAATTAATTGTGATATTAGTGGGTTATTGGGTATGATGTGCATTGAGTGGAGAGAGAAGTCAAGAGTTCTTTATATAGAATTTCAAGTCATTCAACTCATTAAAAAGTCAATGCTTTTCAACTTTCTTCATTAAATTAAAAAAAAATCATTCCTTTATTTCAAATGATCCTTCAAGTAATAAAATTATTCATTTCTCTAATGAGGGGAAAATATGAAGAATACCCATTTATCTTGATTAATGAGCATTAATTCACCTTAATATGATCTTGGTATAGGAGTTACACAATTATAGTTATAATTATTTAGTACATAAATGAGTAATTTTATATACTTAATAGGTAGTGATTAATAGATAATTGTATACTTAATAGGATTTACTCACATAATTAATAGGATTTAACTCCATAATTAATAGATTTAATTTGATATTTAGTAGGATTTAGCCACATAATTAATAAAATTTAGTTACACACTTTATTGTATTTAATTTAACCAAAATCTTGATATGTGGTCATTATAAAAAATTAATAGAATTTAACTTCAGTTATGACATTTTTTTATATGGCCATGAAGGCCACTGACTCTGACACGAAGAAACAATACATTGAAGTTTCATGAGATTGAGAACATGGAAGGATATATGGTCTTCTTCAATGGTTTATGTTGAAAATATAGTTTCACCTGCTTGTCATGCTTAAGAAATCTTTTTTATAATGTGTAGGTTCATGCCATATCTAGTCTGTAGTGTAAAAAAAAAATATCAATTAGTTTTCTTAAAATATTTTATATGTAGTACAATCTGAATTAAACCAGCTTGTTTAAACCTTAAAATATGTGGAGTTAATTTAGTTTATATCATATGTAAATCTAAATTTAAATCTGATGTGAATTTTATTTTGATGAAATCTAAATGTTCAAGCAGATGCTATTAAAAAATTTACTTAATTTAAATAGTTATAGTTTCACATTTTTTTTCTTCTTGGAAATTATAGCACAACTAATATATTGATATGTTGAACAAGTAGCATTTTGATCATAATAAGGACTTTCATTTATTCATCATGAACATCAATATATATGGATCCAAATATAATCACCACTACTTTCATTTTGTGTTTCTTCAATTTTAAAGTTATTGGAGGGTTTTTTCAAATATCGGGTAAGATTATGATCTAAATATTCATTTTCATGGCTTCTCTTCTATGATTTCCTCCTGATCCCAGACATATCGTTAATTTTCATTTTTAAAATTGGTCAGAGAATCTAAACAATAGACATTAAGATGTTGTCGATCATGAAGAATAGAGAGCACTTCTAAAGTGATTTAAATTGAGTTTTGGTTAATTAAAACTTCCAAATTAATATAGATATGGTCGTTGCTTTTGTACATTCTAGCTTAGATTTTGTTATAATTTTGCAATATTTTGAATAATTTATTATCTTAACAAAAATATGTCAAAAAAGAAAAAGGGAGTTTCTTACTGAACACTGCTCAATAAACTTCCCTACGCAACATTAAAAGAAGGGAAAAGCCAAAGTAAAAATCTCTAGCTTTTCCACCATCTATCATGCATGGCAAATACCAATTAGCCACACATTGATGTAACTCAACTTTGGCTTTTACTGTTGTGGGACCATTTCTTTTGCCCTCTTATTATGCTGGGGTGTAGGACCAGCACACCATGTTTTTGTCGCATTTGGAGGTTGGCTGCTACAGAGCCAGCAAGGCTGAGAAATTCTACGGGTGCCTTATTCATCACCTCCTTCACTGTCGAAGGGCAGAAATCCGTGATCCAGAAGTATGGGAAGGCCTTCTCAGGATGCACTACGTACATTTGTAAATAGAAATTACAGAGGAAGCAATTTATTCAATATCACATTTGTAAGTAGCAAGAAATGGAAGCACGAGATAGCCAAGTGGACACATAAAAATTTTCGCAACTCACTGATAAAATCAATATGGTATCAGAAATTCAATGTCCATCACTTAAGGTGGGGAAACATTAAGTAACTCTCGAGAGAAGCGTAGCCCAGAAGCAGTTTATTCGACATCACATTTGTATCTCGGGGAGGCATAGTGAGCAGCGCAAGAAAACTAATATATTGAAGATGGAGCAAAGTCTGTTACCTGTATACCAGAACTCGGATGCCAGATTTGACAAGTACTCCAAGATTGGAAATGGTTGGTACTTCTAGATTTTGCATATCATGATTAAGAATGCTGCAATGGTACGAAAGTTTGAAGCAGGTGTTAGCATGAGAAACTAGTATCTGGTTATAATATTGTCCAATAATTCAGTTCTTTGGCTTTGCCACTTTAAAAAAAAAATATGACATATTGGGGGAACAAATTGGTGTGAAGAATTGAGTATCAAATTTCATAAAAAAGTCGTATAGATTTGAAAGTTTAAACTGTTTCAGAACTAAACATTGCTATAGACTCCCACACTAATATAGAGGAAACAGTGAGACACTTTCACCGGACAATCAATGCCAATTCTAAAAGTGAGTTGTAAGAATGGCAGATATCTGTGTAAGAAGTTCTCTTGATGAAAATAGTGGCTACAATACATTAATTCTGAGTTCTGTCCTGCCTGAGTTTTCACTGCATTATTAATTTTGCAACATAGTATTGGAAAGGCACTTGGATGATAATGAACTCTTGTAAAGAAAACACTTACAAGAATGGTGATAGCATGTACAACATGCACGTAATTCTAATTGGTAAGCTGATTCTAAAATTTCATTGCTAGTTTAAATTCATCTACTAAATTCCATATATATCAGAGATATATTTCATGAGCAACCAAACAGCGAATCACACGGAATCTTGTACAAAGTTTTTTGGCAAATTGCCAGCGTTGAAATGAGTATATTATTCTTATACCAGATGGTGCTAGAATACAAATGAATGAGACTGCAATCCGAGTAATCACTCTGAAATTTTATTTAATTTGATGAAAGAATGATGATGACATTATTTACAACAACATGAGAGAAATGAAGTACAATTAGGAAAAACCAGCTCCATTGTCAAACCTAAGAACGAATCTACTAAATCCTGATCAACCAAAAAAATGGAATTCTTGCCTTCAGAACTTAAAGATGAACAAGAAAATTTGGCTTCTGCAAAATATCATACATTAAACACAACGAATTTTCATGCCATAAAACAAAAATACATACCATCATTCATAATTTTAAATTTATAAGCTTGCTATGAGTGAAAATGGGTAGAATGAGAATGGAGGACATTAAAATATCAAATTATTTGGACTTTGTGTCCAAACACACTTTAAGTTTCCCATGCTACTTCCATCTTAGTTCAGTCAAAGAAATTTCCAATTGTCAAACTTCATGAGAAGATCAGCAGGAAAGACGAAATGTGTTTTACAAATTAAATTTTATCAATTTTTTTTTTAGAAATATAATTCAGTAGTTCTTGTTTAGGCCAATCTAGCATAAGAAAGATGCTTTGTGCAACAATCATCATATATAGAGAAGAGCATGTGTCTGAGAACTCTGCAAAATTATTATTACCAGAAAATTTTCACACCCCACAAGCATATCATATAGATGCACTCCTTCACAAGTCATTATGCCAACTACTTGAAGATTTGGAAGATCAAATTTTCAAGTGGAGCACCTGCGGTTGCAGAGACGTCTTGATAAAAAATCTTCCTAAATAAAGGTACAAAATAAAATTGAGTTACATTTCCATTAGCAGAATTAAGTTGTTCTGCTCTTCTAAGGTTCACCAAATCCCCATAGCATTAGATGGGCCCGGATTGGGACACAGAAATGGATGAAAGGCGAATGCAATAAAACTTTATAGATAATTTAAAATGATAAACCAAGCCCAATCATGAAGCTGAAATAGCCAAAAATAGACAATTCGAAATGATAATACTGCATTTCTCTGATGCTGCTTGTGACAGATTTCAAGTGTGTATTTTACATGTTACTCACCTTAGAGTCTCTGCTAGCATAGTTCTTCTGTGAGATTTCCATTGTTCTAAAGAGCTCTAGCTGAATATAACAATCAAGCAGAAAAAAGTTATTACATGGTAATTAAATAACTAATAGCAAAAAAGAATATAACTGCAAGAACGCAAGCAGTTAAGTAAATTTATGGAGAAGGAAAAAATATTCTAGACTGAAAAGTATACATCAGTATGTTTCTGGCTTGCAATGAGAGTGGGAATTGGACACTCTGTTTGCGAAGCAGCAAGCCCAGAACCTAAGATTTAAAAAATGGTCTTCGACCGCAATATATATTGCAGTTATAGATTACACTGCAATATAACTGTGATCGCAACCACAATTTAAATCTCTGCCTAGAACCTTTATAGTGATGAATAATCATCAAATTTTATAGCAGTGATTTAAAATAAACAAATTCAACATGATTTATAGATTTTTGTAACAGTCACCACTATAAAAAAACCTATAAAACACAGTCAGTAAAAAGTATTCATATAGTAAACATCAACTTTAAGTTCCTTGGCAATAATCTCCTTCCCAAAATGCTAGACAGAATAAACAAATATATTATATGATATTAATGTGAATTCTTATTCAAGACAAAAAATGGCAGAACTCTCACTCAATCAAATGCCTCACAACTAACGAGACAGAAGTGCTTATCAGCACAACTCTAACAACAATGTTTTATAGGAGAAGTTTAATAAAGTTAATATTTCAATTCAAGATTAATTATAACTATAGAAATTTACAGTTTCTCACCAATAAACTCCAGGATAAATGTAAATTTTCACCCTTTTTGTGTTGTGATCCAGAACCGAGTTCACTACACATTGAACAGTTGTTGAATGTCCTCCACCATGCTGATCAACAATAACGACGCGACCTTCACAAGCAGGTTATTCCCATCCACAAATAAAGAACTCATTATTAGAATTATAAAAAATGTAAACCTAAACTAATTTTCTGTCAGAGACCGGTGAGAAGGTCTTCTTGTAATCTACATCTTCCTTTTGAGTGTAACTCTTTTATCACAAGCTTGGCCTTGTACCTCTCAATCTACCCATGAGTATCTGGCTTGGTTTTGAAAACTCATTTATAGCTAACTAGCTTACAATTTGCGGCAACTCAATCAAATCCTGCACTTCTTTTTTGTCCATTGAAGCTAATTCGTCCTATATTACAGCAATCCACTGTGGGTGATCAAGACTGGATACTAGTTGTGAGAATGATGTGGGATCTGTGTTTTCATTGACATCAAATTCATGCTTTTGAAATACACCAAATATTCAGTTGAAATTGTCGGTCTGCTCTTTTTGTAAGATCTCCTCATAGAAATATCACATTCTCAGGATCTTCATCTCCTACTATGAGCTACATCATATCATCGTGCAGAATGGTAGAATAAGATTTAACAAGCATAAGTACTATAAGAATATCAATTCTATCATCTCTGAAGGTGGTAATCCAAGCTGTCTAATTTTCACTATCCAACTTATCCTCAAAATAAATTACTCTATTAGATTCAATGACTTTAATATTGTTAGATATAAAATCTGCTGTCTCTGGGGTCACTGCAACAACCTATAAAGAACCTAGAAATTATCTTAGCATCAAGTTTTCTAGAGCCAAGAATATATGATTTCTCCTTTGCTCTACAGCCCCAAACATGGAAATGTCTCAAACTGGGCTTCTTGTTATTTAGTAGCTCATATGAATTCTTAGGCATTGACTTGCTAAGCACTTGATTCAAAATGTAAGCAGTAGTCCTTAATGCCTCTCTCCCATAAAAAGTTTGGAAGTGTAGAATGAAAAAGCTTGCATCTGACCGTATCTAAAAGTATTCTATTCCTCTTCTCAACTATATCATTCTATTCTAATGCACCAAGCATAGTATACACATTTTATTCTCTTGTTGAATTTTAACTCAATTGTAACTTTGAATGTTTTGAATGCATTCAAGGAATTAGACTTTTTAGCAAGCAATTTAATCCACTTGAATTTTGAGCAGTCATTTGTAAATGTAATAAAGTATCTCTGACCTCCCATCACTGCAAGTGTGGTCAAGTTACAAATGTCAGTTTAAATTAATTCTAGTGCCTCCTATCTCTTAATCCTTTTTTGTTGAATTTTATGCCCATCATGATCAAGTTACAAATGTCAGTTTAAATTAATTCTAGTGCCTCCTATCTCTTGATCCTTTTTTGTTGAATTTTATGCCCATAAAAATAGATATACAGTTACACAAAATTTTCATAACATAATGCAATTATTTAATAATTCCTAATTAATGTAGTAATACTCTAAAAATTATTACACTATGTAAATAGTGTCTAAAAATATTACAAAAATTTCAAAGAGTAGTTAATTTTATAAGAATCACATATAAAAAATTTGAACTCAAAACAAGTGCATTTACATATTTATATAAAATGGGAAACATAAATAAAAATATTTTTATTTCAAAAAAAAATATGAAAAAAATTACCTCTAAAGTGCTCCAAAAGTAAAACATAGCAGTACAATCATCGCTGTGATACATCGCCAGGAGGGTGGCACGTGGCCCCCGTGCGCCGACAGCATGACTGGCCCTATGCGTCATGCATGCTGACTTGTGTTCCTCACCCGATTGGGCGTTGTGCGGGTTGCCCAACCAGGAAATGTGACTTGGGTTTGATCTGACTGTTTTATGCAGTTTTCTTTGCATTTTTGTGCAGATTTTTACCTTGATCCATTGCCTTATCCGAAATCTACCATCCTAATTTAAATTTATCCCAAAACATGTTAGTTTCTTACTTTCAAAATTCCTTAAACGGTTTCGATGGTTTCGATATTTTGGGGAAGTTTATCTCCACTTTCTTTGGGTTTGAATACTTACTTATAATTTATGTTTTGTAAATAACCTAATCTTAATCCTTGCAAAGAATCCAAAACTATAATGTTATATACAATTCCACATATAGCCGATTCGTGGTTTCTCAAATGTTTTCGGAAAATAATGGTTCGGTTCCAACATTACCACTAAACCCAGAAAACTTCTAGCCAACAACAAAACATAAAAGTATAGTGTGGAAACCGTATGAACATATATGCATGATGATATAAAAATAAAACGAATCACATAAGCATACTGTATTACATACAGCAGTTTTAACGTTTTAATGCTTTAACCCTATTATGCATACCAGAAACTAAAGCTAAACATACGGAAGCAAAGCAACATAGATACATATGTGTGCACTCATGTTCAGCAGCATAGATCATGGCACACACGTATTCATGTTCCAGTATCAACAATCATATTTACTCATACGGCATAACCAATATAAAAAATATACATTTATATATATCCTAGAAACTTTTAATTGCATCTAATATTGGCAGATTTGGCAGAAGGAGAACCCAAAAATTTTCAGCAAAATCAATCATAATAAAAAACTCTAACCAATTACAATAATTAAATTGTAAATCAATTAAAACTCCATAGCATGGCTTTTGATCATAGCATGAAATTGGATGAAATTCAAGAATGCATTCTATATATCGTGATAAATACCTACATCATAGTTATTCATAACTTCAATCGATGTTTGTATTTCCTGATCATTAATCATGTTGTTCATCTTTCTTGACTCCTACAAACAAGAACACATGTTACAGGGTTTCCATCTCTCAACTAAAATCCCTATTTCCTGTTTCTCTAGGGGTCGCATGGTTAGTTTCTTTGATGGTGCAAAATTGAACCCTTATGAATTAGAGTGAGATAAAAATCCCTTTTAAATAATAAAATCTAAATCATGGATTTTGTTTATTACAAGATCCATGCCCATTTTAATTAAATAATGTTGCGCTTGAGTAACATAACCCATTAAATAATTGTCTCCCTTTATGGTCTCATTAACAAGAATATTTCTATACTAATAAATTATGTTGGGTTCACATGAAAAATACTAGCACCAAGAATTGGACTGCCATTATTTGATTTAGATTTATGACTTTTATAAACTAAATTGTCATTATTTGATCTATGTTTATCATCAAATGAGTATGTCTTTCTCTCAATAAAAACATTAAATGCTATATTTATTTATCTATTTTTAAGTATTTTGTTGTTAGAAAAAATATCCCTTCTTCAAACACACTAGCATTGACGATTAAAGTAATAAGAGTAGTGCAATAACACACAAATAGATTAAACATGGAAAAACTCAAAACACCAAAAAAAATCACAAATAAAAAATATCCATTACATTAATAAAGATTATAAAATATTGCATGTGCAGATTATTAATAATAATCTCACAACTTCCAAATCATTATCTCAACATCTACTTTAAACTTATATTAAAGTTCTTCTATACACCTCATAAGTACTCACATCACTTCTTTCTCATATATCAAGTCATTAGCAAATACAAATATTTATAATCTATGAATACTTATTTGATAAGGAATATCAATTCTACTCTAATAAAAAAATTAACTTGAATAGAAGGATAATTCACAATTGAAAACAAGCAAGAATTGATTACAATTTAAATTTGGATCATTTATGTGAAAGCTTACTCTGAAATATATTTTATCTTAAATGTTAATATAACACTTTTTTTTTGCAATCTCATTTATTTTCTCTAAAAATATAAAATTTAATGAGTTTTTAAATATAAAATTAAAAGTCCATAGTCTACGAAGTAAATAGTCAAAATTTGTTATCAATAGTTTATTTTATATATTTAACTTATTATGGCATCATTCATTTTAATGTTCTCTTATTTAATTTATTGAACCAATTTAATCTTTAAACAAGATTGGTGAGCAAAGATGTACATGCATTAGGTTATTGTGTTTCAGGCCAAGCTTTTATGTATAATTATGTAAAATACATGGCTAAAGCACAAGCTCAACCTATTTAATTTTTAAAAAATTTGACCTAGTTTAACCTGATTAATTTTATACATGACTTGAGGATTAATCTAAAAGTTTGATTGCTTTTATTTTTATTATTATTTTAAGTAAAAATAATTTTTTATGTAAAAATACACATTAAAAAAGATAATAGGATATTTAAACATATAGAATATTTAGTTATATTAAATTAAAATTTTTATATTAAAAATAATTAGATATAACTATTTTTTGTAACATATAATTATATTATTAAAAATAAATTTATATAATTAAACTAAATCAAACCAACCTCTTTCTTATTATTATGACTTGAACTAGCCTTGAATATTAATTAGGTAAATATAATATTGTCAATGTTGTTTTGTTTGAGAATAACATTAATGCAATAGAAATTGCATGAAGAGTCTTGTAAGTATGTTGTTATCCTTTTTTCTTTTAGTTTTAATGATTATAAAAATCATGTTTTGGAACTGCCGCAATACAAGGAAGAAGTTCACAAATAAGATTAATGTAATACTGGATCATAATCATGTCAAAATATTAGCTTTGGTGGAGGGCCATTAATAAAGTAGAGAGTATTTTTAAAGTTTTAAAGATGGATAAATGGTCTTTAGCAAAAAAAGATGGATTCTTGAGGGAAATTTTGGATTACTTGAAAAAGTCAAAACATCTCGCTAAAGGTGATTACTATTAACTTCTAGTATATTCACTTGAAGGTTAACTGGGTTGCTAAAAATAACGGGTTTATCACTTTATCTATATGAGTTCGAATTAAAAGTTGAGGTTAACCGGGTTGCTAAAAATAACGGGTTTATTACTTTATCTATATGAGTTCAAATTAAAAGTTGAGGATTTTGTTGTGGGATAATTTACTTAGTCACAATTTGATAGTTTTGTGGTTACTAGAAGATGATTTCAATGATATAAAGGACCTATTCAATTGGCATGAAGCTAATATTTTTAATGAACAAATAAATAATTGTATCTTAGTGGAAGTTAAGATACAAGATGGAAGATTCACTTAAAAGTGTCCATAACTTCTAAATTACCCTTAGCTATTGAGAAGTTAGATTAGGTTTTACATTTAATGGATTGGCATCTTAAATTTATTAGGCTTATAATCCTTTCAAGGGTATTTTTATTTCATCATCCTATTTTGTTCAACATGTTAGGTAATATTGATGATTATGATAATCACCCTTTTTGGTTTGAAGCAATATGGCTTACTCATGACAATTTCTAATAATTTCTATCTAATGAATGGAGAGCTAGTGCTAATATTATTAAAGATTTAAAATTTTTAATTTCGGCCTTGAAAGATTAGAATAAAAATGTTATTGGTCACATCAAGAAATGAAAGAGGAATCTTTTGGCCAAAATAGCTAGAATTCAACACACTTAAGAAAGGAGCTATAATTTATATCTTTGAAGTTTGAATGTCAGCTTCAAAAAGAGCTTTCTAATACTTACTCAGGAAGAGATATCATGGTGTCCGAAATCCAACTTTACATGGTTAACTTAGGGGGATTATAATACTAGATATCCCTATTCTAAACCATTATTAGGCGTAATAGTAATCAGATTAAAATGTTAGAAGATTTAGATAAAAGCTAGGTTGAAAACAAGTAAAGTCTTAAATTACTCATATTCAACTTTTGTAAGTAATTGTTCTAGGAAGAACTAGTTAAAAGGTTGCCTCTAATATGGTATGTTCTTATCCTATTTTCTTTAATGCTCAAAATATAAGTCTGAATCGTCCAATTTCTTTTAAGGAAGTGAGATAAGCCATGTTTTCTATTAGTGATATAAAAGCCCAATAAAAGGATAAATTTCCTACTATTTTCTTTCAAAAAAACTAGCATACTATTAGTGAAAGTATCTTTCACTTTATTTGTTTAGTTTTTTAGGGGAGGACTCTTCATGATGTAAATAAAAAACTTATATCCTCATTCCTAAGATAAGTATACTTGAATTTATCAATCAATTATGTGTTATATCTCTTTGTAATATAATATACAAGTGCATGATAAAAAACCTAATGAATCAGCCTAAGGCTATCTTCCCCATTTAGTTTCTCCTTTCCAAATGAGTTTTGACCTAAAAAAATGTATCCAAGATAACATTGTAATTGTTTACGAAATTATTCACTCTATAAGGAAAATGATAGGAAGAAAAGGTTTTTTACTATTAAAGTGGACTTTAAGAAAGCTATGATTAACTTAATTAGGATTTCATTAAGGATATTCCATGTTGAATTCAAGTTGATCCTAATAGTAATTATCTTATTATAAATTTTATCAAATCCACTTTGTTTAGTGTTCTTTAGAATGGGAGTAAAACTATTAACTTCTTACCTTCTTAAAGGATAAAACAAGAAGACCCTCTTTTTGCTTACCTTTTTATCTTGTGCATGGATATACTATCTAGAATGAGGTGGATAGGAAAAGTTGGATCCTTTTGAAGGCAAGGTGTAATGGTTTTGATATTCCATATCTGATGTTCATTAATGATCTTTTGCTCTTTGGGGAGGCATTGATTAAATAGATTGACACTGTTATGTCTTATTTAAAGCTATTTTCTAGGATATCTAGTTGAAGAGTAAATCAAGTTAAAACTAATATTTTCTCCAACATGAATGGGAACTAAAATTTGAAAAAGAAGATTATGTCCAACTATAATTTCTTACTTTTTTTTATTTAGGTATCTATCTCGATGTTCCTTTAATTCATAAAAAAAAG
Organism: Sindora glabra; assembly: GCA_020226215.1. Classification (NCBI taxonomy): domain Eukaryota; kingdom Viridiplantae; phylum Streptophyta; class Magnoliopsida; order Fabales; family Fabaceae; genus Sindora; species Sindora glabra. The sequence continues at coordinate 38,821,663 of CM035232.1, read as the reverse complement.
TCACTGGTCACAATTATTCTCATATGGAAAAAAATGCAAGATAAGTTAGCTAGTTGGAAGATGAATTGCTTATCCATGGCAGAAAGGTTGATTCTTGCCCAATTAGTCGCCATCCTAACTTATTTTATGCAAACCTTTTCAATTCCTACTATAACTTTGTTAAAGATTAATAAAATTCATAGATCTTTTATCGAAGGTCACAATAACAATGGATAATAACTTCATTTTATTTCTTAGGATATTTTTTGTAAATTGAAAATTTTAAAAGGATTAAGCTTTCATAACTTAAAAGTTAATGAATGATGCATACTTAATGAAATTGGTTTAGAATTTGATTTCTAATGACAGGGTTTTGTAGGTTGAGGTTATGAAGGGTAAATACCAGAAGAATAGTGATAGGTTTACTATGCTATGGTTATAAACTCTTATCCCTATCTTTGAAGGCATATTTATAGAATTTGGTCAAGGTGATCCAAGACTCTAGTAAAGCTATTAATAATGGGGCCTTAACTTCTTTTTGGATAATTCAAGGGCGGACAATACAAACCTCTTAAACAATGTAGTTAAACTAGGGCCTTCTTCGTTTACATATATTTCAATAGTAGATTTTACACTATTGAACGGCCAATGGAATTAAGATTTCTTGAAATACTAGCTACTTGAATAGAAAGTGGCCTACATAGCAATAATGTTACCACCTGCTTTACATTTAGGTCCAGATACAATCTTATAGAAAAACTCGAGCTTTGTTGACTTTAGTACAAAGGTTGCATGTTGCTCTTATTTAAGTGAATGATGTTTTGCTCTTTTCCAAAATTAGAAAAATAAAGGTAGGAGTGAAAATGGGAATCTTAACCTAACATCAAATTGCATAGATTACAAAACAAGAACATCTTCCTCACAAAAGAGAGAATGCTCTACGAAGTGATCAACTGATTGATTTTCTTTTGAAAGTAGGAAGTCCACTACAATTTCTTCACATAAAAGATCACCTTAGCTCGAGCTTAACCATTTGTTCACTCTATTGATGTCTTCTCCTTAATGTTAAGGTCTGTTCAAATGATTTAGTTCTCCTTTAGACCTAATTAAAAATATCTATTTATTATATATTGTGTTGATCTGTCTAGATTTCTTGTTTCTAATTTCATTATTTAAAGTTTTAAGTAATATGGGTTTCTTGAAGAAAAATGGCATATTTTTTCTCACTAAAGTAAATTAATGAGTATTTTTATACAAAAAGTCAAGGTAACTTGAGTAATTCGAATAACATACAATACTACTAAAATTTAATTACATGACTTAGGTAATAAATTTATCTCTAATAAAAATATGTTATATTAATGTTTTACTTACAACATCAATTTTGACATTCTTGTGCTTTTGTTTTGCCACAATGGGATTTATAAGTATTTTTATCAATAGTCATATCATTAGAAGATAATGTAAGAAATTTCTTAACATTTAAAGGTATTATTTCTAAGTTTTGCAACATCTATATCTTCTATGTATTCTATTATTTAGGCCTAAATAAATGTATCATTCTTCATCTTCTTTTAGTTTATTGTATTTAAGATATTAGTTTTGATCATAAAAACATTGAGATAGGGTTTGAAATATCATTGCCACTACTTGTATAGCAATATCAATTGCTATATTTTGTAATTAGTTATATTGTAATATGAGTTACTGGAATCTATAATTAGGTTCAAATATTGCTTTGAGAATAGGAAACTTTAGAAGAATTCTTAAGGATTAAAAAAAATTAATAAATAACATTGGTTATTTTATAAACCTATTGCCCTATTACAGATTAAACATTAATTGTTTAAAAAAATCAATATCTTAGTCAAAATTTAAGTTATAAAAAAATTAATTATTAATGTCAATTATAAAATTAAAAAATTAATGTCATATTTTAATTATTCAATAATATACTAGAATTAAAAACATTAATTTTCTTATAAAAAAATTATTGTGGTTATAGATATTAAATTTTGGGTTAAAAATTAATGTTGAATATGTTAAATTACAATTAGGCTTGTATATACGTTGGATAGTAACTGACATAGAATGTGTTAAACAATTAAGATTAAATGGCTTTTCTATATTAGTGTCATTAGTTTGGACCTTCTTGCATTTTTTTCATGGAGTATTTTATGATGGAACCCAAACTTTGTAAATTATAAGAATAAAAGAGACAATTTTGGAAGGTGTAAACGGTAATTCATAACTATATGACTGATCAATGATTACTAGCAATTCTGGCTTCATGTAGGCAAGTTGCAACCTACAATCCAAACTAAAGATGGGTTTTTAAAGTTAGCTCACCCACAAGGAATACAATTAATAAACTTTAGCCTTTCAATATAAAAATGGACATATTACTTTTTCTCACTATAATTTCTTATCAGTTTTTTTCATCATAAGGTATGTTTCAAATGGAAAGTATGAATTAAATTTATATACAACATGTAATACTTTAGACTTCGATTATTAACTGAAAGTGATTATTATGCATATTTTATTTCATATACTTAATTGTTGATATATCTTGAAATATTCTAATTTATGGTGGTTTCCCAATATATTACACTAGTAAATACTTATAATTTATTACATGTTAAGTGTATACCAATTTTTTGATCTAACTCTTTATCTCCTAATTCTTTATAATATCTTTAGACATTAGTTTGTTAAAAAATTGATGTAGTATTTGCATTGCACAAACCACCTCGACTTTTAGTAAATAATCAATGTGACTTTCCTTTAATTTTTTAAATACAACTTTGCATTGATCCTAACATTAATCTAACAATAAGTACCATTTTCTCAAATAATATTATCAACTTTCTACATCCTAACATTTAATAAAAACTACAAACTAAAATCACTACAATATACAACATAATCTTTCTATGACTCTAAATTAAAATCATTGTTATAACTTGTCATGTGTTGAAACGTTTCACGAAATTCTACAAACATTAGTTGTTTACTCCTTAAAGTAATGGATAGAATATAAGGATAACACATACCATCTATGCTGCACAAGTAAAAATGCTTCGAATCTTATGATCATGGTAATTACATCAAATTGTGAATATCTTCTACTCATGACTATCTATTTAAGGGCTAAAGGTAATCGTGACTTCATAGAATGCTTATGGCTATAAGATTTAAAACTTTTTTAAATGTGTGCAAAAATTAATATGTTATACTCTTATGCCACTTAAACAAAAAATGGAGTAAAAGAACAACATATGTATAGGGAGTTTTAAGAAGTTGACGTTCTAAGTTTTTACTATCCTTTATCTCGTAAATGTTATCCTTGATAAATATTTACCATTTATTATAAGTTTTCTTAGTAAATGCTTGCCATTTATTATAAGGTAGATAGCTTATTCTATATTTTTACATGTCGGTTATGTCAAAAAATTAATATGGTTTATTACATTCTTATTTTTCATCAATCTCTTCACATTTTCTTCCAAATTTCTAAACCCACTTCAATTTTTAGTAAATAAATAACATGGTCATTCACTTTTTTTTATTTTTTCTAATTAATCTTCTACATCTTGACATTTTTCTAACAACAAACACCAATTATAAATCATTTTTCTAGCAACATTATCAATATTAACTAAAAAATATTATGCATAAACATTACAATTAATCATTTGATGAAATTTACAAATTATTTTATACCATATGTTTTCCATAAAACAATGACTTATAGAAAAATTATAGGCTATTGTATCATCAATATACTTTACAACATAACTACTTACTTCTCATATTGAAGAGATTAAAATCCTCTCATTTGTTAAAAGAGATCTACTTTATTTTTCTCATGTTGAAGTGATCCGCCAAATTCTGTAGATATTAGTCATATATTTCTTGTAGTGAAAGGATGACATACGAGGATAACTCATCTATATTTGGAAATTTATCAAATTTGTCGAAAGTATTCCATCTGCAATTCTAATATCTCATACTTTCACCTAACTAGAACTCTTTCTAATAACTTATACTATTTGAAAGTAAGAGACATTAAAGATATGATTAGAGTGTTTCCAATAAACTCAGTATTTCCAAAGAATAAGTAAGTTGTGCTCAAATTTAACTTAAACAAAAAAAGAAAAAAATACAAGTAAATTTATATACAAAATAACATCAAATGCATTTGAAAGTAAATATCAAATGAAGACTTCAATCACATTAGATCATTATAATAAAGAAAATTACAAATGAAAATACAAAACACTTTTATTGTTGTATGTATTCCATAGAATAACCTACACAAAAGCTACACTTTAGAAAAATGATCCTTGTTGCAAATTCCTATTTGCTGAAGAAAGATTATCACTATTTAAAAATTCTTCAAATTTATGGAAGCATTTCATCTAAGACTATAATGTCTCTTACTATTTGAAAGTAAAAGATATTAAAGTCTTAGATAAGATACTCTTATAAAATTCAAATCATTTCCAAAAAATGAAGAAGTTGTGTTCAAATTCAGCATAAACATAAAAAAAAAGAGTGTTACTAATATTTACGAGCATTGAGAATAACTATAAAATTGAAAGTCCAGCATCTTATATATCATACTTTTCAAAGCAGGTGGCAATTCCTATAACTTTAGAAGTCAACTAAAATAAAACTAATATGTAAATTACAATAAACATTGCTTATAAATAATGATAGTCATTTAGGTTTTCCTAGAATAAACCTCCATCTCTATTTAGAAAATTAAGCTTTATGACATCAACTAATTATGTTAACTAATGTAGTAAGTTGCCTTATTTTTAAAAAAGATATTGCACTATTATATATGATAATTTTCACTTTAACTAGCATCAATATGTCAATGTTAAAAGATAAATCTATAGTAATGTAACAAATTATGGAAATAAAATAAAACAAAAAGAAAAGAAAAACATAAAAGAGTTAGAATCAGGACCACTAAAAATTCAAGATTACAAATAAGTCAAGGCCTCAGATATTAAAAAAAATTATGTTCAATTATTTACATATATGTAACAATGGCAATATTAGTATACAAATGCGATTATGACTATGCCAAAGGCTACTCATTTCTTAACTAAAGCTATGGAAAAAAAGATTTGCCTTGCCTAATTATAAAAAACAAGTTTTTTTTTCCTTTTAATCTACATATATGTTATGACTTTGCAACAAGATTAGTTGTCCATTAATATTAGTTAAAGGAAATAAATTCAAGAAGGAACTAAAATTACATATGAACAACCTGGTGTGCTTGTTGAATAAAGTTATGTTCAAAGATGATACAGGCCATCTTAGTGATTTTCCACAGCTTTCTTGAATTATTTTCATGTAGAATTCTTTTCCATGTGGAAAATCATCCCTATGGTGAGGTCAAAGCCCTATAACATAATTCAAGAAAGCATGTGGAAGATCATAAAGAAAGCCTATTATGATCATAAGAATCCTTAGAAAACTAATTTAATCCATAAGTTATCTATTGATGAAAGGAGGAAATGAGGATGAAAGGCTTTGTATGGATAATTGAATTCAAGAAATGAATATGTTCATATATAGGGAAGTGGATAGTTAACATAGTAAGAGTTGTGCGGTCAAGGTAATAATTTTATAAATTATATCCCTTCTAAATTAAGGTATTTTATTAATTAAGCATAGCTTTATATAATAGATGACCAATAATAAAATAACAAATAGATATAAGCAAATTGAAAAGGCCTTGCACTTAATTTCACTAATTAAACATTATAAAGATGCATAAAGGTAAATAATAAATGGTAATTTATAGGTAATTTTATGTTTATATATGGTAAATTTATTTATTTACTGGTCATTAATGTTCTATGATTTCTCATGTAATTAACTATACATTTTATATGCATTTTCATAACCTTTTCAATTTTTCTTCTTATAACCCAATAAATGTCATTGTTACCCACGCATCACTACCATTACAATTGGCCACCTACCACCTTGACAACATTTGTATTACCTTACATGGCCACTTTTTTACTTAAAGTCAATCCATTATCTTTCCCTGTAACTTTCTCTCTCTAACTTTATGCTTCTTTCATCATTGTATATAGTCAATGCCTATTTGGCTACTTCTTTTACTAGTTATTACCTAGAAACTCCTCCTAAAAAAGTAACATCTGCTTTTTTCTTTTTTCTTTATTTTGTCATTTTTTTCTAATAAATATATTCAAGCAAATTTAAAAATATTTTCACCTAATTTCACTAAAAATTATAAAGATGTATACTTGTAAATAATATTACTTTGTAGATAATTTTATGTTTAAATATAGTAAATTTTCCTCATTTAATAATAATTAATGGTTGATGAACTCCAATGTATTATATATGTTTTCAAAGTAGTAACTGATTTTGGCTATTGAACTTTATATTGCATTCTTTTGACTTTTTAAGATTATCAAAATTATCATCAAAATTATAAAAAACAGAATAAATGACTATAAGGTGGGAGGGGTCATCACTTGTAGACTAATGGTATTTTTAAAAATTTACAAGTGGAAGGGAAAGAAAGATAGCGAAGACTAATGGAAGGAATAGTGAAAGAGGAAACTAAATGATAAAATTATAACTTCCCTTCCCCTTATTTATATGTTTAAAAAACTTTCCATAACCCTCTATATTGGCAGGACACAAGAAAAAGGAGTTTTGGAAGATGTTGAAGGAATGTAAAAGATTAATTTGTAACCTCTATTTTATTTATATCATTAGAGTTGTGCCCTAAAAATTAATTACATGTGATATACTAGGACACTTATAAATTTTTTCATTGATCAATTGTTAATTTTTTATTAATTACTTAATTATTATTTATGTTTTGATAAAATCTAAAGATCAAAATGGCTCATGAAATATGTTGTGTATAGATATAATGATCATGAAACATATTATTTAAAAGCCTAAATCTTAAAATGCTTTTATTCATATAGTTATTGGGAATAAACACTAATAACTCAAATAAACTAGTAAATGTGATACAAGTTTAAATGAGAATATGCCTCATCTCATTGACATTATTTATGGTGACACTAGTGCACACATATATAAGTGTTCATTAGATAAATGAGTTCACTGAGTTGACCTATTTGAGAACTCCTATATAGAAAAATTGAATTGGAATTCTTATATTGCAATGGGGCAAAGTTGATCATTTTACCTAAGATATAATAATAATCTTATATATAGTATATTATACTTTAATATTATCCTAGTTACTAGAAGTCTTCCAAAGAATATCTATTGCATATAACTTTACCATATATTAGGATATGTAAATGTTAATACAAAAATGAAAATAATTTCCTATATGAATTATCACTTGCTTAAGGTAGGGTGAAATCAGAAAAAGTTTTTTGAGTTTCACATAATAAGTCATAAATTCTGAATTGAATACATAATAGTTAAATTACTAAGGTTTTGACTAATATACCATGCCTTAAGTTCAAATGGAACATTATATGATAAAAAGATTGTATTATATGGTAATTGCAATTGAAATGGTTTATATTTATAATTCACGTTAATTAGTTCATAACATGTTACAAGATGTTAATCATGAATTTTAGGATTTAAAATTAATGGGATTTATTCTAAATATCAAATTAAAAGAATTTAATTTAATCATGATTCACTACTAGTTTAATAATGAACATAAGAAGCCATATATATAAGATTGAATGTATTCACATATGTTTATTTAAATAGAATAATTGAATTATAAGATAATTAATAATTCAACTATAAAATAATTGATAAGAGAAAATAAATGAATGTAAATAAAGAATTTATTTATTTTCCAAGACAATACTTCATAGAAATAAATAATAAATAAAGAGCTTATTTATTTATTATGTTAGGAAATATTTTAGAATTAAATTATTTATTTGTTAATTTCTTAGGTGTTATTTTTATTTTGATTAAAATTCCTAAAACTCCTATTCAAATTTTAGTAAGAACCTATTTAGTAAGTAAGTCCTGAGATAATTACAAAAAGAGATCTATAAGAATTATAGAGAACCCCAATAATAACATAGCCAACAACAACTACAAAGGTTATAGCTGTCAGTCGCTAGTATGTGTGTCCTCATTTGTTTAGCTAATCATAAAATACAATCCTCACTTCTCCCTACTCATTAATACTAGCACAAAAGTATAATGGAATGGAGGCCAATCATTTGGATGAAATTTAGAGGAAACATATTCGAATTACTTAATTAAAGTTCTTAAACACATGCAACTAGAGGAGAGGTAAAATCATTTTCTTAATCATACGTTATTAAATTAAATTAATTGCACAAACAATTCTTAGGAAAGGTAAATTAAGTTAATTAAATTTTTTTATTTTTTTATTATATTTGTATATGATGTTATCTCAAATTTCTCAATGTTCCCCACCTTAATCAAAGCTCCTAAGTAAGAAAAATGTTATAACATAATCTTCCATTCTCTATTTCTCCTTCTCTAATATCCTTTATTCAAATATAGCATAATAACGAAAGATCTTGATAATTTATTGGTAGTAACAATGTGTTAAAGTATATCCATGCCATCATATTTTTTTTAAAAATCTCATCAATATTTCACATCTAAATGTGATATACATAATTCAACTCCCTATTTGTAATCTTAAAAAATAAAAATATGAGAGATTTAATTAAATTTATTTATGAAAATGTCTTTAAATCTAATTTTAAATGAATTATTTTTTTGTTTTAATGTGGAGATTAAAGATTTGATTAGGAAACTAATTTAGAAAATGGAATCAATAAAATTGAATAATTGTATATTATTCTGAAGTAAGTAGTGATGAAATTTAATTCCATAAAAGCCCTCATGAAAATGAAAAGAAAGCAAGGGCCCTACAAATTTATGTATGTATGTATCAACTTTAGATATTGTTGCACATTGATTTAATGTTTTATATTATATTAGGTAAAATCTTTCTTTTTTAATTTTTTAGCCATACTACTAGTTTGTAGATTTAGAAAATGGTGATAAAAGAATTAATTAGGAGCTCATAATTTTTTAGGGTATATAAGCCTAAGCCAAAAAAATAAACTATAAGTGAATTATATGGAGGGTAGAGACCCCAAGATCATCACAAAAAAAAAAAAGTATTAGACCTATAAGACATTGCTCAAGAACTTGTAACCTAAGCTCATGATTAAAACTAAAGAAAATTAACTAATAAGCACATTTATTTCCTTTTCTATGGGTATAAGTAACAATAACCTTCCAACCCTACTTAAGTAAATACTAAAAGATAATGGTGTTTAGTAGAAAGGAAGGTCTCTATGGTGAAAAGGTCAAATTAATGCTTGGAGTTTGTCTCCAAAATGATCATTCTATATCAAGATCCAATGTTAAAGATAAACTATGAAAAACTCCTCATAATTCAATTGTAAGGGAAGAACAAATACCTAAATTCCTAAAATAATCACCTAACTATATCCCTTCATCATCACAAATAAGACCACCACACCCTACTAAACCTAAATTGCATTTAGCCATTAATATTCACCTTGAACTAATCCTCTAGTGAGCCTTGCCAATTAACTTGAAATTGCATTTAACCTTCATGGATTGAATTTAACATGCTCTTTAAAATGGCATCCACTATTCCTTTTGCAAAATAAACTCCATAGCATTTTGAGGTTTTTAAAACCTTCTATGAAACACTAACTTATTTCTCTAACTCCAAAACCTTATAGTCCATAATATACTTCACCCAATACCTAACTCCTCACCAAAACTCTTTATAAGGTTAAGCTTGAACCAACCCTAATCTTGAATGCTAAAAAAAGTGACTCATTTATTTTTATTCACCAACTGCAACCAAACTTACTTTAATTCAGTGCAGTCTCTCAATGTATGTATTAAATCTTCAATAGCAACATGTAATTTTGGGCATTGAGGCGAGCCAAGACCCAATTGAGATAGTAGTTTATTTATCTTGATCTTATCATGGCAACACTACCAAATAAATAGCTTAAAGTATTCAAAGGTCTAGAGACTCCAAATCCCTTTTTATAATGACTCAACTTCTCAAAATGGCTTCTTACATGTGCTACAGTAAATTAATCTAAAAATAAAATCACCATTATTGCTACCTTGCCAAATCACTGCATCCTTTCCAAGAAAAACATCAAAAATCTGAAGAACAACTTATTACAACAACTACTAAAAAATTCTAGCCAAATCCCTTCCACTCTCATTAGTCACTAAGTCAACCACTAATGCCTTTTGCATTGATTTCGACACTAACCAGCTCACTAAATTATTAAGGATGGCATTACCTACTTAATAGCCTTTAAAAAAGAATGTGCTTAAACCATTATTAATTTATAACACCCTTTAATAATAATGGTCAGATTTTACATAAATTCTTGCATAACAATATTGATAGACTAATCATGGCTCCCATGGTACTTTCCTTTAAGAACTAAAATCTAAAATCGTTCCTTCTTAAACATTAACTTCCACTTGAGTTTTATAAAACAAACTACATTCATTGTTCTAGTATCATAAAAACCTAATCCTTTATGCAATTTTGGTTAACATAACACTTTGCATGATATAATGTGTAACTACTTTTCATTAAGCTTATAACTCCAAACAAAGCTTCTTTGAACTATCTTTACTTCTTCTAGTGTAATAGCAAGTATGTTAGTAACTGGCATTGTATAAATAAGGATGACGCCAAAAATTGATTAAGCCAACACAACTCTTCCAACCATAAAAAAACAATTCTTCTTCCGTCCAAATAATTCACCTTGGATTTTCTTTACAAGATAAAAGTAAGTATGTCAATTTACTTTTTTATGAATAAGAGGAACACCCACCAAGATTATCAAATGTTAAGAATCCATATCTCTTCATAATAGCTTCCCCTATATCTTTTTCACATTTCTCGAGAAAAAAATATTTATTTTAGCTTGATTAATCTTTTTCTCTAACATTTATGCAAATTTATTCAAATAACTCATAACCATGTCAATCTAATGAATTGAAACTTCCCTTAAAAAGTAAAAGATCATTTGCAAGAATCAAATGGGATAACCAACACCACCTATAGCAATACTTAATAATTTCCAAAAGTTATTATTCACAGCTTCACTGATAATGTGTGAAAGTTCTTCTAGAGATAACGAGTCTTCTTAACAAAGCCCTTAGATAGGGTGAAAACACCTATTTTACTAACATTCCAAAGAACATTAAATAAGGTGAAAGTAATCTAATTCATAATAAGATCGATCGTAGTCAGCTTTATATTGACTTGGAATAGCACTTCTTTAATAAAATCTCAATTTAAACAATCATATGCCTTTTCGAGATCCATTTTCATAGTAAAAAAACTAGTCTCACCCTTTATCCTTTGCATGGAGTGAAAACATTTCCTAAGCTATCACTATATTATCTTGAATATATTTGCCTTGTACAAAACTCGCTTGGAAAGGAAATATTTGAGTTAATTCACAATTATTTTCATAACACATTTGTAAATAACATTATGTAAAAAGGTAAGCTAGAATTGATTGATAAATATCAATTTCTTCAATTTAAAGATAAAGTATATGAGAGTATTATTCACTTCACAAAAACTCCCTCCTTAGAAAACCTATTTCATAAAAGCAAAACATCTTATTTACAGTGTACTAATTTTTATGGTTAAAATATCCAAAAATTCATTTGCTCCTAGAGCTTTAAGTCCTCTAATGGAATTCATCGTTAGTTTGACCTCCTCTATTGACACCTCTTACACAAGTTTCATATTTTAAGAATTAGATAAATGAATATGAGATATAATTATAGTTATGAATAACTTCCCTTTAGGATGATCTTTAAATGAATTATTATAAAATTTATAAATAAGCCTCTTTAAATTTAACTTATCTTCAACCCATTCTCCATTCTAATCTCAAAGCATTATAATTTTATTTTAACTACACCTCATAATTGTTTTAGTGTAGTAGTACTTGCTCTTTTATCCTTTTGAGTAATCCAAGTAACTTTTGATTTTTAGTGCTACAGTATCTCTTCATGTTAAAAAATTTAATCAAGTTCATTTCGCAAATATTTCTCTAAATCTCATAGAGTAAAGGAATATTTTTATTCCATTGTTCTTTAAACACCTACTAATCTTGCCAAAATACTATTATTTCACTTTCTAATATGTCTAAGTACATTCTTATTCCAATCTTTCAAATCTAGAACTAGAGACTTTAACCTATCTATAATACTTAAGTTTATCTTTTATTTAGATGATAAAAAATTCTAGAAATTGTCATGCATTCATCAAACCACTTCAAACTTGAAAGTATGCTTCTTATTATCTCCTTAATTGCCAAAAAGATTAACCAAAATCAAATAATGATAAGAATAAATTCTAAAAAGAGTTTTAAGAAAAGTTTCACTAAATTTAAGTCTTCAATTTATATTACATAAAACCTAGTCTAGTTTCTCAAATAATTAGGGATAGTTAGGAAGTTTGGGACCCTTCCAAGTGAAATGACTCCCTTATATTTCCACATCCAACAAATTACAATTATTAATTTTATCATAAAAAAGATTAGTCCTTTACCAATTGAAAGGAGCACCTTTGTTCTTCTCAAATAGATCCTACATATATTTTAAGTCACCCATCACTAACCAAGCAACTATCATGTTATTACTAATTTGAAATAAATCATTCCACAAATGAGATTTAATGTCTAGGTTAAGGTTGGAATACATAAATGTAGTAAAGTAGCATTCACTAAAATCAAGAATGACCTTTAGATGAATAAATTAAAATTTTTTCTTTCTTGACTCTAATGTTACCTAATCACACTTCCAAGCAACCAATATTCCACCTAAGAAGCCATCACCATCCTTAAGACACCAATTATCAAACTCACTAATTTAAAAATATTGTCAACATGATAACTTTCAATTCTTGTCTCCATCGAAACTAGAACTTTTTAGTTAACTAAATCTAAAAGAGTATTAAATCTATCAACAAATTCTTTTTTCTAGCACCCCAGCAATTCCAAACTAATATTTTTCTAACCATTAAAAATATAAAATAGAAAAGTAACAAAAATGGCATCAAAACAATCCCTAAGCAATCTCCATCACCTTATCCTCTACATGCATCTCATTTACATGACACTTCTCTTTTATTCTGCTATTAAGATCCATATTCTAATTTAATGTATCACACTTATCAAGTGGTAATTCTTGCATACAATCCAATCCCAAAGATGATGTACCTTCTTTATTAGGAGGATTTTCATCCATACAGACTTTTGTATTCTTCAACAATTAATGGTTTGCACTGTTAGATCCCAAATTTTCCACTTGAATATTTTCAGCATACATAACCATGTGAGTTTTTAAGAAATAAGTAACTTAAGCTTTATCCATAATAAAGATTATGTGCTTCTTATTAATAAAACCTCTTATACATTATTACTTATAAATGAAGAAAAACCCACTAGCATTCTTGCTACATTCATCATCTTAAAAGCTTGATTATTTAAGCTTTATAAAGGCTTCCTATTCGATACCCTAGTCCCCACTTTACCTACTCTTAGACTTGCAAGAATCCAAGTTAGCAAACACACTCTTATCCTTATCTTCTTTGACTCTATCTAATTGATTGGTAGCTAGCACTCTAGCATTCCCCACATTTTCGTTACACTACCCATTATCGACATTGCCTTTGCATAACTCATTAGTCAAGATAGTAAAATATGAACCTATTGCATTTTCTTAAATCTTGGTCTGACTAGCACTTAATTTCACGTCATAATTTTCCATTTTTTTACCTTATCTATAATGTTAAGTAAGCATCAATTCACCATTCTTATGATTATTATTTTAAACTTGTTCCAACTTTCATTGCTTGGTCATATTAGGATTTAGCTTATCCCCATACATAACATTATTTGGCACTCTATCTAAGCAATGTTCCATGAGATGTCCATAGTTTCCGTAATTAAAATAAATATTATAAAGGCTTTCATACTAAATATAACTAATTCTTGCCCTTGAACATGAACTTAGCTAATAATTTTTTTCAAAGATCAACCTTCACACATACTTGTGTATATTTACCCCTTGCCTAATCCATCATCGTGATATCATCCTTTAACATTTTACTAACCTTATTTTCGAGGAACATGAGAGACTTCCTATCACAAAAACAAATAGGAAGATCATAAATTTCAATCCATATTACAACCTTATCAATAATATCCTCCACTAGTTCAAAATTTGCACCCCCATGTTCATATTGTTAAATAATGATCGAATAGTAACTAAAGAGCCCTTATGAAAGCCAAAACATAATTTGTTAATGTGTTAAATTTAATTAAGTAGTAATCATTAGACAGATTTATAATATCCAAAAAACCATCCCTCACTTATAACTAATGTAATTTGGATTCTAGTATTTAGAATCCTATTTTTCTCCCTAGCAGCTTACTAATCAAAGTTCCTCTTCAAGGCCTATTCATTTGTTCCTTCTCCTTCATTGATATTATTACATTTGGACATTAACAATCATCATTCATACTTTCCTTAATCTTAAAACCACTATAATCCCCATCTTTCTCCATCTCCTCCTTAACATCAATTACCTCCATTCCTTTCTAACTTTTAATGCCTTCATATCTAACTAAGGTCTCCTCATAAGATTTTGCTTGCGTCTTATGATCCTATTTAGAATCTCGTAAAAACTCTTCTTCATAGGTTATTGGTCTTCTTCTTATTTTCAAGAATGAACAATTCCCTTGTTTTTATCTTCTTCGCACTTTTTCTCAAGAGATCAATCTGCTTAACAGATGATTCTATAATGGTATTTTTAAGTCCTTTCATGAAAACCTTAGTAAAGAAGTCTATTTTTCTCCTTTTATGATACTTACAAGACTTCATAAATTTGAAAATATAGCAATTATTTTACTTTTTAACTTAAATCATCTTAATTATATATTCCTAAATAATAATTATTTTTAAATCTAGACTTGTAAACTTTATTACATTTATGTTAAAATATTGTCAAAGTATTTCCATTCCAATGCTATATTAAAATTCATTATTAAAAATTATGACTAGCTTCTCACATTTAACTATAGTTTAAAAGGCATAGAAAAAAAAACTATAGATGAAAAAGAAAGGGAAATCAAAACTTTTTACTTTTAAATATGAATAAATATAATTTTAAGTTATCTATAATGCAAATACATTATAAATAATTTTAACTATTAATTTATAACATTAAGTAATCTAAGAATAATTTTTACATTACAAAATTCTAAAAATTAAATGGAAATATAGATAAATAAATAGCATAAAAAATTAGAAATGATCAACTATGATGTCAAGAATATCACAACAAAAGTACAAATTATATATGCAAAATTAAGTGCTTACTAGTATGCCATTGGGGTTTCAAAATTTAGGATAATATGATAACTTCAAAAAATATTAGATAAAATTTATTTGATTATATTTGTCTATCTTTTAATGGATGTATTAGACCATCTCAATTTAATAACTCTTATGCTTGTCACATTATACCAGATTCTAACATCTCAGAGGCACCACAAAATTCACTACAAAGCTATTTATGTGCAGACACATACACTTGTATATATATAAAATAAAATTTAAAACTTCATACAAAATCTTAAAAATATATCAACTTAAATTATCTATATGAAATAAAATAGGGATTTATATATTCAATTTTATTAAAATGAAAAAATATTAGTTTTCATTACTTGCAACTTAGGTATAACATGAAAAATGACATCTAAATTATGAGAAAATTTGAACAATTTTTTTAAAAAAAAAATTTAGAAGTGAATATTTGAATAAATAAATTCATATGGTATTAAATATAAAAATATACACTGCTAAAAGGAGAAATTCTTATACACTCCCATAATAATGAGTATTCTTGCTTCAACCAAGAGAAAGAAGAAAGTTATAATTATCAATACCTTAAAAATTAGAAAGCACAAATTTCAATGCATGTATGTCCCATGAAACTAATATTTGAATTACAAAATTGACAATTATCTTTTTCTTATTGTGTAAGAATAACACTACAAGAAATTTTACATTTAGTAAGGGATGATTCCCTAGTTAAAATTAATTTTTCATCATCAAATGTAATTTAACAAGGGAAGGTTGCCATCATTAAGTTATAACAAAAGGTTTTGTCACTAAAGTTTAGTGAGGAATCAATATATCATTCACAAAGCTTTAGCGAGGGAAATTTTTCATCACTAAACTTACTATACCCCGTGCTAAACGTGAAAATGAAACAATTCTTAAGGTCTGTTTGGTTGGAGGGAAAATAGAATTTCTGGAAAATACTTTCTTAAGAAAATATATTTTTAAAAAATAAATAAATTTTTTATTATTTGGTGCATAAAGAAAAAATATTTTCTTATGTTTGGTATACAAAGAAAAATTAATTCCTTCTAATAAATTTTTTAAATATATTCAATTTTATAACATTACCTTCAAAAACTAATTAATGTTTGATAAGATAATGCACTTTTTCTTTTTTCTGTCGATCACCAATAATGTAGAGTTGAAAAGGCAAAGTCTTTGTGTCGGGATGTATAGGTAAAATCACAGAGATATAGGGTTGTTTGAAGATACTTCAAATGAGTAGACATATCCAACTTTATAAATTTCATATTAATTTGTTTATTATAATTTTTTATCTAATATTTGGTTACTATGGAATTTGTAAAAGATCTATTAATTTAAATAATTAGATATAATAATTATAATATTAAATTAAATTTTATAAATAATTTAATATTTAAAAATTATCTTAAATAATTAAATGTATTACTTTACCTATAATTCGAATGGAATAGGAGAATAAAGATGAAGGGTATAGGTAGACTTACAAATAGGGTGATAGAACCCGCATAAGAAGTGAGGTCTAGTTTAATGGGCTCACAATTGAAAAACTCATTACTTGGATTAATCATCTAGAATCCCATGAGTGCATCAGAGTCCAAGCTTGACTCAGGCACAGATGCAGTAAATAATCGAAAAATGAATTCCTCTTTTAAAAATCGAAAGTTACTTTCCGAAAAAAATAATATAAGTTTTTATTAACCAAATTTTATTTTTCTGTTGACTAACTTTTCTACACGTCCAAACAAAAGAAAGTTGGAAAATGAATTCCAAAAATTTATTTTCCTTCCAACCAAATGAGCCCTTAATTTGAAAGCATTTAACTAGGGAATGTTGTGTGCCATGAAATTTAGTAAGGATATATCCCTCATTATTCCTATATAATTACTTAGTAGCAATTGATTTTACTACATATTGGCTTGGTGTTTAGTTATAAATTTAGCAAAGGACATGTTTCTTGCTAAATTTAGAAAGGAACTTATCCCTTACTAAATTGCCTTGATTTATTTTTATCAATATAAAACTTCATAAAATACAAGATATTTAAGGCTAACAATTTGGATTCAACCGTAAAATATTTTCCTTCAAAATATTGTAATATATATTGTCAAAATACTGATTAAACATTTATGTCTAAGTTTAAAAATATCTAAAATCAAAAGGTCTAATCCATTGATGAAGAGGATCATATAATAATGACAATCATATACACACACTAAGCGCATCTCAAGGAAGTGAGTAATTAAAGGCATTGGCTAGCGAGACAATTATTATTAAGCCAACATTTGAGTTACTAGCAAACTAAGCACTAAGAGTTTTTAAAGTGGTTAAAATTGCAAATAATTAAGTCCAAAGTTGAAGCATCTATTGTTCAAATCGATGCTATCAATTAGTAACTTCATAATCATGTTCATCCAATGTTTCTTTAAATGCCTCCTTGAAGGAAGGAGCAGTAATTATTTGTTCAATAATAACTAGTAATTGTGGTGCTTATAGTGGAATAAATGGTTTTCTTTGCGCCACAACCATTTTCATACATTTTGAACCAAGGCTATATATTTGACCCTTTTTTTACCCATTAATAGCCTTGTAAAAAAGGGTAGCACTTACCAAGTGTAGAAATTTGTGGTGTGACATGTTTAATATCATCATCTTTAACATCATTTATCTTTCTAAATTCCACTTTAACATAGTTTTCATAGTTATCCATAATATCCATAAGAAATCATAGATTTAGTAATATATATATAGTGTACTTCATAACATAGTAATTGTGAAACATAACCATTATTATTGTATCTTATAAAAAATTTATTTGTTAGGTACAAATAATGTGAATCAAACTTATTTTAGATACAAATCTCTAGGGTAATTCCTTTTATAGTATATACAGTAATCATGAAAAATAGGTTTCAAGTATAAATATTTTTTTGAATAATATTGTTGACTTTAATAGCTTGATACAATCATGTAGTGTCTTATGGTTTATACTTAGAGGTGTCAAAATGGGTTGGATTTAACAGGTTGGCCTAGAACTGAAATAATTTTGTCTGACCTATGACTGGGACTAATACAAAAAATGATAACAATGGCCCAATCTGGTAAAGACTGGGATTAGTTACTCTGACCTGATAAGAGACTGGGTCTTGTAAGTATTAACCCGTTGGGTTATTGAATTAACCTGTTAGCCTAGTAATAATCGTAAGTGATAAATAATTAATTTATTATATATATTTAATTTTTATATACATATTAACCTGTTGGATTATTGAATTAACCTGTTAGCCTAGTAATAATCGTAAGTGATAAATAATTAATTTATTATTATATATTTAATTTTTATATACATATTAAAATAATAATTTTAATATATTAAAATTATATATTTGAGTAATATTAAATAATTTTCAATATTAAAATTAATAATTTTATATATTTAATGTTATCAATATATATTATATAATATTATCAAAATAAATAATTATATTAAAATTTGAATTAATATTTTAATATTAAAATTTTAAATTATTAAAAAAATTAAATAAATAATTTTGATATTAATTTTAAATATATTATATACATATATATAATATAATACATTATTATTTATTTTTTATTATTATATATAAATTATTATAATTATTATTATTAATGTATCATTTATATAATTATTTATTTATATATATTTGATAATATAAAAATTATGAAATATATTTATTTTTATATATAATACTTTGGACTTGATCAATATATATTTAATAATATATATTTATTTTATTATATAAATAAATATATAAATATATAATATACAATAAATATATAATATATAATTCTTGATTAATATAAAATTCAAATTATTTTCTTAAATATATATATTATTAAATGCAAATTCATGCATTTACTATATTTTAATAATATATATTTATTTTTATATATAATATATATGACTCACTTATATATATATATATATATATATATATATATATATATATATAATAAAATTTTAAGTCATAATAATAATATATAATTATATTTAATAAATAATAATAGATTTTAATCAATTAATGATATAAAATTAATAATAAATAAAAATAATATGATAATAATAATAAAATGTAATAGGTTATAAAAATTTACCTGAACTCGCTTGATAAATATTAATTTAGGACTAGAACTGAGATTGGAACTGAAACTGGAACCGGTATTATAACAATCCGATCTGAATCCAATCTGATAAAAAAATAATCCGACTTGAAAATAGTCCAACATATCATTTTTACCCGTTGAATTAATCTGATAAGATTAAGTTAACCTATTTTGATAAATCTATTTGTACTATCCTCATTTGGTAATTGCAAATGTTTTTAGCACTCAAATTTCCTATTCCAACCTATTTGACTTATTAAGTCAAAGCATCATAGCTCCCTCACTTATAATTCAAATCAAATATCAAATTAGATATAAATATGACATTAGAGGTCCTAATCTAATGGCTAAGGCCTCAAATTCTTCTGAGGCTGACTTATGTGTGTCATTTTGTCCAAATTTATAGATTTGTAAAGGATAAATATAGCATCTTCCACCGTCATTCTCAAGAATGATGTGCATTAATGACCACAAATATAGTAGTGGTGCAATTGGATGACTTGGATAGCTAATTTTAAAAGAATTTTAATAAATAAATTTAATCTATTAAATTTTATTAAATATATATAAATCAGTTCAAATTTGTGTATGAAAAATAAGTGATAAATTAATTTAAAATTGAAATTATCAGTTATATGCATGAGACATTCCACATCTTATATTTCATGAAATTCACACTAATTAATAAACAATATTTAAAATTAATAAAAAATAATATAAATAATTACTACTAGTCATTCATTTACGTCACAAGCAATTTGTGGCCGGTAACAAAGCTGTCATTCTACAAAATGACAACTTCTGTAACATAAGACGAAACCGTTTAAAAAATGAACCCTCACTTGTACCTAATGCCAGCATTCCTTCTAAGAAGTTGCTTAAAGCCATTCAAAAATGGGCTTTAAGTGAAGAAACATAGGCACCTGAACCCAAATTACCAGAATGCGACTTAAGAGTATTGTCTTATTTGGATACCAAGAACATGGAATTATAGCCAACGGTCAATTCGCAACTTGTAAAATCCCACTAGAACAGATACAATATACATAAGTGCATGCCGAAACAAAGATAAGAGAATAAATATTAACAAAAATTTAATACGTTTTTGAAAGCATAAACAAATAAGCGTATTTAAGAAAGAGAGTTATTGAATAATCAACGGAGTCATGAGAACTGAAAAACACACTTAAAATGCTGCAATTTTTACAAACCCCAAAAGACAAAGGACACAAATTGTCATTAGCTAGCATTAGCGATGGGCTGCATAAGAGAGGTATGATTTCTCTTTAGGGTTCAAAAAGACATATGGGTTGCTTCCCCAAGAAAAAGATTTTGAAAGGAAAAATTGAAGGAAGAGAATGTTAAACAAAATAAATTTGTTAGCACAAAGCCCATACTTAATGAGGGCATTGGGGCAGAAATGCATCTCATTGAAATTTAGTGAGGTCCAATCTCTCACAAAAGTCTACAAAAACTAAGCAAAACAACCATTAAAAAAAAGCTTAATACCATTTTTTTAAAAAAATATTTTTAAAATTTTATAAAAAAAAATTCATTGTTAAAATTATCTATCACTTAAAATTTTATAGACAAATAAATTTTAATATTTAATTTAAAAAAATCAAATGTTAATATTATTTAACACTTAAAATGTTTTAAAAAAATTACAAAATCAATTCACAAATTATTATAATTAAAAAATGAACTAACACTATAAAAATTACAAAATCAATTAAGGAGTTTGAAGTAAATTCTTTCCAAAAGAATTCAATTCAAAAGAAGCATACATGAATATGTTTAACTGAGATACAATGGAGTTCTAGATATATGTATTTCCGTGTTGTGCCAGGGGTATGAATAAAATACAACGATGAGACCAGATTTATGACAAGCTAAGAAGTAATATGTATCCCAACACTCTGCAAGACAAACAAACAATAAACAAAAATAATGAGACTGTAAAATTATGCAAATCATTGGCACGTAGTCCAATTGTAGATCCATATATAGGTTTGATAGCTCTAAATCAATTTGCAGCCATCAGATTTTTATCATTCATCTGTTTGGTTACATGAAAAATGAAAAAAAACTGAAATAGCAAACACTAAGTAGATGCATGATGCATCACTTAAAACATGCAAACTCAGCACGATTAAAAAAGTGGTCAGGGGGATTTAAAGATTGATACCATAAAATAATACATAAAAGCATGATTAAAGATAAAGAACTAAGAGATATCTGAGAATCCTCCATAACATCCACATACAAATGTAACAAAACGAGTGCAATACAGGATTGCAATATGATTAACAAAGTATTATTCAGATGTAGGGTTTGCTAGTTCATGTAAAGTACATAATTATGTACATGAAATCTATTAATATTACACAATAAAACAGAAACTTATGCATAAATATAAAAATCAAACAAAGGTTCCTCCCTAGATAACAACAACAGATTATGTCTAGAACCAGACATATGCAAAATAGCACGGAAGGATAATGATTGGGTCTTTAACAAGAAAAGAACGCTTAATAAAAGATAAATTTTTATGGTTCCACAAACACACAAAGAATCAGTGGACTTACTTCAAGCAAAGGTTGGATAACCAGTTTTACAGTTTCTTGTCCAGAAGTTTCTTTATAGTTCTTCTCTAAGAACTCACAAACTGAATTCGAGTTTCTACCCATTGCATTAGCCTTCCAAGCAAAGAATGTCCCAGAAGGATGTGTTTGGCATAAGGATGGAGCACCAACATAAGGGTCAAAGCCAACAATTAAGGTTGAGAGGCCAAATGGACGAACACCACCACTCTGTGGGTACTTTTGCTGAATATAACGAGTTATGTACTCCAAAGTCACCGGACTCTCAACTGTAAGCCTATGACTTTGTCATTCAACTTGTGCCATGTTTATAAGGACACGGGCATCTGCTTTTAGTCCTGCATAAGCAAGTGCAATGTGGTCATCCAGATTGACAATCTTTCTCATTGTTCTGCCAAACAAAAGCAGCAAAATGGTCAGAAGTTGAACACTGCACAATCTACACAAGAGAAGTATCAAAGATCCACTGTCATAAGAAAACTGACATAAGGAAACGAGTAACATAGAAGAAAATGCATTGTCAAGAATATCAAAAAGATACTACATTCATATCATGGAACAGATAAATTGAGATCATACCAAGCATACTTTGGCATTGGGAACTTTAACATCTTTTGGATTTAGCGAACTCTATTAAACTCTACTAGTTTACTACATGTAATGACAATAACAAAAAGGGGGAAAAATTGCTAGATAGCTGGATTTTTGCACAAGCAACCTACATGCAACAGATTGCAAATTCCCTTTGAAAAATGAAACCCAGTACTTGTAAAAATCATTTGAAGTTGGCCATTTCCCTGTCAAGATT
Source organism: Sindora glabra (assembly GCA_020226215.1). Lineage (NCBI taxonomy): Eukaryota > Viridiplantae > Streptophyta > Magnoliopsida > Fabales > Fabaceae > Sindora > Sindora glabra. The sequence continues at coordinate 38,798,632 of CM035232.1, read as the reverse complement.
GTTTCATTGAATCAAAATCAGTCATCAAGGCATAGCCACCCCTGCATTATGCATAACATCCATTAAATCAATATTTAACAGATCTTGTTGAAACTAGGAGTCCTGATCAAGCAAACATAAACCAAGAAACACATGATTTTAAAAAACATGTAATACTTCCAAAATCTCCTAATCATAATCCATGTATCCTTTCACTCAACTTTGTATGAAAAGGGGAATTAAGAAATCATGTGTAGAATTTATAACCTTGAATATATTAGGAAATGATAATAAAACCAGATTTAAATTACTGAAGAAGCTACTTTCTCATAATAGCACACTTTGGTGTGGACTGACATACTCGAGAATTTACAAAGATTTGTATCCATCTTTAGCCTATAAGAGGCTTAATATCTGGAATACCTTCAGTATGATTCGACTTAAATGTAAACTTGATTGTTCAAAAAAGTGATCACTTGCTTTAGAAATAGATTCACTTGCATAGAACATGCACATCAAGCCTGAGATTCTAGTATTCTTAACTGCATACCCAAAAGAAATGGATTCACTTAGCTTGAAATCATTCACTGTAAAACTTATAAAAATCATTATAAGGGATCAAAGATCTCACCAACTAAGTAGGGGTTGTTTTGGATCACTTCAATAAGTTAACTATAAGGAACAAATGAGAAACCATGCAGAGGGATAACATTTCATGAAGCTTCACTTCACAGACAATGGTTGCATATGAGAATTCTATCAAATAAAAATATCTACTTAAACTTACTAAGAATTAACTGCGCCAACCCCAAAGTCAAATATCATGTATACACACCCCCTTCCTTTAGCTCATTCAAAAACTTAGAAGTTTACTTAAAAGAATAAATAGGAAGTTATTTTTTCATCAGGAAGGACAATATGGATAGCTTTTGGTTCTTGAGCTTCATAGTAACCAGGAATTGCCGTAATCTAATGACCCTAACACTATCATTGAAACAATATCAATTGTTGAAAGAATAGAGAGCTACTACTCTAAACCAGTGCAACCAAAGGCAAAACTCAATAATCTATTTCAATATTTTTCAGTTAGATGTACCTAATTTAAAAATGTTTTACTATATACCAACAACAATTTAAGTTTTGCAATTGATGAAAACCCAAAGTAGTCCTGCACATCCTTTCAAACTGCATGTATGAAACCACAGTATAAAACATTTGATCATTCAAAACTAGGCATTAAAGCCTTAGGCCTTCATTATGTGTCTCAAAATTTTCAAGTTTACCAAAAAAGACTTATTAAAAATAGTGGATATAGATGCAATTACCTTTAAGCCAAGAAGCAACACTAACATTAGACATGTAGGGTCAACCCGGAAGCCTCTCTGTTTGACAGATATCATTTTCCCATGTTTTTATTGATTTTTTACAGTTTGACAAAAGCAAATGGTCATGAACTTAAATAGATTAAATCCTACCTACAATAACCTCATCAGTTGAGACACATAAGACTTCAAAATCATATAGCAGTCCACACACATAAAGGGGTCTCCCCAGTGATGAGAGATCAGGATTCATATTTGTCAATGTTTTGATACCCAGACTTTAAAGAGGTTACCTTATTATAATTTGGTACATATAAATAATTACTATTTAATGATCCTCACAGCCTGCTCCCTTTCAACTATAATCATATAAGCCTCCTCCTAATGCAATGCTAATGTAGATATCCACAACATTATAAATCATAGACTGACATTTGCAGAAAAATGACCAAAATAGAATAAAGGCTTTTATTTTAAACTTTTAAGAACCCTACTCTTCAAATCTTTCAACTTGACATACCTTGTAAGCACAGAATGCAGTTTGGATTCTAGTTGCAATAATTGTTTCAACTTACACCCCACTGGATACAAGACTTTAAATTTTAGCACCATTTGATAATTTACAGGACTCTTTCCTATAATGATTCTTCAAGTTCAATGCAGTTAGCTTTTCTGGTTAAGCTGCCACAGGGACAAATAAATTTCAATATATTGTGAGAAACAACAATATTTCTGCCTAAATAATGATCCAAGTTGATTGTATGATAGCAACAATATATAGCCCGTCTGCTCCTTTCATAATTCATGCCAAACTCAAATCAAACCTATAGAATTCAAGACCTTTAATAACCATAATAGACTTCCAGACCAAGTTTACTTGCAATCTTCAGTAGCAGAAGGCTGAAAAACTGTTGGTTGTGAAATTTTGGGCAATTATTAATTCTAGAGCAACACTAGACATATATCTTACATATAGATGGAAACATTTTTACTGAGTGGCTAAAACTTATTATAAGGCATGTAACATGATCATTAAGATAAGTCACATCAAAATATCCTTTGAATAATTATGTTATTTGAGAATAAATAATGGTGATAGGAAGCTTTCAAACAATAGTTTGCCACTAATACAATTAAAGAGACTCGGCAACTCATTTAATGATACTACTACAAAGGATGACTCTAGCAATTCATTTGCCTCTTCCAACCTCAATATTGGAGCCACAACTTTGTCTCATCCAGGATCTAAGCCTACACATTCAAGGGAAGAACAATAAAACATAATCATAACAATCACGGTACTTAACAAATTAATTAGTGAAGTATCTTACATAGTCCTCATCATGTTTTGGAATGCAAATGAGTACAAGAATACTCTAGCTAGCATAAGTTCAAAACCAAAATTTTATTAGAAAATCAGAAACCCAGAAAATTCTAAGAACTCGAGTACACACTTTTTGTTCTTCCTAAATCACCATCAAAATCCCCGAAAAGAATTGAAATCCACAACAACATCCTAATATATTCGAAATCTAAAGTAAAATCAGGCTTGGAGAAATCTTAAACAATCAAAGAACTCACAACAAATTCTAGGTTAAACGGATAGAAATTGAAAAGAAAAACGAAATGAGAGCCAAAAAAGACAGAAAACAAACCAAAGAAACCAAAGCTTTGGATTCAATCCAAGAACTCACAACAAAAGTAAGTTAGAGATCCTGCTAGAGAGGATTCATCATTTTGTGTTTCCATGCGATCACTTGTCGCAACCCAACGCGGGCTTCAACCTTGAAGTTATCACAATCCAGTCCTCGAAGCCATGCTGGCACAATAGAACAATTCTAGGGCCTTTTTCTATTTGCATCGGAAAGCCAGAAGAGTGAAATATTGGGAAGCTGATCATTTGGGGGTCGTGGTTGTGGTCATTTGCATTCGGTGCCGGAGCTTGTTGCTGCAATGTGAGTAAAGGCGAAGAAGAGAGTTAAGGATTATGGTGAATTGGGCAAGAGGAAACCTAGAAGAATTGGGAAGGAGAAATCCTAAAGGAGAAGAAGAGTAAAGTCGGAAAGTAAGAAGAGGAAGCTGATTTGCAAGATTCTATTTCCCAGGCGGTGGCAAGAGGCAGTTTGGGCCGCCTCAAATGGCCGCCCAAAATCACCAACATGTTCATTGCTCAAAGTCAATCCTCCGTCCTTCCTTGTACTTTAACGCCAAGCTCCCTCGGACAATCCACATTGACGTCACCCGTTTCGGGGCTTCTTAGGCCGTCAAACGATATATAAATTAAAAATCCAAACAAATCCACTAATAAGTATCATTCAACGGGAAAATTTTCTTTCACCTGAACGGGCTCAATCTTCAGTGATCGAATCAACTTAAAATTTTACAACGGAAGTTTTTTCGGCACACTAAAAAATAAAATTTATTTTATTTTAATAAAAATAATTTTATTTTATTTTTAAATAAATTCTTTTGTTTAAAATAAATTATATAAAATATAATTTTATTTTATTTTAAAATATTTTTTTGAAAATTTATTAAAACTTATAGATTTTATTTTAAATATTTATATTTATAATATAATCCTTAAGAGTGAGAGAGAAAAAATTCAAAGAGAAAAAAAGATGATTATTAATAATTTAAAAAATTAAAAATAAAATTATCAAATAAAAATATTACATTTGAAATAAAATACATTCCTATTAAATTCTACCCAATTTCATATGATTTCAAAATAGTAATAATATAAATAAAATAAGATTTTAAAGTACGGTAAATGATAAGTGAAAAAAATTTTAGAGCTGACAAAAAATATCTATTTTTGAAAGAAAATCAATTATTTTTTAAAAAATTAAATTACTGAATTGAAAAAAAAAGAATACATTTAATATTATTTATATTATATAAAAGTAGTATTTATTTTTCATGATAATACGCTAATAATCATTTTAATAATCAGCTTAGAAGAATATATTCGTACCAACAAGAGCTCCTGTAAAGGAATATTGGAGAAAGATATTAGTGAATGAGATGCAGAATATCCCCGTAGAAGAAAGTGACTAGCTTCATTTGAGGAGAACCATATCATATTAGTAGCAAATCGTACTAACGAAATGTATATCAACTAGTTAATCTAATTAGCAGCAGCAACAACGATTTAAATTTCACGCGTGGATAAGTATCGTAAATGAATTAGGTTTTAAAAATATTAAAATCCGCAATGAAAGTCAGACTCAAACTTGTTTATGAAATAAAATATAATTTTAAAAAAGTTGTTTCCAATTTTATATTTTTATATTTTACCAATTATATTTACAAATTTATGTTCAAAATAAACAAATATTCCTATCAATTCATGATTATTTCTTACTCTAAATTGATTCAAATTAATATTCCCTTTTCAACTTTTTAAGCCCAATAAATATGTTATATATCCGTATGAATAATTTGCCTAAAACATCAAGTTGACGTAGTTTGTTTATGTAATTTATGTGGGGGTTATTTGAAATCTCACATTTTATTTTTATTTCTTTAATAAAATTGTTTATATTAAAAGTGTAAAAATATATACACTATTTATGAGAACCTATACTGTCAACTTAAATACTGTAATATATTTTGAGTTTTTCTGGCCTACTATTATCAAAGGAAAAATTAGTGGAATGGTCTTTTGATTTAATTTTTAATCAATTGATAAGTCTAAACATGTTATTAATTAATTTCGATGGTCAATTCATAAACCAAACTCGCTGAGAAGTCATTGGTTGGTGTAATTCAAAATCAAAGTTGCATAAAATTGCAAGACACAAATATTTAACATAATTTATATTTTAGTCTCTTTTATAGATGAAGACCATAAATAAAATTTATTAAAAGGAATGAAAGTGAAAGATCGCAAATTATTTAACTACTTTTAAACCTACATTATAAATATATTTAAAAATGATCTTCATCTATAAAATAGACTAAAATATAAATTATGTTAAATATTTGTATCTTACAATTTTATGCAACTTTGATTTTGAATTTCACAAACCAATGGCTTCTCAACGAGTTTGGTTTATGAATTGACCATCGAAATTAATTAATAACATGTTTAGACTTGTCAATTGATTAAAAATTGAATCAATAGACCATTGCACTAATTTTTCTTTAGTAATAGTAGGCCATTTGCACTAATAAATTTAAATAACTCAAGATAACTAAACTCATTTACAAATTATTAGAAGTGACGATTCCCACTACTTAATTCAAATAGCTCAAGATAAACCTATCTTTTTGAAAAATATTAAATCAAAAATCAAATGATTGTATATTCCAAGTTTTGCTTATTCATACATAAAGTTCCATAAAAAGTTTATTAGATAACATTTAACATGGCGGCTCCTATGACAAACAAGAAAAACTTCCAGATGATGATTGATGACGGCTACAACAACATTAATCTAATAATAGGGTGACATTAGGCTTTCGACGTAAACCTCCTTATAAAACCAGATGTTCTCAATCTTCTTCTTCAAAGAATACCTTAACGATCGTTTTTTCTCGTTATACAAAACCAACTGATAGTGATGACGATCGTTGATCCGCAAAAGCAGTTCACCATTCTCAAACAAGAACAATAACTTGGGAGTACTAAATTGGAAGTGTCGAAATAGGAGATAAGGAATTCTGAAAAATCGAGTCCAAGACTGCTTGACTCCATACTCCTTCATAATCCACACCACAAAATGAGTTCCAATGTAATCATAAGAAAAACACAGGCAGTCCCTTAAAATTGCAATACCAGGCCTAAAAACACAGCAATCATTAGCCTCAGCAGGTAGCAAAATCTTCTTGTATGTCTCCTTTCCTAGCTCTAGAGACACAACCAATTTATCACAGGTCCCACATTTCCAATCTTCAAAACCATCCGTTCGATTTGCCAGCCAATTCAGACAGCCATTCACAAATTTTCCAGAAGAAACTAATTGGGGAATATAAGCAAAGCTCTGAATCTGCCTCCAGCAAGTAGACACTCCCAGGGTATAAACTTTAACCACTGTTTTCACTATAGCATTCGGATCACAGAATACCGAAACAACCGTGTGTCGCTCGGTGGAGAGATCATACCCAAATCCAAACGTCATAAAACAATCTCGCTGCCAATTTTTCGACAAATTTGGCAATCTGTCGTTCATCTGCCTGGTCGCAGGATTCCACAAGGAGACATTCCACGAAGAGACATTCTCAAAGGATTTCTTAAAAACCAAACAGATAATGCCATTGCATGCGCCTATAATATCCACCATGGCCGATGAGATGCTGGGGAAGTAATCATCCGGAATTGACGATGGAATCTTTGATAATATAGATGGCAAAAGGGAGGACATGAATCCATTATCCGAAAACTTGCCTCTCGGCCTTGCCAATAATCGATGGTGAGTTGAATTGGGATGCCTGATCGAGTACTGAAGATGTTTCTTCACGAATTCAGGCTCGGAGATTACGCTATTCACATATTTGCATATACACTTGGCCTGAAAGAGATATTTAACGGGAAGCCATAACAGGATTTCAATGATGATTTCAATAGGGAGCGCCGGTAAGTAGTGTGATGACTTGGGTGTCACTTCACGTTGTCGCTCTCTTGTAGATATCGGACTGACATCCTCTCTCTGACGATTCATTTATATGTTGATACTGCTTCTCTGTCAAAAAAAAAAAAAACTATAGGTGATATTTATGATGCACCATTAGTTTAAGTCATTAGATTTTATTTATCTACGTAATACTGTACATAACGAACAAAATTCAATTGTTAGATTTAGTAGTGTATCGATACAATTGATATACCGAAATCTCTCCCATACAACCAAAGTATACAAAGATGAAGTATCTAAATGTGGGATTATCAGTATACTCATTCATATAATCTTTTCAAATTATAGTGGGAACTTTCACATCGAATTGGGTGCATAAGGTGATGGTACATAAAAAATTAAAAAAAAATATTTAATAATCTTATATAAAATAGAGTTTATTAAAGTTTACCCGAGAATAAATAGGAAGTTATTTTTTCATCAGGAAGGACAATGGATAGCTTTTACTTCTTGAGCTTCATAGTAACCAGGAATTGCCATAATCTAACGACGCTAACACTATAATTGAATCAATATCAATTGCTGAAAGAATAGAGAACTACTACTACAAACTAGTGCAACCAAAGGCAAAATTTAATAATCTATTTCAAAAATTTTCAGTTACATGTACCTAATTTAAATAAGTTTTACTATATCCCAACAACAATTTAAGTTTTGAAATTGATGAAAACCCAGAGTAGTCCTGCATATCCTTTCAAACTGCATGTATGAAACCAGAATATAAAACATTTGATCATTCAAAACTAGGCATTAAAGCTATAAGCCTTCACTATGTGTCTCAAAATTTTCAAGTTTATCAAAGCAGACTCATTAAAAATAGTGGATATAGATGCAATTACCTTTAAGCCAAGAGGCAACACTAACATTAGACATGTAAGGCTAAACCAGAAGCCTCTCTGCTTGACAGACGTATTTCCCCACGTTTGTATTGATTTTTTACAGTTTGACAAAAGCAAATGGTCATGAACTAAATAGATTAAATCCTACCTACAATAGCCTCATCAGTTGAGACACATAAGACTTCAAAATCACGTAGTAGTCCATCGAGTTAAGGGGATCTTACCAGTGATAAGAGATCAAGATTCACATTTGTCAATGTTTTGATACCCAGACTTTAAAGAGGTTACCTTACTATAGTTTGGTATACATAAATAATTACTATTTAATGATCCTCACGGCCTATTCCCTTTCAACTATAATCATTTATGCTTCTTCCTAAGGCAATGTTAATGTAGATATCCACAACATTGTTATTGAACCGTGAATCGTATTGTGAATCGAAAAATTAATTTTGAGTATCGTTAATCGTATCGAATTGTGAATCGGTAAGATTCACAAAATAATATAAATATAATATGATTTATGTTATGTATATATAAATAATAAAAAAATCATATATTTAAATAAAAATATTATTTTTCTAGTAATATAAACTCAAAAAAAATTATGAATAAACAACTTTAAAAGGTAAGAAGTATTAATTTATATTAAAGGATTAGAATTAAAATTAGGATAGAGTAGGATGTTATCATGATGGAACTTCAAGATTTATTTATAATAATAAAGAAAAACTTCAAGATAGAAAATAAAATAAAAATGAAGTTTGAAAAGAAGATGATATTTTGATAAAGCTATGAGAGTGTTTTCTTCCCCATCTCTATTTCACTCTTTTTGCTCCTTGTCCCTCTCTCTCTCTGACACACACTGGAGTAGCCCATCTCCATCGTCCTTGTTGCTGTATCTACTTTAACATCCATGTGCAGAGGAGCAAATTTAATGGAGTTCGATCCTGATCTCCTAGAAATTCTGCCACTTTTGTCTGACTAATTTTGGCACTATATCTCTACCTTGCTCCTCTGTTTTATGCATTTAGGTCGCAGGAACTCGACCCAATTCTGTTGTGACTAAGACACGCATTTGATTGGAACCTAGTGCAGAATCAACCGATATGAAATTTTGAATCGTTGGAATCGACCGATACACACGATTCCAAACCGATTCACACGATTCATAGTGCGATTCAAGTGCATAAACGATTCTTTGCATGATTCGAATCGATTTGGTAATGGATCGAATCGAATCGTGCGATTTGAATCGTGAATCGCACGATTCCGACTACCATGATCCACAACATTATTAATCATAGACTGATATTCGCAGAAAAATGATGAAAATAAAATAAAGGTTTTTATTTAAAACTTTTAAGAACATCACTCTTCAAATCTTTCAACTTGACATACCTTGTAAGCACAGGATGCAGTTTGGATTCTAGTTGCAGTAATTGTTTCAACTTACACCCCATTTGATAATTTACAGGACTCTTTCCCATAATGATTCTTCTAGTTCAATGCAGTTAGCTTTTCTGGTTAAGCAGCTACAGGGACAACTAAATTTCAATATATTGTGAGAAAAAACAATATTTCTGACTAAATGATGATCCAAGTTGATTGTATGTTAGCAACAACATATATAGCTCATCTGCTCCTCTCATAATTCATGCGAAACTCAAATCAAACTTTATTATAGTTCTAGACCTTTAATAACCATAATAGACTTCCAGACCAAGTTTCCTTGCAATCTTTAGTAGCAGATGGCTTGAAAAACTGTTGGTTGTGAAATTTTGGGCAATTATTAATTCTAGAGCAACGCTAGACATATATCTTTCATATAGACGGAAACATTTTTACTGAGTAATTTAAACTTACAATAAGCCATATCACATGATCCTTAAGATAAGTGAAGTCAAAATATTTTTGAATAATTATGTTATTTGAGAATAAATAATAGTGATGGGAAGCTTTTAAACAATAGTTTGCCATTAATACAATTAAAGAGACTTGGGAACTCATCTAATCATGCTAATATAACAGATGACTCTATCAACTCATTTGCCTTTTCGAATCTTATTATTGGAGCCACGACTTTGTCTCATCCAGGATCTAAGCCTATACATTCAAGGAAAGAACAATAAAACATAATCATTAAAATCACGGTACTTAACAAATTAATTAGTGAAGTATCTTACATAGTACCCATCATGTTTTATAATGCAAATGAGTACAAGAATACTCTTGCTAGCATAAACTCAAAACCAAAATTTTATTAGAAAATCACAAACCCAAAAAATTCTAAAAACTGGGGCACACACTTTTTGTTCTTCCTAACTCACCATCAAAATCCCCAAAAATATTGAAATCCACAACAACATCCTAACATAATCAAAATCTAAAGTAAAATCAAGCTTGGAAAAATCTTAAACAATCAAGGAACCCACAACAAATTCTAGATAAAAGGATGGAAACAGAAAAGAAAAATGAAATGTGAGCCAAAAAAGATAGAAAACAAACCAAAGAAGCCAGAGCTCTGGATTCAATCAAAGAACTCGCAACAAAAGTAAGTTAGATATCCTGCCACAGAGGATTCATCATTTTGTTTTTGCATACGATCGCTAGTCGCAATCCAACGCGGGCTTCAACCTTGACGTTATTACAATCCAGTCCTCGAAGCCATGCTGGCAAAATAGAACAATTCTAGCGCTTTTTTCTATTTACATTGGAAAGCCAGAAGAGTGAAATATTGGGAAGCTGATCCTCTGTTCGGTGTGGTTGTGGCTTATTTGCATTCGGTGCCGGAGCTTGTTGCTGCAATGTGAGTAAAGACGAAGAAGAGAGTTAGGGACTACGGGTAATTGTGCTATAGGGAACCTAGAAAAATTGGGCAAGAGGAATCTTAAAAGAGAAGAAAAGTAAAGTCGGAGAGGGAGAAGAAGCTGATTTGCAGGATTTTATTCCACATTTGAGGCGGTGGCAAGCGTATGTTTGGGCCGCCTCAAGGAGCGGCCCCAAATCAGTAAAATGCTTACTGCCCAAAGTGAATCCAACGTCTTTCCTTGTATTCTGACCCCAAGCTCCCTCCGGCGATCCCCACCGACGTCACCCATTTCAGTGCCTCTTAGGATGTCAAACCATATATAAGTTAAAAATCCAAACAAATCCACAGATTGAATCTTCATTGATCAAATCAACTTAAAATTTTACGATGGAAGCTTAAATGACCGTCCGATAAAAGATATCTATTTTTGAAAGAAAATTAATTATTTTCTAAAAAAATTAAATTATTATATTTAAAAAATAATATATTTAATAGTATTTATATTCGATGAAAATAATACTGAATTTTAAGTGATGATACACTAAAAATCATTTGAATAATCAGCTTAGAAGAATATATTTGTACCACCAAGAGCTCCTATAGATAAATATGGGAGAAAGATACTGGTGAATGAGATACGGAATATCTCCGTAAAAGAAGAAAGTGACTAACTTCATTTGAGGAGAATAGAGAATCATATTATACTAGCAGCAATTAGGGAGTAAACGGTAAAAATACCGGATTACCATTATTTTATAAATATTTTTTTATTTTACCGTGTTTCAAAAATTATTTATCAGAATACGCAGGGTGCCATTTTGAATAGCGCCCGTGAAAGTTTGGAGGCGCCATTCGGAGTGGCGCCCTCAAGGGGAGGGCGCCATTTGAAGAGGCGCCCCCAACCTTGGAAGCGCCATTCAAAGTGGCGCCCTCCCCTTGGGGACAGCCATTTGAAAAAGCGCCCTCCAGATGCCATTTTAAAATTCAAATCAGGAGGCGCCTCATGAAATGGCGCCTCCTCCCCCCTATAAAATCCCCACCCGGCCTCACCCCCTCCACACTCCAAACCCTCGTAGCCGCTCTTCTTCCCTTCCTTCTTCCTTCTTCGTAAACCTCACAGCTACTCTCCGCAGTTCCTCTTTCTTTCATTCACAAATCATCATCTGTTCTTACTTTTGTACATTTCATTCGGAAGCATTTTCTTCTTTGGAGTAAATCTGATCTTCTTTCAACTCTTCCTTAGTTAGTATTTTTATAATTTCTGTATTTATGTTATATTTTTTATTTTAAGTTAATTATTATGATTTATGATGTGAAATGATGATCTAGGATTTAGAAAAAATTTATACAAATTTTTATGATCTGTGATAGTTTATAATTTTTACTGGTTAATATTTTGATAATTTTTGTATTTATATTATAATTTTTATTTTATGTTGATTATTATGATTTATAATGTAAAATGATGATTTAGGATTTAAAAAAAATTTGTACAAATTTATATGATATGTAATAGTTTGTAATTTTTACTGGTTAGTATTTTTATAATTTCTGTATGTATATTATAATTTTTATTTCATGTTGATTATTATGATTTATGATGTGAGATGATGATCTAGGGTTTAGAAAAAATTTATATAAATTTTTATGATCTGCGATAGTTTATAATTTTTACTGGTTAATATTTTGATAATTTTTGTATTTATATTATAATTTTTATTTTATGTTGATTATTATGATTTATGATGTAAAATGATGATTTAGGATTTAAAAAAAATTTGTACAAATTTATATGATATGTGATAGTTTGTAATTTTTACTAGTTAATATTTTTATAATTTCTGTATGTATATTATAATTTTTATTTCATGTTGATTATTATGATTTATGATGTGAGATGATGATCTAGGATTTAGAAAAAATTTGTACAAATTTAGGTGATCTGTGATAGTTTGTAATTTTTACTGGTTAGTATTTGTATAATTTCTGTATTTAGTTTATAATTTTTATTTTATGTTGAATTATTATGATTTATGATGTGAAATAATGATCTAGGATTTAGAAAAAATTTGTACAAATTTATTTGATCTGTGATAATTTATCATTTTTACTGGTTAGTATTTTTATAATTTCTGTATGTATATTATAATTTTTATTTCATGTTGATTATTATGATTTATGATGTGAAATGATGATCTAGGATTTAGAAAAAATTTGTACAAATTTGATCACACTGATGACAAAGAACATGCCACTATACATGGAGATAGTGTTGCAACGCGGCGAGTGAGGAGTGACAATGCTGCACAGACATTGTGTGGTGTCCCTCAAGCTACTGTCTTCTCTCACATTGATTGGGATGCAATAAGGAATCCTAATGAATTTCCGGAAATAATGAAACTAAGCTATGATTACGAAATGGAGGACTTACAGGTTGGACAAGAGTTTGATTGCAATGAGGCATTAATTGCTGCAACCAAGCATTACCACATCCGAAGACACCACAGTTATTACGTGGAGGAGTTGGATACTAGAAGATTGAGCGTGAAGTGTGATAATTACGGGGACGAATGCAGATTCCGTCTCAGAGCGACCAATCTGAAGAATTCTAACACTTGAACAATAACTAGATTTTCAGGGCCTCACACATGTATTAATGCCAGTTTGACACAGGATCACAAGTCTCTTGACTCCGAGTATATCAGTTGCTTGATACTGGAGATGATTAAAGTGAAGCAAGATGTTCCAATCTTGCTTATACAAGAGAGGGTGGAAGACATGTATGGGTATAAGATTTTGTACAAAAAAGCATGGAAGGCAAAACAAAAAGCAATTGTCAAGGTGTACGGTGATTGGGATAAATCATATGAAGTGCTCCCCAAATGGTTGGACATTTTAGGCTACTGTGACCAAGTTCTGTTCAAGTTGGAGTCAGAAGAATTCGACACAGTTGACAACCGTGTTGATCCACAGAAACATGTTTTCAACCGAGTTTTCTGGGCTTTCAAGCCATGCATTGCCGCATTTCCCTATTGCAAGCAATTCATACCATGATGATGATGCCTGATATTACTGTCTCATCTCATGTGTACCCTACTGCACCTGATGATCCTTCATCCTCCACCATGTTCCCGGCTGCACTATATGGTCCGTCGTCATCCCAGATGTACCAGTTTCCTCCTGGTGTTCCATCCTCATTCCAAGCATTTCCACATATACGAAGAGTTTCATCTTCATTCTATGCCTTTCCTTCCGATGATGCTGGTCCATCAGAGCCATATCGTCCTGCATTTGATTCACATACTCAGGATCAGGGATTAGCACATGGTGGCATGATGACAGATGACTCAGAGCTTGTAGATAGAGGTAGAGGTAGAGGCAGAGCAGGAGCCAGGGGCAGAGGCAGAGGCAGAGCGGGAGCTGGAGGTAGAGGAAACACAGACACCGGAGATGTGACTCCCGAGCCTGCGCAGAGGGTTAGTAGATATGGCCGCCACATTACCGATCCTGGATGTGGGACTGGACATCACTTACGTAGACATTAGCTTCCTCTTTCATGTTTATTGTATACTTATGTACATCTATCTTACTACTTTATTGACAAATATCAACATTTAGGATAATTTTGATTATTACGACATTTTTATCTGCTTGCGTAGGTACTTATATCTTTAATAATAAACTTTAAAATTATTACAATATTTAATTTTTTTAAAAAAATGATGATAATGACATCTCCCAAATATAATAACTAACATTATTAATTTATTACTTTCACAATTGTTATAATTGTCTATTCTTTTATTTATTTACCATGTTAAAATAAATAAATAATATTAAAATTAATTAATAAATTTATCTTCATAATATGAAATATATATTATTTTTTAATTAAATTTTTTTATCATCATTTATTTTAATATTATTAGTGAAGAAAGGAATAAATAGTTATAATAAATATAAAAAAATTAATAATATTAATTATAATATTTGAAGGATAAATAATCATCATCCTTGTAAATGACATTAAATGTTGTGTTTATTCAATACATTATAAGGAGAGTCCACCAAACATTTAAGAATAAAAATACGTAGCACAATTGTCAACGTAGATGGGGATGCTGGCCATGTATAATACCAAAATTCAAGTCTTTTGGATTCACAGTAGACACGGTCATCGGCTAATTAACTTAGAAATGAGGAGCGAGGGTGCCGTAGGTTAAAGGCGTCATATCGCCTGGTGTCCCTTCCCTTGAGCGCCAACGACGCCATTTCGTTTGGCATCCCTTGACACACCATTTGCCGTCTCTCCACCACTGTGCGTATCTTCTGTGCGTATTTTTATAAAATGTTTCGAATGAACGATAAAACGAATAATAATTTCTTAAAAAATAGTTAATCAGTACTTTTGCCTCTTATTGCTAAAATATTTTATCATTATGATGAAATAAAAAATAATTAATTCATGTTACAATTTTAATTTCATTATAAAATGAAAAGATTATTGCAACGAAATAACCACATTTTTTTTTTATTTTTAGCTATCTTCAACCTCGTCATTTCGTATTTACTTTGTTACAAAATAAAAATAATTTTATTGAAATAAATACAAAGTAGCAAGAATATTATTGGAATAAATACAAAATAAAAAAATATATTTATTTCGTTATATTTCTTTTCATTTTTAACAATCTTCAACTTCGTACATAAAGAATATTATTGAATAATTCAATAAATTTGCTTATGTGTAATAACGTATTAAATAATTACTTGTAATAATATAATTCCGAACGTTGAAAATTTATAATTTCAAAAATTGATAAATATTAAGTGTCATTGGATCAAATTTTGAGAGACATTAATATAAATTACGTAATTATTCTTTATTGATCCTATATTTTTTTAATAATATTTAATTATTTACTAAATATTTATTATTTATATTATTTATATTATTATCATTAACTACTTTCTTATTTAATTCCTATAATAAATTTATGTATTAAATATCAAAGTGGAGTTAACATATTTTTTTATGACATCAAATATAATTATGAAGTGAGTAATTTATTTTAAAAATTTACTTTGAGTCACAATCATATATTATTTATTTTAAAAATTTTTATTTTGGAATGATATCAAAATTAATTATTTTTGAAAAAAAAATGACAGAAAATTAGGACTGAGGGCGCCACCTTGAATGGCGCCCTCAAAGCCACCCAGGGGCGCCATCTTGGGTGGCGCCTCCCCCCCTAGGCGCCATCCCAAATGGCGTCTCCCCCCACCATGCGTATTTGATAATAAGTTTTCAAACGACGGTAAAACAGAAATAAGTTTTGCGGAAAATAGTAAAATGGTACTTTAACCGGAGTAAACCCATCTTTTAGTCTCTAGAATTTAATGGCACTAAACATTTAGTCCTTCAAATTTTGACATTATCGTTATTAATCCTTCAATTATAATTTTATTAAAATTTTTCATCCCTCCATTGAAAGTTCTGTTCAAAAGTGGATCAAATCTGCTCCTCTTTATAAAACGGCATGCTTCAACAAATAAGAGACGAAAGCCATTTTAATTTGCATCCATATCACCCCCTCTTTTGTGTGATAACAACATCAACACCATTTCATCTTCCTAATCTCTCTCTCTCTCTCTCTTTTGATGATCCTTTTTTGGTGCCTATATCCATATATTTCATTGTCGTATATTCTGAGTTGAATTTTTTTGATACAACCTTTTTCTATTCTAATTTATTCTATATATTTATGCACTATGACTCCTTCATTTTTACTTGTTTTTTCTTTTTGGTTTGTTAACATAATCATTTACTTGATATTCTTATGTATGTGCAGTTGCGATGCCACTTATAATGATGCAAACAGAAGTGGAAACAACAACAGTAATGAGTATTTCATGTTTCAATGAGAAATGAGAAATGATGATGTCATCTTTTAGTAACCAGGTTCAATTATCATTTTAGCTAGATTTTTAATAATAATGTGAAGTGGCTTTTATATTTCATATTCATCCACTTTCAAACAGAAATTTTAACAGAGGGACAAAACTTTTAGTAAAATAATAATTAAAGGACTAATAATGATAATGACAAAATTTTGAAGATGAAATACCTAACGCCTTTAAATTCTAGAGATTAAAAGATGGGTTTACTCAACAACTCGAACTAACGTAAAGAGTATCAACTTGTTAATCTAAGTTCAAATCATATCCGCAGCCGCAACATTTTAAATTACACTGGTGGATAAGTGTCGTAAATGAGTTAGGCTTTAAAAATATTAAAATCGCTAGTGAAAGTCAGACTCAAACTTATTTATGAAATAAAATATAATTTCCAAAAACTGATTTCTCATTTTATATTTTATGTTTTAGCAATTATATTTATAAATTTATCTGCAAAATAGACAAAAAAAA
This sequence comes from Sindora glabra, assembly GCA_020226215.1. Taxonomy (NCBI): domain Eukaryota; kingdom Viridiplantae; phylum Streptophyta; class Magnoliopsida; order Fabales; family Fabaceae; genus Sindora; species Sindora glabra. Next base: position 38,781,612 of record CM035232.1, on the reverse strand, counting down.
TAGTTTAAATTTTGTCTTACAAATATACAAGATCAACCTAAAATTCTATATTATATGTTATATTTTTTATCCAATTTTGTTGAAATTTGATCAAAATTCTAGTAATTGCCAATCCATGCTTATTTTTTATTTTAAATTATTTTCCTTTCATTAATACAATTATTATCAATTTATAATTATTTTCTATTTTGAATTAATTTAAATTAGCATTCCTTTATCAACTTTTTAAACCCTATAAATATGTTACATATTTTGGGTGTATTAAAAATATGTTACATATTTTGGGTAAAAGTGATTAAATATTATATAATTTCTGACATTGATTTTTCTTAATAAATTTTTTATCATTTTTTTCATAGAATAAATTAAAAATCAAATTATATTTAATATTTGTATCTTATGCTACTTTGATCTTGAATTATGCCATATTATTCTGCATCATCGCACGTTATTGCTCGAATTTTCTCAGCAAATTTGCTTTATGAATTGACCACCAAAATTAATTGATAATATGTTAAGACTTGTCAATTGATTAAAATTGATCAACGGACTATTTGCACTCTTTTGTCTTTTTTTTTTTTGTAATAACAAGCCATTTGCACTAATTAAATTTGAATAACTCTTAGGATGTCAAACCATATATAAGTTAAAAATCCAAACAAATCCACAGATTGAATCTTCATTGATCAAATCAACTTAAAATTTTACGATGGAAGCTTAAATGACCGTCCGATAAAAAAATATCTATTTTTGAAAGAAAATTAATTATTTTCTAAAAAAATTAAATTATTATATTTAAAAAATAATATATTTAATAGTATTTATATTCGATGAAAATAATACTGAATTTTAAGTGATGATACACTAAAAATCATTTGAATAATCAGCTTAGAAGAATATATTTGTACCACCAAGAGCTCCTATAGATAAATATGGGAGAAAGATACTGGTGAATGAGATACGTAATATCTCCGTAAAAGAAGAAAGTGACTAACTTCATTTGAGGAGAACAGAGAATCATATTATATTAGCAGCAACTCGGGAGGAAACCCATCTTTTAGTCCCTAGAATTTAACGGCGCTAAACATTTAGTCCTTCAAATTTTGATATTGTCATTATTAATCCTCCAATTATAATTTTGTTAAAATTTTTCATCCCTCCATCGAAAGTTTCGTTTGAAAGTGGATGAAATCTACTCCTCTTTCTAAAACGGCATCCTTGAGCAAATAAGAGACAAAAGCCATTTTAATTTGCATCCTTATCACCCCCTCTTTTGCGTGATAACACCATCAACACCATTTCATCTTCCTAATCTCTCTCTCCCTCTCTCTATCTCTTGATGACCCTTTTTTGGTGCCTATCCATATATTTCATTGTGGTGTATTCTGAGTTAAATTTTTTTGGTACAATCTTTTTCTATTTTAATTTATTCTATATATTTATGCACTATGACTCCTTCATTTTTACTTGTTTTTTCTTTTTGATTTGTTAACATAATCATTTACTTGATATTCTTATGTATGTGCAGTTGCGATGCCACTTATAATGACACAAACAGAAGTGGAAACAACAACAGTAATGAGTGTTTCATGCTTTAATGAGAAATGATGATGTCATCTTTTAGTAATTAGGTTCAATTATCATTTTAACTAGATTTTTAATAATAATGTGAAGTGACTCTTATATTTCAGATCCATCCACTTTCAAACAGAAATTTTAACAGAGGGATGAAAACTTTTAGTAAAATAATAATTAAAGGATTAATAATGATAATGACAAAATTTTGAAGGTGAAATACCTAGCACCTTTAAATTCTAGAGATTAAAAGATGGGTTTACTCAGCAACTTGGACTAACGTAAAGAGTATCAACTTGTTAATCTAAGTTCAAATCATATCAGCAGCCGCAACATTTTAAATTACACTGGTAGATAAGTGTAGTAAATGAGTTAGGCTTTAAAAATATTAAAATCGCTAGTGAAAGTCAAACTCAAACTTGTTTATGAAATAAAATATAATTTTCAAAAAGTGATTTCTCATTTTATATTTTATATTTTAGCAATTATATTGATAAATTCATCTCCAAAATAGACAAAAAAATAATTTAAATTTTGTCTTACAAATATACAAGATCAACCTAAAATTCTATATTATATGTTATATTTTTAATCCAATTTTGTTGAAATTTGATCAAAATTCTAGTAATTGCCAATCCATGCTTATTTTTTATTTTAAATTATTTTCCTTTCATTAATACAATTATTATCAATTTATAATTATTTTCTATTTTGAATTAATTTAAATTAGCATTCCTTTATCAACTTTTTAAACCCTATAAATATGTTACATATTTTGGGTGTATTAAAAATATGAGTTTAAAAGTGATTAAATATTTTATAATTTCTTACATTGATTTTTCTTAATAAATTTTTTATCATTTTTTCATAGAATAAATTAAAAATTAAATTATATTTAATATTTGTATCTTATGCTACTTTGATCTTGAATTATGCCATATTATTCTGCATCATCGCACGTTATTGCTCGAATTTTCTCAGCAAATTTGCTTTATGAATTGACCACCAAAATTAATTGATAATATGTTAAGACTTGTCAATTGATTAAAATTGATCAACGGACTATTTGCACTCTTTTGTCTTTTTTTTTTTGTAATAACAAGCCATTTGCACTAATTAAATTTGAATAACTCTAGATAAGTAGACTTATTTACAAATTATTAGAAGTTATGATTTACATTACTTAACTCGAATAGCTCAAGATAAACCTATTTATTTGAAAATTATTAAATCAAAAATCAAATTATTGCATATTCCGGGTTTTGCCCATTCATACATAAAATGCCATCAGAAGTTAAAAAAACAAATATTAGGTAACATTTAACATGATGGCTGCTATTACAAGCGACAAAAACTTCAAGATGATGATTGGTGACGGCCACGACAGCAACATTAATCTAATTTAATTATAAGGCGACATAAGGCTCTCAGCGTAAACCACCTTACAATCCCAGATGTTCTCAATCTTCTTCGAAAAATCCCTCAACAATTGTTTTTTCAGGTTATACAAAACCAACTGATAGTGATCACTATCCTTGATCCATAAAAGCAGTTCACCATTATCAAACAAGAACAATAACCTGGGAGTACTAAATTGGAAGTCTCGAAATAGGAGATAAGGAATTCTGAAAAATCTGTTGGAAGTATGAATTAAAATCACAAAAAATATGAAATTAATCATAATAAAATTATGAGCGTATCTGGAGCATAATTTGATGAGGCCATGGCTAATCTGAATGATGATGAGTAGAATTACAACTTACTTCGCCCCTTAGGTTATCCAGATAGAGAGAAAAGAGAGAGTGTGTTCAAATAATAACTCTGATCTCTCTATTTAAAGTCAGACTTGTGATATGAAACTATTGACCACTAAAGGACTGTAAGTTGGGACCTCTACCCATATGGACTTATGCATGATCCAACCTATCATGAATCATACACATTAAACTAGGACCCAATCTGTTCTATGCTTAATGTTAAAATACAAAACTAATTACTTAAATAAATATTTCAATAATTGATTAATAGTAATCCATATAATATTTCTAATAAAATTAATTATTTTATTTTTAAATACAATAATATCCCATTTGGATAGCATTAATTAATTATATGGAATAATTAAAACATCAATAATTAAGCAATTAGTTATACATTAAGTTATAAACTTAATTCAGAGAATGAGACCACACAGAATCACTGAATCCGATAGGGAGACAAGTGATATAATGTCTCATAATCTGAAAAGAACAGAATAATGTTTAATCTTTCAACTATAACTCATAAGAGAAATAACTTAAAATCATTAAATCCGATAGGGAAACAAATGATTTATATATGTATAAAACATATTACCAATATTTCAATATCCAAACTGAGTGACAATTACAAAAGTGGAATGAAACCATACAGAATCACTGAATCCGATAAGGAGACAAGTGATGTTAAATTAATGTCTCATAATCTCAAAGAACTGGATATATATATATATATATATATATATATATATAGTTAATCTTTTGACCACAGCTCATAAGAGAAATAACTTAAAATCATTGAATTTGATAAGGAAGCAAATGATTTTTATATATATAAAACATATCACTAATGTTTTCAAAATGAGCAATTACTGGTCACAAACATCAATAAAATAAAATAAGCATATCTCATACTCCCACTAAACTAAGGCTTCATAAAAATTTAACAAGACTCATATGAGTTAGTTGATTTTAAATACTCCTATAGGTAAGCCTTAAGTCAACGGATCCCTTGCATGTCTCCACTAGGGCTATGTTTAATGTGAGTTTGAAATTCAGCAATCTTTTCTCTCTAACAAACAGGAGTTTATCATAAAAAATATTCAATATGTCTAGAATTCCTATTATTTTGAGAAAAGCACATAGCAGAAGCCTTATCGCAATAAAAAATTAGTATAGATCGTGATATAAAATTAATTAATTGCATGCCAAATATCAACTTCCTCAACCTTACAGCCTGTCAAGTGGCCTCATAATATGCGATAAACTCTGCTTCCATTTTTAAGGTAACTATAAGTGTCTCTTTAACACTTTCCCATGAAATAGCTCCTCTAAACATCATAAAGATATATTTAGATGTTGACTTACAATCATTTATGTACAAGGCATAATCAGAATTTTAATAACCAATACTTTCAAGTAAATTAGATTGTCTACAAGCCAACATATGATTCATAGTATCTTAAAGATACTACATATTACTATCTTGGTCATTCTCTAATGATCCACCCTAGGATCCATCCTAGGGTTACTTGATAATCTTCCAAGCACACTAATAGCAAAAAATTATATTTAACGAATGCAGACCAGTGCATACATAAGATTATCAAAAGCGGAAGCGTAAGAAATCTTGTCCATTTTAAATTTTTCAAGCATCCGTTCAATCCAATTGGCTTGGTATAAACCCAAAATACTATAAGTTTTATTACAATGGATCTAAACTCAATGGCTAACCGATCAGGTTCTTCAATATGAGGATCTTTATTTATTTGAACTGAACTATCAATATCATCTCCTCTAGTGATAAAGGAATCTAAATAGGTACAAGCAGAATGGTAGCCTTGTTACATAAATTGATAACTCTAAGCATCAAACTCCCACTATCCAAGCCATCCTCAAAATAAAATGTCCGATCAAACTTAATTATCTTGGTACTATAAGTGGGATAATAAAATCTATAATCTCTTAATCTAATTCAGTACTTAATGAAGAACCCACTGATTATTCTAGAGTTTAATTTCTTCAACTAGGGATTATATGGTCTCATCTCTACTTTATAACCCCACACTTAAAAGTTTTAAAATATGAAAAATCTAGGTTTAATAACACACCTTTATTTTACCAATCTTTCTAATCTCTTTTTAGAAAAATGGCCTAAAATTGATCCCATAAAATGGAAGAATTATAACTCATTCTAGTTTGTTTATGCCTAATTATAGCATTGATGGGAATTTCAAAAGATACAATAGGATAATCTTTTAAATTCAAATGATATGAATCATTTTGTAAGGTAACATTACCAACAATAGCAAAATCATTATGAATCTCAATCTTTCCACTTCCTTACCAAAAGGAATAACCACAATTATCCAAAACAGAATTAGAAATCAAATTCCTTCTGGTAGAAGGTACATAAACAACATTACTCAAATCCAAAATATGCTTAAGGACAAACATAAAGAAATTGATCCTATGCATTGAACCTCAACCTTACTACCTATTACTCCCAAGACATTTTTCTCTCTTGGGATCCACTGGTTCTTAAGCCCCTTTAAAGAATTTGTAACATGAACAGTTTCACTAGAATCTAACCACTAAAATCTAGAAGATATTTCAAGATTATTAGACTTAAAACACACTAAAGTTGGATGGGTAGTATTGAATTTCTCTTCAACAACTTTCATGTACTCCACAACAGTGTCCTTATCTGGGATATTCTTTCTAATTCACTTTTCAATAGTGAACTTAATTACTGCTAAACAAATTCGGTTTGATTCATACCATTGTTTATAATAGGTCTTATCTGCAGCACTAGACTGGGGTAAGAGATCAGCCGGCTTTTGTTCTCTAAGAGCCAAATCCTCCTTAGAGATTGTCAGATACATGTTCAAGGACTCTCTCCATTCATCATAATTTGTTCCATTAAGAGTCCTCACCACAGATAATTGTTGAAAGGCCGAGACTAATGCAACAAGATTGGAAAATTATTAATTATGCGTGCACAACATAATTACAACACAAGATTCCTAATTAAACAAATCAGTCAAACAACTATCTAACAAAGTGGTATCCATAATACATGTACCATAGATTTGGCTTGTACAAGATTCTACATAAAAATGTAATCAATATAATCATACCGATAGGGTACAAGAAATATTGAAAATATTATAATTACTGCATGCCTATTCTAAGGAGTTTAAACCTTAAAATTACATTAATAATGTCACACCGATAGGGTGTATCCATCATCAATGCAATGTACTCCTAAAAATTCCAGAAGGAAAGTATTTTATGGAAAATAATCTCATTATATCACTAATCTATCACTGGTGTGAAATAAATAGCTTTATGTATCTTTATATATACAAAATTACATAATTAAGGGTTCAAAATTTATCTAATATACCTATGCTTACAATTAGAGAAAGTGACAGCACACCAAGCTCAGAAAAAATATAAAGAATGTGTATGAATTTTCTCAAGCCAAAATTCCACGAGTACAATATATTTTTATAAAATAGAAATCTTTCAAAATTCAAAATAAATAGTTATCGGCCTGAAAAAATTCTGGAAAAAATTCCATTAGGTAGAAAATAAAATTTTACACAACTGGATCAAAATTGGGCCCCAAAAGCCCAACACGTGGATATTCATGCGCATGCACGCTCCTAAGACGTGCATGGGATTGACTTAAAGTAGAAAACCAGTTGATGGATGCGTGCATTTCACGCGTAGCACGCGCGCGTAGATTAGGGTGAGCTGCTGGTCAAAAGTTAAAGCATCTATCAGGTGCGTGTCCCCACATGCTAACGAGCGCATGTAACTCACGCGCTGACAGAAGTTTTAGCCATGTTTGGCACATGTGTTCCACGCGCTCCAGCACTAGCAACAACCGTTTTCTTCTTCCTTCACGCAGTTTCATTGTTGTTATTGTTTTTCTGCCATAATTGGGTTTTTAAGCTTAAAAAAATTTATTTTTAAGCCCTTTTAATCCCAGAAAATTATATCTAACCTACTTTAACACAGATTCATGCATTAATCCGAAGAAAGTAAGGGTTTAAAATTATGCTACAAGATATTAAAAATTCAAAATTTTCATGCCTTCATACCAGAATAATCACGAAATCCAGAATATAATTTAACAACAGTATGATATTCCATATGTATATAAGAATAAAATTCATGAATCAATTAAAAGAAGCACAAATCCAAATAATCTCAGAATCCAGAAACCATCTAGCGCTTAATAATCATGAATTTAATGCAATCAAATAACATAATAATATTTCCGATGTATTTGAGATGAGAATTCAATATTTAATCGAAAGAGAAATGGATCTAATTATTTCAAAATAAAAAAAAATTGAGAAATTTTATGAATTTGTCAGATTACTCATAATCATAAATTCATACACTAACATAACTCTGATATCAATTGTTGGAAGTATGAATTAAAATCATAAAAAATATGAAATTAATCATAATAAAATTATGAGCGTACCTGGAGCATAATTTGATGAGGCCATGGCTAATCTGAATGATGATGAGTAGAATTACAACTTACTTCGCCCCTTAGGTTATCCAGATAGAGAGAAAAGAGAGAGAAAATTTTAGAAGAGTAGGAATCCTTATTTTTCTGTGTGTTCAAATAATAACTCTGATCTCTCTATTTAAAGTCAGACTTGTGATATGAAACTACTGACCACTAAAGGACTGTAAGTTGAGACCTCTACTCATATGGACTTATGCATGATCCAACCTATCATGAATCATACACATTAAACTAGGACTCAATCTGTTCTATGCTTAATGTTAAAATACAAAACTAATTACTTAAATAAATATTTCAATAATTGATTAATAGTAATCCATATAATATTTCTAATAAAATTAATTATTTTATTTTTAAATACAACAAAATCTAGCCCAAGACTTTTCAACTCCGTACTCCTTCATAATCCACACCACAAAATGAGTTCCAATGTAATCATAAGAAAAACACAGGCAGTCCCTTAAAATTGCAACAGCAGGTCTAACAACACAGCAATCATTAACTTCAGCAGGCAGCAAAATCTCCTTATATGTCTCCTTTCCTAGCTCCAGAGACACGACCAACTTATCACGGGACCCACATTTCCTATCTTCAAAACCATCCGTTCGAGTTGCCAGCCAATTCAGACAGCCATTCACAAACTTTCCAAAAGGTACTAATTGGGGAATATAAGAAAAGCTCTGAATCTTCCTCCAAGATGTAGACACTCCCAAGGTATAAACTTTAACCACTGTTTTCAAAATAGCATTCGGATCGCAGAATAACGAAACAACCGTGTGTCGCTCGGTGGAGAGATCATACCCAAATCCAAACGTCATAAAACAATCTCGCTGCCAATTGTTCGACAAATATGGCAATCTGTTGTTCATCTGCCTGGTCGCAGGATTCCACAAGGAGACATTCCACAAAGAGACATTCTCGAAGGATTTCTTAAAAACCAAACAGATAATGCCATTGCATGCGTCTATAAGATCCACCTTGGTCGATGAGATGATGGTGTAGTAATCATCTGGAATTGACGATGGAGTCTTTGATAATATAGATGGCAAGGGGGAAGACATGAATCCATTTCTGTCCGAAAACATGCCTGTCGACCTTGCCAATAATCGATGGTAAGTTAAATTAGGATGCCTGGTCGAGTAATGAAGATGTTTCTTCACGAATTCAGGCTCGGAGATTATGAAATTCAAATATTTGCATATACACTTAGCCTGAAAGAGATATTTAGCGGGAAGCCATAACAGGATTTCAATGATGATTTCAATAGGAAGCGCCGGTAAGTAGCGTGATGACGGGGGTGGCACATCACGTTGACGCTCTCTTGTAGAGAGCCAAGATATTGGAGTGGTATCTCTGCACCAACTCATTTATACGTTGATGTTGCTTCTGTCCAAAAAAAAAAAAAAAAACCACTGATAAATTAATATAAGTGATAATTACGGTCTATTATTAATCTAAACAATTACGTTTCATTTATATATACAATATTGCCCAAGACGAATAAAATTCATTTGTTAAATTCAATAATGTACTAATATAATCAGTGCATCAAAATTTCTCTTATACAATCAAAATATAAAGATGAAATACCTATATAAAGAATTATAAATATACTCATTCAAATAATCTTTTCATCTTTTCAAATTATAGTGTGAACCTTCACTTCTAATTGACCGCAAAGGTGAGGATACATAAAAAATGAAAATGAAATAAATATTTTTTAGTAATTTTATATAAATTAAATAGATGATAGGTGTTAATTTTAAATTTTGTAAAATTTAAAAGAGTAATTTTTAAATTTATAAAATTAAAGAGAACAAAATTCAACAATCTCAAAATTAAAAGGATAATTTATATTTTACTTAAAAATAGAAGTAATTAAAAAATTTTAACAATAAATTTTAATAACATGTAAATATATGATGAGTAATAATATAAAATTAATTTACATTAATAATAAATCAAATTTAAAACATAAGAACTAATAAATACCCTTGATTCTAAGTTTATGTATTTTGAATTGAAAGAACATAAGTTAAATGTGCTCAATAAATATAAATATATATAGTGCCGAAGATGTTGACATGGCATTTTGGAAGGTCGAAAAGTAAGGAAAAAATTTAAAGGACTAAATCACTTATATATTTTTTTCAAAAAAATTATATAATTATATGATACTAATATTTATTTTAAAACAGGGCCTATGTACCAACGGAACTTAGCCACTTCACTGACAATTTAAAAAAATAAAAATTATTAAATCTCTAAAACATGAATTTCGGATTTTTTTTTCATATGTTGGTAAAGAGACAGAGTAGAATTTGCCGTGAGTCATATTATATACACAAAAAGAACATATTATACATGAAATGAATTATAATTATAATTCTCACTGTGGATCAAAATTCTGTATTTATATATACCCAATACAATCGAAATATAATAAAAATAAAATGAAATATACAGATTCATGAAAAATAGTGTTTCAAATTATCAAGCAAGCAGTGTGGAAATGTCCATACAGATTTTGTGCAATAATTGTTATGGCATTTCTCTAAAATAAATATATAAGCAGTACTTATTGTGCACTTAATGTGTAAAAAAATTTTACTTTAATAATCACGTATCGAAATTTTTGTAGAATATATATAATTTTTAAATTTTTAAAATTAATCTAGAATTATTATTGAGGTGGGAGCTCCTACTTGTTCCCTTAGTTCCACCTCCTCACTTAATCAATATTTGATCAAGAAGTTAGAATTCAAATCAAAAAGTGATAAAATATATAAAAACCATACCTGTCAATAGATTTTGGAATCACCGAAGAATGAAACCAGCTCCTTCTTCCTTGGATGATTAGTTCAAACTTGATTCAGTCTTTGTTTAATTTTGAGGGATTTTATTTTTGGCCATCACTCAATTGAGCCGTCAACCTCTTTAGGGTCTCCCCATCGATCAACCTCTCCTGCTATAGATGATTGTAATAACTGTAAAAGAATTCGGATAGCTCCGAGAAGAGTTTGCCTTTTCGCGAAGCCATGTATTTATTTGATATAACGATTAGAAAAAAATCATCTTTTCGTGAAGGTGAGGACTTATTTGACATAACGATTAAAATTTTCAAATTATGATTATAAATCGGATTATTAATTATTATCTTTTCCTTTTAAAGATATTCTATTGTATTATTGAAAATTTTCAATAATCAATTATAGAAAATAATTTTTATCAAAAATAAAATTTTTAAAATAAATTATTTTTTAATCATGATTGTAAAAAGAAATTTTTCAAATAAAAAATATTATAGGGAGTGAAAGCAAAATCTAAAAATGAGTTCCAAATATTTCATATATATTAAATCAATATTTATAATTTTGTCACATCATCTCTATTCAATAATAGCCCTTGTTTTATATTCATAATCTATTTTTAAATTTTATTTTTAATACATATAACATTATTAATTTTGAATTTATACCCATACTCACTACAGCAAAAAAGACTTTTAGCGGCGACATTTGTCGTCGCTAAAAAGTTCTCGGTCGTCGCAAAAGAAAAAGTCGTCGTTAAAAATGTCATCGGCGTAGGTCCGTGTCTGAAAAGGTCATTAGCGACGACAATTTGTCGTCGCTAAAAGGCAAACCTTTTGCAACGACTTTGTCGTCGCAAAAAACAATTTTAAAATTCAAAAAAATTTGAATTTTGATTTTTAGCGGCGACAATTGTCGTCGCTATAGATAAGAAGTCGTCGCTGAAAGTATGACCTTCAGCGACGACAATTGTCGTCGCTGAAGGTTAAACTTTCAGCGACGACAATAGTCGTCGCTAAAGGTCTACCTTTCAACGACGACTAATTAGTCGTCGCTGAAAGTCTAATTTTCAGCGACGACTTCTTATCTATAGCGACGACAATTGTCGTCGCTAAAAGTTTTTTGAATTTTTTTTAAAATTTTAAAATCAAATTGTCATATATTTCAAATGATATATTCTTTATTTTAATTAACTTGACTCGTTTAATAATTTTTTTAAATTTAATTTAATATAAATTATACAATTATAATATATCAGTAGTATTATTAATAATATCTAACAATTTGATCCAACATAAAAAATTAATACTCATAAAGCAATGGTAAAAATAATTTTTATATGAATAAACTAATATATATACATCATCTATGTAAATGTGCACATATAAAAAATATAAAGATACATAAACAAAATATACTATGGGGAAGTAGGGAGGTGGAAATATCACAGTGTACCATGATCATCGTCGTCATCATCATCATCCTGACTACGAGGATGATAAAATGACGGTGGTGGTTGAGCGGTAGGTGGAGGCGCAAATCTACTCGGCCCAAGCGGTATAGCAGCAGCAAATGGAGGCGGCGGTAAGACGATACCCTGCTGTCTAAGGATCGAGGTCATCTCAGTAAGATAAGTCCCAAACTGCTGCTGCATCATCTCCTGCTGATGTGTAATCTGCTACTGCTGCTGATCAAGCCGCTGTTTGATCAACAGCAGCAGCTGCTCCTGAATCAATCGCTGGCTCTGCTCAACCTGCTCGCGACTCTGGTGTAACTGCTCCTGCAACTCACCGACCTGAGACACGGACTGTGAGCTCGTCGTCGTACTAGAAGTCCCCATCGAATGATAAGTCTGACCAGCAAGTACACGCCCCACAGCCTTCCTGTACCCTCGACGAATGCCAAGCACCTCATCGGCGATGGCAGCCTCATCTAACTGTACAGGAGTCGTATGCAAGCTAGTGGATGATACACTAGACTGTACATGCTGAGTCATGAGCTCAGTCATCCTCGCCTTAAATTATTAAAAAAAAGTAATAAGAAATCTATCTTAGAAGATATATTTGTAAAATTTTATTTAAAATATGAAATCCAAATAACTTACATGTTGCCCCTGAGGGATCGGATGCACCCACTCCCCCAACCTGTATGTGTGTCGGTCCCTAAAGTTATCGGGCACCAACTACAACTCACCAGTATCTCTGTTTCTCTATTCAATTTTTGTAACAGAAAGAAAGGATGAAGGGTAGTAATGCTATTTAACAAATGGATATATTTAAAAAAGATACAAAAAATTTAAATTACCTTATCAAAGCGATGTGCAGCAATAGACTTTGACCCATGCCAGTCATTCATGACCTTCTGTGCTCTATTATTTGTATTTCTTGTAGATAACTCCTGCAAATTAAGAGAAAAAAGTTAAATTTTTATGTTCACAATTTACTAATTATGAAATACTGACATAATATCATAAAATATCATACTTACCCTGTACTCGTCACTGTCAAAGAAGTCCACACACCTCTGCCATGTCTGCGGTGAGACAGATCGAGGCACACAACGTCGAGCTCGATCCAAGTCATACTCCTGGTATCGATCACCTCCATGCTCTAAGAAATGCTTATTCAACCTGTACTTCCAATCTCTGTACAGGTCGGCAGCAGTCCGCATCAAACCAAAGAGCGCTCTATCCCGATCACCCTCAGAGATGCCCTGGAACTCGAAAAGGGACTGCATTAAAAGACATTTAATATATTTATGAGTAATATATTTAGAAATTTCAATCTCAAAGACATTAATTCAAAAGGAAATTGATACTTACGCAAACCTCCAGCACAACTCTATCTCGAATCTCCTGAGGTACAGCCCGCCATGACTTATAATAGGGCGGCACATGGGCGCGGATCATGCTGCCAATATCACGAGGGAGATGACTGGCATTCTCACCAATCGCATGCCATGTACCAGTCGTATCAAACTGTATAGGCACCGGTCTGCCTCCACCCCTCCCTATCTTCTCGTGCAGTCTTAGGGACCTATTCGGTCCCCTCTTTTTAGCAGGTGCTACTTCATTTAATAAAGAAAAATATTAACAAAATAAACATAATATTTAATCAAGCTTAGGTATGCACAATTAATAACAAATACCTGAGCCCTCACACTGAGATGGAATACGGGTGGGTCGCCTCCAGCGTCACCTTCGTGGTATCATGCCTCGACATCCGCCATAACTAAAATAATACACATTATATAAGTAATTAAAAAGAATTCAATGTCCGGTTGAACGATAAAATGGTTCAACTTTTTACAATCACATTTATTATTTTAATAATCATGCTTACACACTTATAAGTTGTGGTTCGAATATGTTATTTTATCCCTAGTCAGAATCAGTGTCGATGAACCTAACAGACTCATGGTCATCAGATTCTCCTTCATTGTCAGATTGTGTGGGCTCCTCATCTATATAATCATCAATTATTTCGTCTTTAAGGCTCTTGTCATCATCGATGAAGGTGTCTTCTCCATGAGCACCAGGTCCAACATTTCTGTACGTTGGAATGATTGAAGGACTATTTCTTTCATTACCTAGATGTACTAGATCGAAATCTCCCAGATCAACTGGGAGGTTGAAGCTGGACGAGTTACTATCCTGCAGAAATAACAGGTCTTGTGCATTATCTCCATCACTGGGTAGATCCCATATATCGCGATGCACCATATTATGGACAACCCTCCAATTTGGTCCATTAAGGAGATCCTCAGTGTAAAACACTTGTTTTGCTTGAGTAGCAAGTATGTAAGGATCATCCTTGTACCATTGTCCATTGATGGAGATACTTGTGATATTCTTGTCAATATAAAGTTTCTTCTTTATAGGATTAGTGTCATACCACTTGCATTTAAATAAAGTCACATTGTACTTATTTAAATAAGTCAACTCAATTATTTCTTCTAGTACACCATAAAACATGTTACCATCAATCCCCGGAACAGAAATGCCACTATTTTGCGTTTTATGCTTCTCATCTCGAGCTTTGGCTACAAAGCGTACTCCATTCACAATACACGCAGAGTATACCATGTTAGTGAAACTGGGACCGGATGCTAATGATAGTAACTCTTCGGTGGCCTCTGGGGAACCGTTCCTATGTAAATAGTACATCTACAAAAGTAACAATTATTCCAAGAATTAAATTAAAATATCAACAAGAGAAATGAACAATATTTAAGATATCTGTTCAATGAATTTGGGAAGAAAAAAATCCTTACCTTCGAGTAAAACCACGAGGGGAATTTGGTTCTCTGTAAGTTATCAATATCTTCAGCACCACTTCGTTTGAGTTCCAAACGATGCTCACTGTAGAACATAACAATCTTAGTCTATCATAATCACAAAAGGGAGAAGAACACAAATGAAGTTTAAGATACTCACTGGAAATATTTTTCAATCTCAGTATAATTATCCAAGATGTACCATACTGCAATATCTCGATCCCTCCTATCAAAATGAGAAATAGTCTTCTTCCCTATCGGTCGACATTAGGACCGGAACACCGACAATGTCCTTCTTGTTTGACTAGGTGTTACATCTTGATTTCTATCAGAGCGGTTGAATTTAGTTTCCACTCCTTCCAAATACATGGAGAAAAACGTTAATGCCTCATCAACAATATATCCTTCTGCAATTAAACCCTCCGGTCGAGCACAATTTCGAACATAATCCTTTAACTTTTTTATATACCTCTCATATGGGTACATCCACCGAAAATGAACGGGTCTTCCTTCCAATGCTTCGTCTGGCAGATGCATCACTAAGTGAACTATTATGTCAAAAAATGCTGGGGGGTATATCCTCTCAAGCTTGCACAAAATTATGATAATGTCTTGTTTGGCTTGCAGAATATCCTCCCTGTTGAGAGTTCTAGCACATATTTGACTAAAGAAATTCCATAACTCGATAAGTGGATACGATAATTCCTTTGGCAAAAAAACCCGGACACCTGGTCCTAATAGTCTTTGCATAATAACATGACAATCATGTGATTTCAACCCCTTTAACTTCAGGTCACGATCTGTGACATTCTTACTAAGACTCCCAGCAAAGCCATCTGGAAATTTCACATTCTTTATATACTGGCAAAATCGTTTCTGCTCCTCTTGGTTAAGCGTATATCCAGCATGTGGCTTGAAAAGTTGACCCCTCTGCTCATACAGATGCAAGTTAGGCCTTATCTTCATGTCTGCCAAATCTCGTCTTGCATTGTCTGTATCCTTTGTTTTGTGCTCAATCTCCAATAATGTACCCAAGATGCTATCACATACATTTTTCTCAACATGCATGACATCAATATTATGCCTTAAGTTCAATGTTGGCCAATAAGGAAGATTAAAAAATATACTTCTTTTGCTCCAATTAAGTTCGTCGGCACCTCTCTTTCGCTTTACACCACCAAATTCAGCATGTTTTCCCGGAAGTCTCTGTGGCACTTTGGCCAACTGTTCCATGATAACATTATTGGTAAGAGGCCGAGGAGGGGGTCTCCTCTCCGACCTTCCGTTGAATTCCTTCCTATTTCTCCATGTGTGACTTCTTGGAAGCCAACGACGATGACCAATGTAAGCTATTTTTCCTCTAACTCGAATCGACGGAGTATCCGAATTACATGTAGGACATGCTTTGTATCCTTGCCCGCTCCACCCGAATAGACTACTTCGAGCAGGAAAATCATTAATAGTCCAGAGCAATGCTGCCCGCATATTGAACACCGTATTTGTATTTGCATCTCGAGTTTCAACTCCTCTCTCCGAGAGATCCCTCAACTCTTTTACAACCGGTTGTAAGAACACATCGATATCTTTACCTGGCGATTGCGGCCCTGGGATTAATAGGGTCAACATGAAAAAAGATTGGTTCATGCATATCCATGGTGGCAAGTTGTAAGTAGTTATAACCACTGGCCACATGCTATAAGATAGGTTCCTATCACCAAAAGGATTAAATTCATCTACACTTAAACCCAACCTGACGTTTTGTGGGTCAGCGGAGAAATTAGGATACCTCTTATCGAACTCCTGCCAAGCTTTTCCATCCACGGGATGTCGCATTACCCCCTCTTCTTTTGATTTTCCAGTGTGATGCCATATCATGTTTTTTGCAGTATGTCTCGACCGATACAAACGCTGTAGTCGAGGAGTTAAAGGAAAATATCGAACCACTTTTTGGGGCACCTTCTTTCCTTTTGTAGTTTTATTTACCCATCGACTCTCCCCACAAATTGGACAATTATCTTTAGAAGCATGATCTTTCCAAAAAAGTGCGCAATCATGTTTGCATACATGGATTGATTCATACCCCAACCCTAACTTGTTGAGCCATTTCCTTGCACCATAGTACGATTCAGGCAATTTATTATCGTTTGGAAGTGCCTCTTTTAATAATCGAAGAAGAGCATCAAATGACTTGTTTGTCCACTTATGCAGAACCTTCAAATGCATAAGTTTCACTAAGAAGTTCAATGCTGAAAATGCTGTGCAACCTGGATACAACTCTGTTTCTACTTGCTCGAACAAGTTATCACAGTTACTATATTTTGTTCCAATGTCTTCGTCAGCCGCATTCTCACCCCTGTACTCATCATTGTGAAAATCAACTTCAGTTGCCTCAAGGCCAATGAAATCATGTATAATATCTGTCAGCTCATCTCTATTGTTAGGGGATATCTCACTAGTTCCTCTAGAAGTCAAAACATTTACTTCACCATGGTGTACCCAATTTATGTATAATGGATGAAATCCATTATCTATAATGTGCGCCTCCAATGTTAGTAATGTCTGGAATATTAAATTCACATACTTTTTGCATGGACATCTTACCATACCCCTTTTGTCGGCAAAGTTTTTGGCTCTTTCAACAAATCTTACTGCACCATTCCAATACTCATCTGACAATCGATTTGGTAGGTGTATCCAACTTTTATCGACAGACATTGTATCACTGAACAAGAAGGAAATTGCTTTAGGTGAAATAAAGTATGTTGATTAATATTTGACAGTCACCCTAAATGCACCGTATCACTCCAATTTTGAAAGGTAGGATCCTATCCCATTCGAGATATTTCTATAGTTATTATTTTTTTCAATTTATCCACGCTCATCGACTGACTCGTGCAGAAATTTTGACAGCATCTCCCTATGGTTCTCCAAGTGCCTAAACTATACACTTGTATAGTTTATACCCGGAGAACAGTTAGGATGCTAAGATATTTCCACAATATCAAACAAGAGCCAGATAAATTGTTAATAATAACTACATGATAATATCCCAAACTGTCCAACTTTTCAGGATAATTCAAGGGTTGACTGATGTTCGGAAAATAATCAACCCTTGAACGGGTCTAAGCTTAACATTTAAATGTAAATGTAGTTCTAATTTAAATTATTGTAAAAATATATTTACAATAATTTAAATTAACGATACAACAATTTATAAGTATCGTTATTTAAGTGTCAGTACTGTTATTTACGTAACCTACTTTACTATATTGATGAGGTACACAATTCAGCTTCTTTATAGAGATGTCTATACTATAAATATGGACTTTCTAGTTGTAAATTTAAGTAAGTTTGATTTTATAAGGTGTATATTATTTATAAGATGCACAATTCAACTTCTTTATTTAAGTAAATGTAGTTTTATCCAAGAGGGGTGTGATTTTTAGGTGAACTTCCTAATGTTTTGAAATTTTTAATTTTTATGAGACGTAAATATCATAAAAATTAAAATGTTAGGGTTTCATTTTTATGTAGTCTCTAGTTTAATTGAATTTTTCTTAGTATGTGGGGTAAATAATAGAATTTGAATTGTTAAGTTTCAATCTCAATTAAAAAATAGACTATATTACTGTAATCTCTTACTAAACCTAAGATAGATTTATATATTTATTATAATTATCTATCTTACATTATTTCATTGAATCTAATAAGTTTGAAGTTTCCTAAATTGCATCACAAATTTTACATTTTGTGAATAAATTATCATAACTATTTTATCTTACATTAGTCTAAATGAATAATATACACATATATTGTATACTTCAAAATTACAAATTGAAGGATGCATAATAATAATCAAATTTATATTTATAAAATTAATGCTAAGTTAAATTTACATAAATAAATTTAAAATTTACAACATACAAAATTAAATAATACAAAATTTTGTATTAAATTAAACACACTATCAATTCTATTAATTGAAATTAAACATATTATCAATTCTATTAATTCAAATTAAACATACTATCAATTCTATTTATTAAACCTTAAACTATTTGAGTAAATTAAATATATTAGTACACAAAAAAAATTATAATTTTTTATTTACGTACCTCAATGGCAAAAATCTACTGATCAACTCTGAATACTCCTCGCAAACTACGCCAAGTACTAATAATAATTAACAAATTAAAAAATACAACATACAAAATTAATACATATTAACATATATAAAAAAATAAATATACTAAAATTAGAAAAAACTAAAATAGAGAGAAAGTTTAGAAACTTACCTGATTTCCAGAAACTTCAAACGCACAAATGAGGAGGAGGAGGCGGCGCCGGGAATATATAGGCACTGGCTTTCAGCGACGACATAAAAATTTCGGTCGTCGCTGAAGCTTTTAGCGACGACCGAGTTTTTCTTCAGCGACGACATTGTCGTCACTGGAATTATCGTCGCTGAAAATCGGAGGACTTTCACCGACGGCTGAGTCGTCGCTAAAAATTGACACTTTCAGCGACGACTATGTCGTCGCTAATGGGTGAAATTTTGACCATAAATTTTTTAGGGCTTCAGCAACGACCGAGTCGTCGCTGATGGGTCCACCCTTCAGCGACGACATTGTCGTCGCTGAAAGCGTTATATTTTCAGCGACGACAATGTCATCGCTGAAAGTGAATTTCTTCCCGCCCGCCCTTCCGCAAACTTTGCCACCGAAATTTTTTTAGGCTTTTAGCAACGAGTTCCCACCCTCATTTCGATTTCCCTCTAAAAAATTTTGCATTTTTTACCAACGACTCTGTCGTCAGAGATACTTTTAGCGACGACCGAAATTTTGTCGCCGCTAAAAGAGTCGTCGTTATTGCTGCTTTTTGTTGTAGTGACTAATCTCATTTTTTGTTCTTTTACCTTCATTACCCTTTCTCTAACAATATAAATTTTAAATTTTATACTTATTCTAATCTCATTTTTTATTTTAATTTTTTAATGAATTTTGAAATTTTATAATTTAATTATCTATAATTTTTTAAATTAATGAATATGAAAATAAATAACTATTATTTTAATAATAAAAACTTCAACATTCTTATTTATGAAATAATAATTCATATAAAATAGAATGTATATCAAATAAGAATATATATATATATAAATTAAATAATATATATTATTTATTTGAATTGAGAATATATATATATATAATCCCCATTAAAAATACATATTATATATATATTATTTTATAAACAATAACATAAAAAATATTTTAAAAAATAATAGTTTTAATATAATCATGTATATCTTATTATCATCTTTTAATAATTTAATACTAAAAAGTGACTATTTTATATATCATCCAAATAAGAAAAAATTATCAATAATCAATTATTAATTGATGTTGTTAAACATAAAATATATTATATTTAATTAATTATTGCAAATAATTATTCTAATATTACATTGTAAGCCTGTATAATGCATGGCTTAAAAATTACCTTTTAACTAAATTAAAGATTTATCTATGTAAGTAATTTCTAAATTAGTTTCATATTATAAAAAAATCATATAAAAATTTCAGAATCTAATTTATTATATTTATTTTATAATCATGTATTTGAATTTGCAAATTATAAATTTTCAACATATATATTTGTTTTTTGCCAAATAAAAAGACGTAAAACTAATTGATTTTTGTCACCAAGTTCTCCATAATTTGAATCTATAATCAAATGAAATTCTTCAACATAAAAATAAATATAATAGAAAGTAAATGAAAAATAAATAAATAGAATCTTCCACAACCTATTTTACTGAAAACATATCATGTTATATTTATATTATTTTGTAATACTATTATATGAGTTATAAAGAATAAGAATGGCCGTGAAAGAGAAAACAGGAAGATGCATGCAAAGTAATAAACAATTAAAAAAAGAAAAAGTGCATCATGTGTAAAGTAATAAAATTTAAAAAATAATTTTTATTTAATTAATTAAATTAAATTAAATATTTAACTTATATAAAATTTTTCATAATAAAAATAAAATATATCTAATTATGTTTGATTATGTTGTACTATTAAAGTATGAGCTATAAAAAATGCAAAGTAAAAAATAAAAAAAGAGACAATATGTTATTTATAAAATAACAAGAATTAAAAATAAAATATAAATTAAATTAAATTAAATTTTTATAATAATTAATAATAATGAAATTGAAAAAAGAAAAAAATAATATGCAATGGAGCAAATTAACACAGAAAAGCAGTGTGTCAATTATAGAGTAATAAAAATTAAAAACATAATATATAGTAAATTAATTAAATGAAATAAAATATTTAATTTATTATAAATATTTTTATAATAAAAATATATCTTATCATGTTTATATTACTCAATGATGAAAATAACAGGAAGAAAATAGTACAAATTTTATAACATAATTTTAATTGATATATATATATATATATATATATATATATATATATATATATATATATATATATATATATAATTTGTAATATAGCACTAAAAAATTAATAAAAGTATTGATAAATTTAGATAAAATAAATTTTAATTTTCAAACGATTTTATAATAAAAATAGAATATGAATCTAATTCAATCAATATATACTTTCTATATTAAATTTTTAATCTATTTAAAATATTTTTATAATAAAAATTAATTTGTTGAAATATTTTTTTAATAAACAAACTATTAAGAAGAATAAATAAAGATAATAAATAGTCACTTTGTCTAAACGAGTGAGTAAAATGCAGTAATATCATGGCTTATATAATATTAAGAGGATATTCATTGTTATTCAAAACAAACCATCATTGAATTATCATTTTTTTAAAATATCAAAATAAAACATTCCAATCTTAAATTATTCGATTTTTAGAGAGATTCAACTCCGGACAAAGTAACCCAAATAATTTAAATGTAGTCTAGCGTATTGTATATGTAAATAAGTGTGCAATATATTGTTTACTTATACAATATGATTATAAACTACTCCTTGATTCATATAAATAAATTATATGGAGAGATCATGTAATGCACGTTTGTAATAATTATAAAATTATTTGAAAGTATACTTGTTATGAAAATATTAAACACTAAGGAATGATAAAAGAAAGAGATGAAGGAGATGAAGGAGAATAATAAAAAGGAGAAGAATATTTCATTCAACTATATTCACAATGATTTGCACAACCCATATTTATAAGTTAAATTATCAAATGTTACAATTACATAATAATAATTTATAAATAGAATTGATCATAATTAAGGGCATAATTGATCATAATTAAAACTTAATAATTGATTATAATTGGAGATATCCACATTTAATAATTATTCATAATATCCCCTCTTGGATGTCCATATAATATGTAATAGGATACTGTTTCATTAAAAACCTTATTAGAAAAAATTCAATAGGACAAAAATCAAAGCGAAAGAAAAAAGAGTACAATGTGTATTAACTCCCTCTCATAATAACATCAATTAAGGTCCTTAAGTCAAAGAACTCCATTATTCTGGACTAACTTTTTAAATACTGCAGTAGGAAGTGTCTTAGTAAACAAATCTACTAGATTATCACATGAATGGATCTATTGAATATTTATATCACCATTCTTTTGAAGATCATGAGTAAAAAATTTTTTTGGTGAAATATGTTTTGTTTTATCTCCTTTAATGTACCCTTCTTTCAATTGAGTGATACATACAGTATTATCTTCATGTAAAACAGTAGGGATTCTTTTTCCAAAAGATAAACCATAAGTTTTTCATATGTGTTGAATCATAGATCTCAACCAAACACATTCCCTACTTGCCTCATTTGTTGTCAAAATTTCTACATAATTAGATGATATGGTTGTTATAATTTGTTTTATAGACTGCCATGAAATGGTTGTACCTCCATATGTAAACAAATAACCTATTGTGATCAACCATTATGAGGGTCAAATAGATATCCTACATCTTTATAACCAATTAGGTCTAATTTAGGTATATTGTTATAAAACAAACCTATATCCATTATGCTTCTAAGATAACGAATATGTGCTTAACTCCATTCCAATGCCTTCGTGTAGGTGAAGAACTATATCTTGCTAATAAGTTAATAACAAATGATATATCAAATTGTGTATGACTAACAAGATACATTAGTACTCCAATTGTACTAAGATATGATACTTCAGGATTAAATAGTTCTACATCTTTTTCTCGAGGTCTAAAGAGATCTTTGTTCACATTTAGTGACCTTACAATCATTGGAGTGCACAATAGATGTGATTTGTCCATATAAAATCATTTCACCACTTTTGCTATATAAGCTTTTTGATGTACAAAAATTTCATTCTTTAAATATTCAATTTGTAATCCAAGGCAAAGTTTTATTTTGCTTAGATCCTTTATTTCAAATTCTTTCTTTAAACAATTTACAACTTTTGAAAGCTCTTCAGGAGTTCTAATAATATTCAAGTTATTAACATAAATAGCAATTATGGCAAACTCATTCCCAAATCTTTTTATAAAAATACATAGAAAAATAGGATCATTTTTTTATCCTTCCTTTAATAAATATTCATTGAGGCAATTATACCACATGTGTCCAGATTATTTCAATCCATAAAGAAATTTATTCAATTTGATTAAGTAATTTTCTCAAGAATTTGAATTATATGCTACAAGTAAAATAAAACCTTCAGGGAGTTTCATATAAATATAATTATCAAGTGAGCCATACAAATAAGCTGTAATAACATCCATTAGATGCAAATTGAGTCCTTCATGTACTAACAAACTAATTAAATACTAAAAAATAGTTACACCCACTACAGGTGAGTATATCTCTTCGCAATTAATTCCAGGTCTTTGCAAAAACCTTTGAGTAAAAACCCTTAAGCAACAACCAGACTAATAAAATACTAAAAAGTAGTTACATCCACCACAGGTGAGTATATCTCTTTGTAATCAATTCCAGGTCTTTGCAAAAATCCTTGAGCAACAAGTCGTGCTTTATGTCTTATAATTTCATCATTCTCATTTTATTTTCGCACAAAAACGCATTTGTATCTAACTTTACACCTTCTAGTGTATAGACTATAGGTCTAAAAACTTTTCCCTTTCCAAGAGAGTTTAATTATGACTCAATTGCATCTTTCCATTTTGACCACTCATCTCTTTGTTTGTATTCCTTAACAAACTTTGGCTAATGATCTTCATTGTCATTTATTATATTGTGCTAAATTATATGGAAAAACATCATCAACATGGACTTCATTTCAGTTCCATCATATTCCATGCATGACATAATTTATTGAGATCTCTTTATGTTTACTAATTTCAAATACTTGAGTTTTGTTCTAGAAATAAAATAATAATTTTTTCTAAGGACTCTTCTGAAGTTACCACATTCATATCTTTGATTTGGCTATCTAGATTCCTAGCTCCTTTTCTTTTTCAAGGAATTTTATCTTTGGAACTTATGGGTCTACCATGCTTTATGCATGCATTAAACTCATTTCCAATAGTAGATTATCCAATAGGAACATCAATTTTAATTGGAGCATTAGCAGTTAGTATATGTGATTTGGTCACTTTCTTTTAGTTAGTGAATGCGTTCAGCAATTGATTAACTAAATCTTGTAAGTGAATTATCTTTTAAACTTCCAATTCACATTATTTTGTATAAGGATCAAGATAAGATGATGATAATTCATTCTAACTAATTTCTTTTTCCAATTACTTATTTTCTCTCCCTAATGTTAGGAAGATTGATTCATCAAAATGACAATAAGCAAATCTAGTCATAAATAATTTCCTGTTGATGGTTCAAGATATCTTATTATAGATAGAGATTTATATCCAACATATATTCCTAACTTTCGTTGAAGACCCATCTTAGTATGTTATAGTGAAGTAATTAGAACATATGTTACACATCCAAAAATCTAGAGACGGGAAATATTAGGTTCTTAACCAAAAATCAATTATAAAGGAGAGAGCTTATAATAACTTGTTAGCTTGATGCAAATTAGTGTTGCAGCATACAAAATTGCATGTCCCCAAGTAGAATTGGAAGTTTGGATTTCATAAGTAATGGTCTTGCAATTAATTTAAGACACTTAATAATGATTCTACAAGACCATTTTGTATCTGAATATATGCTACAGGATGTTCAATATTAATTCCAATTACAATAATCATTGAAAAATTGAGAAGTAAATTCACCAGGATTGTCAAGTTGTATTTTCTTAATTAGGTAATTAGAAAAATGTGCTCACAGTTGAATTAATTGACTAAGTAATCTTACAAATACTAGATTGTAAAATAATAATAAAGACACATGTAACCATCTAGTTAATGTATCAATTAAAATCATAAAATATCTAAATGGTCCACATAGTGAGTGAATTGATCTGCAAATATCACCTTGTATACATTCTAAAAATGTAAGATATTCACTTTCAATTTTTGCTTGTGATGGTCAAATAATTAACTTTCCTTAAGAATAAGCAACATATGAAAAAATTTTAAACTGAGAAATCCGCTCGCTCTTTAATGGATGTCCACATGAATTTTCAATTATTTTTTGTATCATAATTGATCCAGGATGGCCTAACTGATCATACCAAACAATAAAATTATCATAATCTATAAACTTCTAGTTTACTATAGCATGGGCTTCAGTGGTGCTAATATTTATGTAGTACAAACCAAATGAAAGTATAAGCAATTTTTCAAGTATGCTCTTGTTACCTGAGATTATACCAATGATATAAAGATATTTAATATTTTCTTCATTTGTTATCTAGATATGGTATCCATTTTGATAGATATCCTTAAAACTTAATAAATTTCTATGAGACTTAATAGAATATAACACATTATCAATATGTAATTTTGTTCCTGCAGGTAACAAAACATTAGCTCTTCTAGAGCCTTTAATTAAATTTGTAGTACCAAATATAATATTAATATTAGCTTCTTGCATTACTAAATAAGAAAAGCAAAATTTCACCTACAATAAGAAGTAGATATTCTTCACCCACTGAGTTATCAAAAGTTAGGGCACACATATATTGTTATTTACCTTTAATATCCCACTTGTAATTCTACTTGATTTAATAGTGCACAATTTTTATGCTATACTACAATTAAAAAACTTTTCAATAACCATATAATATCTCTTAAAAAAGAGGTTATGATACACTCAAGTAAAATTGGTTAATATAAAAGTGATTTCATGGTAACCATACAAGAATAAACCATAATAATGTGTATATTTATATGTCCAAATATATGATTACTTATATAATTGAATTTTAAGTAACCGATATAGAATAAAATGATAGGCATTATAAAAATACTCTTAAATTTGGTTAATCAAAAAGGCCATTAAAATAAAACTAATTTATAAATATATGTATAATGGACATAAATTAAATATTTTAATGCAATAAGGATGCTTTGTCAAACAAATTTTCAAAAGAAAAAAGGTGGAGGCCAAACATTTGTATTTAGCAGTTATTATTCAATAAAAACTTCTTAACAACTTTGAGATAAGTATACTTATAGAAAATCAAGTAAGTAATAGATAACTACAAGCATTTTTTAAGAAAATCAATTCAAATCCCTTTTAACATGCAAAATTTATCTCTTTCTCTCTCTCTCTCTCTCTCTCTCTCTCTCTCTCTCTCTCTATATATATATATATATATATATATATATATATATATATATATATAAGCAATTCTTAGTAAAGGTCAACAAAATGCTTTAGTGTACAACAGGTATGAGACAAATGACCTTTACCACTACAACAATAGCATATGTTCTTAATATTTTTGTTATTTTGCCTACATTTTTCTTTAATATTCTTTTCTTCATTTTTCTACTTTTAGGAAAGTTAAGTTCTTGATATAAGAAACATGATCACAACCACATCTACGATTATAAGTATGTTAATAAATAAAATGGTATTGTGTTACTACATTCGCTTTAAGGAATGGAACAAAGCTAGTTGGATGAGACTCATGATTTTTCATCAAAAATTCATTGTTTTGTTTAGCTACAAAGGGATAAGAAATTAAGTTAGAATATTTCTTGAAAACCTTTTTCTTGATATTGTTATTGCAGAAGCAAATTGGATGCATAAAAGTAGAGAATTTTTTTTATTATATATTTCTTTTAAATTATTACAAAGAATAAGTGAATCTTTTACCTAAAGCATTCAATTTTAATCCTTTAAATTTTTCTATAATGTTAAAGGTCACAAATCAAAATTTGTAAGATCTGCTATAATACTATTATAAACATGTAAAAATGAATAAGAAAATTTTCAATATAACAGAGATTGAATATTAAAAAATTTATCAATTAACATATTATTCATACAATTATTAATCCATTACCAATCTTTTATTTAATTTTCAATCTATATGGTGATCAAAGATTGCAAAAATTATCAAATTTATGAAAGGTATGTTTTAGATTATAGGTATATTTATATACCGATTGTTTTTAAATAGTTTTTTACCCTTTTCCAAACTTAATTTCTTGAATATTTAAGTTCATCTTTGTGTAAAGCCAAACCTTATGATGCAAGTAAATTTGTGACTATATCAACATAATGTATATTATTATTTCATATAGGAAATTTTTTAATCATGAAAGAATAACATAATCAAGTGTTTACCATATATTTATAATTGCATGACATATATATATACTCACACATTTTATAAAAACTAACATGCATTCAAAAATATATTTAAAAAAATTCATTCATTTAGCATTTAGGAATAAATTCTCAAATTTATAATATGTCATATACATGAATTTACATTATTTTATCTTTCTTCATTTAATTTATTATTTATTTGTATTTTTACACATCATATTCAATATTTTGTAACTATTATTTCTTCAAATAAAATTAAAATTATTATAGAAATTAAAATCAAAATATAAAAGAAATAAGGAATAAGAATGAGATGAGATAGAAGAATTATTATATGAGCAGAAAGTAACAAGATTAAATAAAATAATTTATGTTTAGAAGAAATTAGCTCAATGGATTAAAGCCTCATGTTGATAATGTATTATGAAAATATTAAACACTAAGAAATAATAAAAGAAAGAGATGAAAAAGATGAAAAATAATAATAAGAAGGAGGAAAGTATTTCATTCAACTATATTCACAAGATTAGAACCTCGTGCTGATAATGTGTTATGAAAATATTAAACACTAAGGAATAATAAAAGAAAGAGATGAAGAAGATGAAGGATAATAATAAGAAAGAGGAAAGTATTTCATTCAACTAAATTGACAATGATTTGTAAAACTCATATTTATAGGCTAAATTTGTCAAACATTACAATTGCATAATAATAATTCATAAATAGAATTGATCATAATTAGGGGTATAATTGATCATAATTAAAACCTAATAATTAATCATAATTGAAAACATTTACATTCAATTATTATTCATAACAATACTGACTTTTTGTAAATGTAAATATTAAAGAATAACAATCATATTTACTTATTGACTACCTTAAGAGATATTAAAAATTTTAACAAATTATTAGAGATTACTATTTAGTAGAAAAAATTTTAAATGTAAAAAAATTTCAAAAAAAAATCAAAATTACATTAAATAAAAGACAAATTCAAATTCAAGACTTTTGGTTAAACTAGAATAACTCCAAGCTAGTTAATCCACACGTTCACTCATAGAATAAATTAAAAACCAAATTATATCAAATATTTGTATGTTTAAATTTTAAGCTACTTTGATCTTGAATTATGCCGATATATTACCTGCATCATCACACGTAATTCCCTGAATTTTCTCAGCAAATTTGCTTTATGAATTGACCATCGAAATTAATTGTAACATGTTACGACTTGTCAATTGATTAAAATTGATCAATAACTATTTGCACTATTCTTTTTTTTATTTTTTTGCATAATAACAAGCCATTTTCACTAATTAAATTTGAATAACTGTAGATAACTAGACTCATTCACAAATTATTAGAAGTCACGATTCACACTATTTAACTCAAATAACTCAAGATAAACCTATTCATTTGAAAATTATTAAATCAAAAATCAAATTATTGCATATTCCAAGTTTTGCCTATTCATACATAAAACGGCCATAAAAAGTTAAAAAACAAATATTAGGTAACTTTTAACATGATGGCTGCTATTACAAACAAGAAAAACTTCAAGATGATGATTGATGACGGCTGCAACAACAACACTAATCTAATTTAATTATAAGGTGACAGTAGGCTCTCAACGTAAACCCCCTTATAATCCCAGATGTGCTCAATCTTCTTCGAAGAATCCCTTAACGATTGTTTTCTCGGGTTATACAAAACCAACTGATAGTGATCACTATCCTTGATCCATAAAAGCAGTTCACCATTATCAAACAAGAACAATAACCTGGGAGTACTAAATTGGAAGTCTCGAAATAGGAGATAAGGAATTCTGAAAAATCTAGCCCAAGACTTTTCAACTCCGTATTCCTTCATAATCCACACCACAAAATGAGTTCCAATGTAATCATAAGAAAAACACAGGCAGTCCCTTAAAATTGCAATAGCAGATCTAACAACACAGCAATCATTAACTTCGGCAGGCAGCAAAATCTCCTTATATGTCTCCTTTCCTAGCTCCAGAGACACGACCAACTTATCACGGGACCCACATTTCCTATCTTCAAAACCATCCGTTCGAGTTGCCAGCCAATTCAGACAGCCATTCACAAACTTTCCAGAAGGAACTAATTGGGGAATATAAGGAAAGCTCTGAATCTGCCTCCAAGAAGTGGACACTCCCAAGGTATAAACTTTAACCACTGTTTTCAAAATGGCATTCGGATCGCAGAATACCGAAACAACCGTGTGTCGCTCGGTGGAGAGATCATACCCAAATCCAAACGTCATAAAACAATCTCGGTGCCATTTGTTCGACAAATTTGGCAATCTGTTGTTCATCTGCCTGGTCCCAGGATTCCACAAGGAGACATTCCACGAAGAGACATTCTCGAAGGATTTCTTGAAAACCAAACAGATAATGCCATTGCATGCGTCTATAAGATCCACCTTGGTCGCTGAGATGATGGTGTAGTAATCATCTGGAATTGGCGATGGAGTCTTTAATAATATAGATGGCAAGAGGGAGGACATGAATCCATTTCTGTCCGAAAACATGCCTATCGACCTTGCCAATAATCGATGGTGAGTTAAATTGGGATGCCTGGTCGAGTAATGAAGATGTTTCTTCACGAATTCAGGCTCGGAGATTACGCCATTCAAATATTTGCATATACACTTGGCCTGAAAGAGATATTTAACGGGAAGCCATAACATGATTTCAATGATGATTTCAATAGGGAGCGCCGGTAAGTAGTGTGATGACTTGGGTCGCACATCACTTTGACGCTCTCTTGTAGAGAGCTGAGATATTGGAGTGAAATCTCTGCGGCAATTCATTTATACGTTGATATTGCTTCTCTGTCAGAAAAAAAAATCAGATAAATTAATGTAAGTGATAATTATGATGTATTATTATCTATACCATTAGATTTTTATATGTACCATAGTGTACTAGCTGCATCAAAATTCTCTCTTATACAATTAAAGTATAGAGATGGAGTATATATACAAGGGATCGTCAATATACTCATTCATATAATCTTTTCAAATTATGTTGGAACTTTATATGAATTGAGTGCAAAAGGTAAGGATACATAAAAAATAAAAATAAAATAAATATTTTTTAGTAATCTTATATAAAATAGAATTTAAATTTGATTTATGATCATTAAAAAATATAAAATATAAAATATTTCATTTAATCTTGGAATGATTAAATTTTACCTTCTTCAATTTTTAAAACCTAAAAATTACTCTTTTCGATTTTAGAAAATTTAAAATTGATTCCCACCATCCACTAAATTAGTTATTTTTATCAAATTATATAATTTTTTAGTTAAAATTTTAAACAAGAATTATAATATTATAAAAATATTAATTTATTTTGTTATTTTTTACATATAATTTCTCATTTTATTTATAAGTATTTAATTAAAATTCTATATGTATAATTTAATTTTTATTAATTATATGACATGAAAATTTTACATAAAAATGATCAAAAAAAATTTATATTATAATATTATAATTCTTATTTAAAAATTTCATAAAAAAACACATAATTTGTTAAGATGATTTATTAAATAGATGATTTATATTAATTCCAAGTTTTATAAAATTTAAATAAGTGATTTTCAAATTTACAAAGTTAAAGGAACTAAAATCTAATCATCTCAAAATTGAAGGGAATAATTTATATTTTTATTAAAAATGGAAGTAATTAAGAATTTTTAACAACAAATTTTAATAATTTTTTAATAGCATATCAATATATGAATGAGTGATAATATAAAATTAATTTACATTAATAATAAATCAAATTTAAATCCAAGAACTAATAAATACCTTTAATTCTAAGTCTATGTACTTTAAATTGAAAGAACATAAGTTAAATGTGCTCAATAAATATAAATATGCATAGTGCCGAAGATGTTGACGTGGCATTTTGGAAGGGCGAAAAGTAAGGAAAAAATTTAAAGGACTAAATCACTTATATATATTTTTTTTAAAAAATTATATAATTATATGATACTAATATTTATTTTAAAATAGGGCCTATGTACCAACGGAACTTAGCCACTTCACTGACAATTTAAAAAAATAAAAATTATTAAAGCTCTAAAACATGAATTTCGGATTTTTGTTTTATATGTTGGTAAAGAGACAGAGTGGAATTTCCCGCGAGTCATATTATACACAAAAAGAACATATTATACATGAAATGAATTATAATTATAATTCTCACTGTGGACCAAAATTCTGTATTTATATATACCCAATACAATCGAAATATAATAAAAATAAAATGAAATATACAGATTCATGAAAAATAGTGTTCAAAAACTAGTTTCAAATTATCAAGCAAGCAGTGTGGAAATGTCCATACAGATTTTGTGCAATAATTGTTATGGCATTTCTCTAAAATAAATATATAAGCAGTACCTATTGTGGACTTAATGTGTAAAAAAATTTTACTTTAATAATCACGTATCGAAATTTTTGTAGAATATATATAATTTTTAAAATTAATCTAGAATTATTATTGAGGTGGGAGCTCCTACTTGTTCCCTTAGTTCCACCTCCTCACTTAATCAACATTTGATCAAGAAGTTAGAATTCAAATCAAAAAGTGATAAAATATATAAAAACCATACCTTTCAATAGATTTTGGAATCACCGAAGAATGAAACCAGCTCCTTCTTCCTTGAATGATTAGTTCAAACTTGATTCAGTCTTTGTTTAACTTTGAGGGATTTGATTTTTGGCCATCACAACCTCTTTCGTATCTCTTACTATGATTTAAAATTTGGTCTGTTCTTCTTATATAGAAGAGATACAAGAGATTAACGGTAAAATTAATTCTCAAGTTTTGGGCAAGGGATCATAGTCGCCCGACATAGGTTCTAATATGATCCGTTGTCTCCCATCGATCAACCTCTCCTGCTAATAACTATAAAAGAATTCGGATGGTTCCAAGAAAAGTTTGCCTTTTCGTGAAGCCGTGTATTTATTTGATATGACGATTGGCATAAATTCATCTTTTCGTAGAGTTGAGTATTTATTTGACATAACGATTAAAAATCTCGAATTATGATTATAAATCGAATTATTAGTTATTACCTTTTTCTTTCAAAGATGTTTTATTGCATTATTGAAAATTATTCATAATTAATTATAGGAAATAATTTTGATTAAAAATAAAATATTTTTTAATCATGATTATAAAAAGAAATTAAATAACAAATCTTATAAGCAGTGAAAATGGAATTTGAAAATAAATTTTGAATCTTTTATATCTATTAAATTAAGTTTTATAAATTTACTCTACCATCTTATATTTAATAATAGTTCTTAATTTATATTCTAAATCCAATTTTGGATTTTATTTTTAGTATATATATAACATTATTAATTTTAAATTTATACTCATACTAATCTCTTTTTTTATTCTTTTACATTTACTACCTTTTTTTTAGAGTATAAATTTTAAATTTCATACTCATTCTAATCTCATTTTTTATTTTAAATTTGTGAATCAATTTTATTTTACATCCACCATCATATATTTAATGATAACCCTTAATTTATATTCAAAATTCAATTTCACATCTTACTTTTAGTATATATAGCATTACTAATTTCAAATTTATACTCATAGTAATCTCCTTTTTTATTCTTTTACATTTGTTATCCTTTTTCTAGTACTATAAATTTTAAATTTCATGCTCATTCTAATCTTATTTTTATTTTAAATTTGTTAATTTTTTTAAATTTTATAATTTAATTATCTATAATTTTTAAATTAATGAACATAGATAAATCTTATTTGAATAATAAGAACTTCAACATTCTTATTTTTGAAATAATAATTCAAATAACATAGAATATATGTCAAATAAGAAAATATAGACATGAATTAAATAATATATATTATTTATTTGAACTAAGAATATATATAATCCACATTACAAATATATATTATATATTTTATTTTATAAATAATAACATAAAAAATATTTATTTTGATATAATTATGCATATCTTATTATCATTTTTAATAATTTAATATAAAAAATAATTATTTTATATATGATCCAAACAAGAATAAATCATCAATAATTAATTATTAACTGATGTTGTCAACTATAAAATATATTGTGTATAATTAATTATTTCAAAATTAATTATTGTTAATAATTATTCTAATATTACATTGTAAGCTTGTGTAATGCACAAATTAAAAATTAACTTTTAACTAAATTAAAGATTTATCTATATAAATAATTGTTAAATTATTTTCATATTATAAAAAATTATATAAAAATTTTGGATTCTAATATATTATGTTAATCTTATAATCATATATTTGAATTTGTGAATTACAAATTTTCAACATATATATTGGTTTTTTGCCAAATAAAAAGATATAAAACTAATTTATTTTTTTACCAATTTTTCCATAATTGGAATCTATAATCAAATGATATTCTTCAACATAAAAATAAATATAATAGAAATTAAATAAAAAATAAAAAATAGAATCTTTCACAACTTATTTCACTTAAAACTTACCATGTTGTATCTATATTATTTTGTGATATTATCATATGAGTTATAAAAAATAAGAATGGACAAAAAAAGAAGAAAAGAAAACACATGCAAAGTAATAAACAAAAAAGAAAAAGAAAAAGTGCATCGTCTATAAAGTAATAAAATTCAAAAGAGTATATATTTAATTAATTAAATTAAATTAAATATTTAACTTACATAAAAAAATTATAATAAAAATAAAATATATCATATTATATCTGTATTATGTTGTACTATTAATATATAGGCTAAAAAAAACACATGCAAAGTAACAAACAAAAAAGAGATATTATATTATTTGTAAAACAATAAGAGTTAAAAATAAAATATAAAATTAATTAATTAAATTTTTATAATAATTAATAATAGTGAACTTGAAAAATGAAAAAAAATAATATGTAATGGAGTAAATAAATAAAAAAAAAGCAGTGCATCAATTATAGAGTAATAAGAGCAAGAAATAGAATATATAGTAAATCAATTAAATAAAATAAAATATTCAATTCATTATAAATATTTTGTAATAAAAATATATTTTGTTATGTCTATATTGCACAATGGTGAAAGAAAAAAAAGAAGAAAAGAGTACAAATTTTATGACAGAATTTTAATTAATATATATCTATATGTAGTTAATTTGAAATATAGTACTTAAAAATTAATAAAATTATTGATTAATTTTGATAAAATAAATTTTAATTTTCAAATAATTTTATAATAAAATAGAATATAAGTCTAATTTAATCAATATATATCTTCTTATTAAATTTTTAATTTATTTAAAATATTTTTGTAATAAAAGAATGATTTGTT
Source organism: Sindora glabra (assembly GCA_020226215.1). Lineage (NCBI taxonomy): Eukaryota > Viridiplantae > Streptophyta > Magnoliopsida > Fabales > Fabaceae > Sindora > Sindora glabra. The sequence goes on along the minus strand of CM035232.1, from coordinate 38,746,535 downwards.
GAAAGATTTTTTTAATAAACAAATTATTAAGGAGAGTAAATAAAGGTAATGAATAGTCACACTCTTTCTATGAATGAGTAGAATACATTTATTCTTTATATGAGTGAATAAAGTACACTTACTCTTAAAACAATCTATATATTTAGTAGATTTTGAACAAATGTTTTCATGCCCGAATTAAACTAGTTAACGGGGAACTTATGATATCAAAAAATTTTCAATTTAAATAAGATAAACAATTTAAATTTGGTATAAATTATTTATTCTTTCTTTCCCCTCTCTTTCGTTCTCTTTCTCCACACACACATACACATATAAACTATTTATTTTTTGTGTGCTTGTATTTTTTGTGTGCTTGTGTGTGTGTGTCTATATATATATATATATATATATAGGAGCGAATCTTAATCTTACCCGGATGATATCAAGGACTCATTGATGTGGTTGAATTGCTTTAAATTGTTCGGACCTGTTAATTATTTAAAAATCCTGCCGAATCGGTCGAAAAGTTTGCCGAATCCATGTTTGCTAGATTTAATGGAAATGCCAAAACAATGTTTCGATAAAATATTGAACACAAGACACCTTAAATACACATGCACTCTACTACCATTAGCGTTACCTTTTCTTCTATATTATATGTGTCCTTCATTATGTAAAACATTTATTATACTTTGTCTTTCAAATATAACTTCATTGGAATTTTTTAAGTAATTTATTTAAATATTTATATTTTATGTAATATATCATTGAACTATTCTTGTTTGATAAATTTTGTTAATATTTATAATAATAAATCAGAATAAAGTATAATTAAGTAATTCCACCTAATCAAATCTATAATAATCATTAACAAAGGTGATAAAGTATTTTTATCCACCTATTCCACTAAGTGTAATGGGTCCATTGAAGTTAGTGCATATTAGTTTTAAGGCTTCTAATTTTCAACTTCTTACCTAATCTAACTCTCACAAAAAGTCACCCTTTTAATATAATTAACACATAGGTCAAAGTCCAAAAAACAAGATCATTAAAGGCATCCTCCTTTATAAGTATTTACATCCTCTATCTGAAAATATACTTAGAAATTTGTGCCATAACATTGAAAATATCTCATTAGTTCTTCTTTTATTCTTTCTAATAATGATGTTTAATGAGTTGATAAAGTTTGGATCAAAATCAATCTTATATAGCCTATTATAGAATAAATTAGAATTAATGGTACCAAAATTATAAATTAAATTAAAACTTTCATTTCCAAAAGAATACGAATATCCACCAATACTAAAATCCTATTTTAATCTTTATAAGATTAAATTTTTATTAATTTTATTTCTAACTAAAAGTTTGTATTAATTTGATTCTTATAAAATTAAAAATCTCAAATTTTGATTCATCCATACATGATATAAAATGCTAAATTACTGTACAAAAGGACTAAATTTTGAAAGTGTTTAATCTTATAATGATCAAATTAATATAAACTTTTAATTAAGGATAAAATTAATAAAAATTCAATTTTATAAGAACTAAAATAGGTTTCTGGTCTTTAATGCAATTACAAAAATCAAATTCTTTCTCATAACATGTAGATAAATGGTATCCTTGAGTTTTAAAACATGAACAAACAAAAAAACATAAGGAAATTACTTCAAAATTCTCCAATTATACATCATCTCCATTTCCAAGTCAAACTACTAACACTCCTTCACTTGGTTTATTTATGTTTCTAATGCTTAAAAACAGTTCTCCTTCTTGTACCCATACTTCTTATAAAATTTGGAATTTCCTTTCAATTTGGCTTTCTTAGGCTTAGGACATTGTCAACTCATTTCACCTTTCTTGCTTTCATAATTAGGATTTCTTTGTTATCTTTTTTATGTGCTCTTACACCTTGTTCTCGTGCTGAACCCCCAATAGTTAATAACACGAACCTTCCTTTTCTTCATGTCCTTTTTTACTTGATTGACAATTGAGATTAGCTTATTGATAGTTCATTCACTTTTCTAATTACTATAAAATGCCTTTAGAACATTAAATTGCACTAGTAGAAATTTCAATATTCATCAAGTCAAACAACTATCATCCAACTTTTTTAACCTTGTTGTATTAGTGGATAAGCTTCAAAATGTACTCCTATACTCCACTAATGCAATCATGTATAGTTTTTCAAATAGCAAGAGGTATTGACTTTTCTTAACCCAGTCAAACTTGACAAATTTCTTCACAATAGAATTGTGAAAAGCCTTAATATTCTTAAATTTAAGAATATTCTATTTGATAGTCATTGTTCATTGTGAACTTTATTACCATTAGGCACATTCTATTTGAGCAAGTTAATTTTATCATACTTGGCCATTTATTCATTAATAAAATTTACATCAACAATGGGCTCCATTTCAATTTTCCTAAATGTGAGATCAAGACTGGTGACCATTAGATAAAACCTTAACAATTTAACTCAGTCCATATAATTCGTCTCATTCATCATCTTAAGTCAATTGCATAGGCATCAAAGTTAAGGAAAATTATTACCATGTTAACACATTTATTACTTTATTCATGCTATTTAATTTTTCTCATTAAATTATACAATTAAACGTAATATTATACTATGAAACCTAACAATGATAGTGTATTTAAGGGTTTATAATATAATACAAAAATTAAAACTTATATTTATAAAATCTAACAATGATAGTGTTGAAAAATTTTAGAAATACAATATTTAATGATACATTCATAATATCATCAATAAGTTATATAAATAATATCATGTCAATTAGATATTTAAATATTATTAACATAATACTCTTCTTAATCCAACTCATATTTTAATAAATATTTATAAAATTTTATGTAATAGGGCTCACAATAAGTAGTTTCATAATTACATAAAATTCCATGACATAACATTAACCCAATTTGATGCATAAAACTTCCTTTATGCATATATTTATACAAAATTAATTCATAGGCTAAACAATAACAAAAAATTCTACAAAAAATATACATGCAGGCACCAACCATAGGAATTACATAGTAAAAATTTCATGATCAAATAAATTTAAATAGAAACTTAAATAAAATGAGAAAAAATTAATTTTAAAAAAATCTAAAAAACCTATAATTATGAGCTCAAAGAGTAAAGTTTAATTATGCAATTTGCACTGCTGTTAGACGCTATCAAGATGTTGAGTGGTCTGTATGTGCATGGGTGAGCACCAATGCACATTATTCATCGTCTTCTTCATCCAGATGGATCCATAACTCTAGTCACTTGATCCGATTGTAATCCGATTCCATTTTCATCATTTCACCCATATTTTCAATGTGGTTTCCATTTCAAATTGATCTTAAATGTCTTTTAACGCATTTTTAAGGAAAAATCTTTCTAAAAAAATGCATCATTAATCCGTTTGAAATTCAAAAAAGTTCTAAAAAAAAATTCAATGGTTTTTAAAATAATGCATTTTGAAAAGGTAAAATTGATTGGTTATTACCCATTTTAAATTATTTTCATAAATGAAAATCATCATCCATTTAAAAACATCCTAAAAATGAATGATAATAAAATTTTGAATTTATCTCAATTTTTTTAAAAAAATGATAAAAAGAATTGCAATTAGCTAGTTCGCATGGTAATGGATCAATTCTCTAATGTGAAAATTTTTCAATAAACTCTAGGAAACTTGCAAGTAACAATTTTTTACTTGCAAGAATCAAATGCAAATCATATGCCAATATATATTAAATAAAATGCTTATCGTAAGTTCAGTATAGATTGAATTATATGACAAACTATATATATATATATATATATATATATATATATATATATATATATATATATATATATATATATATATATATATATATATATATATTTATATATATATGTGTGTGTACACGTGCACACATGTCTATATGTTGGAATTCAAACAACACCAAGCACATAGGAAACGCATATTTCAGTTGAATTACTAAATGCATACTTATTTTTTTTCTAAACAAACTTTTGTACATTTTCTAGCAACAATTCCAGCACATATGAGGAATTCAAAATCATACATGTGCAAAAAGGCTTAAAATAATATAAACATATTGTAATTGCGGTACAAAACAAGCATTCACTTTTGGACTTTTAATTTAATTTGTACAAAAATATGTAATTGTGAAAATTAGTAGAATCATATTATACAAATTATTCATATAAGATATTTATCCAAAATTTTATGCAATAAGATGAATCATACACTAAATTTGACAAATTACTCATGTACTTTAGCACTCAACAATCATATATTTATAATTAAATGTGAAAATTTAAATGAGAACAAAGCTATAAAATGATTTAAAGATTCATAACAAATTTTTCATGCAAGAAACTCTCATCATAAATTATAAATTAGGATATCACAATCTATATTGCAAATTTGCATATGAATCGGCTATATTTACATAATTTATCGATTCTAATACCAATTGTCAATATTTAATGAAAATAATCTATCATCAAAATTATACAAATAAGCACAAATTATACACAAATAAGTTAAAGAGAAAATTAAATAAGAATACCTACACTTTCAACTAATTCCCTGCTTAAAATTATTTTGTACAATCAAAGTAATTAATCAGGAGAAATGATTTCTATGATTTGCTCTGTGTAACAAATAGTAAGCAACATTGGTTCTCACAGGAATGATCATGACCAAAATACTTGAACTTCTCAAAATACCAATATGGAATTAGCTAGAAGTGCAATAATTCATATTAAAATTTCACCTTTTAAATTATTTATGTATGATATGTACCTATTTACATGATTTTGATGATCAATTATTTTCATCAAATATCAACAATAAGTACTACAAATTTAGAGTCAATTTCAAAGCCTTTGATTTTTGCAATTTGTGAAATTAAAATACACATGTGCGCATCTACACACACGCATATATATATATATATATATATATATATATATATATATATATATATATATATATATATATATATAGATATAAGTAGAAGACAAAGAAAAAGCTGAGAAGATAGAGAGATTAACAAATTATGTAAAAGAAATTCTTATAAGCTCAAATTATAACATATATCTTTAATCATACTCAATAAATAAAGGACAATTATTAGTTTTTTGGAATCCATGCATATTAAAAATATAATTTTTTTTGGAACTTATAAGGCATTGAAAATTGTAAAAATTGATAATTGTCGTTCATTTTTTCAAATATACACTTAATAAATGAAGGATAATTATCAATTTTATTATCCAATTATTAGTTTTATGAAATCCATGTATATTAAAAATATGATTTTTTTCCAATTTCTAAGGCATTGAAAATGATAGAAATTAATAATTATCCTTTATTTATTAAGTATAACTAAAGATATGTATTATAGTTGGAGTAGATAAAATTTTCTCTTTGTGCAAATGAGAGTAAATCATATGAGCCTTCCAAGCTAAAAATAAAAAAGGCCATAGTACCCCCTTAATTTAAGTAAATTTTAAAAATGCAAATTAATTTTTTATCCGATTAAAAGAGCTGAGGAAGTTAAAGTTCATATGAAAATGTGTAGGTGAACAAAACTATTTTTATAATATATATGAAAGTGGTGATTCAAATACATTTTTAAATTTGAGTGTATGCGCTATTAGATATTTTTATTTGTAGTAAGATTTTTTTAGCATTCTTTAATGATGTGACAACGCCAACAAGTAATTGTGTAGAACTCCTTTGCACAAAATTAAACCTACATCCATTAAATAATAAAATATGAGTTTATTAATTTTATATCTTTGTTCAAAACCAAGAGTGACACAGATTTTTTCATAGATATGACATCTCAACATCAATGACAAGTCAAACAAAAAATATTACTTTAATGTCCGTCAATGCTCTTTTATTTTAAAATTAAGAATCAAGTTATGATTTATTAACATATTATTAAATTTAATTATATATTAAATTTATTTTTAATTATATATCAAATTTAAATTTTTTATGATATATTAATAATTAAATCTTTGCACTAATATATTATTGATTAAGTAGTGTAATATAAAATTTTCCTATTTTTTACCAAGGTTCCTTACACTCTAACGTCCACCAATAATAATTCATTTTAATGCTTCGACGCATAATACTTATTCTCATTTTACGTTTCACGTGAATTAAATATTGTTTCTAGTAAAAAATTTAAATAAAAAATAATGTTATTCTTATCGCTGTAGAATTTTAAGCATGAAAGATAAAAATTGCGAAAACGTTAATTTTAAATTAATAAAGATGTCATAAATATTCTTAATTATAAATGTCTTGTTGTATTCTTGAAAGTAAAAATTATATTTTACTAGTTGAATAAATTAAATTAATCATTAGATGATACGCGACTTTATAAATGAAAATTTTATGTTAGAGTAAACCTTAATATATATATATATATATATATATATATATATATATATATATATATATATATATATATATATATATATATATATATATCATTGAGTAATTAATTAAATTTATTTTTAAATAAAATCAACAAATAGAAAGCCCTTACAAATCCCAAGCATTTATTGTGCTGGGCATTGTTCTATTTCAAACAATGTCCAAACTGATTTTCTGCAATGCCCGTACTCTCTCGATTAGATATAAAGGGTAAAGGAAATGCCATTGCACTTCATCCCTCACCTGTCGTTGACTCGTTGTAAGATTTTCTTCTTTCTTTTTTTTTTTTTTTAAAGAAATTTTCTCATCGATATATTATTGAATCTAAATGTTCCTGATTAAACTTTTTGCTATTCTGTTTGGTTTCCAGTTAGTGGGTTTCCATGGCAAAAAATCGCCATGACAACGATGTTGTTCTCATTCTGGGAGCCTCTAGCAGCCAACTTGAAAGCAATGCGCCGCTAGATTCATCTAAGCTATTGCTAGTTCTTTTCGATGAATTCATCATCGATATCCTATCAAAGCTTCCCGTGAAATCCCTTGTGAAGTTCGAGTGTGTTTCAAAGCAGTGGAAATCCTTGATCTCAGAAATCCATTTCGTGAAGAAGCAACTTCATTAATCGAACACAAATCTCAACTTTAATCATCACCGATTACTATTAGTACTGAGCAAAATCATTTGCAAAAGTGCTAAAGTCTTACTTTATAAAACCTTTACTTTGATAGTTCTGATATTATCGTTGAAGATTTAAAGTACCCAGTGATTGATAAGAATTATAGTGTTGTTGGAACGAGTAATGGTCTAATCTGTTTGGCTGATACTAGTGGTAATTCTATGCATATTCATTTAGGGAATCCTGCTACCAAAGTAGTGTCCGGATAATCACTATTTCTGGATTATCTTTGGGAGGCCATAGATGTTTTTTTTTTGTTAGATTTGGATTTGGCTATGATAAGATGATAGAAAATTTCAAGGTTGTAGCTGTCTTTACTGATCCTAACTTTAAAGATGATTTAGGTAAAACTGAGGTGAGGGCTTTCTCTCCCAGCTCTAACTCTTGGAGAGTGATTGAAAATTTCCCATTTATTCCCTAATTGACTAATGAATCAGGAATGCACTTCAATAGAACTCTCAGTTGGCTGGCAACATCTAAAACTGCTAATTATTTTCCATTGGGAATTATTCCTTATGACAAGTGGGTGACTGTTTATCTAGATCTTGGAAAAGAAACTTACAGTAAAATGTTGTTACCTGATGGAAGATTGGAGATTTCAGGTTTTGATGTTGACTATTCTACTGATGCTATTATAGGGGTTTTGAAAGATTGCTTGTGTTTTTCTTATGTCGAGTGTGGAGAACACTTCAATTTATGTATACGAATGAATTTAGTGTCAAAGATTCATGGACTGAGGTGGTGAGCATTTCTTGTGATTATTTCGAGTTGCATGACATATTTCATTATCCAAAACCATTATTATACTCAAAGAACAATGGTGTCTTGTGTTGGAAGCTAGCGATGACGTGTTAGCTCTGTATGATCGAAGAAATAATGCAATAAAGTTTCGTGAGATTGAGAGCATGGAAGGATGGTCTTCAATAGTTCATTTTGGGAGCTTAGTTTCACCTACTTGTTAAAGTTGGCCTTCTGCTAAAGAAATCTGCTTCTATTGTTTGTTGTGTAGGTTCATGCTATATCTAGTTCATAGTGTCAGCAGTTGTTCTTAAGATATTTGTATGTAGCACAACGTGAATCAAACCATCTCCACTTGTTTAAACATTGAAATACATGGAGTTAATTTTGTTCATAATATATATACACACACTCTAATTTTAAATATGATGTGAACTTTATTTTGATTAAATCTATATCTTCAATTGGATGGCCTTAAAAAGAATTTCTAAATATAAATTGGTATAGTTTCACACTTCTTCTCCTTCTTTGTCTTTTCTTTTTGTAATTCTTATACAATTAATCTTGATATCTTGAATAAGTAGCATTTTGATCCTAGTAAAGAATTCCACTTATTCATCCTAAACATTTAATATATATATATATATATATATATATATATCGCAATTGCTATCACTTTTTCATTTAAAAAAAATATACTACTAATTTAATAGTAATAAAATATTTAAGAATATTTAAATAATTTTAATAAAAAAATATAATTTAAAATATTTAAATCAATTTCATTTTCTCCTATCTTCACAATAAATACACTTATTAAATTTAAAAATTAATAGTAGTGATAAAATGATTATAATACTCTATTAATTTATTGTCCTTACTTAAATTAATAGTATAATTTTTTTTATTTAAATAAAAAATTAAAGGTTATTAACCTCTATATACGCACATAGATATAAGCCCCATTAATTAGTATCAAATACAATATTGACTTTGGTTAAAATACATCAAATCACTTAATACGACCATTAACTAATATCAATGCTATATTTGGATATAGCAGAATGAAAAAGAAGTGAAAAAGAAGGTTAACTACTTGTTTTAAAGTTTTCCCCAAATTTTATGGTTACCTTTTTTTCGTGTTCCTCCAATTTTGAAGTTTTTAGAGGAATTTTCCAAATATTAGTAAAAATTATTACTTGAGCATTTATTTTAGTCATTTCCCTTCCTTGATTCCCTCCTAACCCCATACATACTTGAAAGTTTTTATGTATAAAATTGTTCGAAAAATCTTTATATCTTATAACACTTTACAACAATAGACATTAAAATTTTGACCATGAAGATTGGAGATCAATTTTAAAGCCTTTTTTCCAATAACAATGATAACAAAAAATTTTCAACTCATAAACTCATGAAATTATACCAAATCATTCACTACCTGCAATGCGGGTGGCAACCAAAATTGGTTAATAGCCAGACGAGAAGGTTGGATTTTGAAGGGCAGCTGGATGGACTACCATCGCGCCATGGAAATTGAGCTAGCTTTGTATCTCTGAATCGAGCAGCATTCCTCATGGTTCCAAGTCATCCAGAGAATAAAAATCACCATATGAAATTTGATTTTGAGTGATAATTAATAATCTAGTTATTAAAGACAATGTTTTAATGATAAAGATTTTTTGATGTCACTGAATCATCACTATCAATAATAAGGAGAATTTTTTATCACAAAAAATATTTTCAGTGACAACAATTTAATGACAATGAATAATTTTATCACTAAAAGCAATGCTTTAGCAATAAAAATGTTCTGTTGTCACTGAATCATTAATTTCAGCGACAAGGAGGATTTTTTGTCACAAAAGGAGAATTCTTTATCGCAAAAAATATTTTCAGCAACAATTAATAATGTTGCTACTGAAAGTAATGCTTTAACGACAAAAATTTTCTGTTGTACCTAAATTATTAGTATCAGTGACAAGAAAGATTTTTCATCACAGAAAAAAAAAATCAGTGATAATCAGACAATTAATATGTAATTATCACCTAAGGCAATGTTTTAGTGAAAAATTTTGTGTTATCACTATATCATCAGTATCAATGGCGAGGAAGATTTTGTCACAAAATATGACAATTTTTGGCGACAACTTTTTTTTAAACTATAACGGTCAGTAATTTTTTCTAATTTTCTCATATTTTATTCTTAAATTTTTTTTTTTACATTTTCTCAGAAAATTCACAACAATAGGCCCCATTCTGGTCTTTCTTTCTTACTTTTCCGGAAAACTCAGAACGCGAGGGAAATTTGCTATTCTCTGTTTTTGTAATTCGGGAGTTCAAATGATGCAAATCTTGGACGCTTGGAATCTCGCACTCGGATCGTAGCATTTTTCAGAGAAATTTGGAAATTGGTAAGCCCAGTTCGAATTTTCCATTCAGGGGCGGTCACAAATGATCACAAGCAATTTGGAGTTTTTCTCTGATCACAAAATTCGTGATTGGAGAGAGTTTCAGGGCCGTTTTATGCTTAAGTTGTCCGAAGGCATATGTGGAAACTCCACCATCTTTGCCATGAATTCAAGGCTAACATAAGAGGGGAAAAAAAAATCTCTTTGACAAATATATCATTCTGTAGTACAACATAGAAACTCTCCAAGAGAGGGACATTTCGACCCTGGGAATCGCAACAAGCGATCCCAACCTGAAGAGGAAAATTTCCAAAGGGAGAATTGCGAATCGGAGATTTCAAAGGTACTGTTTCTTGACTATTGGCTTAAAGCAATTTTGGTATGAATTTAGATCAATTCATTTACGTTTACGTCAAGTCCGAACATATATATGCTTTGTTCATGTAGATGACATGAATTTATGTTGTGATTTTGTTGCTTGAGAAGCTTTGACTACAGACATAACAAATGTTTGTTACTCTTGAAGTAAGAACTCACTAATTCTACTATATATCGCACACATAAGTTGTTCGCCTGATTGATTGTCGCTATTTTGTATATCGTTTGCCGTCATAGATCCGTGCACCCAGAGTTTATTAGCTTATTGGTACATTAGAAAAAGGGGGGTTATTCATGTCTGGATGTTACAATCACTCATTTTCACATTTTTAGGCGCAAGGTGAAAGTAAGGGCGAATGGGTTGTGTTGTTGCGGTTTTGAAAGAGGCAGTAACTACTATGAATTGAAGAATGGATCCCCTTACATCCAATAGCTTCTGTTGGTCAAAGCCCAGTACGAAGCAGGGCAGGGTCTAAGTCTAGGCTGAGGTAATCTTCCCCTATAGTTTACTCATAATAATTAACTAAAGCAAAAAACAGAACACGCATCAATATTTAAAAGCCAAAACGTAGTAACTGTCAAGTGCGGTGTTGTAATGTTACGTTTAAACAGCTTGCCCATGAATATATGGAGTAGCTCAAGCAGAGTGACTGGCCATTACGACGGTTTTGTTTAACCCAAATAAAGAATACGCACCAAGTGTTGTACTCTTTGTTTAAATGACTAGAAATGGCTTTTCATGTACTTTTACGGGTAATTACATTCAAATTAAGATACTTCAAATTGGGAAGAATGGGACAAAGTTGGCAGTGAGTTTCGAAGAAAGTATTATAATAACTAATTCTTTTTACGTGTAAATGTGACTTTAATTGTGACTTTAATTTTAACAATAACATTGTGATAACACTGCTCTTGGTAAACTCCAATGACTTCAGAATCTATACTGTGTTTCAAATTATTACTCCCTCTGTCTGTTTCACTATCTTCCATTATTTTTTCGATTAAGGTGATGTATATTGCTTCAATTTAAGATATGATTATAGAAATCGGATTAGGCCTCAATTGAGTTGCATCATTTCAGGTTCTTTTCCATTCTGATGTTTATGACTTGCTTTCTATGATGATAAGAAAATTACTTATGTTTGCTTCTGTAAAATTTTTAAAATTATTGAAAAAAAAACCTGCTTAAGCTTTGCACTTTGCAAAATAATTACGTTGTAAACATGAGATTTGTACTATAGTCTAGTTTCACCTCATACCTTTATAGATGACGTAATAACAGCTGCGAGGTTAGATAATGGTTTGGAAAAGATAACATCTTCTTGTTTGATAGGTAAGCTTATTCCTATATTTTGGTGAGGTAAGAGGGATTCAGAGACTATTAGACAAAGCCACAGATGAAGGCTTGGTGATAATTCAATCTCCAAGGCTAACAACAGCTGGAAGGTTTGGTAATGCGCGCAAAGTGCTGTTGTTTGATGTCTTCTTTTCTGTTTTTTAAAGTTGAGTTTATAAGTTAGGCAATTGCCAAGTTTTCAACTGCTTTTAAGAATTTATTTTCATCCTATTGATGTCTAGTTACCAGCCTAGTCACTATTGAAGTTATGTTTTACATCATGGGTCATCCTATGTTCATAAAACTTAGTATCAGTTTGCTTTTAAGAATTTAGAATCTGAAAAACTGGATCCTTCACGGATTCTCGGAAAATTATCATTGGCTTCCATCGCTAACAACCCATTGTAGCTTCTCCCATCAGGTTGACAGTCTTCTGATCTTTCTCTTCTGAACTTTAATTTATATTTGGACTTTTGATATTATAAAAGCATTAATACCCAGATTATAAGATTCTTTTTGCTAGTTGATTGACCTTTGAATAGGGTCAAAAATTATGTATTAGTCCATGCAAAGAATGTGATATCTTTCTTCTGCCACTGCTATGATAAAATCTTCACACTCCAACCAGAAATCAGGGAATGACAGAAGACCATTCAGCAGTAGTGAGAGGAAGCATCTACAACGATCAGTATGGAAATGAAGCACTGATTTACTAATAGCACTTTCATTTACTTGATGACTTGAATTTTCATCATCGCCTCTAGAAGTACCGATATATGCTGTACTAGTGCTTTCCACTGTTATCTGTAAGTTATTTTGGAATTTGATATTGGAAATTGTGAATGTGTCCGGCGTTTGTTGTGCTTTTATAATGTTTCGCTGTATAGGTTAATTTTGAAGACACTTGCAAAGGTTTGTAGATGTTGCTAAGGTTAATTTTGCAAATTTTATTAGTAATCGGTTTGGTTGCACAAAGATTTTAATATGCATCATCATTTTGTTGTGCATCTGTTGCTTGTAAGGAATCAATGAAACTATCATATGGTGAATCTTGCTTGTTGATGATAGGAAGCTGTGCCTCAAACTGTTTGTGTAATTTTTGAAGATCCTGGAGTCACCGGAGTTGTTGGTCAAGCTATACCAATCCAAGAGTTCAGGTTAATGGCTTAATGCTAAGTTGTGAAGTACATTATTGGAACATCAGCATTTTTTATCTCCATTTTTTTATGGAAAATTTGATCTTCATTTTTTAATATATTTAAAAATCATGTGTTATTGGTTCTTATGCAGTTTAAGAAAAGTTCCATTTATTTCGTCAGAAATTATTTTCTATAAGAAAATATTATTTGTATATATATTAAAAAAAATGATATGTTATTTACATTGATAACTAAAAAAAATAATATCTAAAAATTTAAAAATAGAGGAAAACAAATTCTTTTTTGAAATAGGAAAAGTTACTTTCTTTAAATTCTTCGTATTCAATATTAAATAAGTAAAATATTTTTTTTATTTTAATATTTTATAATTATATTTTATAGAAAATACTTTTCAATAAAATAAATAGAGGAATTTGTGGATGCAATGGAAGCTGTTAAAGATAAAGGGGTCATAGTTGCAGTGGCATCTCTAGATGATGTGGATGCAGCTAGCAAGAAGCGTCCCAATTGCTTTCAAGTGAAGAAAGCTCTTTAAATTATAGAATCTTTCTCAACACTTGTGAAATTGTATTTTTTTTCCTTTCCCATTTTTATCCTCCTATAATATGCCATTAGTTTCCAAAAATGTTTCGTTAATTATTTTATATTGGATATACTATTACAGTTGGCTGTAGAACTACACATTTTTCTTGTATGACGTGAAAAGGGAAATTGATGTATTGTGCCAGTGACGATTTATCCGTTCATTGATAAATAGGTGTGTTTCAATTACATTCCTTTTATATTATTTAACATTTAATATATGGTAATATTTTAAAAATATTGTGATCAAGAAATTTTTATATAATAAATAAAAATAAATTTTAATACAACTCTTTTCAGTGACAGCATAGATTGTTGGCACTAAAAAGAGTTTTAGTGATAACAATAATTGTTTCAAATATTATATTTTTTTCAGATAATATAAATATATTGACACCAAAAAAATGTTTTGGTGATAATATTAATTATCACAAATATTATATTTTTAGTGATAATATAAATGTGTTGTCATGTGACAATACTAATTGTCACTAATTGTCATTGATGTAATTAATCAATGATAATATTTATTTTTTTTTGTCATTGAAAGTTAAACTTTTTTGCCAAAAGTCTAGTGGCCAAATTTAACAACATCTTTCTTTTGGAAAACAATTGTTTTGCTAAGAAAACATTCATATCTTCAGATATTGCATAAGCATAGTGACTTAAATCACTCCAATTTAACAATAATATGTGTAACATTACATATCAATCCCAATAATGCATATAAAATTATGATCACTAGATGTGACATATTCTTTATATGATTGATCATATCTTACAATTTCAAAATTTGACGACTTCTCCTTTGATAAAATAAAATTATCAAACTTACTTATAATAATTCACATAACTAGTAGAATATTAGTGCTATGCAGATTGGCATACTAGAACACTAGTTCGGAACAGTAGTGTGGTAATTATGATTTAACAAGATTTAGTGGATAATGAATTATCAACTTAAGTTGATCAATCTGTGTTCAAATAAATGGATTCTCCTGCATAATTTTCGTATGTATTGTCCTTGAACTATAGTGGTTCTTTTGTTTCTTCTTGTATTGTGTCTGTTGTTGTTTCAGACTCAGTTAGGTCCATTTTCTCTATGAAGCCACGCTTGGATTGCTCCTGAGTCTACCTCCCATTCTAACTTCTAATCATCATTATGCTTTCTGCTGTAAGTATTCAACTATGGATTGCCGGTCTAGGTGACCTTATGGGATACTACTGAAATTGTGTACCTATTCTCTATTTTCTCTGCCAGGATAAAGATCATCATCAGAATGAGAACCCTCAAGTAAAATTCATTGGAAATCGACTCACTTTCCACTAAATCAACACTTTGTTGGTTTATAAAATATATATTTATTGTTGTGTTTATTTCTTCCGATAAACTTCACAATAAACTAAATCCACAATAAAATTATCCAATATAACATCATCACGTGCTACCCTCCTCTTTCAACCATGTTAGATTACCATTCTAATTGGGAATAGTTGTAGTAAGCTTCTTGGCCTAACATGAGAATCATATATACAAAATTTCCATTCCTATGGGTTGCAATACTTCACCAAGAGAACACTGCACATTTTTTTTTCATTTTTTTATCATGAAGCTAATTTACAAGGACAACTGCATCCAGAACGGAGCAAGTGGTCAGCAAGGAGGGGGAAAAAAAAGGTCTACATTTCACTGTCAATTATGAGCTCGGCTGCAGCACCCATTGTACCCACACCACCAACACCCAGCAAGGCAAGAGCAAGCTCCTCCTCATTCAGCTGCCTCAATCCATTGCTTAATCTCTTCAACACAGCCACATCAACTTCCAGCACCCAGTTTGGCGTGCAACCTACCATTAAGCTCACAAATCCGGACACATAGGCACGCCATGTAGCTGGATCGCAGCCAACTGATATCTTTCCATCAAGTGCACTTGCTAGAAATTCCATATGGATTCCTAGAATGTTTGGGCGTCGCTTTGAAGCTGATGATGATGAATCAACTCCCCACGCGAATGCCCCACAAAGAACTGCAAAGTAAGCGAGTGCATATCCACCAAGCATTGCAACCATCCCATCCGACTTCTGTTCCCGCTCAGATCTGTGAACAGATATAAACCAGGAAGGCAGAGTTTCTTTTATTAATAATTGAACCAGCATCAACCCCCCGGATAACCATACCAAAGAAGCTCCAAGTGAAGCTGCAAGTTTCACCCGAGTCATTGATGCAGCAAGTGAAATCTGTCCATACTTTATGCCATCTTTGGTTGTTTTCAACTTCTCTAATCGCTCCCTGGGAAGGCCGCTGCATACAATTTCTCTCACAGAGTGCATCAAGATGGAAAGAATTTCTTCTGTCAAGAAAACAATGTCTCTGATTGACCGGTAAACACGAAGATAGAGAATCCCTGGTGCAACAGGGCAAATTCCTCCACAGAAATGGGACTTGAATCCATGGCCAAGCAGAGCTCCAACCCCACCATTACTTGAGATTGGGGAGCTATTCATGCCAAGGGTAGCCGTGAAGCAGCTTTTAAGAAGTTGAACTACAGCATCACTGTTGTGTAGGAAGACAGTTCGGGATGCTGAGAAGACAAGGAAGTCACTCCAACGCTTGGCCTTTTGGGTCCACAGGGAAGCCACAATTGGCATGCAAGGCCATGGACAACCTGCAGCTAGGGACTCCAATGCTGGGCCAGCCAAGTTAAGAAAGCGCTCTGATGCTCTGTCAATTTTGTACGTGATAGTAAGGCTTACAAAGGCAGCCAAGGGCAATGGAAGTGTTGCAGGAGAGCTTTCGCCTGTAGAAACAATGACCCTGGGTCATTATGCTAAACCAAGAATTTAATCGTAAGTTTGGAAAAGAAAAGGAGGACGGAGACATTTCCCAAATGCTGACATGCTTATGCTGATTTCAGGCAGGACAAAAAAGTTAATTTGACTGCTTCTTGTTAAACTATACGGAACAGTAATAGTATTGCCACTGACATATCTCTTATAAATTCAAACTCCCTTCTCAACATGCACTCATATGAGGACTTAAAAGGAACTACTCGAATTCAGGGTTTTAAGAAGAGGAAACCTGGAGCGAGGCTTGGAACATCAACACCAGTTGCAGCCAGAATTTTCCTGATTTGTTCCTCAACATTCAACAGATTTGCAGCTGGACTTGGCCAATCTGTTCCATTCATAAATGCAGGTTTCCAAATGCCCCGAGTTACTTCTGCAGAAAAGTAACTCACAATGGTTGCCAAAGATGCTGGAAGAAAATCAACCAAATCTTTGAGCCCTGATATGAAGATAAGTATTCAATTACTATCACATTATTGCACAAGGCCAGTGTAATTCATAGAGAACCAAATTTCTACCAGGATATTTGATGTCACCATAGATTAACATTGTCCAAATACAGGGCAGAAACATACCTGTTGCCAATTCACGAGGAGAAAGTATTCCATGAGCACAGGCTGTGAGAGCAGCATCAACCACAAAGGGAGTGGCTTCCAGAATATCCCACGCAGGCAATTTAGGTCTTACAGAGGGATCTTCATTTGCAGCGCCAGAAGAACTGCTGCTTCCAGACGTAACAGATGTTTGGCTTCCTCTATTAATCTTTCTCAGCATCATGTTGAGAAGCCCCTCAACAATCTGATGAAAAGGTGTTCCGTGAACAATACCAGATAATGTTGAGGCTATACATGCTTGGTGCTGTCGGTACCAGGCTTTCAATTTCGGAAAAGAGTCAACAAATACAGAATTCGGAGATGATAAATTTGCAATATCTGAAAGTCTCCTCCTATTTCGATCTTTGTAGATATTACCTACAGACATTAAGTGTGAGTTTCGTACTAGTAGGAGGTACTCAGGGGTTAGCTGAGAACCAACAGTCGGTACATCTCCTACTCCATGTTCAAGAGGAGGACGATTAAACCTCCACAACTTTAAAAGAAGAATGAATGCATTTGAAAACACAGCATGGGCAGATATTTCTTCCCCTGATGGTAGTGTCCATGAGACATTGGGCACACATGATCCAAATACTTCACAGATTGGCATCAATGAACATGCAAGCTGTGGAACCTGGTGGATCATAAAAGTGCTGAGATATCAAAACAGGCTACATTGAAACTGAGAGATTATATAAAGCAATAGAAATCATTAGTTGAAGAGATATTAAGAAAAAAACTATTGGCAGTACTTGTACAGCCCATTACTACTGCTTTCTCTTTTGATTTTCCATTTCAAATCAAGTGTTTAAAATAATAATAATAATAATAATAACAATAATAGTACCCTCTCCCTAGTCCACAAACCTTGACATTGCCAGATGGCATGCCCTTATTTTACCACTCTATTTAATTTAAGCAAAGCTACCGCAACTTGAGAAACACCATTTACTTCAGTGAACTATTCTTTTCATACCAGAAGTAAACATAAAGCTTGAAATACAACAACCATAAACCAAAACCCGAACTGCAGAAAGGAAAAGTTAAGGATAACAAATCACAGGCTATATGTATTTTGGAAAGAACAGTCAAATAAATTTTATTGCACAAAACATTTGATTAGTGATTTAGAATTAAGCTTACCAAGCCATGAAGTGAAAATATTTGAACGCAATCAACAGATGCTATGCCAACAATAAGTACATTAAGCATTGGGGCATAGTCAATCAAATGGCTGTTTCCTTCCGTGTTTTCTGCAGGAATTGGAGACAATAACCTAATAATGAAATGAACAGTGTGTTCCTGCATGAAATAGAGATCCAAATGTAATTAGGATAGCAAGGTGGTTGATGCCTCACACTAGCAAGCAAAAAATGGTAAGATTCTGCATTTTATAGTTTCTAATGCCATTACCTGTATATTCCATCCCCGAAGTAGGGATGCCCCACAAAGAATGGTAGCAGCGGGCATTTTTTCATCTTCTGGTTCTTCAGTTGCAATCTCAAAAATTTTCTCCAGTTCTGCTAAGCTTCCATCAAATCCAGGAGCGTAAATTCAGTTGCCTTACCTTTTGCTAAATTTACAAAAAAGAGCATCTGATATACCTGGCTTCAGGAAAGAAAAACAGTAACTGAAGACCAGGCCATAAAATTTTAAAAGTTGCCAACATTTAGTGATCCTAATTCTGCTGTATGTTTTGAACCATCAGCCACAAATTGCATCAATATAACCTTAGTGAATGACGTGGAGACATTCTTGTTATGTTAATTCATTTCATGATTTGGATGACAAATCATCCCGACAGATGCATTAGGCATAATATTTGAGAATGTGAAACGTTCAAGTCACTAGCCCAAATGATAGGGTCCAAGTTCAAACATCCCATCTATAACATCTAGGCCTCCTTGCTGGCGAGATCATGATTAAATAACACAACTTTTGAAACATCTTTTTCCCTTTTGGTTAAAAGTAGATAAAATAATGAATATGGACAATAAAGAATCAGAGCTAGAACATTGAAAACACCTAATGAAGGAAATCCACCCAAATTTTGATACAAACTGATTAACCAGGCAAAGCTAGAGAGATCATACCTTGAAGCAGGACTTGAAACCAAAGCATTTATCATTACTGGAGTAAGTGATGCTCCCTTCATAAACGATGACCAGCCAGGTACTTGAGCAGGCATACACTGAGGTATTTGATTAATACGTCCATTTACATAACCTGGCCATAAATAAGTGGATGTGTCCAGTAGATTTCGAGCAATACAAGCCTCAACTATAAGATGGCGCAGGTTTCCAGCTGAAACAAGAAGATAAAAAGAGAATCAAAGTTTCAACATATGAACTGTGGCAAATGCTTACCCACAATAAAAACGATATATAGCACATAACTGAAGCATTAAGTTAAAAATACAAATTCCTTAGTATTGCAAAATATCAGATGCAGAATAAAATTTCACAAATTCCTTAGTATTGCAAAATATCAGATGCAGAATAAAATTTTTTGTGAAAAGAGAACCACTAACAAAAATTGGATGGAATGAAAGAATGTGAGAAGCTTTAGGGAGCGTCACATGATTATGCAAACATCAATCCAAATAAGTTCATGTACACTTCCTAATATTCAATTACTCTCCCTACATCCCTACAAAGGGCACCAGTCAGGCAACAAAACCACACTGCATTGTACAAAATGCCACCTCTCAGAAAACACATAGTAGGCCTTGTTGAAATCTAATGCACTTAAAAAACAAAAAAATTAGAAACATAAAAAGCAGAATCAAGTCAAATTTTACATTCAAGGCAATTCATATATGCTCTGTACCCTAATAGAAAGCATCACATCTGTGATACTCTCCCATTGCCTTTTAGACTTTGCATTCAATGTGAACATGGGATAAAATATCACTACCTTTTTTGGTTTTTAAATCCAATTCCCAACATATGAAGCACATACCATGTATGTCCCTACTGAATAAGAAGAAAATTCCTGTATCGAACTGACAAATGGTATTTTAGCTCAGCCTAATCAAAATCCCTGCACAGTAGCTCAAGATTCATACACATTTTTTGACTGACACAGAAACCAAATATTACTTACAACAGTCAATTGGCATCTCCTTCATGCTGAGGCACTCAAAATATGCACTCCCTATTGTGATGCCTGAAACAAACAGCATTGCTTTTGCAGCAGCCTGATTTGCAGCAGCAACAACAGATTGTGGCGGAGCAAGCAGGCTCTGATAGTCACCCAATATCTGTAGGCTTGATACTAAATCATTGCGACACTTCCTAGGCACTATTTTGTCTTTCCAATTATCTGAAGGACCACTATCCATTTCATCAATTGGTGTCCTATCCTCCTCCTCAATAAGATCAACAACGACCAGAGGTATTATACAAAGGAGCATACATAAGCGGGTATCAAGATGAGGCATTGGGCCTTCAATTGGATCTCTTTCCTAGAGTATATAAAAAATTAGGTCACAAGAATACATAACAGATGCAACTTTCTTAAATAACGAGTTTATGGCAGTTCACACATATCATAAGTAACCAAGAAGTTAAATAGGACTCCTACCAAAGCTCATTATAAACTGAAAAAATAAAATAAAACCAATTAGATTTCCCCAAAACATCCAATGGAGACATTTTAGACAAAGGAAAAAACGTAAACAGGGATAATTATTAAAAGAAAGAAATCAAACCGTAGTACTCAAATCATACCAAGAGTCTGATCCAAGGGAAGGAACCTTAGGAAGTATATTTTTAGTTGTTGATGCACAGGAAAAGTTTAAAACAAAATGCTCACAGAAACCAACCAATTTGAAATAATAATAATAATAATAATTGAAAAGAGTTCTAACCCTCTGAACAAGTCGAAGAGCAGCTAACCAAAGGCCCAAAAAAGTGTCATGCCAAGAGGATCCATTTATTGCTCGTAAGGTTTTTATCAAACCTACAAAAACAGCTTTAAATATTAGGTGCATATTTGAATGTACCAATAGATACAGGATAATGTCTTCAAGACTAAGTCTTACCACTAATTGTTTCAATAGCACTTATTGCACTAACTTGATAGCCATCCATGGCATCTTCCAATACCAGATCAAGAGGAACCCAGAGAGCAGAGTGACTATCACCATGGCAGAGCGATGCAGATGAAGACAAATATTCAAAAGCCATAACTGCATGGAACTTCTGCTGTGAACTTGTTTTGCATTCACGAGACAAGACTATATGAGTATCTGAAGTAAACTCCAGAAGCACCTCAGGACTCAAAGTTCTTGAGTTTCTCAATGCTAATGAATTTGCACCCAACAGCTGCAGCCGCTGAATAAAGCTAAGCCAATGTGCAGGCCTAATAAAGAGGCAGAAAGGTTCTCAGCTTAATACCATATGTTCAGGAAAAGCCAAATAGAGTTACAAGAAAGGTAATTCTGGAGGAACTTATCTTATTGAAACAAAAAACCAAAAACCATAAAAAGAAGAGGAAGAAGTACTCTTGCATATTCAGAATGAATACTAAAATCTGATTGAATTTTAGTCATAGAACTAGAGTGCAATATTTCAAATAACATACAATGCAATAAAATACATACAAATTTCGGCAAGCCAAATAAAGAATCCTCGAAGATATTTTATCCTGCAGGAATTGCCCAATTATCTCAATGGCCATAAGAGTATTTACACTTTGCAATTTCTCATGATGCTCAGTCTTTTTAGTTTCATAATTAGCAAGGCTGTCCAGTTCCATTTCTTGATATAGAGTTGCCCATCTGGACTTCTTTTCAGTAGTAAGTTCCAGCAACCCTTCATCATCCAATGCTGCATCAAGCAACTGCCAGACAACTGAAAACATATATTCAACCACAAGAATACCTGGCTCACTTTGATACAGGCCAAAAATATTGGAAAGATGAAGAACAGCATCTATTGATTTCATAACCCTGTCCAACAACAGATGCAAAAGAATTAAAAAGGTGAGAAGCCACATTATTAAACACAATCAACTATTAATATTAGCATTTCATCTCTCTCTCTCTCTCTCTCTCAAACATTACTCATTACAATAAATCAACCCATGAATTAACAAAGGAACTAACAAATACAAGAAGTTTTCCTCACACTTAAATTGTCATCTGCAAATGCAATATATTATTGAACAACCAAAAACCATATCACAATATCTTTGACATATACAAGAGTGATGCATTATACTAAGGAAAAACAAATGATTTAAGCTATTGCAACTTCCAACAAGGATCATCCATGAGAGTAGTATTGCTTCACCGCATGTAGGTGACCCCATGTGGCCCTCTTCAATTCCTTATTTAGGTCATAATTATATTCCTTCCAGCATTTTTAGACACATAATGGGCTAGTATTCTCTTAACTGCCTAAATTTTACATCATCCACAAGGGGATGTGAATTCATAACATCCATGATCTCAATTAGGCTGTTGATACATAAAAGGTGAAAATTCTGCATTCATCCACCAAAGGGTCAAATAGTGACTTGATTTGGGGAAGCCTGTACGTATAAATACAGGAATCTTTGTTTATGCAAAGTCAAATTATGGTTATCAGACTGGAAGAAGGACTGCTCATCACTTAAGTTGAAACTTAAAACAAGATTTAGTGTGATATAATGAACACAAATGCCAAACAGTTTTCAGTTATCAGTCTTCAATGCTGCAGAATGTAGAGCAACTGAATTGCATTAGCTTGTCAAAGAACAACATATGACAGATGTGAAGTCATAAAATACTTATATTCTAAAGGAAACAAACAAGATGAAGCAAAAAACCCATAAAAATGTAGCACAAAATTCAAGCTTACTTCGGATAATTTGGTCCATTAATCTGAGATTTAATTTGGAAAGCATGTCTTTTGAGAAGTTCCAAATATAGCCTGTATGCCACAGGTTGAGAACATCTGCATGGAATGACCCTGCCAAAAGAGCCAAATATCAAATATGACTTGTTGATGCACCAGAAAAGATGCAAATCAGCAAACACATCACCCATAAATATACACTGTCTCAACCCAGGCTGATGTGTTTGCTTCTTTCCAACATTAAAATACAATGATAAGCCAAACATATAAATATCAGAAATGGACTACTAAGATTCACATGATGAAGTCAATTAAACAACCCATGCTCTGATAAATAATTCCAGAGATTAAGAGAAGCGACAGTACAAATGAATATTAAGCTGTTATTTGTTCATTACCAAGAGTCATAGTATGAAAGAACTATAACAGCAACTAGATTGCCTTTGCAAATAGTAAATACTGTTTGATTTCAAGAACGAAACATATTAGACATTGCTATTAGGAGGCAATAACAAATTGCAAGCTCCTCCTTATGGAGAATTGTGCAATCCACAATGCTTAAGACGATTAGTAGAAATTGAAGTTACACAATGCCTTCAGAAAAGAGCTTGCATCATCAAAAGATCATGCTAATATGTTAGAAAAGCTTCTGAAAAAAATTCTCTCTTAGCATGAATGTCAGAAGGAAAAACTATGCATGGTATAAAGAACAATAATGAGCATGTAAAGTATAACTATCAGAATAAAAACAAGCGTGGAAAATAATTAGCACGAAAACCCAATAAAATAAGAAGGAAAAAGAAGGGAACAATAGTGTTAGCAATAAATGAAAAGGTGTGAAGTTTGCGCATGATCTTAATTTGACATAATTTGAAGAACGAAGAGGCAGTATTGCACATATATAAACACAAGGAGAGAAAAAATCAAAACTTTGGTAAGCAATTAAGAATCATTAAGTTGATCAGGACAGAAAAAAAAGCTAGATATAGGGGAAAAATAAAACTCTAACCCCATATGGACCAGAAGGAGATGAATTAAGAAATCAAAACAGAATCAAACAAACCTGACAGAAAGAAGAGCAAGAACAAGCATAGGAGGCACGATCTTCAACATCAGAGCTTTCTCCAGAAACTTCCACAAAATGGGCACATTGTTTTCCCAGCAAATGTATGACACCAACGCATTTGCGAGCTCGGCAGACGGTAAAGATTCTCCCGCCGAGTTCAAATTTGAATACATCTGTATGGCCCAAACCAGAGGGTCGCTACGCTTCTCCTGCGCCGCCTTGGTGAGCTCTACGACGCCATCCCAAATACTGGGTCGGCCGGAATCATCCATAGCTCGGCCTGATCGCCGCCGTGGCCAGCTGCAGAACCGTTTGGTGTGGCCGTGAACGGTAGAAGAGTTTCGGTAAATGTGCCATCCGGATGGTAAGACAACGTCATATAGTTCAGAGGCAAAGACAAAGTCAAACCGCCAAGGAGTAGAAATGGAATTTTAAGTCTCAGATGTAGGGACAAAACTGGAATTCTACATGTAAGTTTTGGATTTTCTTAGGACAGCCGCTAGATACGCAGAAAGCAATTATTCGATGTGGAGGTTGTTCATGAGATATGGGTGCATGCAATTACTACTTTACCAATTTGATTTTTTCCCCCTGTATCATTTTTCTATGTTATAAGAGAAAATAGATATAAAATTGGCCAGCATATTAAGATTAAAAATCATTTTTAAACAAGAACTGTAAAAAATAAAAAAGGTAATTCATATTCCTATTTTACTCTCTATATTCATAAGGAAAGTTGAAACTTTTTGATAGATTATTTCTTTGTTTGATATAATAAAAATAAGATTTCAAATTATTTGAAAATAATTTTTTTAAATGGTATTTAACTTTTAAGTAATAAATAATTTCTTTTTATTTTATTTTTATAATTTTTATTTTAGTTATATTTATATCATTATAAAATTCATCTAATTTAATAATAATTTCACTAGAATTTATTTAATTTATCATAAAAATATATTATAAAAAAATTTACCTTATTTATAACATTATATTTATTCTAATATTATTAAAATTTGTTTTTAATTAAATTTTATATATATTTTAATACATTTTAAATAAAATATTTTATTTATAAATAAATTAAAATTATTATTTTTAATAAAAAATTTAAATAATAAAACTTATTTATAAATAAATTAAAATTATTTTTATTAAAATAAAATGAAATCGTCCCAAAAAATATTGCATGCCGCCAGACGAAGCTTATGTGTATTTTCAAAGGAAATGTGTTACATGACACTTTCAAGTTAAGTTCACAGTTTTCACTCAACCATAAATTTCTATTAGAGTAATGATATGAAAATTTTCACTTTTAAAAAAATTGAATATTTTTATCATTAAATTATATTTAATATATTAAAATTTAATTTTAATATACTTATTTAAAAAAAGAGAATATTTGGCAAAACAAATAAATAAAAATTCCTTTTAATTATAAAACTGCATATAAAAAATAACAGAACAAGTTAAAAAATATTTAAAAATTGTTCCTGTATTTTAGTTTTTAAAAAAATAATTTTAAGAATAGTTTTTAAAAATAAAATCTAAAAACGTAATTACCAAACAAATTTTTTAATATTTTTATTTTTTAAAAATTGAAAACTATTTTTAAAAAACAAAATTCAAACATACTTATAGATTCCATAAATGTGAAGTCTTTGCATTTGTTGAGTCTATATCTCTCTTTTTATTTATTTAAAATATTTTTAAATTTAAAAAACTATTAATTGGGATCAGAGGTAATTGTGCCTATTTAAAGGAAATTGTGGCTCAAATACAATTGTTATTCTATGAAATGAGAGATAAACTCTTTTTAAATCACTCATTTTTTTAATGTTAAAATAAATAAGTAAAAAAATAACTATAAATTTTAAAATAAAATAAGTTACCTAATGATTAAAAAATATTTTTTTTCGAATTACCTTTTAACCCTTATAGAATGGTTGCGTATGGAAAAGATACGTTGAATTTTGATGGGTACTATTATCACATGAGGATAGGTGTACTGATGAGAAGCACAGAGTGTACATGACCGATGGTCAAATTGTAATTTAATTGTTGGCATTCTCTTGTCTTAAATTTTGTGAAGTGGGAGGATTGAGCATTGAAGCAGCTAGGACCATGGCCCACACTTTCTCAATTTGGATAATTAGTGGTAGTGGGTGGGCCCACAAGAAAATCACCAATCCATGAAGTCCAGTTGGTTGGAACTTCCAATACTCCTGATCAATTTTTATTATTTTTTTAAGGTTGATATTTTCATTGAGGGAGGAGTGGAAGCCAAAGTGGTTAGGTTAGGTAGGGATGATGACATGGTGGCTATTTGTCCCCACTACCCTTTAGTGGGTCCAACAAACTATTGAGTGGTCATCATACCCAACGTTTCTTTAGGTATGAAATTGGAAAGAGTATTTCCATATTAATTATAGCTTATTTTATGTTTATAAATATAATTTTATTTATTTTAAAATCAAAGTATAATGTTGGCATATTGACGATGTAAAGAAGTTATTATTAAGATAATTTTATGAAAAGTAGTTTTGTTAGATATTTTCACCGTTAAATCATCTATTTTATTTTAATATTTATATTTTATATTTAAACTATTTACTTTGATATTTGAAAATAAATAACGCACCCAAGAAAATATTCAATTTCTTAAGAATTTAAAATTTTCACAAGATTATCCTTTAAATTATCACTGTACAAGTTTCTGTAATTCAGGTCAGTCTTTACGTTTTTTTTCTTTTAATTTAATGGTAGGATATCTTCTGCACATCAATTGTGAAACAATAATTTTGGAAATATCTTCAAAATTCGAATAAAAATCCATTGACAAATATGATTTGCTTATGTTTTATTTATTTTGATAAAAAATATTTTCTATAAAATATTATTATAAAATATTAAAATAAAAAAATATTTTATTTATTTAATATTAAATATAAAGAATTTAAAAAAATAAATTCCTCTTTTTAATGAGGAATTTATTTTTTTCATTGCTATAATTGTAAGTATTTTTTTTTAATCATAGGTACAAGTAGTATATCATTTCTTTATCAATATAAATTAAAATGAATTTTTAATGAAATAAATGAAATCTTAAAATTAGCATATTTTTTTATTAAACCAATGCTCTATTAATATATTTTTTATTTATTGATAATAAAAAATTATATTAATAATAAATTAAATTTAAACTCATAAAATACAACAAATCAATATAATTTTTTTGGTAGGTGAAAAATCAATTTAATTACATCATACTATGTGTAATTATGAAAAGATTTGTGAACATTGTTAATGCAAGAATGATGTTCCAAAAAGTGTTTCACATTCACGCAATGTCACTTTTCAATTAAGGATAAGTTTTACGGAGCAGCTCCAGATCACAGCCCACTTTCCTACTTTAAAAAACAAATAAAAAAGATACAATATGTCTTCTTGCAAGAGTTTTTTAATTAATTGGCGGGTATATAATTTATGTACTCATTATTAGTAAAAGTTAAAAATAATTATTAAAAAATTATTTATTATAATATTTATATTTATTTTAATTTTTATTAATAATGAGTATATAAATTATATGCATGCTGACTTTATAAGAATCTGCCGTCCTGTTATTGCTTCTTTTCAAAAATGAGGTTCCGAATGTGATGGGTTGGTAGGTAAGATGAGCTAGTGCCTTGATCGGTTAGGAGCTTCGTGCAGCCATCTCAAAATGAAAGCATGGCCCCACAATAATTCCCACAATATGTGGCTTCAATTCATTTCCAAACAAGAACAAAGTATTTCAGGGCTGATTTCAACACTCATAAGTCGAAAAATGTTGGGGGGAAAATCTGGGGCAGGTGCACTGCCGTATCGAATTATACATTGAGATTTGTAAGATTTGTAAGGGTTAATTAATTTAATTAATTCTTAATTCATAATTAGTTATATTAATTAATTTAACTAATTAATTATATTAATTATTTAAATAAAAATATTTGATAAAATTAATTAATTATAATTAATTATTTTGATATAAAATGACATATAAAAATATAAGTATATTTTATAAGTTGTTTAAGTATTTTATTATTTTAATATTTTAAATTTTATATATTATTTAATATATTAAATTTTTTATAAATAATATATTATTATAATTTATTATATATTAGATATTTTTAAAATTAAATTAATATAATTTTTATAATTATTAAATTTTAAAAAAAAATTAAGAAGGATAAAATAAAAAATAAAAAAATTTATCGGAGGCAATCTAATCTTTTTTTCAATCAATCAATTCAAAACATTGGCCCTCCCCCATTTTGGGCCCGCGTTTTGGGTATGGCTGATTTAAAGAAAATTAATTGATAAAATCAACTAATTATCAAATATTAAAATTAATTAATTATTAAGTCAACTAATTAATGTTGGTCAAATCATAAAAGTCAATGAAGAAGTGGGTTACCAAACATGTCCAAAATCAAAAAATTCTACAACACAATAATATATCAATTCTTAATTTAATGATACATTATAAATTCTTTCAAACTAAAGTTGAGTTTGTTACTTCTACGACAATCTTTGATTTTTAAGAGGTTTTATTTTTTATTCTAATTTTTATTTTATTTTTATGTGTGTGATTCTGTATTTCAAATTCAATTTTGGTTTAATGGAAAAAGGAAAATAGAAAATTTTATATGTACTTTTACAGAGTTAATTAGGTTAGTTATGAGATAAGAAAGCCTTAAAGAACACAAGTGAATTTAATTGCCATGTTTAACTAAATAATGTAGTAGTGGTTATGATCCTTTCATGAGAAAACTAAGAATTAGATTATCTAAAGAACGATGGCTTTCACTTTCAAACCAAAAATTCCAACTTTACATTCAATATTAATTTAATATTTAAATTTATTCCTAATTTTGTTGTTGTTAGATGTATGTGAATATATAACTTCTCGTGATTTATAAAATAATATTGTATTCTCATTTATAAAAACTAAAGCTTGTCAGTTTAACAAAATAAGGGCAGTTAGTGGCGGACTTAGTTGTAGGGTTATTGGGACAATTGCGTTCATAAATGATTTTTTTTCATGTATATATACTTTGATAATATATTTTTCCCTCATAAATTAGGTAAATTTGTTTCCAAGACTTATTTTTGCATTAGTTGAGAGAGAAAATTTTTATTTTAAATAAATATAAAAATATTTAAAATTCATTTGTCATAAATAAGGACATACATATTAAAGGAAATTTTAAAATAAATTATATCTTATTTTTGCTTAAATATATAATTTTTGAATAATAAATTCATCTCAATTTTATATGTAAATATTGCTCTTATAACTCAAAATTTCTGGATCCATTACTGGGAATAATATTACATTTTTATCTATAAATAATATGAAAAATTATTTTTATCAAAAAAATATGGATAAATGATTTTCATTTTTTAAATAAGAAGTAAACTTTTTTAAAAAATTTTAATTCCTCTATACCTATCAAATAAGTTATTTATTTCTTTTTTTTTTTTTGACAAATGATTTCTTATATAACTTTCTACTAACCACAGGAGCACTTTCAAATCAAAAATTTGAACATCATTATCAAGGTTAATTCATACTTAATTTTATTTTCAAGCTTTTTTTTTTTTTTTTTGCTGTTGAGTAAAATGGCATGATCATTTGCTTTCATCTCGGTGAAATTAAATGAAAATTTCCATTTTATTATGTCACATGGCAAAAGCAAGAGTAACGACAAGATGGAATCTCCAGCAAGGCCTTAAAGATCAAATTAAACAATTATAAAATTGTAGGCCAAGATTTCAAAAAATTATCATCAAACATCATGTTCGTGAATTATGATTTTGCCGTTCTCTTTAAGCTTCAGTATTGCATTTTTCACGGGATTAAACCATAGCTTTCAAGACAATGCCATTTGAGCTGCAAAAAATCATAGGTGCTTTGCATATCGCTTATCTTGGTACCAAATTTTGGATTATTCCTCCCGAAATTAGTTAAATTATTATCTTTCAAATTCAATTAATTGTGACAGTAATATTTTATTAAATCTCACTTGAAAATCTCGATATTTCAATAATATCTTGTCCGATAAAATTAAAGAACCTTTCCCTTTCTATCATTTCTTCTGCACCTTCTTAATCTAATCAAAATATTTGGCGAAACCTTAATGATTAAAGTGCAAAATTCAAAGAGTATGTTTCCTCCGTTGGTTTGTTTGAATGAATACTTATATTTTTTTTATAAAATAAAGTTATAAAATAAGAAGATAAAAAATATTTTATTTATTTAATATTAAATATAAAAAAATAAAAAATAAATAAATTTTTTAAAGAAAAATTTATTTTCATCTATTATTATAATTCCTAGTTTTTTTAATCATAGATACAAGTAGTATATCACTTCTTTATCAATATATATATATATATATATATATATATATATATATATATATATATATATATAATATTTTTATAAAAAAAATGATTTCTCACAAAATAAACAAAATTTTATAATTAATTCTTTTTTTCTTCTTCTAAATCAGATTTGCGAGAGGAGTATATTATATCCAAGGATGGAATACTTCATGATAGGGTTAGTATACAAAATAAAATTTTGTTTCAAATAATATATGATGTTACAATCACGCATGCAAAGGAGTATATTATATCCAAGGATGGAATACTTCATGATAGGGTTAGTCCAAGGATGGAATACTTCATGATAGGATTAGTATACAAAATAAAATTTTGTTTCAAATAATATATGATGTTACGATCACGCATGCAAAGGAGTATATTATATCCAAGGATGGAATACTTCATGATAGGGTTAGTATACAAAATAAAATTTTGTTTCAAATAATATATGATGTTACAATCACACGTTGCATGAGTGCATAGAAAAAAATTATAGTCGATATTTATATTGATATAACAATATAATTATTTTCTTTGAAGTTTGATCTTTAACTTATCTAAATGTAAATTTAAAGGATTAATGTGATATGTATTAAATAATTTATTCTTTTTTAATAAAAAATCATAATTATAAATATTTAAATTTAAGTTAACAACATTATATATATTAAATAGTTTATCACCCCCCCCCCCTAACGAATCATAACTGTAAACCTATTAAGCTGAACAGTTTGTATTAAATAGTTGATCCCTTCCCTAACGAATCATAATCGCAAACCTACCAAGCTAAGAAGTTTGTTTTTCAAGTCCTTTTCACATACAAGTGGCGTTGCACAATCCCAGTATCGCATTTGGTGCGGCCTGATTTGAGGGGGGAAAAGATGGGATTAGCTGTTAGGTTAATAAAGAAAATGGCATTTTTCATAAAGTATCTATTAAAGATGAAAGATATGATGTTTTAAATTGGCATTTTTTATATTGATCTTCAAGATTCTTAATTAGTCACTGCCTTGTTGGGAAGAAAGACATGGGATCAAGCACTTATCCTTGAATTTAATAAGCTTCTGAATTATTAGCGATAAAATATTAAGTTTAACAAAAAATATACTGATTCTGAATGAATTTTATTTATTAATAGATAGAGGATTTGAATTGTGAAAATAATACTTATTAAAAGAAAGAAATCTATTAATGTTCTAATTTTTAATCTAATTATGCATGATTAAAAAAATTAAAACAAGCTTCCAATTTTAGATTCATTGGATGGCTTTTTCGAAGGAGGACACCCTGCCTACCAAAACACAAACGGCAAAGGCAAGCAAGCATAATTGAGTTGGTGGGCAAAGGTTATTAACAAATTCATTTAAACTATAAAGAATATTATCTACTCTTTTACAAAATTTTGTGCAAGGCAACTTGTGACATACCTAAGCCTAATGATTAAAAAGAAAATAACAACTCTTATTAGTTGAATTAATGGTTAAAATTTATAGCTTTTGATTATATATGTGTTTAAAAAAATTATTGGACTTGATTTTCAATATTTATCCTATTTATAAATTCTATTGTAAACTTCCAAAGGAATTAATAATATGTTCTCATTAATATTAAAATGGAATAATGTATCATATTTCTAAATTTTATCAATGCCTAAGATGAGAATCTGCATACTTTCTATTATCTACATTTTAGAAATGAATTTTTATTGTTCATAATTTTCAATGTTTATCAGGTATATAAATTTAAGATTTAAATTTATTTTTACAAATTTATTTTTACATTATCATCACTCATGTATTATCATCCTATTAAAAAATTATTAAATTTTTTTATTGCGGTTAAAATTTTTACTTTTTTTAAAATAAGTATCTTTTTCCAATTTACATACTGATAATATAAAATATTTCACATCATTGATGGATCAAATTTAAACTTATAAATTTAACTACATAAAAGTTTAGCAAATTAGATGACATGCTTTAATTAATTTTAAGTTAAAAGAAGGTAGGACGTTTCTAATTTCTAAATTGGATAAATTATAATAACCTCCTTTGAGATAAGATCAAATTATATTTAACATTCTTCATTTTTTTAAAATTATACATCTTCGCTTCTTCTAATATATTTATATTATACATGAAATATAATAACATTAATTTTTTTTTATTACATCTCTTTTCCTAGTGTCATATATAAATGTCACTTTATATATATATATATATATATATATATATATAAGTGATCTTCTAGTTACAAGAAATAATTTTAAAAAATATTGCAATTTCAAGATTTGATGATGTTGTATTTTCTAACAGTAGAAATATTTCAAAAAATAAATGTGTAAAAATGAAATATACCGAATATGATTAAATTAAATTTCAAAGAAATGTGACATGATTTGCCTTCCAAGTTTTATCAATTATCAGTGGGCGAAATGGGAATTTGTCCGATTCTCGATCACTAGCGGAGAAGAGGATTGAGGTGTGGACTAGGTTCAGACTCCAGAAGTAATCAAAGAAGGAGAGCAACTTTTACCCTAGAGTAAGAATTCAGGCATGCATGCGCATTTTTCAAGTTGAGACAGCTTTTGTCAGGTTTTCCCGTTTTGCTGCAGTTACAGATGGACTCATTCTCACCCTCCGATCTTTCTAAGCCCCAGATTTAGATTCTTTGTCGTTGTCGTTTGGTGCGTTAAAGGCAAAATTTTATTATATTTTTAAATAAACTAATATTTGAATTTAAATATAAAATATATTTCAGTGCATTATTGATACATTGATATATTATTAAATTTATTTACAAATCAAATTTTTTAAATTAAATTTAATATGATATATTAATAATCAGATCTAATGATGTATTAATATATTTTTGTGTTAGTAGTACATCATAATTTTTTTTAAATAAAAGAAATTTATTTTACTTGCAATTTTTATTTTAATTATATTGATATAGCTATAAAATCTAAGAATTAAAAAGTGAGCTTGTACATAATATTTAATTTATTGTAAAATTAAGATTAAATAAAATTTACATATTATGATTATTATGCAGTGATTTTGAAAATAAAATTACCTTTTTTATTATTTTTCATAATATTAAATAATATATGCGAAGATGAAATTTAAGTTAATACTTATTTTATATTTTATATTCATTTATTAATTTTATTCATTAATAAATATTATAAAAAAATTATATTATCACATGTTCCACATAAATATAAATACAATGAATTTATTAAGTATCATAGGACCTTTAAAAGAAAAGATAAAGACATAAGTAAATTAAATTTTTTAATAAATATAATTTTTTTAATAGTAAAAAATTTTTTTGAAGGCAATATCTTTTTCTTTTTTTCCTAGAATGAAATGCATGTATTTATAAAACTTTAAAGTAAATATAAAATAAGAGTAAAAATTTTAATGAACAATATTAATAACTGAGTTTATGCATCTTTATATCTCTCCACAT
This sequence comes from Sindora glabra, assembly GCA_020226215.1. NCBI lineage: Eukaryota > Viridiplantae > Streptophyta > Magnoliopsida > Fabales > Fabaceae > Sindora > Sindora glabra. Next base: position 38,712,519 of record CM035232.1, on the reverse strand, counting down.
TACTTACTTTTTTAAATTATTTTATGTATTAAATCTATTGATATATTTATCCTCGATTTAAACGTAAAATTGATATAAAATTATATAAATTAATATTATAATTCAACAACTACAACAACTTTAATAATAATATATGTATATTTATATCTTTTTTGTCGTTTTAATAATAATAATAATATATGTATATTTATACAAATTTTAAAAAGAAAAGGATACTACTAAATAACCTTTAGTTAAACACACTAATTCAATTGCAAAAATTCATTTTTCCGATCGGTGACATACTAGAAACCATGTCTTTTATAGCAAACACAACACACTTCTTCCAAATAAAACAATGTGCGCGTTGGAAAGAAAGATGGAGGGTGGCCTATAGGGCACGTGTAACACAGTTGGTATGCTCGCACAATCTCTCTCTCTCTCTCTCTCTCTCTCTCTCTCTCTCTCTCTCTCTCTCTCTCTCTCTCTCTCTCTAGAAATAAAATAAAATATTTAAGCATGGCTCCTAATTTCTTTTTAATATTTATATTTACATATGCATAATTATTTATTTTTCAATTAATTCATTACATGATAACTAAAAATAATATGATATTAAATTTAAATTTAATTTACTGTTAATATAAATTATCTTTGTACTATCACTCAAATATTATCATGTCAATAAAAATTATCAAAACTCCTTTATTGTAGGTGAAAAATTCTTAATTATTACTATTTTTTTAATGATATATCTTGTTCTCATTTTCTGATAGTGTAAAATATTGTCTTTTTATTATGCATTATCAATCGTTATAAAAATATACAAATTTCATATAATGAATACAAATTTTATAAATAAATACTATTATATTTATTAATAATCCTAATATTTGAATTTTATTTACTATTAATATAAAAAAAATTTACTAATATGTTATCTTCTTATTCATGGATAATGCAAAAAGTAATACATTTCTAATGGATCAACTATTAACTATAATCTTAATATTTAACTAATATTTTTCAATTATATTTATTAATATTCATATCATGTATCTTAATAAATGACTTTCATCTAAAAAACAATAGATATTTTTCTTTCATTAAAAGAATTCTGCTTAATTTACTTAGAATTAAATATGTTCTTTCATTCGATATTTATTTATTAAAATAAGATTGAGATTAAATTTTTCTTAACTCAAGTAAGATTGAAATTAAAATTAGTATTTATTAATATTAATTAATAATTATAATATTCATCTATAAAATAATTATCTTTTTAAATTTAATAACAAATATATATTATTTATCATAGTAAGAAGTTGAAAATTGCAATTTTGATAGTTGGTCATATTAATCACATTAAGTTAAAAAATAAAATAATCATTAAATTAATTGATCTAATGATATTAGTTCATGATTTTGTTTTAAAGGTTATCGGTTGGACTATTGAGAACCTTAATGTTTATTTTTTTAATATTACAAAATTAAAAAATGCGGGAAAACATATGATATTATGTGGCATGCCGTAGAATGCTATATGACAGGGATCAAATCCTGTTTTAATAACATAAATAAATAAATAAATTTCTCAATAATTCACTTCATTTAATACAAAATATATATTATATAAAAAATTTATCTTCTTTGTAACATCATATTTGCCATAATATCATCAAAATATAATTTTTAATTAAATATATAAATAAATTTCTTAATAATTCATTTTATTTAACTCAAAATATATATTATATAAAAAATTTACCTTCTTTCAAATATTATATTTATCATGATATTATCAAAATATACTTTTTAGTTAAATTGTATAAATCTTTCAATATACTATAGATAAAAATTGAAATTATTATTTTAGATATATTTTTAAATAATATAATTTATTTATAAATAAATTAAAATTATTTTTTTAGAAAGAAATGAATTTTAAAAAAATTTGATTAGAAACGAGCCATTATTGACTAAGGAAAGAGATAGTAGTAGGAACATTATAACTCCATTTTAGTATTTGAAGTATTTAGTTTGTATCAATTTCAATTCAAGATTTATACTAATTTGGTTTGTGAAGTTTTAAGTTCAAGTATAATTATAGTTCCTGTAAGAACTAAAATTTGTACTAATCTAATTTCTGTGAAGAATTAAAATTTTATTTAAATTTAAAATTTTAAAGATTAAATTAATATAAATCTTATTTTATGAATAAAATTAATATGAATCAAATACTTTCAACACTAAAATAGGGTTTTAATTGTCATGGGAATATCAAGTTCACTTTTGAAGTTTTGCATGTTCTCATTTTTATTTTATGTATATCTTTTCTTCCCCTACCGAAAAGGAAATGTATATCACTCTCTTGATAGAATATGTATTAACGGTGAATATTAGAAATTTCCTCATATACAATACTCTCTATCTTTCTTCTCTTATATGGGCTCCAGTCAAAGGACAGTAATTAATCAAATAATTGAAGACAAAATTTGAATAAAATTTGTTAGGCATTTCTCATAAAGTTTTTCGTTTAAATTATAAGCACTAAGTGCTTTGTTGTACGAAAGTAATTATGGCCGATAGCTATTCTAATAATCAAATTGCTTAATAATAATTGTTATGATTTAAACAAAGAATTTTACGGTAAACATCAAAAACATTTTCCGTGAATTTTGTCAAATAATTTATGTTATATTTGGAAGTTAGGAACAGAAGGAAAAGAAAAATAATAACTCTTGATTTGGAATGATTAAAAATAAGTTTTCACTTCATTTTCAAAATGATGTTTGGTTTTTTTTTATTAAAGAAGGATTTTTTAAATTAAATTTTCTATTATAATTATATTTATATTATTATAAAATCTATTAAATTTATCAAAGATTTCATTCAAATTCATTTTATTTAGCTTAAAACATATATTATATAAAAAATTGTTATCATTTTTCATGATATTATATTTATCATAATTACCATTAAATTCTACATTTTAATTGAATTACATGTATTTTTTAATATATTTCAAATAAAATAATTTATTTAAAAATGAATTGAAATCATTATTGAGATAAAATTTCTTAAGTATTAATCATAAAATTTTCCATTTAAATTATGACATATAAATAATAGAATTCATTTACAAATAAATTGAAATAATTTTTATTGAAATGAAATAAAATTAATGCTAGAAATTTTTTATTATAAACAAATCCTTAGAAAATGAATTTAAAAAAAGGCAAAAGAATGGATGATTAAGTCATAAATTCTCCTCATTGTTTGGATGTATAAAAATTATACAAGGAAGGATGATAGATTGTTAAACTAAAATATATAGCTAATTATAATTTTTCTTACAATTTTACCTTTTCAAAATATTAATTTATTAATGAGTATTAAAAATAATAAGTTAAAATTGTAAATTAACATCATTTAGAAGGTTAGAATAATAAATTAAGTAGATAACCCTATAAAAAATTAGTTTAAATGTAATTTTGGTTCTGTTAAAATATAATTTGTTTGATTTTAATCCTTATAATTTAAAATATTTTATTTTGAATCCATAAACATTAAATTTGTGTAATTTTGGTCCTCATAACTAATTTTCGTCGATCTCTTAACCTTCCAAGATCATTTCCACCATATACTTCCTCTACATTAACCTAAAACAAATTCCACATGAGCATGAAAGGAAATATTTTATCTAAATTTTAAAAATTGCAAACAAAATTAATAAATTAGATGTAAAAAATTGAATCATTTTGACTAAAAATTAAAAAAGTGATTTATATGAAAAATAAAACAACAAATGCTTGAAGATTAGGTATGAGTTGACAAAAATTGATAGAAATTGAAGGAAATTGGTGAAAATCAAATAAGTGATAAAATTGTACCACTTTAATACCTAGGGATCAAAATATATTATTTTAAATTAGAGGATTAAAATTGCACAATTTATATTTTATGAGGAACAAAATTGTATTTAAATCCAAAAAATTTCAAATTGAAGCAACATTAGAAAAAAAAAATGGATGTTGAAGAGTTTTGGAGGAGTTGACCTTAACCACTTATTTCCTTCCCTTGTCTATAAATTTCACAAATGAAAAAAAATATTATATAATAAACTTCCATTTCCTCCTTCTTCCCTCCATTTTAATTTTCTCATCCTGACAAATCATTTTGTCTATATTATACATTTTTCAACAGATGTGATCACCCTTCATATTATAAATTATTGTATGGTTGATGTTTATTGATAAGGAAATATAAATTATAGGTCCCCATGAATAAAACCAGGTATGTCTAATTGTCTATGTCATGACATGAGGAGTTCGAGCGAGAGACAAGTTCTACCTAAAGAGAATATGCTTCATCAGCAAGCTCATTTCACGCTGGAGATACCAGCTTTTTAAAAATTTAGGTTCCTTGAGTAAGAAAATAAATCAATGGTCCTATGCACTTATTTATAATCGGGTTATGCTTGGACAATGCCTGAATTTTTATAAGTTTTGTTAATTTTTTTTTTACTTATCACGATTTTTTATTAAAAATTAAAACAACATCATATACATTTAAAATAAAATTCAAAATTAGATTTCAAATAAAAGTTAGAGACATCATTAAATATAATATAGTAAAGTAAATTTATAAAACTCAATTTAATAAACAATTTTTTATAACAGAAAGCATGTCAAGTCATTTAACATATATGCAAAGTATCATAGGTTGAAATTAAGTTATTGAAAAAGGAAAAAAAAAACTTAACATAACACATGGTGTCACTATACATTAAAGATATTAAAATTATTATTTTTAATTATTTTTTAATAATAGGGGTTATTAATTTAGTAGATGTGTATATAAAAAAACTTTAAAAAAAAACTCAGAGAATATATATAAAAGGAGGCATTAAAAAACGCCAAATGCTACGTACTTGTATAATAATAATAATAATAATAATAATAATAATAATAATAATAATAAAACTCTCATTTTTTTTTCGCTGAGGACAATAAGAGTCTTTGTATTATATAAGTAGGTTTTGGCGTTTTTTTTAATGCCCCTCACAAAAGTCTCGTTGGGGATTTTGGGGATAGATTGCTAATGGAAGCGCTGAATTATCCACCTAGATTAATGGAAGTCACGTCTATTCCAAGGGAACCAAACAGACGCAAATCCTGACTTTGGCATAGATTCAGGTATCTCATTTTTTCTTTTTCTTTTTTTTGTCTGGCCAAGTGAAATGCACCTATTAATAGTTGAGCAAATCTATTTTCGCGCTTGTAGGTGAACATAAAAATATCGCATTTTTCATACTTCACAGTAAAATTTAATTTAAATTCTTTATAAAATCACATAATAGTAAAAATAAAATACAAAATGTAGGAGGAAGAAATATTTCCTAAAGTGACGATATCTAAAATAACAATTTTTGTATCGTTATTTTATTGGTAAAAAATATGGGATGATAAATATGATGTGCTATTTTTATGGACAATTATATAGAGCAATAACAATATTCTTACTTTATAGTTCAGGAAAAAAGAAAAATCCAACCTTTAGATCAATTAAATGCTTGATGGAAAACGAAAGAGCATTTCTTCGGTACCATTAACCCTGACGTTTTAGATCAATTTAATGTCATGAAAAAATCAAGGGTATCCCTTTTCGGCGTCATGGATCCTAAATTGATAACGCTGTTATCGCTTTTGCATTTGCAACTTTCAAGAAATGGGACTTGACTAACTTCTTTTGGTGCTTGCTACGGTACCCTGAGGGGTTTGGTGCCCGGGGTGGTGTGGCAAAATACAAGCCACTGGATGAGATTACAAAAGTCTTAGCATTGACTTAGTAATCTCATCCAGTGGCTTGTATTTTGCCACACCACCCCGGGCACCAAACCCCTCAGGGTACCGTAGAATTCACCACTTCTTTTATATTAACCATATTGTCTTTACCTTAAATTGTGAGAAAATAAAGCACCACAATTAATGACGTTATCAGTTTTTTAAATTGTAAGAAAATAAGGCGTCACAATTAGCATACTTAAAATCAAAAGCACGATATCATGAATTCTGAAGCAGTGACATTTTGTACGAGGACATTTTTCAAAATGTCATCGCATTAGGTCCTCTATATATTACTTCGTAACAATTTTCTCCACTCATTTTTTGTGCTATTTTCCTCCATTTTCTTCAGCATTAAGTATATTTTCTCACTTTTTATTTAAATCTCTCAATATTTTCACTTTTACTTTCTTTCTTACTCTCATTTTTATCATTTTTTAATTTTTTTATTTTAAAAATTTGAGTGCATTAATAGCAATTTACAGAAAGCTTTTCTTCATTACAATATTCCATTTTTGTATGGATGTAATAGTGGTTATACTTGTGGATTTGCTATTGTCAATTTATGAGGAAGGATTTTATACTCTAACCATGTAATTAATATAACTTGGGATTTGAATATATATTACAATTTTTAGATGGCTGTAATAGTGATTGTACTTGTGAATTTACTATCATAAATTTATGAGGAAGAATTTTATACTCTAAATGTGTAGTCGATATAATTTGGGATATGAATATATATTACAATTTTTAGGATTGTTTTGCTTTGCTTGCTAATATAATTTTTTCTCACATTTAGAATTTTATACTCTAAATGTGTAGTTGATATAATTTTATTTTCCTTATGGCTACCTCCACTTCAACCTCTACCATGGCTATCTCCATTATTGCTACCTTCAACTCTTTATTATTGTTGTTGTTGTTGCCATCATTATCACATTCTCCAATGCTAATACCACTAACACCCACCATTATATTGTTACCATCATAATTGTAACTATTAATTATTATTATTATCTAAATTTTAAATTATTTTCAAATTATTATTTAATTTTAAGATAAAATAAAACTAAAATTTATTTTTATAAACATCAATCATATTTTTGTAAAAATAAAAATCATTTTAAAAAATGAAATTAAAAAATAAAAATAAAAAATATTCTCATAAAACAAATGCATTATTACTAGAAAATTTTCCAAAGTTACGTTTTGATGCATATACAAGAAAATTTTGACAATGGACTATTAGGAGAATTATATTAATTATATAATTATTTGGGAGAATCATATTTATTATGTTAATTATGTAATTATCTCATTATTGGTATTTACGAAATCTTGTACATATCATGATTAATCATGATCGATGCATATCAGGAATGATTTTAGAAATAGCAATCATGATCAATACATATTAGGAATGATTCTAGGAATAGAAAATTTCAGGAGTTTATTCCTTTTATAACTTGTATATATTATATGCATTTGTTATTAGAACAGAACACATGAAATTACAATAATAATCATATTTCTTATGGCATTAGAGCCTGGTTGATGAGATATTTTGTTATATTAGGTCAATCTCTTATATCTTAGAAAACCAAAAAGTAGGCTATAGTTTCTCGCTCATCAGCAAAAGGTGAATATAGGTCTGTGGCTATTACAACTTGTAAATTGAAATAGCTTAAAACTCTTTTGGGTGACTTACGGGTACTATACTATCAGCCTATACAATTTTATTATGATAGTTAAGTAGTCATTCATATCGTAGCCAATCCAATGTTTCTTGAACACACTAAACATGTTGAGGTATATTGTCATTTCATTCGTGATGAAATCCAAGCTAGCAACATTGCTACTATGCATATAAAGACCTACAATCAACTTACAAATATCTTAACTAAAGTTTTTGAGAAACAACAATTTGACTTTCTTTTGGGCAAGTTAGGCATTCGAGACTTTCATGCTACTTTAAGAAGGAGTATTAGAAGAATTATATTAATTATTAATTATTTGAGAGAATCATATTCATTATGTTAATTATGTAATTATCTTATTGTGATCTCATTACTGATATTTATGAAATCTTGTATAAGTTATGATCAATTATGATCAATGCATATCAAAAATGATTCTAAGAATAGGAATTATAATCAATGTATATTAGAAATGATTATAGGAATAGGAAATTTCGAGAGTTTGTTCCATTCATAACTTGTATATATTGTACAAATTTATTATTGGAATAGAACACATGGGATTATAGCAATAATCATATTTCTTAGGGGCCAATATGACTTGGTTTGATTCTTTAGCTATTAAGTTACAAATTTAATCCCATAAATTATAATTCTATTCATCTAAGTATTGTGTCATCGATTCTTTATGCATGGATATGCGAATATTCAAATTTAGCTTTTTTTTAAAGGTATGATATATTATAAAAAGTAAAATGAAAAATTATAATTATTAATAAAAATTAAAAATTAAATAGATAATAAATTATTAAAAAATAATTTTTTAATATATATCTCTCATTCCTTAATTTTCTTATCAATAATTATAACCATTCATTTTATTCTCTAATGATTTGAACTATCCCTAAATTCCAATCCAATGGATTGAATCAACCGAATTCAATCATGTTTGAAAATATTAACATATATTACTTTGTAACAATTTTTCTCTGTCCATTTTTTATGCTATTTTTCTCTATTTTCTTAAGTTTTTCTCTTCTCTTCCAATGGTATCAAGTGTATTTTCTCACTTTTTATTTAAATTTCTCAATATTTCCACTTTTCTTTTCTTTCTTACTCTCATTTCTACCATTTTTTAATTTTTTTCATATTTTAGAAATTTAATTGCATTAGTAGCAATTTATGGCAAGTCTTTCTTCATTGCAATATTTTATTTTTGTATAGATGTAATAATGATTGTACTTATGAATTTGCTATTGTCAATTTATGAGGAAGAACTTTATACTCTAAATGTGAAGTTAATATAATTTGGGATATGAATATAGGTTACAATTTTTAGGATTGTTTTACTTTGCCTACTAATATAACTTTTTCTCATTGCACTACCGTAAATAATTGTAGGCTCTGAATGTGTAGTTAATTTGATTTAGGATATGTAATTGATATAATTTAGGATATAATTTTCTCTCATTTTTATTGTTGTTTTGATTGCTTTATTAATGTAAATTTATAAAATGAGTTCTATATTGATGTTGTAAATTTTCTAATATATTTATCTTCTATTTAGGCATAAGCCTTGTTTAGTAATTAGTTGATAGCTGTAGCGGTTAGTTAATTTGATTAACTATTAGTTGATAGCTAATTATTTTAATTGATTTGACCAACTGATTACATTAGCTATTTGAATAAAAATATTTGATAAAATTAGTTATTTGTAATTAGTTATTTGTATGTAAAATGACATGTAAAGATATAAGTATATTTTATAAATTATTTGAGTATTTTTTTATTTTAATATTTTAAATTCTATATTTAGTAGATTAAATTCTTTTATAAATAATATATTATTTTAATTTATTATATATTAAATATTTTTAATATTAAATTAATATAATTTTTATAATTATTAATTTTAAAAAATTAACAATTATAAATATTTACTTTTTATAAATTATAATTAAATAGATAATTATAATAAATAAATTTTAGAATTATTAAATTAAAATTAAATAACTTTAATTTAATAAATAAGGGCAGCAATAATGGCCATTGAATTCACTAATATGGCTTCTACAAAAAGGTCGAGGTATTGGTTGCTTTCAAAAAGGCCAAAGTATTGGTTTCTGCAGAAGGGCAAATTAGCAATAAAATCTTACGTAAAGAAACAGCTAATTGGAAGGGCAGCAACTGATTGGGAATAAAAACTTACATACGTAGTGTTTCCATAAATAACATTTGGAAGGGCAACATCTATTCCAAATAACTGATCACCAAATGGCTATTTCAGCTAAAAGTTAATCAATTAACTAAAATTTAATCAAACAAACTAAAAGCTCTTCAAAACATCATTTACCAAACACAGCCATAGTGTAGGATTGATAGAATTGACAGAGTGAAACTTTGATCTAAGGTAAAAATTTTAGCTTAAAAGCAGTTTAGGAATTATTAAGAAGGAATAAAAAATTAAAAATTTAGTAATTTAAATTAAGAATAAAATATTATATAATGACAAGTTAAAAAGTTAAATTATAATAGTTAAAAATATGTATAAGAACTATTATGATTAATAAAAAATATATTAAAAATTTATTAACTTCTTAATAATTAATTAAAATTACTTTATTCTAAGTAAATAAATAGTTAAAAATGTTAATTGATATAGAAAGAACTAATAAAAATTAGAATAAAAATAGTTAAATATGTGCATAAGAGTTATCAGGATTAATAAAGTAAATTAAAGCAAAATAATAGATACTTAAAAATTATGTGTATGAAATTTATTAGAATATTAAGACATGTTACATTTATAATAATTTAAAATATGCATAAAAACTATCATGATGTATAAGTTAAAATAGGTAAAATATAAGGTATTGAAAAAGTATTTTCTTGTTATTCATTAATTTATTGTATTTATTCAATTATTAAAAAATCATTAACTTGTTAACAATTAATTGCAAATAATATAGAAGAAAATAATAAAAAATGTAAGTGAAAATAGTTAAAACCTATTGTAGTTAAATATGTGTTTAAGAATTGTTAAGATTAATAAGCTAAATTAAAGTAACATAATATATGTTTAGCTTTTATGTATATAAAATTTATTAAAATAATATAACATTGGAAAATAGTTATGGACACAATTACACTAAGTTATTATTGAGGAGATGGTGGAGCAGATCTACTAAAGGTCTTTCTTAATTTCTGCAGAGTTACGAGAAAATCAGTCTTATGTTTTTTTATGTTAATTATTGACTTCATTCATACATATATATTATTAACATTGTAGTTATTTTTTCAAGTTACTATTACTTTAACGAGTCGCAAACAAATTAGGTCACTAAATTTCCAACAACTCGATTAAAAAAAAATAAAGGTTAACCATTGTTAATAAAGTTTAACAAGGATGGTGGAACTTGGAACCCAATCAATGAAAATCAAAAGTATCTCAATTAAATTTCCAAATTTCCAACACCTTGATTAAATTCCTAAATTTCCAACTTGGAATTTAAGCGAGGCACAAACAATCTAGGTCATTAAATTTCCAATAGCTCGATTGAAAAAAATGAAGGTTAACCATTATTAATAAAGTTTGATAAGGTTAATGGAACTTAGAACCCAATCAATGAAAATCAAGCGTACCTCTCTTGATTGGGGTTACTCATTCAATAATATTATGAGCTTTTTCCACAAGACTTAGGTGAAAGTATTTGAGCCTCAAAAAGCACAAATTGCTCCTAGAGTTAAGATAAATATCAATTAATTTTTTATATTATTCAATTAATATTCTTCTATTTTATACTTTTAACTTCTTATATATTTTTTGTTACAATATTATTTTTAGTATGTTAATGTCGATGAAAGGAGTTATCCTTCAATCATAAGGTGTCGAATTGACTATTGCTAATCAACATAGAAATTGGAAGAATGATTTTCTTAAATATTTTATTGATAATGGAGAACATGATTCCGTTCAAGACATGGGAAAGGCTTAACAAGTTAGGCAAGAAGGTATACTCCAATAGTACTAGGACAAGTGCTACAAGCTATTTGATGATGACGGTTATAAGGTAATAAAATATTTATATATTGACTATGAATTTTTTTTTTAAATCAAGTTAATATAAGTTTTACATTTATATTTTTTTCACTTTGAATTTGCAACATAAGTGGAGGGTAAATGCAACAAACAGAGCATAAAAGAAAGTGCAACGACTAATTCAAAACAAGTTTTAAGAAATAAGGAAATTAATGTGCTGTAGCCTCTGAAAATTTTTTGTGATCAACATTCCAAACCATTTAGTGAGTGGGTGCATCCAAGCACCAAGATTGACTATGTGAGTAACTTTACAATTTTCATCTTAATTAATTAATTTTTGTCATTTGAATTGATAATTTCATTTTATAAACTTAAGAATAAGATGAAAATTGTATTAATTTTTATCATTTGTATTGATAATTTCATTTTCTAAATTTAAGAATAAGATGCTAGATATTTGGGTCACTCAAATGCAGTTGCAATCAACTTCAGTATTTAGGTCATTAACATGCAATCCAACTTATGTTGATGAGCCTGCTATTACTAATAAGGTGTTAAGCACTTGTTGAAGATATAAAAAGTGGATTAGTCATTTCCATAAGGGTAATTCCTATATCACCACTGGTAATAGTACATCTACTATAACTTATCCACCAAGCCAACATTAACTCACATTTAATAATTATGAGGTGCAATGCTTTATCCTTAAAAGTCAACAGGCATATGAGGTAATGCAACGACATATTACTAAATAAAATTTCTAGGTTATGCCCCAATAGCTCTAAATGCTCATGTCCATATTAATGCCCACAACCTATCTTTTGGTAACTCCTATGATGACTTATCACCTATAGTTACTTAATATCACTTGTCAAATATTTTTACTGGCCATTAACTTCACCACCCGTTAGCATAATGATGATGTCAATGACCTAGCAATGTTATAGTTTACTGTACAAGATTCATTTATTTATCACTTTTCTTTGTATGACTTATACATTATTATATATCACTTATTTTTATGTTATATATATTTCTTTTTTATTTAATATAGTGTTATAATTGATATTATAATTTTACTACTTAGTTAATAATTTTAATTATAATATATTTATTTTTATATTTTTGTCAAAAAAGAAAAACCTAAAGTGACAACTCACTTTAGGCAAAAGTTATTAATTCTAATAATAATAATTCAAAATATTATAAAGTAGTGATAATTATGGTTAGTAAAAATGACTAACGATGATAGTTGCAATCCACAATATTTATTATGATGATATGTTACTTAAATTTTGTGGTTAAAAAAGGATTAATGAAAAAAAGTAAATTATTTTAAAAATTATTTTTTAAAACTTTTTTACTTAATATTAAATAAATAAAAATATTTTTTATTTTAATATTTTATAATCATATTTTATAAAAAAAAATTCAAATTGAAGCAACATTAAAAAAAAAAAAAAATGGATGTTGAAGAGTTTTGGAGGAGTTGACCTTAACCACTTATTTCCTTCCCTTGTCTATAAATTTCACAAATGAAAAAAATATATTATATAATAAACTTCCATTTCCTCGTTCTTCCCTCCATTTTAATTTTCTCATCCTGACAAATCATTTTGTCTATATTATACATTTTTCAACAGATGTGATCACCCTTCATATTATAAATTATTGTATGGTTGATGTTTATCGATAAAGAAATATAAATTATAGGTCCCCATGAATAAAACCAGGTGGGTCTAATTGTCTATGTCATGACATGAGGAGTTCGAGCGAGAGACAAGTTCTACCTAAAGAGAATATGCTTCATCAGCAAGCTCATTTCACGCTGGAGATACCAGCTTTTTAAAAATTTGGGTTCCTTGAGTAAGAAAATAAATCAATGATCCTATGCAGTTGTTTATAATCGGGTTATGCTTGGACAATGCCTGAATTTTTATAAGTTTTGTGGAAATTTTTTTTCTTTTACTTATCACATTTTTTATTAAAAATTAGAACAATATCATATACATTCAAAATTATATTTCAAATAAAAGTTAAGGACTATCATTAAATATAAAATAATAAAGTAAATTTGTAAAACTCAATTTAATAAATATTTTTTTTATAATAGAAGGAATGTCAAGTCATTCAACATATATGCAAAGTATCATAGGTTGAAATTAAGTTATTGAAAAAGGAAAAAAAAACTTAACATAACACATGGTGTCACCATACATTAAAGATATTAAAATTATTATTTTTAATTATTTTTTAATATAGGGGTGATTAATTTAGTTGATGTGTATATAAAAAAACTTAAAAAAAATATCACAGAATATATATAAAAGGAGGCATTAAAAAACGCCAAATGCTACGTACTTGTATAATAATAATAATAATAATAATAATAATAATAATAATAATAATAATAATAATAATTTTTTCGCCGAGGACAATGAGAGTCTTTGTATTATATAAGTAGGTTTTGGCGTTTTTTTTAATGCCCCTCACAAAGGTCTCGTTGGGGATTTTGGGGATAGATTGCTAATGGAAGCGCTGAATTATCCACCTAGATTAATGGAAGTCACGTCTATTCCAAGGGAACAAAACAGACGCAAATCCTGACTTTGCCATAGATTCAGGTATCTCATTTTTTCCTTTTTTTTGTCTGGCCAAGTGAAATGTACCTATTAATAGTTGAGCAAATCTATTTTCGCGCTTATAGGTGAATATAAAAATATTGCATTTTTCATACTTCACAGTAAAATTAAATTTAAATTCTTTATAAAATCACATAATAGTAAAAATAAAATTCAAAATGTAGGAGGAAGAAATATTTCCTAAAGTGACGATATCTAAAATAACAATTTTTTTATCGTTATTTTATTGGTAAAAAATATAGGATGATAAATATGATGTGCTATTTTTATGGACAATATATAGAGCAATAACAATATTCTTACTTTATAGTTCAGGAAAAAAGAAAAATCCAACCTTTAGATCAATTAAATGCTTGATGGAAAACGAAAGAGCATTTCTTCGGTACCATTAACCCTGACGTTTTAGGTCACTTTAATGTCATGCAAAAATCAAGGGTATCCCTTTTTGGTGTCATGGATCCTAAATTGATAACGTTGTTATCGTTTTGCATTTGCAACTTTCAAGAAATGGGACTTCACTAACTTCTTTTATATTAACCATATTCGCCTTACCTTAAATTGAAAGAAAATAAGGCGTCACAATTAGCACACTTAAAATCAAAAGCACGATATCATTAATTCTGAAGCAGTGATATTTCGTGCGGCGACATTTTTCAAAATGTCATCACATTAGATCCTCTATATATTACTTCGTAACAATTTTTCTCCACTCATTTTTTGTGCTATTTTCTTCCATTTTCTTCAGCATTAAATATATTTTCTCATTTTTTATTTAAATCTCTCAATATTTCCACATTTATTTTCTTTCTTACTCTCATTTTTATCATTTTTTTAATTTCTTTTTTTGTATTTTAGAAATTTGATTGCATTAGTAATGATTACCGTAAGTCTTTCTTCGTTGCAATATTTTATTTTTGTATGGATTTGCTGTTGTCAATGTATAAGACAAATTTTATACTCTAACTGTGTAATTGATATAACTTGGGATTTGAATATATATTACAATTTTTAGGATTGTTTTGCTTTGCATGCTAATGTAACTTTTCCTCATTTGTACTACCATAATAATTGTAGGCTCAAAATGTGTAGTTGCTTAATTTGAGATATGTAGTTCATATAATTTGGGATATAATTTTTTCTCATTTTTATTGTTGTTTTGTTTGCTTTATTGATGTAAATGTATGAAATGAGTTAAATATCAATGTTGTAAATTTTTTAATATATTTGTCTTCTATTTAGGCATAGTGTAGGATTTATACAATTGATACAATGAAAACTTGGATCTAAGATAAGAATATTGGCTTAGAAGTAGTTTAGGAATTATTAAGAGGGAATAAAAAAATTAAAATTTTGTGATTCAAACTAAGAACAAAATATCACATAATGACAAGTTAAAAAGTTTAATTTATAATAGTTAAAAGTATGTATGAGAACTATCATGATTAATAAGAGAAAAAATATATTAAAAATTTATTAACTTCTTAATAACTAATTACAATTACTTTATTCTAACTAAATAAATAGTTAAAAATGTTAATTAATAGAGAAGAAACTAATAAAAAATTAGAAATAAAAATAGTTAAATATGTGCATAAGAGTTATCAAGATTAATAAAGTAAATTAAAGTAAATGAAATTTATTCAAATATTAAAACATGATAAATTGAAATGGCAAATTTATAATAATTTAAAATATGCATAAAACTATCATGACGTATGAGTTAAAATAGGTAAAATATATGGTATTGAAAAAGTATTTTCTTGTTATTTATTAAATTTATAGCATTTATTTAATAATTAAAAAATTATTAACTTGTTAACAATTAATTGCAAATAATATAGAAGAAAACAATAAAAAATGTAAGTGAAAATAGTTAAATCCTATTGTAATTAAATATGTGTTTAAGAGTTATTAAGATTAATAAGCTAAATTAAAGCAAAATAATATATGTTTAGCTTTTATGTATATCAAATTTATTAAAATAATATAGTATTGCAACATAGTCATAAATGCGGATGCACTGAGCTATCATAGAGGAGACAGTGGAGCAGATAGGTCTCTCTTAGTTTCCATATAGTTACAAGACAAGTAGTCTTATATTTTTTTATGTTAATTATGAACTTCATTCATACATATATATTGTTAATGTTGTAATTATTTTTCCAAGTTACTACTACTTGAGTGTAGCAAAAACAATCTAGGTTGCTAAATTTCCAACAACCCAATCAAAAAAATGAAGGTTAACCATTGTTAATAAAGTTTGACAAGATTGTTGGAACTTGTAACCTAATCAATGAAAATCAAAAGTACCTATCTTGACAGGTGGGGTTACTAATTCAACAACATTGTGAGCTTTTTCTATAGGACTTAGTTGAAAGTACTTGAGGCTCAAAGGGCATAGATTACTCCTAAAGTTGAGGTAAATATCAATTAATTTTTTACATTATTCAATTAATATTATTCTATTTTATATTTCTAACTTAAATGTTTTTGTCACAATATTAATTTTGGTATCTCGATGTCAATGAAGGGAGTTATCTTTCATTCATGAGGGATTGACCAAACTATTGCTAACCGACATAGAAATTAGAAGAATGATCTATATAAATATTTTATTAATAATGGAGAACATGATTCCATTCAAGACATAGGGAAGGCTTGGCAGGCTAGGTAGGAAGGTATGTCAAGAGCACTGAGACAAGTCCTGCAAGTTGTTTGATGATAACTGTTATAAGGTAATAAGATATTTATATATTAACTATGATTTTTTTTTTCAAAATCAAGTTAATATGAGTTTTACATTCATATATTTTTCACTTTGAATTTACAACATCGGTCGAAGGCAAATGCAGCAAACAGAGCATAAAAGAAAATGTGATGATTGACACAGAACAAAGAGCATATCATAAGAAAGTATTTTAATTACTATGTTCTTACAATTAAAACTATTATTGACTTTAATAATATTGTATCTTGTATTTCAAAATGGGTTTTGAGAACTAAAAAAACCAATGTGCTCTAGTCTTTGAAAAAATTTTGTGATTAGTATTCCAAACCATCTAGTAAGTAGGTGCATCCAAGTACCAGGGTTGATTATGTAAGTATTATCTTAGTTAATTAATTTTTATCATTTGCATTGATAATTTCATTTTCTAAACTTAAGAATAAGATGAAAATTGTTTTAATTTTTACCATTTGTATTGATTATTTATTTTCCAAATTTAAGAGTAAGATGCTAGATATTTAGGTCACTTAAATGCAGTTGTAATTAACTTCAGTATTTAGTCATTAAAGTGCAATCCAACCTATGTTGATGAGCTTTGCTATTGCTAATAAGGTATTAAGCATTTGTTGAAGATATAGAAAATGGGTTAGTCATCTCCATAAGGGTAATTCCTATGCTGCCATCAGTAGTAATACATCTACTATAACTTATCTATTGAGCCAACATTAACTCTCATTTAACAATTATGAGGTGTAATGTTTTATCCTTAAAAGTCAACGGGATGTAAGGTAGTGAAATAGCATATTGCTAGACAAAATTTGTAAATTATGCACCAATAGCTCTAGATGCTCATGTTCATATTAATGCCTACAACTTATCTTTTGGTAACCCTTATGATGACTTATCACCAATACGTCCCCTAACATCACTTACCAGATATGTTTAGTAGTCATCAGTTTCACCACCCCTTAAGGGAGCTTGATTCATGGAATCTTACATTCTTAAAAAAGTGCACATCCTGGGAATATTCCTATGTTTGCTTCAATACAAATATTCCTATGTTTAGGATTGTTTAGGAATGTGATTTATAAGAATGTAACATTCCTATGTTTGATTCAATATAAATATTCCTAAGAATATTTTCTTAAATTCCTAAATTTGTTATATTTACATCTTTGGTTCATACTTTATATTCTTGAGAATCTTTTTTTATTTTTCAAAAATGTCCCTATTAGTTATTTTGATTTTATTTTATAAGGAATTATAATTTTACTTAAAAGCAGATAAATAAATTTTTAAACAATTAATAAATTAATAATTTGAATTATCTTAAAACATAATAAATAATTTAATAATTTAAATTTGTATTTTTAGATGTTTTAATTTATGTATGATAAATTTGAATGTTTAAATTTGATTATCTATTTAATTAGTTTATTTTCCTCATTGATTATACATTCATACTCCACGTGTGCTTACTGTGAATTCCAAACCACTAGGTTATTTACTTCGATTTTCAATGAGAAATTATCTAAATTCTAAATTATTCTTCCTTACTCAATAGACTTGGTGCCTATTATTTTAAGGATTTTTTGTTTTAGAACTCTTTTGTCCCAATATCATTATTCTTATCTGATTTCAAGACTACTGATTCTTGTCATATGGAAATTCTGCCTGAATTTTGAGTGATTGTTAGAGTCTAAGACTCTAAACTCCTTTTTGTCTGCTAGATATGCTAATATCTAGAATATTTTATTCCTTTTTATTGAAATAAAAAATTTATGATAATTCTCCAAGCTTTGACATTTTCATTGTAAATGCTGAGAAATTTCTTCTCTTCGTTACCTTTATACAGAAATATGATTTCAAACAAATTTATGCTAGAAATATAACTCAAGTGCATGAGATTTACTCATTTATTCATTTATTTATTCCCACCTTCAATTTCCTACATTATTAGAACCAAATCAACATAATGCATACAGCTCTAAACAACAATAAGATGGTATCCATAATCATAAAAGAAAATAATGGAACATAAAGATTCAAAGATAAACTAGGACACAAATATCCTTCTTTAAAACAACAAAATATCACTGATTCAGATGGATTCAAGTCACCAAACTAATAGCATAAAAAAAAAACCATGCACCTTGATCAGGAAGCAACAAAATAAACATACTCAAATGAATAAAAAGTGCAGAGCAATCAAGAAGATAGAAAAATATTAAAAATAACATAGATAATCTCAATGAGATATGCAGAGATAAAGAAAGATTAAGGAATTATTGAATCCATTATCAAGGAGTATAGAACCTACCTCAATCGTAAAAAAAGCAGAAGTCCAGAGACAACCCAAATCCTGGCTACAAGAATGGTTGAAAGCCTGGTTGAAGGAGTGGCAATGAGTAGAGTGAAAACCAAGTGGAACAATTGTGTTTTGATAAGATGAATTTAGGCTAAAGAAGGGCAGATTTGTTATTTTATTTTAACATTAATAATCCCACGAGATGGGAATTTCAGATTCTTACGAGATGGGAATTTTAGATTCCCACCTCTCCCATGAAAATATTTTAGGAGAAAATTTTGGGTAAAAATATTCTTAAGAATGTTATATTCTCAGGCAAATTTTTAAAATTTTTTAACTAAATATGAGAATATAATATTCTTGTAAAATATTCTTGAAAATGTCATTAACATTCCGTAAATCAAATGCTCTCTTAGCGTGATGATGATGTCAACGACCTAGCAACATTATTATAATTTACTGTATAAGATTTATCTATTTATCACTTTTTTTGTATGACTTGTACATTATTATATATCACTTATTTTTATGCTATATATATTTATTTTTATTTAATATAGTGTTATAATTGGTATTATAATTTTATTAACTATTTAATAATTTTAATATTAATTTTAATTATTATATATTTATTTTTATATTTTTATCAAAAAGAAAAACCTAAAGTGATGACTCACTTTAGGCAAAAAGTTATTGATTTTAATAATAATAATTCAAATATTATAAATTAGTGATAATCGTGATCTATAAAAATGACTATTTATAACGATGATAGTTACAATCCACAACATTTATTGCAATGACATGTTATTTAAATTTTATAGTTAAAAAATGATACTTAAAATTATATTAACGAAGAAAAGTAAAATTTTTTAAAAAATTATTTTTTTAAAATTTTTATTTAACATTAAATAAATAAAATATTTTCCTCACTTTAATATTTTATAACTATATTTTATAAAAAATTATTTTCTATCAAAATGAATTAAGCCTAAATATTTTTCCCATCAACTAAAGAGTGGAGCATCAATAACCTCAGCCTTTTTTTCTTTTTTGGTAGACTCGTCTATCTTTTTTTACTATGTACAAGATGTAAATAAAAAGCCTAGTTACGGGTCACCACCCTAATTAATACTCATTTCCTATTTTATTATTTATCACATTTAATTATTTTTATAAAAATTAAAAAAATAACTTAATATATTTATTTTTATTATATTTTTAAAATTATTTTTAATTAAAAAGTTAAAATTTATTTAATTTTTATTTTATTTATTAAATTTAAAATAGTTAAAAATAAAAAATATTATGAAATAAGTTTATTTTAAAATTTTAAGATGAATATATAGAATAATGATATATTTATTGTGACTAGAGAGAGAGAGAGACGAGGACTCGCTTTGGTGGATTAGGAAATGGTTTCTTAATGGCTGACATTAATACGATGATACACATTTTGTATGTCAACTTTAATGCCCATTAGGGCGCCCCTGCGCTTCTTCTTGACTGTGGCAATAACTTATTGAGTCAGCAGACTACTTAATCTACCTTTCCGGTATAAACGCAGATTGGAAACGAGCTATAAGTCATTTCAGTGAACTCACATCCGGTTAGCTAGAATTTTCGCAAATTATGTTGTAAACAAAGTTACACATGCTGATCAGATAATAATCCATAAAGGTATTAATCTCATCATGCTTAAATATTATTATCTCTGTTCTTATTTATTTATTATTATTAATCAATTTATACATATTAAAAAAGTAATTTAATTTATTTATTTTTTAAAAAAATTACAAAATTATCCTGAAGCTATAATTGATTGACCAATAGTATAGAATATACCTGGAAAACCATCAGGACTTGGTGATTTATGCGGATTCATGACTCTAATAGGATTTCAATAGGAGTAGGTATTTGGGTCATCTACAGATTTTCTTCACCTATGATCTCCCTCTAGATTAAATTATCCAAGTCGGCAAGCATTCCAGGACCAATAGATGTAAGTTGATTCTGATAGTTTTGGACAAAGTACAATACTCTTCAATAAATTCCTTATCCTAAAGCCACTCAATATTTAATCATCTGATTTGAGCAACGTTATTTCTACGCCTACGTGCAGTAGTGGACAGATGGAAGAATTGTGAGTTGCTATCTTGATGATGTAGCCAGAGTTCCCTCGATTTTTACTTCCAAATTTCTTCGTCTCTTTTTAACTGTTCGCCTAGTTCTACCTCCAACCATTATATGTATTGAATGTTTGGCTCTGACGGAGAGAGGGCGCGAGTTTCCTCTAAAAAGTCCTTCAGTTGCCTATTTCAGTATTGGCATACCCAAAGTGAGATGCATTCCACTTCCTTAGGTGGGCTTCCAATATTTTCTCCCATTTTACCGAGTAACAAGAATGAACGTGACACTTGAATTTTAGGTCTATTTAATGTTATGCAAAAATCAAGGGTATCTTTTTTGGTGTTATTAACTCTAAATTGATAACATTTTTGTCACTACTGCATTTGCAACTTTAAGAAATGGAATGTTGACTAACTTCCTTTATATTAATGACATTGTCACTACTTTAAATTGTAAGAAAAATAAGACATCATTAGCTTAGATTGTGAGAAATTAAGGCGTAACGCTTAGCATGCTTAAAACCAAAAGCACGATTTCATCAACTCTGTAGCGGTGATATTTTGTGCAACAACATTTTTCAAAATGTCATCAGACTCTCCATATATTACTTCATAACAATTTTTCTCCCCTCATTTTTTGTGCTATTTTCCTCCATTTTCTTCAGTTTTCCTCGTCTCCTCCAATGGCATTAAGTATATTTTCTCACTTTCTATTTAAATCTCTCAATATTTCCACTTTTCCTTTCTCCCTTACTCTCATTTGTATCACTTTTTTAATTTCTTTTTTCGTATTTTAGAAATTTGATTACATTAGTAGTTACGGTAAGTCTTTTTTCATTGTAATATTTTATTTTTGTATAAATGTTATAGTGATTGTACTTGTGAATTTGCTATTGTCAATTTATAAGGAAAAATTTTATATTCTAAATGTGTAGTTGATATAATTTGGGATATGAATATAGGTTACAATTTTTAGAATTGTTTTACTTTGCTTGCTAATGTAACTTTTTCTCACTTTTTGTTTAAATCTCTCAATATTTCCACTTTTCCTTTCTCTCTTACTCTCATTTCTATCATTTTTTTAATTTCATTTTTTGTATTTTATAAATTTAATTACATCAATAGCAATTTACGGTAAGTCTTTCTTCATTGCAATACTTTATTTTTATATGGCTGTAATAGTGATTGTACTTGTGAATTTACTATCATAAATTTATGAGGAAGAATTTTATACTCTAAATGTGTAGTCGATATAATTTGGGATATGAATATATATTACAATTTTTAGGATTGTTTTGCTTTACTTGCTAATGTAATTTTTTCTCACATTTAGAATTTTATACTCTAAATGTGTAGTTGATATAATTTTATTTTCCTTATGGCTACCTCCACCTCAATCTCTACCATGGCTATCTCCATTATTGCTACCTTCAACTCTTTATTATTGTTGTTGTTGCCACCATTATCACATTCTCCAATGCTAATACCACAAACACCCACCATTATATTGTTACCATCATTATTGTAACTATTAATTATTATTATTATCCAAATTTTAAATTATTTTAAAATTATTATTTAATTTTAAGATAAAATAAAACTAAAATTTATTTTTATAAACATCAATCATATTTTTGTAAAAATAAAATTGTAAAAATAAAAATCATTTTAAAAAATGAAATTAAAAAATAAAAATAAAAAATATTCTCATAAAACAAATGCATTATTACTAGAAAATTTTCCAAAGTTACGTTTTGATGCATATACAAGAAAATTTTGACAATGGGACTATTAGAAGAATTATATTAATTATGTAATTATTTAGGAGAATCATATTTATTATGTTAATTATGTAATTATCTTATTGTTGGTATTTATGAAATCTTGTACATATCATGATTAATCATGATCGACGCATATCAGAAATGATTTTAGAAATAGCAATCATAATCAATACATATTATGAATGATTTTAGGAATATCAGATTTCAGGAGTTTATTCCTTTTATGACTTGTATATATTATATGCATTTGTTATTGGAATAGAACACATGAAATTACAATAATAATCATCTTATGGCATTAGAGCCTGGTTGATAAGATATTTTGTTATATTAGGCCAATCCCTTATATCTTAGAAAACTAAAAAGTAGGCCATAGTTTTCCATTCATCAGCAAAAGCTGAATATAGGTCTGTGGCTATTACAACTTGTGAATTGAAATAACTTAAAACTTTTCTGGGTGACTTACGGGCACTACACTATCAACCTATACAATTTTATTGTGATAGTTAAGTAGCCATTCATATCGTAGCCAATCCAATGTTTCATGAACACACTAAGCATGTTGAGGTATATTGTCATTTCATTCGTGATGAAATTCAAGCTAGCAACATTGCCACTATGCATATAAAGACCTGCAATCAACTTGCAAATATCTTAACTAAAGCTTTTGAGAAACAACAATTTGGCTTTCTTTTGGGCAAGTTAGACATTCGAGACTTTCATGCTACTTTAAAAGGGAGTATTAGAAGAATTATATTAATTATTAATTATTTGGGAGAATCATATACATTATGTTAATTATGTAATTATCTTATTGTGATCTCATTGCTGATATTTATGAAATCTTGTATATATTATGATCAATCATGATCAATGCGTATTAAGAATGATTCTAGGAATAGGAATCATAATCAATGTATATTAGGAATGATTATAGGAATAGGAAATTTCGAGAGTTTGTTCCATTTATGACTTGTATATATTGTACACATTTATTATTGGAATAGAACACATGGGATTACAGCAATAATCATATTTCTTAGGGGCCAATATGACTTGGTTTGATTCTTTAGCTATTAAGTTACAAATTTAATCCCATAAATTATAATTCTATTCATCTAAGTATTGTGTCATCGATTCTTTATGCATGGATATGCGAATATTCAAATTTAGCTTTTTTTTAAAGGTATGATATATTATAAAAAGTAAAATGAATAATTATAATTATTAATAAAAATTAAAAATTTAATAGATAATAAATTATTAAAAAATAATTTTTTAATATATATATCTCATTCCTTAATTTTCTTATCAATAATTATAACCATTCATTTTATTCTTTGATGATTTGAACAATGCCTAAATTCCAATCCAATAGATTGAATCAACCGAATTGAATCATGTTTGAAAATATTAACATATATTACTTTGTAACAATTTTTCTCTGCCCATTTTTTATGCTATTTTTCTCTATTTTCTTCAGTTTTTCTCTTCTCTTCTAATGGTATCAAGTGTATTTTCTCACTTTTTATTTAAATTTCTCAATATTTCCACTTTTCTTTTCTTTCTTACTCTCATTTCTACCATTTTTTAATTTTTTTCATATTTTAGAAATTTAATTGCATTAGTAGCAATTTATGGCAAGTCTTTCTTCATTGCAATATTTTATTTTTGTATAGATGTAATAATGATTGTACTTATGAATTTGCTATTGTCAATTTATGAGGAAGAACTTTATACTCTAAATGTGAAGTTAATATAATTTGGGATATGAATATAGGTTACAATTTTTAGGATTGTTTTACTTTGCCTACTAATATAACTTTTTCTCATTGCACTGCCGTAAATAATTGTAGGCTCTGAATGTGTAGTTAATTTGATTTAGGATATGTAATTGATATAATTTAGGATATAATTTTCTCTTATTTTTATTATTGTTTTGTTTGCTTTATTAATGTAAATTTATAAAATGAGTTCTATATTGATGTTGTAAATTTTTTAATATATTTGTCTTCTATTTAGGCATAGACCTCGTTTAGTAACTAATTAATAACTGTAGCGGTTAGCTAATTTGATTAGCTATTAGTTGATAGCTAATTATTTTAATTAATTTAACTAACTGATTATATTAGCTATTTGAATAAAAATATTTAATAAAATTAGTTATTTATAAGTAAAATGATATGTAAGGATATAAGTATATTTTATAAATTATTTGAGTATTTTTTTATTTTAATATTTTAAATTCTATATTTAGTAGATTAAATTCTTTTTATAAATAATATATTATTTTAATTTATTATATATTAAATATTTTTAATATTAAATTAATATAATTTTTATAATTATTAATTTTAAAAAATTAACAATTATAAATATTTACTTTTTATAAATATAAATAAATAAATAAATTATAATTAAATAGATAATTATAATAAATAAATTTTAAATTTATTAAATTAAAATTAAATAACTTTAATTTAATAAATAAGGGCAGCAATAGTGGCCATTGTATGGCTTCTACAAAAAGGTTGAGGTATTGGTTGCTTTCAAAAGGGCCAAAGTATTGGTTAGAAAAGCAAATTGGCAATAAAATCTTACGTAAAGAAATAGCTGATTAGAAGGGCAGCAACTGATTGGGAATAAAAACTTACATATGTAGTCTTTCCATAAATAACATTTGGAAGGGCAACAGTTATTCCAAATAACTACCCACCAAATGGCTATTCTAGCTGAAAGCTAGTCAATTAACCAAAATTTGGTCAAACAAACTAAAAGCTCTTCAAAACATCATTTACCAAACACAGCCATAGTGTAGGATTGATAGAATTGACAGAGTGAAACTTTGATCTAAGGTAAAAATTTTAGCTTAAAAGCAGTTTAGGAATTATTAAAAGGAAATGAAAAATTAAAAATTTAGTAATTTAAATTAAGAATAAAATATTATATAATGACAAGTTAAAAAGGTAAATTATAATAGTTAAAAATATGTATAAGAACTATTATGATTAATAAAAAATATATTAAAAATTTATTAACTTCTTAATAATTAATTAAAATTACTTTATTCTAAGTAAATAAATAGTTAAAAATGTTAATTGACATAGAAGGAACTAATAAAAATTAGAATAAAAATAGTTAAATATGTGCATAATGTTAGTGTGTGTCCTAGAATCAATCATATAGATGATTGAAGTTATACATAATGTATTATATTTTATTTTAGGTAATTTAATTATTATATTTTATTTTTATAATTTTATTATTATGCGCAATTTATAACTTAAAATAATAATTATCCTTAGAATAGCTTCGTTATTCCTAAAATACTTTTAATAAAGTATTATTACGAAAAGGATAGTAATAATATATCGAGACTAGCAGGTATAGTGACTGATGATTACGAATCATGAATATATGATATTAAGTCAATACATGAGTACATTGCTAGTGAACAATGTACTGGACTGACCCATTATGAGAATATTGTATGGATAAACGTGTCATAAGTTATTCTCATATGATCACAAATACACATAAACCTTTAACCTGAAGTCACTACGGTTCCCTACATGAGGAATTACTCACTTTAATATTATCCTATGTCATCTTTAATTAAGATGACAAGTAGGGCATTGGTTGGGTGTGTCATAAATCATGTAGAGGAAAGTGAGTGATGTAGATGGAATTTTGTTACTCTTATATAAAAGAGAAATATCCTTGAGCCCCTTGATTGAGTGAGACTTAGAAATGCATGGCTATGCTCAATTAAATTAATATGTGATATTAATCATTTATTTTAAGTCTACTCAGTATCAAGAAATATAAATTGAACATTGACAAGGATGACACATTCCATATCTCCAGTTCAATTTGGATATTATTACAAAGGGGTTATGATGCAAAACATTGATCATGTATTAGGTGAATATCGAATCACAGACATTCTTACTACTTGAGTGGCAGTGATGTATTACTAGATACTGCTTACTGGCTATGGCTCAATAATAAGTCATTGTCAACGTAGTAAGAACCTACAGCGTCACACAAAAGAAGTAGGAATAAGATAATAATTAATTGAACTTTAATTATATTAATATCCAATTAATTGAACTTATTTTCGTACATATATATATTATTAAGAATAATAAATTCATGTAATATATATATATTATGTGATATTATTCGATATTAAAGTAATATTAAATAATTACGTTATCAGATATTAGATAAATATATTATGAGATAATATTATTTTGATATTTGATAACTATATACAATTATCTAATATTAAGATATCTATATTATGAGATAATATTATCTAATGTTAGATAATTAATAGATGAGTCATATCTCTCCTCATTATCTCTAGGATAAGGATAAAATGAGTTGTTAAGTGTAATTAAGATTTTGGAAGCATTATCCTAGTAGGACTACGATTGTGGTTTGCCTAAGTTCTATAAAAGGGGGCTTAAGAGCAGCATATTAGAGACACGCTTATAGACTTTCTAAAATCCTAAATCACTTAGAAAACATCAAAATCCTAGTTCCTAGAGAGAGAAATACATCCTAGCAGATTTGTGGAGGGCGAGAGGTCGTTGTTCACTTTGTGTGAATATCGTAGAGATGTTGTACCTTCCAACCGACGTTTAATTCATCCGCTCTCAAGTTTTGATCAGTAGAAACACGAGTGCCCAATAGGTAAAATCCTAATAATTGATTTATGCTTTTTGCATGGATCCTAGGTAGAATTCGGATCAAAATTTTAAAATTCCGCTGCATGTAATAATCCGAATTCATAACACATAAGAGTTATCGAGATTAATAAAGTAAATTAAAGTAAAATAATAGATACTTAAAAATTATGTGTATAAAATTTATTAGAATATTAAGACATGATAAATTGAAATGTTAAATTTATAATAATTCAAAATATGCATAAAAACTATCATGATGTATAAGTTAAAATAGGTAAAATATAAGGTATTGAAAAAGTATTTTCTTGTTATTCATTAATTTATTCTATTTATTCAATTATTAAAAAATCATTAACTTGTTAACAATTAATTACAAATAATATAGAAGAAAATAATAAAAAATGTAAGTGAAAATAGTTAAATCCTATTGTAGTTAAATATGTGTTTAAGAATTGTTAAGATTAATAAGCTAAATTAAAGTAACATAATATATGTTTAGCTTTTATGTATATAAAATTTATTAAAATAATATACCATTGGAAAATAGTTATGGACACAATTACACTAAGTTATTATTGAGGAGATGGTGGAGCAGATCTACTAAAGGTCTTTCTTAATTTCTGCAGAGTTACGAGAAAATCAGTCTTATGTTTTTTTATGTTAATTATTGACTTCATTCATACATATATATTATTAACATTGTAGTTATTTTTCCAAGTTACTATTACTTCAATGAGGCACAAACAATCTAGGTCACTAAATTTCCAACAACTCGATTAAAAAAAAATATAAAGGTTAACCATTGTTAATAAAGTTTAACAAGGATGGTGGAACTTGGAACCCAATCAATGAAAATCAAAAGTATCTCAATTAAATTTCCAAATTTCCAACTTGGAACTTAAGCGAGGCACAAACAATCTTGGTCATTAAATTTCTAACAACTTGATTGAAAAAAATGAAGGTTAACCATTGTTAATAAAGTTTGATAAGATTGATGGAACTTAGAACCCAATCAATGAAAATCAAAAGTACCTCTCTTGATTGGGGTTACTCATTCAACAATATTATGAGCTTTTTCCACAAGACTTAGGTGAAAGTATTTGAGCCTCAAAAAGCATAGATTGCTCCTAGAGTTAAGATAAATATCAACTAATTTTTTATATTATTCAATTAATATTCTTCTATTTTATACTTTTAACTTCTCATATATTTTTTGTTACAATATTATTTTTAGTATGTTAATGTCGATGAAGGGAGTTATCCTTCAATCATAAGGTGTCGAATAAACTATTGCTAATCAACATAGAAATTGGAAGAATGATTTGCTTAAATATTTTATTGATAATGGAGAACATGATTCCGTTCAAGACATGGGAAAGGCTTAACAAGTTAGGCAAGAAGGTATACTCCAATAGTACTAGGACAAGTGCTACAAGCTATTTGATGATGACGGTTATAAGGTAATAAAATATTTATATATTGACTATGAATTTTTTTTTTAAATCAAGTTAATATAAGTTTTACATTTATATTTTTTTCACTTTGAATTTGCAACATAAGTGGAGGGTAAATGCAACAAACAGAGCATAAAAGAAAGTGCAACGACTAATTCAAAACAAGTTTTAAGAAATAAGGAAATTAATGTGCTGTAGCCTCTGAAAATTTTTTGTGATCAACATTCCAAACCATTTAGTGAGTGGGTGCATCCAAGCACCAAGATTGACTATGTGAGTAACTTTACAGTTTTTATCTTAATTAATTAATTTTTATCATTTGAATTGATAATTTCATTTTCTAAATTTAAGAATAAGATGAAAATTGTATTAATTTTTATCATAATTTTTATCATTTGAATTGATAATTTCATTTTCTAAATTTAAGAATAAGATGCTAGATATTTGGGTCACTCAAATGCAGTTGCAATCAACTTCAGTATTTAGGTCATTAACATGCAATCCAACTTATGTTGATGAGCCTGCTATTACTAATAAGGTGTTAAGCACTTGTTGAAGATATAAAAAGTGGATTAGTCATTTCCATAAGGGTAATTCCTATATTGCCACTGGTAGTAGTACATCTACTATGACTTATCCACCAAGCCAACATTAACTCACATTTAATAATTATGAGGTGCAATGCTTTATCCTTAAAAGTCAACAGGCATATGAGGTAATGCAACGACATATTACTAAATAAAATTTCTAGGTTATGCCCCAATAGCTCTAAATGCTCATGTCCATATTAATGCCCACAACCTATCTTTTGGTAACTCCTATGATGACTTATCACCTATAGTTACTTAATATCACTTGTCAAATATTTTTACTGGCCATTAACTTCACCACCCGTTAGCATAATGATGATGTCAATGACCTAGCAATGTTATAGTTTACTGTACAAGATTCATTTATTTATCACTTTTCTTTGTATGACTTATACATTATTATATATCACTTATTTTTATGTTATATATATTTCTTTTTTATTTAATATAGTGTTATAATTGATATTATAATTTTACTACTTAGTTAATAATTTTAATTATAATATATTTATTTTTATATTTTTGTCAAAAAAGAAAAACCTAAAGTGACAACTCACTTTAGGCAAAAGTTATTAATTCTAATAATAATAATTCAAAATATTATAAAGTAGTGATAATTATGGTTAGTAAAAATGACTAACGATGATAGTTGCAATCCACAATATTTATTATGATGATATGTTACTTAAATTTTGTGGTTAAAAAAGGATTAATGAAAAAAGTAAATTCTTTTAAAAATTCTTTTTTAAAACTTTTTTACTTAATATTAAATAAATAAAATATTTTTTTATTTTAATATTTTATAATCATATTTTATAAAAAATATTTTCGATCAAAATAAATGAATCTTGAATATTTTTCCTATCAACTGAAGAGTGGAGCATCAATAACCTCAGCGTTTTTTTTTTTTTTGTTTGGTAGACTCATCTATCTTTTTTTATTATGTATAAGATGTAAATAAAAAGCCTAGTTACGGGTCATCATCCTAAATTAATACTCATTTTCTATTTTATTATTTGTCACATTTAATTATTTTTATAAAAATTAAAAAAATCCAAAAGTTAAAATTTATTTAATTTTTATTTTATTCATAAAATTTAAATGGTTAAAAATAAAAAATATTATGAAATAAGTTTATTTAAAAATTTAAGATGAATATATAGAATAATAAAATATTTATTAATAAAAAATAATAAAATTAAAAATTTTAATACTTCATTAAATCTTTAAAATGATAGATGAAAGAGAATAATTTTTCTTCTAATCATGATAAATAATAAAGAATTAAAAAAGTATCGCCCGTTTTTATAAAATGAAATTAACATAGCCACAGTTAAAAAGAAGCCATGATCCTCTACTTTTTCGTGGAATAGAAAGGAAGATGAAATAACTTTTTGAGAGGGAAAAGATAAATATAATTTTTCTTAAAGGTTTAGGATTCCGTTAAAATGGAATCCATGCATTTCACATTTTCTGAACAAAGTGGAAAACCGAAAATTAGGCAAGACCTCGTTTTTCTAATGTTAATAATTTGATTTCACCTTGTCCTACAACTTCAAACAAAAAATTAAATGGAAGAATCACAAGGAAAAGACATGACTTTGGTGGATTTGCCCTTGACGAAATGAAATCATCAGCACTAATAGCGAAGGGAAAGTTAAGGGAAAAAATGGTTTTGGGTGGGGGGTGGGGGGTGAGGGGTGGGGTGGACATGGACCCGGTTTGGCGGATCGGGAAATGGTTTCTTAAGTGCTGACATTTACGCGTCTCTTTGTCCTGTAATATACTTGATTTGTGCCTTTAAAAACCAATTATGTGTTTGTTTTTACTTTTTCAACAATCGAAGTCTAATAATGAAATTTCTCCTTTATATATGTTTTTGAAGGGGTAAAAATTGACAAGAGGACTTGTTAAAAGTATGTGGCTTATTTTATTTTTTTAGGTGCACACCGTATTAATATAATATAAAAAATTATTAAATAATATAGTATAATATTATATAGTTTTAGATAATATACTATATTTCATTTGATTGATTGACGTGGACCCGGTTTGGCGGATCGGGAAATGTTTTCTTAACGGCTGACATTTACGCGTCTTTTCGTCATACACTTGACTTGTGTCTTTAAAAACCAATTGTGTGTTTGTTTTTACTTTTTCAACAATCGAAGTCTAATAATGAAATTTCTCCTTTATATATCCTTTCGAAGGGGTAAAAGTTGATCAAGGGGACTTGTTAAAAGTATGGGGCATATTTTACTTTTAGGTGCACACCATATTAATGGAATGTAAAAAAATTATTAAATAATATAGTATGGTATTATATAGTTTTGGATAATATACTATATTTCATTTGATTTATTATTGTATAAAATGAATATTTATACAAAATTATTTTATTTTTAATAAAAAAATTATTCCATTTTTTGTTTATTATCATATTGTAAAAGAATATATAAGCTTACAAAATAATTAATTTAGTCAAAATAACTTTACATGTAAAAAATTGGATAAATTGCTCATAACCCTCCAATACTTTTCTTGATATGTGATTTACATCCTACAATATTAAAATATACTTATAATATTTTTATACTAATCTAATGGTGCACACAACTTTCCTTTGTTAATTTTTTATTTGATATTTTAATGAAATTAATATATAATTTTCACATAATACAATTTTTCTTTAATATTTAAAAAATTGATACTAATTTAAAAAATATTTTTCCTCTAATTTACTTGCTATTTTAATCATCATTCTAAAACTTCTTATTCATTAAAATAAAATCTTTGAACTCTAACTATTTCATTTGAGATTAACAAACAAAAATTTCATTGTAAATTTCTTATATTTGAATAGTATGATTTAACTTCTTTTCTTTAATGTAACAATTTGACTTTTCTTTATTATAAATTTGTCTTAACTCATAGAAAATACAAATTAATTATGAGAAAAGATTTTTATTATTTCAAACATAAAAATAAGAGTCTTATTATGCTAACGAAGGAAAATAGAGCGCATCTTTTTGTTACAAAGAAATCAAACATATTGTTCATATAGGATATAATTAAAGAATTCTGATATGAAAGCATTAAGGAACTATTTTTATAGGATGCTCTATGATATAGTAATTCTTCCTATTTTTTCGTTAATCGTTATTGATTCTTAGTAGTTATTGGATAACAATTTAACTGTGGAATGTAATTTGCCAACTAACTTTCAATGTTAAAGGAAAGGAAGGAAAAGTTTCTCTTTGAATTTAGAATGTTTCAAATGAGACATATAAGGTAATACTTTGTTTAGCATAGATGAATGATTGAATGTGAATAAAATTTGTGGTTATTTAGTTCATTTAAAATTATAATTTCTATTTTCTAATTTTATAAAGTGAGAAAGAAAGTTAGGAGACTTTTTTTAAATTAACATCAATTTCTTTTGATATTGAAGGGAAATTAAAATATGTAAAAATTATATGTTAATTCTATTTAGATATCTAATAGAGAAGAGTTATGTGCATTATTGAATAAATATAAGATAGTAAATAGCACAATTTAATATTATAGAAGGTAAATCACATATCAAAGAAATTATAGGAGAGTTTATGTAATTTATCCTAAAAAATAATAAAGGTATTTTAAATGAATTTGAAGTACAAAATTAGGTCAAAATATTCTTCAACAACAATTTCTATTAAAAAATATGATTTTATTATAAATTAAAGATTTATAATATGATAATAAAATAATATAACATACTTCGCTAAAATACATGTGTCATCTGTATACACACTAATATGTATATGTGAGTGCTTATATATAAATTAGTTAAAAAATTAAATAAATTAATTTAAAAATATAACACTTAAAAAGTACCTTACATAAAATCTTGAAAAATATTAAAATATCATAAACATAGACTAATATTATCAAATTAATATTTAAAAATACTAAATTAAAATATAAATATCAATATATTTTTTAATTTTAATTTTATAAAAAACATTCATGAAGGAGACATAAGAGAGAGAAAATTTTAATTAATTTTTTTAAATTTAATAATTTAGAATTTATCTTAATATTATCATATTTGTTCTTATTCTCTTCTCTATGAAATAAATGGTTTTACAAGAAATTAGGTATATTATAAAGAGAGATTTTTGAATAGGCTATGCAATCTATTTAAAATCTTCAAACATTGTACAACCTTTGTTTATATTATTTATTCTATATTATTAGATTTTATATAATATGCCAAACAAGATCTCAATTTAATTTATATTGACCTTTTTTTTTAAATAAAGGTTGATGTTCTCGTTTTAGATAAATAGATTAGATTTCTATTTTACAAGATTGACTTATTAACTTATTAGGTCAGTCAATTAGTAATTATATATTTATATATAATATAAATAATATTTTAATATATACAATTATATATAAGTTTAATTTAATTATTATTTTATTTTTTATTTTAGAAGTTTTTGTCCATTAATCTATTTGTAAATTTATTTGTTTAAGTACATTTCTAAATAGGCTGATAGCCAGAGATTTTTAATAATTCAGGTTAAGTTTAACATTTGACTTTATAAATTAACAACTCAAACTCATGTTAATATTATACAAAAAAGTTTGATTTATTTAAGGCTTTATTCATTTTGTTAGAAAGTATTTTTTGTAAAAAAATATCTTATATATATATATATTAATAAAGAAGTAATATACTATTTTTATTAATAGTTAAAAAAATTTAAAGACATGATGATGGAGGAAAGTAAATTTTTCTTCTTTAAATAGTGATTATATTTTATAAAAAATATTTTTCATTGAAATAAATATAATTTAAGATAAAGTCTAATTTATTATAATTTATTTTCATCTCTATCATTTTATCAGTACGGTAAAATTAGGAATTATTTTTGAGATTTTCTTTCTTTCTTACGCCAATCTAATTGTTGTTAAATGACCGGTTAATATTACTATCATATTAAAAAAGGAAATTGATACTTGTAAGCTTCTTTTGAAAGTATAGCATTTTTTATTTTGCAAGAAAAGACCAAACATAAATTTATTTATTTAGGTTTTGTTTAAATGCAAAAGCAGAAAATTTTGAAATTTAATGGTTTTCGTTTATCGTGAGTATTAATACTATTTATGTTCGGATTGCTGGTTGATTGGTGGAGAAGTCCCCGGAGTGTTATTATTTTCGTTCGACTGTGGTGCTGGATTCATCGTTAGGGTACTGACTATTATTTTCTTTAATTTTTTAGGTATTATTTAAAAATTTTTATTCTTATTTATTTATATTTTTAAAAATTAAGAATATATTTATTGTTTCTTTTAGATATTATTTCTATAATTTAGATAAATACTTAATAATTTTATTTATTAATTTTAACATTTAGTAGAGAATATTATTAAATTATAATTTATCTCTCTAAAATTTAAAATTATTTATTATTTTTTCATAATTATTAGGCATTATGCGTTGGTCTTAAATGATGTTTAAAAAGTAATAGAATGAGTACTCAAAATGAGTTGGACTGTACTAAATAGTAAAATTGCATTTAAAAAATTAGTGTAAAATATCATAATCATTAATAAAAAATTAAGAACTAATGCTTTAATAAATAATAATTAATTTAAAAATAATTTTTTAAATTCATAATTATTGACCATTTTTATTTTTTAATTAAAAAATGTGATATCACTCTATTCCTTAAAATATATTTTATATTTTAACAAATTCCGATCCAATTCAAATTAAATATTTTATAATAACGAAGCAGCTTTATGATAATACTTAAAGCGAATAATTGATATTGATGACCTCGGATCTCTCTTTTCTACCAAAAAAGTTTGCAAATATCATAAGTGTTTAAATTAATCTATTATTAATATAAAACATTTTAAACTATCAAAAAATAAAAAATATATTATTAAAAATTTAATAATTAAAAACTTTTAATTATAATGAAAAATTTAAATAATTTTTATTAATATAATATTATATAAATAAATAATAATATAAAATTAATTTATATCGATAATAAATCAAATTTAATTTCATATCATAAAAGCTTATATTGAACTTTAGTTCGTACGAGAAGTAACTTCTTATAAGAAGTAACTTCCTGCAAGAAATTAAATTTTTAGGAAAAAACTTCCTATGCCAAATTTTTAGAAAATATTTAAAATTGTTTAGTTGATACATAGGTAGTAATTTCCTATAGGAAGTAATTTCCTGCAAGAAATTAAATTTTTAGGAAAGAACTTCCTATGTAAATTTTTTAGAAAATATTCAAAATTATTTAGTTGATACATAAGTAGTTATATTTTCTAAAAAATAATTTTTTATATTTTATTTGATTCAACTTTGAATATCCTAAAAATTATTAATAAAATAATTATTATATGCCTAATCTTATTAAAGTATAAAGTAATAAATTTTAATTATCATTAATTAAATTTAATGAGAATAATTTTATCATTATACTTATAAATAATATGAAAAATAAAACTTACCCAATGAAGAAATGGATAAATTACTTCCTATATTTTATAGAAAGTAAAACTTATCATAAAGTTTTATTTTTCATAATTTATGAAATAATAGTCAATTAAATATTTATTAATTTTTTATTTTTTGTCAAATAGAACTTGCGAACCAAACTCACTCTTTGAGTTTTGAAAACAATATCCGGAAAAAGTATCGATTTACCATTTTTCTAAATTTTTTTTATTTTACCGTTATTTTGAAACATTTTATCAAAATACGCACACAGTTGAAGGGCGTCATGTTGAATAACATTCATGGAAAAAAGAGGCGCCACACTACATGGCACCTTTGAAGCAAAATTCGCAGGCCGAAGCCGCCAAGGTGAATAGCGTCCTTGCAGCGTGAAGGCGCTAAATGCAATGGCGCTCTCGTGTTCTTCTTCTTCCTTTCTTCCTTCTCTGCATGCTTCATATCCTTCCTGTCTTCCTTCTCTACATGCTTCCCATCCTTTTTGCATGCTTCCCATCCTTTCTTCATTCGCTGCATGCGCCTTCCCCTCTTTGATTCTCTGCATGTTTCTTATTTTTCTTACTTCTCTGCATGCGCCTTCCCCTCCGTGCTTTTCCCCTTCTTGCTTCTCTGCATGTTTTTTGCTTCTCTGCCTATTTCTTGCTTCCCTGCATGTTTCTTGATTTTCTTGCTCCTCTGCATGTTTCTTGATCTTCTTGCTTCTCTGTATTTTGCTTGAGTTTCTTTTTAACTTCTTGGTTCCTTATTTTTCTCTTATTTGTTTAGCTTTTCGCCACGTCGACAAATTTTTGCTTGTATTTAGCTTTTTGCCACTGTGCTAAGTTAGATTTATCTTAAATAAAATATATTTATATTTTAGGGTGTTAATTTGGATTTGAGTTGTTAATTATATAAAGTTAAAAATTTAATTTTTAGAAATATTTTTGTTAAAATAAGTTTATCATTTATTATTCATACTTTAAGTAGGAATTAGTTTCACACTTCATAAAAAGATTGTGTGAATACTTTGAGTACAAATAAAAAATAATTCTTTAACAAGAAAGAGAGATGATACTTCTTTTATTTTTCTATTATTTTCACATATATTAAATAAAGTAAGTTAATTTATTTATTTTTAATAAATTTTTTAATAATATTCTTTATTTATGAAGTTGAAGATGGTTGAAAATAAAAAGAAATGTAATGAAATAAATACATATCTTCAACTTCATAAATAAAGAATATTATTAAAAAATTTATTAAAAATAAATAAATTAACTTACTTTATTTAATATATGTGAAAATAATAGAAAAATAAAAGAAGTATCATCTCTCTTTCTTGTTAAAGAATTATTTTTTATTTGTACTTAAAGTATTCACACAATCTTTACTTAAAGTATAAAGTATGAAACTAATTTCATTGTATTTGGCGCTTTCAAGCTACAAGGACGCCATTCGCCTTGACGCTTTCGACCTGCGAATTTTACTCCAAATGCATCATGTAGTATGGTGCCTCTTCTTCTCATGAACATCATTCAACGTGGCGTCCTTCATCTGGATGTGTATTTTGATAAAATATTTCAAAACAATAATAAAATATATAAAGTTTCTAAAAAACGGTAAATCAGTACTTTTTGCCAAAAATATCCTATGTATTCTTATCGGCGGTTAGAAGTTGACAATGACGGCGTTTGTCTTCCTTAATTATCGGGTCGGAAGTCTTGGGAAAGAATGAGAATTGACAGTTATTTCACAGATGACAAAGCAAATCCTCTACTAAAAGCAGTGGCTATTCTCAAAGTTGCACTGTCACTCCCCAAAACAACATTTCTGCAAAACCTCTATTGTCCTAATATATCATCCAAAACCTCAAATTATGTCACAAAATGTAAAATTTGCCTTCAAAATTATATTTCAGTCATGATTCGCATTCTTTCTTCTATTTAATAGAATTATTTAATTATCAATTTTAATTTTTTGACACATTTATGAATGAATTTAATAGTAGTATAAATTTACTTTACACTATTAATTATTTATATATTATCATATTAATAAAAATCATTAAATTTTTTATTATTATAAAAATAATAATAATTATTAATTTTTTAATAATATATTTTTTCCTTATTAATAATATAAAATATTTTATATTGTCAGATAATCATATTTAAACTCTATTGAAAAAAAAGTAATTTCATTCTTCAAGATTAGAAATTGAAATTGCCTTCCTTAGAAATAAACACCTATTATAATATTGTTATGATCGAAGTATTAAACATTTTTCCATGTAATGCTTCAAAGGTCAGCTCCTCGGAAGTCATAGCTTCATAGAATCAGCTACAACCCTCGTCCAATAATTGCTTCTTCCTAGAGACTTCCGAGTTTTTAAAAGGCAACTCCTCTAATAATCTTATTTGAATCTTTTTTTTTTTAATGTTATTTTTTATCATTTTTTAAAAGATAAAGATATATTTTCAGTAAAATTCACTGCTTTTTTTTATTAAAATTCACAATTTTAAATAAAAAAATTATATATCCACCCCTTTTTAGAAACTCCACTCATTCTTTATCAAAGAAAAGAAGAGAATGCCAATTAATTTCTTATGTTATCATTTTATGTGCCTTCGAGGAACTCTTTTCACTGTTTTGTCACCTTTCTACTGTCAAGTGCCATTTCTCTTTTTGCTATTTTGATTTACCTTCTTGAGAGATTATCATATATCTGAGACCGTAAATCTTTTTCACAGATTACTATAGAAATATTTGCAATGCTCAGTCTCTACAAATAGATAATGAATCAGCAAGAAAAAATTGTCATTTTTTCTTTTAATAAGTAAACCACTTGAAAATAAACGAATAAGTACTGCAATTTTACAAATCTAAATGAGCGCATCAATATATAATTGTTAAGTTAACCAATAAAGTATTGTCCAAGAATGATAGTCACTAACGGGATTTAATTAGAAAGTGACAAAAAGTATTCTGTTAAGAATAAAAAATGAGTATAGTGGCTTAATTGTAAACTTCATAAAATGAAGCACAACACAAGTTTGATCAAATTCTAGTTAAAATTTGACCAAAATTGTGTGGGTGACCATTTAATTTTATAAAAATTAATGCTGAGTTTGATAAAATTTTAATTTATTATCAACTGGTGATTACTTTCTATTATAAGTTATTTTCCTATATAGTAATACTTTTGTATTAGAATATAATTAAAATTACTTGTCAAACAAATATTTGTATTAAGGATAAATTTAAGGTATGAAAAAAATAATATTAGTTCTTTCATACCCAAGTTAAAATATATGAATATGGATACCTTCATTGACTAATCAATTCAATTTTGACGTGTAAGTAATAAATGATAAGTTTGCAAATAAATTGTGGCATATAAATCGGTGCTTTCTACTATTAATATTATATCTAAATTTATGCTAGTTTTTAATTGATCTCAATCCATTATAATCCAATAAATTACTTGTGCATTGATTTAAAGACTTTGTCCAATATGATAAAAAAAAAGTTCATCTTGTTCAAATTCATAAAAAAAAATATTTATATAATTATGTCAAGAAATCCCTTCACGATTTATTTGTTTAATTATTTAATAAATTAATTTTTAAAAATTTTAAAATCCATTTTATTGGTGAATTTGTTGAAATTTTTATGGATCCATATACAAGTTGCATAGATAATAGATTTACTTGTTTAGATGTATATAT
Organism: Sindora glabra; assembly: GCA_020226215.1. Classification (NCBI taxonomy): domain Eukaryota; kingdom Viridiplantae; phylum Streptophyta; class Magnoliopsida; order Fabales; family Fabaceae; genus Sindora; species Sindora glabra. The sequence continues at coordinate 38,672,390 of CM035232.1, read as the reverse complement.
TAAATATATATATTAGTTCTGTGATATTTTTTTAAGTATAATTTTTTTAATACATCTCATAAATTTTAGACTTTAATCACATTAACACTTTAAAATTTTAAAATTACTAAATTTATCATTATATAAAAAGTGCAATTATTCTTTTACATTAATTCTATTTTACTTAATTATAAATAAGCACTGGCTTTGAGTTTCACATTGAACCTAATTAAGTGTAAGAAAAATTTAATAAATAAAAATAACATTGTTATAATATTATATGCCCATATTTCAAAGAAATGTACATGTATAACAATTGTATATTTATGTAGTTGATTAACTTTAGTTTATTTTTTTTCGTAATCAGGAATAATTATTTTATTTTTTTAGGATAATTATTTTATTAATAGAAATTAATAAAATTTATTTTATTTATTTTTTTATTACAACAATCTTAATTACACTAAAAATTATATGCACATAGCTCAAAGAAATCTATATGAGAATAATAATTATATATTTATTTAATTTTATGCTTTAATTTTAATTTATTACTTTCTTTAGTTATCAAGAGTGATTATTTTGTTAACAAAAATTTAATAGAATTTATTACATTTATTTATTATGATAAAAGTTTTAATTACACAAATTTTATTATATTTTATCTTACTATATATTTACCAAAGACCCCTTGCAAAAAAATGCATATATTAATAATGTAATATTATATAAATGTTTTATGTTATTTTAAAAAAAAAGGTAATATATTTTGCAACTAACAGCTCATAATATTAACTTGCAACAACAAAATAAAACATACTAGGCAGCTAGAATCCTATAACTAAACCAAACTAGACTAACTTAAATGTTAGCTATAATCCATGATCTCTATAGCATGCTTGCTTCTGTTATATATAATGAAAAGTTGTGGAAAGTTTCTTTTCAACTTCTCCAAAAAAGGACTAGATGTCAACTTCAAGTCATAATTTTTTGGAAGATGCTTATGAATTCTTTTACTTTTGCATGAAATGTTGTAGGCTATCCTATGAGGCACAATAAGTTTCTATATAAAACCTTGTAGTAGATGTTGACAATAACAAAGATCTTTTAGGTGTACAAACTAGAGCAACATCATTTGAACCAATTTCTACTTGAAGTTGATACAAGGAATCTTTCTTTTGGGTAGAAATTTGCACTTGAGGAGTAGTTATTTAACTTGTAGTAGGTAGTGAAACTTTTAAGGCAAAACTACCATTACTATGGTGTTTTAGCCTACCATAAACAAGATGTCTTGAAGGATTTTGGAAGTAGAAGGGACATTATTATGGTATTGAAATATTGCCAACTTAAGGTTTGGCACAAAATATTGAAACATGACCCAACTGACCACATTTTGAATATGCTTTACTAATTTTTTCTTTTCATAATAGAACAAAAAATGAATGAATAGTATTAAAAAATTAGAGGTCCTAAATCTTTAAGCATGAATTAATTTTCTTAAAGTATTACTAAGAAAGTTACATTGAGCAGTATTTAAACTCTCCATTTTTGTTGACTAAATTCTTTGATCTAATTTACCAATTTTGAATTTTGATTTCATAGATGGCTAAGTTTTTCTTTCATCTCTTAAATGGTGTTTTGTAAAAATTCAATGATGGAAGTCAAATCTTGGTTTACGGCTTCCAATTTACAAGTTTTTCTCATCATAAAATTAGCATGAGTGCCTTTTGATTTTATAGTCATCCTATGATGGTTTTGTAAAAACTCAATGATGGCTAGATGACTAAGTTTTTCTTTCATCTCTTCAACGGTGTTTTGTAAAAACTTAATGATGGAAGTCAAATCTTGGTTTATGGCTTCCAATTTACAAGTTTTTTTCATTATAAAATTAGCATGAGTGCCCTTTGATTTTGTAGTCATCCTATGATGGTACTCGTCCTTTATGATAGTTATCAAAACTTTGTGAAAAAATCTTTAGAAGAGTATTGTTCATAATCTCTAGGTGTAAGTTTCCTAGGAACATTAAACTAGAAGCTTTCAAACATTTCCAATTAAAAAATGAAGTTTTGCCAAACTATTGTCATATCCACGTGAGATTCATATGTAAGATCATAATCACAAGATTTCTTAAGTTTTTCTCTTATTTCAATCACTTAATCTAGTCCAACTTATTAGTGGAACCAAATTAACCAATATCCCTAATGATTAATTCCTCACAAACTTCAACAAAATCTATTGAGTAATGGTTCTCATTAACTTGTACTTTGTGAGTTCTACTACTACTATCCTTAGATACAAAACACACTAAATTACATAAAAACCCCATCTTTAATCTCAAGTTATACTTTCCATCAACCATATTAATAACATCAAATATTTATGTTAGTATTTGTTTTCACTAAATGTTGTAATTGAATCCACTACTAATTCCCTATAAAATGAGCAACGGTCAAAAGCTATAATCACACCTTTAAAAGAAAAAAAACATTACCCAAATGAATGCATCTCCTTTTAATCTTAAAATTTGTTTGCCTCCCTCTTTTGATGATGTGATTATAACTTTAAGAGTGATTAATTTTTAATAAATTTTTATTTTACTAATTTTTTAATATTTTTAAATAAATAATGTTCTATTGTTTTTTCTTTTAAATGAAAAGCACATTTCTTTTTTTCAAACCATGAGGTTAAACATTTTTTTATAACATTTTTAATATTTTAAGATTTTGATTTCATATATTTTATAATAATTTTTTATAACAATTTATAGTTTCCTTTAGTGATTTATATGTAATAATTGAAAAAAAAGTATCCTCCAAATTAAGATCATTAGAAAATTTTTATATTTTTATTCAAAATTTTAAATTTCAAAGAATGGCTAAATATATTAAAATTTATGAGATGATATATAGTTCAATACTCATACAAATTTTTAATAAAATCCATTTAAATTATCAATTAGAACTTATCTTATTTATAATTTCAACAAAATTTTTAGGCTAAAATAAATGTATTATATCAGTTTTTTTTTTTTTTACCTATTAAAAGCACCTCCCTTTAAGAAATCTCAGCCACAAGATTATAGTGCAAGACAATCCAATAATCTTGATTTGATCTTGATATTAATAACCAGACTTCTAATTTAAATATGTTAAAATTGGCTAAAAATTACTGATGTTAATGCCAACAGATTTATGTGCAACTTTATAGAGATTTACGAGGGATCTAGAGATGCAAATAGAATATTATAGTATTATACTTAGAGACCTTTTATACACATCATCACTCAGTTTTACTTTACAACGGTTGTCTTCTCATTGTTGTTACTTTTCATAAAAAAATTGAAAATTTTCACATTAAATTGCTTATATATTCTTCATTTAGTTACTTAATGTTTATTTATTTAGTGATGCAATATTTTTTCCAACAGATTTGAAATCCACCCAAATATTACATGGGCACTGCTTGATTTTTATAACTAACCTTATAAAAATTAAGATTAGATTTAGTTTTATACATAAATTATATGCACATTAAATAAGTTAAATATCTAATTTTATAAAATTATTTAATTATATATTCTATTTTTGACATTTATATTATATTATAAACATTTATTATATTAAAAGTTATAATTATAATATATAATTATAAAATAATTGTACCAAATTAAATTTCAATATTTTTACAAATTTTTTCTCATACATATACATATATGTATTTATGTGTATGTATTGTTTTTATGATAATAGTAAAAATAATAGTCACCTATGCAAAGCACTACTGGCAACTTCATAAATTCCTAGAACAGAAAAATAGAGACAAAGATCTGGTAATATCCCGTTTAAATATATTTAATAGGTTACCAACTTTAGTCAGTAAAGAGTATATTGATCGCAAATAGAATTGACCTAATAGTATTTGAATTTTGGGGAAGATTTTTTGGGAGAGAATAAGTTTATTGATACTCTAATTTTTGATGTGGCTATCCGCCTTGACCATCATTTTAAATTACTAGAAAAATATTTACTAGGTTCGTACACTAAGACTTCATTTATTTTAGTGAAAAATATCTATTATAAGAATATAATTATAAACTATTAAAATAATATAAAATAATCAATATTTTTAATGTTAAAGGTAATAATTTTGATGGGAGATAATTTTTTAAATATTATAGTAGTGGGAAAAATAACATTTTCTATGAAACAGAGAGTATTGAATTCTAACATATTTTTTATATTTAATATTTAAATAAATAAAATATTTTTTTATATTATTTTAATATCTTTTACCCATACTTCTACGTAATACAGGGGTTGTTAAAATACAGGTTATTGTTCGCGGAACAAAGCTTCTAACCACAAAATTTTTACCATCTGCAGCCATTTGGGCTGCGGCTATGTCCAATTTGTGGGTAAAACACCATGTTTAGAGGCCCGATGGAAACCTTTACAAGATGGCCTTGGGTTAAAAACAATCAAAGAAAGTCTCAATATATTGAGAAATCTGAGGATAAAATACCAAATTAATATTTTTTACGAAACTTATTTCTATTTTACCGTCTTTTCGAAACTTATTACCAAATTACGCATGGAAGCGGAAGGCGCCATTTGGTATGGCGCCACATGGGCGGAGGCGCCATCCAAAATGGTGCCTTTGGGGGGCTTTGAGGGCGCCATTCAAAGTGGCGCCCTCAGTCCATTTTTTTCACATTTTTCTTTTGAAAATAATTAATTTTGATATCATTTGAAAATAAAAATTATAAAAATAAATAATATATGATTGTAATTGAAAATAAATTTTTGAAAATAAATTCCTCATTTTATAATTATATTTGATGTCATATAAAAATATGATAACTCCACTTTGAAATATAATACATAAATTTATTATAGGAATTAAATAAGAAAGTAGTTAATGATAATAATATCATGAATAGAAATAATAAATATTTAGTAAATAATTAAATATTATTTTAAAAATATAGGATCAATAAAGAATAATTATATAATTTATATTAATGACTCTCAAAATTTGATGTAATAACACTTAATTTTTATCAATTTTTAAAATTATAAACTTCCAACACTTGGAATTATATTATTACAAGTAATTATTTAATATGTTATTACACATAAGTAAATTTATTGAATTATTCAGTAATATTCTTTATATACGAAGTTGAAGATTGTTAAAAATGAAAAGAAATATAATGTAATAAATATATTTTTCTTATTTTATATTTATTCCAATAATATTCTTGTCACTTTATATTTATCTCAATAATTTTTTTTATTTTGTAACAGAGTAAATGCAAACTGATGAGGTTGAAGATAGCTGAAAATTTTAAAAAATGTGATTATTTCGTTTTAATAATCTTTTCATTTTGTAATGAAATCAAAATTGTAACATGAATTAGTTATTTTTTATTTCATCAGAATGATAAAATATTTTGGCAATGAGAGGAAAAAGTACCGATTAATTATTTTTTAAGAAACTATTTTTCGTTTCATCGTTCCTTCGAAATATTTTATCGAAATAAGCACAGAAGATACGCACAGCGATGGAGAGACGCCAAATGACGTGTAGAGGTACGCTAGACGAAATGGTTTCGTTCGCGCTGAAGGGAAGGGACGACAGGCGATATGGCACCTTTGGCCTATGGCACCCTCGCTCCTCATTTCTAAGTTAATAAGCCGATGACTGTGTCGACTGTGCACCCAAGAGACTTGTATTTTTGTGAAAGTATCATAATTAATATTATTTATTTACTTTTACACTGTAAATAAAAAAAGAGTAGATAGGTTAAAATACCAAAATACGTTTATTTCATAAACTATTTTCCGCTTTATCGTAGTTTCGGAACTATTTACCAAAATATGCAGGGCGCCAGACTGTTTGGCGTCATCGCCCGCGCTGAAGGCGCCATTCAACATGGCACCTTCGCTACAGCGAATTTCACTGCGCAGGCTGGGAGGCGCCATTTCACTTGGCACCTCCCCAGCAAACTTAAGTTTATAACTTAGGGGGCTGGGAGGCGCCAAGTGAAATGGAGCCTCCGCAGCCCCATTTTATAAATTAATTAAATTTTACAAATTTATATATTTATTTATATAATTTTGATTTCATATTTATTTATATAATTTAATTAAATTTTATAAATTTATATAATTTTAATTTTGAAAAAAATTTATATATTTTAAAATTTATATATAAAAAAGTTACTTTATTAATAATTTGAAAAGATAGTAATCCTTATAAAAAAAATTTATATATTTTAAAATTTATATAAATAAATTTGTATATAATAATTTATTTATGAATTTATTTACAAATTTTTTATACAAATTTATTTACAATTTTTTATACAAATTTATTTGCAAATATATTTTAAAATTTATATAATTTTATTATAAATAATAATGAAATAAAAATTATATAAATAAATATATGAATTTATAAAATATAATTAATTTATAAAATGGGGCTGTGGAGGCGCCATTTCACTTGGCGCCTCCCAGCCCCCTTAAGTTTACTGGGGAGGCGCCAAGTGAAATGGCGCCTCCCAGCCCGCGCAGTGAAATTCGCTGCAGCGAAGGCGCCATGTTGAAAGGCGTCTTCAGCGCGGCCGATGACGTGAAACAGTCTGGTGCCCTACGTATTTTGGTAAATAGTTCTGAAACTGCGGTAAAGCGGAAAATAGTTTATGAAATAAACGTATTTTGGTATTTTAACCGAGTAGATAATTATAACAGTTGTGAAAGTATGATAATTAATAATATTAGTTATTATATTTGGGAGATGTCCTTGTCATCATTTTTTACCAAAAAACTAAATATTGCAATGATTTTGAAATTTATTATTATTTGTAATTGTTCCTACGCAAGCAATTAAAAATGTCGTAGTAATTAAAATCATCCTAAATGTTAATGTTTGGCAATAAAGTAGTAAAATCATCCTAAATGTTGATGTTTGGCAATAAAATAGTAAGAAAAATGTACATAAATATTAAAAAAACATAGAAAAGAAAGCTAATGTCTACGTAAGTGATGTCCAGTCCCACATCCAGGATCGGTAATGTGGCAGCCGTATCTACTAACCCTCTGCGTAGGCTCGGGAGTCACATCCCCAGTGTCTGTGTCTGCTCTACCTCCAGCTCCCGCTCTACCTCTACCCCTGGCTCCCGCTCTACCTCTATCTACAAGCTCTGAGTCATCTGTCATCATGCCACCATATGCTAATCCCTGATCCTGAGTATGCCAATCAAATACAAGACGATATGGCTGTGATGGACCAGCATCATCGGAAGGAAAGGCATACAATGCAGATGAAACTCCTGGTACGTGTGGAAATGCCTGGAATGAAGATGGAACACCAGGAGGGAGCTGGTACATCTACGATGACGACGGCCCATATAGTGCGGCCGAGAACATGGTGGAGGATGAAGGATCATCAGGTGTAGTAGGGTACACATGAGATGGGGCAGTAACATCAGGCATCATCGTCATGGTCTCCTGGGCAGTCGAAGGTGGAATCTGTTGTACTGTCGAAGCGGACGGAACATCAGCCTATGACGTATGCCGTGGAGCAGAGCGACGTCGTCGGCGAGAGCAAGGCTGATCATGGTCGCCCTCCGCAGGGTCTGGGATATGATGGGCCTAGGGAGCTGGCTCTGCATGTGAGTCAATAATCACATGATCAACCTGCTGAATCGCATGAAGGATGGACTCCGTCGCTGATCTAAGCACATCGAAGGTGAACACAGCCTGCCCCTCAGGGGTAGTGAAGTCCTGTAGTGAGGAAACCTCATCTACCTGTGCAAATTTTTGACATTAAAGTTAGTTATAATACTAATGCATTTAAAGAAAATTAGATACAAAAAACTAGCACGCAATATTACCACAAGGTCTAGCGCTCCCCCGACAGGTGTAATACATCACCTGGTAACCTGTCTGTACCATGTCATGTAATCGGAACGTGGTCCCAGAACTAGGCATGTCGTCGGCTCGGCGGTAACGCATAAGTCTCGCCGGATATCCCAGAGTGCAATATACGGCTGATGGCGGATGTGCCACTCCTCGTCATGCCGACCGGACAAGTGAAGGCAGTGGACCTCCGCCACCTGTTTCGGTGGCTCTAGAATAGCCTGGCGTAGTCCAAACTGCCGCAAAACCCTATCAGGTTGGTGCCACTCAACAATCTGAAAGTGAATGAGCGGCACCACGGCTGTCCACGTGTCACTCCCGTCAAAGCAGTACTGAGGCAGTGATGCGGTGACCTCCTCAGTGTACGGGATCCAGGCGATCTGCAGTTGCAAATTTGGGTTGTCATTTAAATACGATAATGGAATAGATAAAGCCCTAAAATAAAGAAATCCATTATCCCCTACATACCTGGTCAAGTTAAAGACGGTCCAGTACGTATTTATAATGGGGTAGGCTGTGTGCCGGACTATCTTGGAACGTCTTCTGATAGTGCCACCTGCCAGGTTCAATAATAAAGTTAAACAACTTCGTAGTAAACTTAATTATAAGTTAAAGTTGAAAAATTTTATAACCTGCGCGCTAAGGGGCCAATCCCTGCATCCCCCTCTGGTATGTCTAAAATTGCTATCGCGGGGGCGATAGTGGGAAATCTATCCCAAGCCCAAAGCTGCAGTAGTAGGCAACAACCTCCAATCTCCCTGTAATACGGAGCGGTGGCCTTGCAGAGCTCTCTGTACAGGTAGGCCAGGCAAACAGACCCCCAACTGTACGTCCCAGCCTCATGTAAGTGTCCGATCAAGGGTAAGTGCATGAGGTGGACATATGTGCCGGAATGGTCTGGAAATAACGTCCCATTGATGAGTCGTAAAATGTAAGCTCGGGCGAATCTCTGCACTGTCACCTCATCTGCATCATCTAGAAGATGAGTGAAATGCCTCTCCAACCAACTCATCCTCAGTCGCCCCCCTTGGATGACATTCTCATCCACTGGTAACTGGAGTCCCAAGTACTCCTCTATCAGGGCTCCCCATCCCCACACAGTGGGCCCCGTCACTACTCGACCGTCAATGGGTAGGCCGAGCTGAAAAGCAACATCCTGCAGGGTAATAGTCGTCTCTCCCTGCGGCATGTGAAAGGTGTGTGTCTCCGGCCTCCACCTCTCTACAAAAGCACTGATCAGCTGATGGTCAATCGACACAAACTCGCACATCGCCAAGTCGTAAAAGCCTGCCTCTCGTAGAAAGGGGATAATCAACTCTGGTGGCTGTTGGTGATGGTAGTGATGAACTCGTTGAATCCTAAGCACACGGTCAGGCTGCAAAAGAAAAAATAGCACCAATTATCACGTCTGACAATTCAAAAATAGTTCATACTCGGATTAATTAAGGTATAACTATTTCCATACGTGGCCTGCCCAAATCGACTGGGATATGTGTGAGGCCTGAGCGGTCAGCAGCGAAGGATCCCGTGGTCCAGGATCAACGCGTCGGGATGTGGATGCCATCTGACACGACAAGCATTGCATTAGAATGAAACTTAAACACACACTAACTTAATGATGTTGTCCAATTTAAGTACAAATAATATATCTTAAATTTAAGGTGCAATGTATATAAATAATATCATAAAATGTAAATAATAAAAAAGCTCACATTACTAGTAATGGGTAACATATATATACATAATGATGTGCAGTTTTACAACCGTAAAAAAAAATACAGTGTGCGACCGTTACACTTATGATATTGGTTAACATACTTTGAAGCATACATGCGAAAGTAAATAATAAAAATCAAGGTGCAAAAGGGCCTTCATCCCCATGTAGCAGTGGGCAGTGCCTACGATTGTGTCCTTCCATCTTACAATGATCACATTTTTGCTTTACACCGCTCTCCTGAGGCCAATCCATCTCATTTCTGTTCCGGGTCAACTTTGGTCGTCCCCTTGCACGTAATCTTCCATAATTTGGAACTAGCAGAAGAAATGGTGGTAGGTTATTCCATTGCGACCACTCCCCGATAGGCCACCACTCAGATTTGTAGCAATTCAGTAGTGTGTCAAGTCTGTATACAGTATCGACATATGGTTCCCAAGATATGTTGATTGAGGCACAAGCAACAATAATATGAGCGCAAGGATACCTATATGCTTGGAAATGTCCACATTCACATTGCCCTTTGTCTAATAACACTTAGACAACCTTTCCACATGACCCCCTGGCCATATCAGGGTCCTCTACCACCTCAAACCTAGTCCCTTGTCTATTATAAGCACGAACATGGTAAGAAGAAGCACGTGACTGGATAGTCGCAAGCTCCTGTCTGAATCTGCTTGTGTATCTGTGACCTTGTTGTAGGTCAGCGTGCGCTTCTTTTGCCCTTTCCACAAAGTACTTGACACATCTATAGTATGTTTGTTGGACAAGGCCTGTGATTGGCAGCTTCCTCAATTCTTTGAAGAGGCCATTGATGCACTCTACAATGTTAGTCATCATATGACCATATCTTCTGCTTTCGTCATAAGCAAGCATCCACTTCTCGTTCGGAATAGCGGTCAACTTCTTGTGGATCTCCTCATTGACTCTGCTAAGATTGTCCAATCTCTCCATGGCCTTTTCTCAATTGGGCTCATACGCTAAACAGAAGGAGACAAATAGGTTAACTGCGTTGAACTACCAGGTGCACGAACTTATAGATGAAAGGTTCAACAAAGAAATTATGCTATAACACATACCAATCTTAAGGACAGCTTTCCTCACATTGTCATCCCTGCACTTCTTGTGAATGTTGCTGGCGATATGTCTGATATAATACCGGTGATAAGTAAAAGAAGGCTGCCACCCCAGGCCTTCGGTGGCTACAACATCTTTTATAGCTCGGTACCGATCTGATATCAAGCATATTCCTTGATTGTTCGTGACATTTACCCGCAGTAATGCCAAAAACCAACTCTAGTTTTCATAGTTCTCCCTGTCAACAATGGCAAAGGCAAGAGGAACAGGGCATTTGTTACCGTCCTGGGTCGCAACAATCAGTAGCACGCCCCTGAACTTGCCATACAGATGCGTGCCATTAACTTGTATGAATTGCTTGCAGTATGGAAATGCGGCAATGCATGGCTTGAAAGCCCAGAAAACTCGGTTGAAAACATGTTTCTGCGGATTGACACGATTGTCAACTGTGACAAATTCTTGGGACTCCAACTTGAACAGCGCCTGGTCACAGTAGCCTAAAATGTCCAGCCATTTGGGGAGCACTTCATACGATTTATCCCAATCATCGTACACCTTGACAATTGCTTTTTGTTTTGCCTTCCATGCTTTCCTGTACGAAATCTTGTACCCGTACATGCCTTCCACCCTCTCTTGTATAAGCGAGATTGGAACATCTTGCTTCATTTTAATCATCTCCAGTATCATGGAACTGATGTACTCGGAGTCCAGAGACTTGTGGTCCTGTGTCAAACTGGCATTAACACATGTGTGGGGCCCTGAAAATTTAGTTATGGTCCAAGTGTTACAATTCTTCAGTTTCGCCGCTCTGAGGTGGAAATTGCATTGGTCCTCAAATTTATCACACTTCACGCTTAATCTTCTGGTATCGGACTCCTCCATGTAATAATTGTGGTGCCTTCTGATGTGGTAATGCTTGGTTGCAGCAATTAAAGCCTCCTTGCAATCAAACTCTTGCCCAACCTGTAAGTCCTCCGTGTCGTAATCATAGGTTGGTTTCATTATTTTTGAAAATTCATTTGGATTCCGTATGGCATCCCAATCAATGTGAGAGAAGACAGCAGCTTGGGGGACACCATATGATGTTTGTGCAGTATTACCACTCCTCACACACCGTGTGGGTACACTATCTCCATGTGTAGTCGCACGTTCTTCGTCATCAGTGTCACGATCGTCACCGCTACTACAGGACACCTCATCGTCTTCAAAGCCAGACTCTAGGTAGGCATCCATTAATACGGGATCGATAGATTCTTCCTGTACGACCGGCAAGGCACTTGATGAACCTATCAAGGTATGTGGTGCATTTACTGGGAAAACACTTGCAACAAATGAGTCCAACGCAGGAGTATGACCATCAGAAATGTGAAACTCAAATCCACTTGTGTAAAGAGGGCCTTCCCGCACCATCGAACAACTAGTGTTGACATAAGCCGCTGGATCCACGGGTGGTGCAATTCCTGGAACTCTTTCATCAAAACCAAGGTTGGCAGCGCGTAATTCGGATGTGATCACGTCCACGTACAATTCCATGGCTGTCATCGTCGGATATTGTTCGTAGCTTGCTATCGCACATGCCAAGTCTTCATCGTCATCCAATTCGTATGCCATGTACTGAGCCTCTGTTTGATGCTGTGGAAACCTGTAAACTATCGCACATGCCAGGAGTATGACCATCAGAAATGTGAAACTCAAATCCACCTGTGTAAGGAGGGCCTTCCCGCACCATCGAACAACCAGTGTTGACATAAGCCGCTAGATCCACGGGTGGTGCAGTTCCTGGAACTCTTTCATCAAAACCAAGGTTGGCAGCGCGCAATTCGGATGTGATCACGTCCATGTACAATTCCATGGCTGTCATCATCGGATATTATTCGTAGCTTGCTATCGCACATGCCAAGTCTTCATCGTCATCCAATTCGTATGCCATGTACTGAGCCTCTGTTTGATGCTGTGGAAACCTGTAAACAATCTTCCCCACAGCTTGATCTTCGTGAAGCTTCAGTCGGGCATGAATTCTCTCCCGCAAGACATCCATAGTGCTGCATCCTCTTAATTTCAATGCCTTTGGGGGAGGTCCATCGTACATTATCCCCATTGATCCCTCAACAATTGTACCGTTTGAATATATAAACGCAATTAAACTTTTCTTCATCTTCTTACTTTTAGCTACACAATACTCATTGCACCCGCACAACTGACAGATAGTCTCATATACAAATTTTGTTCTCGTAAATGAGTATACTAGTATTTAATACTATAATTAAAAATGAACGCGATGTATTATTATTTTGAAAGGTATTCTGTTAATTCTACGTAATAATAGGATTATTTTTTCTACCAAGCTAATGTTATTTCTTTTCCAAAACTAATATAAAATTAGGTTCAATAATTTTATCTATGATTTTGTTTATCTCTTTCAATTAGCATTTTTCTTAGTGATTTTGTACAAATTATACTAATTAAATTAGTTAGCCAATCAAATTCACTATCTTTCTTATTTTTATGACTTTTTTTCACTGTTCACACCTGCTACCAAATAGTAACCAAAATTATGTACACATTATTACTGTCAATACCTCCATATATATTTAAATTCTTCCTAAATAAACCAAGGATACCTATATTTTTTTCAGGTACGTTTACTATTCTTCCATTTAGAATATCTACTATTTAAATGCAAAAAAGTCCAAATTTGCAATAACAATATCCTACTTTCTTAATGCTTTTGGTTAAATCCACATTTCCCAGGATCTTTTTTAGTACCTCTCTTATGATATATTAAGATTTCACATGAAAAAGTTCTCTAAATATAGCTTTCACCCAGGTCGTAAGACCTATATTACGACATCCTTCTTTATCTCGTTTGTTATTCTTTTAATAGCATAACCTATCACATTACATATAAAGTCCTGCAAAATTTTCATAAATCATAACTTCACATCTTAAATCATAATTTCACATCATAAATCATAACAATCAATATAAAATAAATAAATCTATATTATTAACATCATAATATTTGAAATAAATTTCTCTACCGATATAAAAAATATTTTCACTATAACTATATAAAAATTATAGTATAAGCATAAAATTCCTAAAAATACTAACCGGTAAGTATTCGGAGAAGTAAACAGAAAAAAGCCTTTGCATAAAAGAAAATTTTATTAGATAATTTAATAACTTCAATCTCTAAGTAAAAGTTATTAGATATTATTGTATCAATTAAAAAATTATGCAACAATCACGCTAAATTAAATATATTCTGTAAGATAATATATTAAAGGAATAAAAATAACAATATATATAAAATTTTATTGATGTATATTCAATTTAAAATATATTGTTCAAATTTTTATATCAAGAAAATATCAGTGAATTTTAAAAGATAATTAATTTTTATTCTTAACTCATCTCATTAAAACTAAAATATATAGTTAGTTATTTCAATCAACGTTTTTCATAACATGAATTTTTCAAAAAAACATATTTGATCATTAAAAATAATTTTATGTCAAAAATATGATATTAATTTTAATTAATATTATTCAATATATTCCATTTCAACTTTTAATACAATGATTAAAGAAATAAAGAAGAAAATCATCTGCAAGGTACATGAAATGAAGAATAAAGATATTTATATAAATAATAGTATATATAAATTTCATAAATAGTATATTTTAAATTTTAAATATACTATTTAAAAATTATCATTAACAAAAATTTAAAGATATTTATACAAATAATATTTAATTCAATCACTAACTTTTTTCTATAGATTATAATATGAAATTATTTATTTTTGTTAAAAAAAAGTATATTAAAGCTTCAATTCACTTAAAATATTGTCATAAATTATAAAATATAATTAATGATTGTAAAAAAAATATTGTTAATAACATGTTAGTTTTCTAAAAAATATAATATGTTAAAGTTTCAATATTTTCTAAATCTTAGATCATCACTTCACATTATAAGTCATAATAATCAAAATAAATTAAAAATTATAATATAAATGTAAAAAATCTACAAATACTAACCAGTAAAAATCACAAACTATCACAGACCACATATATTTATATAAATTTTTTCTAAATCCTAGATCATCATTTCCCATCATAAATCATAATAATCAACATGAAATATAAATTATAATATACATACATAAATTATAAAAATACTAACCAGTAAAAAATATAAACTATCATATATCATATAAATTTGTATAAATCTTTTCTAAATCCTAGATCACCATTTCACATCATAAATCATAATATTTAACATAAAATAAATATTATAATATAAATACAAAAATTATCAAAAATCAAGCAAATAAAATTTATAAATTATAACAGAAATTTCTTTCTAACTCCTAAATCATCATTTCATGTCATAAATCATAATAATTAATTTAAAAAAATATAACGTAATAACAAAAATTATAAATATACTAACCAAACAAGAATTGACTGGGATCAGATTTGCTCCAAAGCAAAAAATACTTCTGAATAAAATGTACAAAATAAAGAATGGATGACGATTTATGAACGAACTGCGACAGCAAGTTTTGCAAACAAGGAAGAGAAGCAGAGCGCCTGCGAAATGGTTTCTCAATGAGAGGATTTGAGTGAGGAGGGGCGGCTGCAAAATGTTTTCTGGGTGAGAGGGGTTTCTGGGTGAGAGGGACGACGAGTGGGGGTATAAATAGGGGGAGGCGCCTGATTAAATGGCGCCTCCCAAATTCAAATTTCAAACTTGGCGCCCAGGGCGCCTTTTCAAATGGCGCCTTCCATACGGAGGGCGCTAGTTTGAATGGCGCTTCCTGCATGGAGAGCGCCACTTCAAAAGGCGCCTCCAAGGGGGAGGACGCCATTTTGAATGGCGCCTCCAACCCCTTCGGGCGCCATTTTGAATGGCGCCCTGCGTATTTTGGTAAAATATTTCCAAACTACCGTAAAATGATAAATTGTTTTGAAAATTTGCGTAATTCGGTATTTTATCCGAAATCTGATGTCTGGTTAGGCTTCGTTTGCTCTTACGAAAAATATGTTTCATAGAAATACAATTATAATTTATAAATTATTAAGATTATAAAAAATAATTTATATATTTAATATTTAGTATAATAAATTTAAGAAAAGATAGCTTCTTTTTTACAAAAAAAAGTTAATTTTCTCTACTATCATGATTAATTTTTTTTATCACAAAGTATAAAGGCATATAAAATTTCTTCATTCATATATATATATATATATATATATATATATATATATATGTATGTATGTATAAAATATACATATATTTAAAAAATAAAACATAAAATATACCAAATTCACCAACAAAGCAGTGGATAAATGGAAAATATGTTATCTTGAATAGATTTGAGTGGTGAACCACCAAGTGAGAAACTTTAAAAATTAAAATATTAATGAATTTTTTTCATTCAACAAAGATCATATACGAAATGTGCCACTTGATGATTCACCGTATATAATACACATACATATACACACACAAACCAAATTCATCTAGCCATTTCCAAACTTGCAACAAAAAAAGATGACAAAGTTAGGCAATCAAATGTTTACATCTAAATAATTAGTTAAGGAAAATATTCTTCAAATAGCGTTTTTATTTTAGAAATTATTTATCACCTATCTATCTGTGCATTGCACAATAGTCATAGCTTCCTTCCCCGCATGTCTAAATCTAAAATCATATAAAGAAAAATAATAAACATTAAACCAAAATATATAACTACTTAGTATATAATTTTACATATTTATCCTTTCTTAGAAAGTTAATTTATTAATAAGCTTTCTACAATTAATAAAATTCCACTCTAATATTTTTATAAAATTTTCTCTTTAAAAATGATATGGTAAATTAATATGCAATAATATAATAATTCTTACTTACAAAATTTATGAAAGACTAACTTCATATAATCCTTATTTAATGAAGTTAATAATATCCAAACTTATATTTACTCTAATGTCAAAATGAATGGTAATAAGGAGTAAAAAATTTTATTTTACATTTTAAAAATTTCATAATTATAATATATATTTTTCATACGTTAAATACCTCTCAAGTAATGTAAATAACATTTTTCATATATATATATATATATATATAAGATTAAAACTAAAGTTAAAACTGTAAATTACGTAAATAACTCTCCAAAATCCCTCAATTGGAGGGTAAATAACTCTCCAAAATCCCTCAATTGGAGGGTTAACTATGAACACCCCTTTCTTTCCATTCTTAACGCAAAATTTCCAAACAATGGACAGGATATTTTGTGAACCTTCATTTCCTCACCCTCCTTTCTAATTCCATCCATCCAAACAAGCCATAAATCATATTTGAAGCAAAATTTCAACAGGACTGCATCGAACCTCAAACACTCACGCGCACACGCACCCATGAATATACCTTCAAAGAGAGGGAGGGAGAGCGTAAACAAGATTGTTATATTACATATGAAGTTCCAGATGAAGAAAGTCCAATAATGCTACCTGCACTTGCATCATAAGTCTGCACAAAACAAGTGCTTCTACAGTTCTTAAGATACAATAGAATAGTTTGTCCAACACGGCAACCATTACGTATATTATACAGCAGTACCCAGCCAAAAAAATATTATACATCTTACGAGCAGCGTGATTGGTGCAGAAATTGTCACATAATCAGCCAATGCCTAGGAATCACTTTACACGTGGAATAACCACGATACTAAGAACAGGAACAAAACTTTTGGCATCACCAAAATACTGGCCAGTAACAGAGTAATCACAATTAGAAGTCTTCATCGATCTTGAAGACAAAGTTATTTCCAGAATCTTGGAGGCTTGACATAACAGAAGCCTTCTGGTAATCACCCACCCTCCTTTCAAAAAAGTTAGCCTTTCCTCTGCTCAAACAAGCCGATTAACTAGGATCAATATCTTGATTTCTCAAACAAGTAATAAGTCTAAGGCATCATATAAAGATTCTAGTTTTGATACAAGCTTTAGCTTTAACAAAAATCTAAAGTAAATCGAGGATGAGTCTCTCAAATATTAACATTTTGCAAGGAAGCCTTCCCCACCTTATTGTTAACTAAGATTTCGATGCATATGAAATCCAGAATAATAAAACCAAATAGAAATCACAGAAACTTACTTTATGATTCTAGTCCCCTACAATGCCAAATTTTTAATAAGCCACACTGCATGTTTCAAACCCTTCACCTCTCCTAACCTTACTATTTATTTATATATTATATGGTCATAACCACAAGGGGGCATATTAGGCATATCAAGTGAGAGGAGAGAGAGTGAGAGTGAGAAGAGTGAATTGTGATTATTAAATCTTGCATTGATGGCTAGAATTAAAAGATAATTCTAGGTCATGTGACTCTTTAAAAAAGTCACATGACTACCTAAAAAAAGTCATATGATTCTATATTTTAATCTTAGCCCTACAATACTAAATTTAATAACTATAATTTACTTTTCTCACTCTCACATAAAAACACTTTTCTCACTTGATATACTTCCTCTAAGCACATTTGTAAAGATAATGTGATTGTAAAGGTTGAAACTAAAAATTTATAAGGCCCACTCAAAAGTTATGATTAGTGGTTAGTAAATGAGAAGGTGACTTAATCATGGGCACCCAAGGATGTTCAATGATTATCAAACGAGAACTTGAACCACCAATGATCTAATTGATTAAACAACCTGTTCTAGTCAAGAATGCAGAAACTGAATTTTATAAGTTAATCCTGGATCAAACGTTTACAAGTCTGACACATAGTAGCCTAAGCCAGGAATGTACAAAATACTCACTGCAAAGAAATAAACTCCATCCAATCAAATGGATTTTCCGCATTGTACTTCTTCTGGTGCCCTAATGCAACCTAGAAGGGTACAAAAGAAAAAAGGGAAACTGTTCAACTTCAGAAAAAAATTGAAAGAGCCCAACGCCCTTTTCTCAGGTAAAAAGCGATTTGTCAAGTGTCAACATACCAATAGCCTGTCAGCAACAAATTTTATGTACTGGTTCATGAGTGTTGCATTCATGCCAATCAACGCACAAGGGAGAGCGTCACAAATGAACTGAGTTTCAATTTCAACAGCTTCATGTACAATGCACTGAACCTGTTCAGAGCTTAGTTGCTTCCGTAACAAACTGCAGGAAATTACAGCATTAAAAGATATTAACTTAAACATCTCTCCAAAAATGCCTCTTGTGTTCAAATCTTGTCAATAGGACCAAAATCAAATCCACCACCCTAGTCAAATACGATTATGTAGCAGCATCCAGCACATACATAAATCTTCATTTTCTCAATAATGATTTGTTTAAAAAAAAAAAAATGGGGCACAGTACCTGTACAGAAGGCAAGCAAAATCACAGTGAAGGCCCTCATCTCTAGAGATCAACTCATTTGAAAAAGTCAAACCTGGCATCAGTCCTCTCTTTTTAAGCCAGAATATGGCACAGAAGCTGATAGAAAAGCCAAGATATCAATTAAAAGATTAAGCAGATTGTCATACAAGCATTGTTACAAATCAAATCACATCTATTATGGAAGAAGGAAAAGCAATTAGGATAACTACCTTCCTGAAAAAAAGATTCCTTCCACACATGCAAAAGCAACAAGTCTTTCTGCAAATGAAGTGGAACTGTTGAACATGCATTAGAAGAGCATTTAGAAGTTATTTTCTCTTTTACCCAAGGTAGTCAAATGCAAAAGGCACCTCTAAGGTGCTAGTCCTCCTTAGCACCTCACCTGAGTTAAGTCAATGTGATGCCAAAACTAGGAAAAAATAATGTAAAGGGTAAAACCCTTTACATTGTTTTTATATAGTCTTTACATTGTTTTTATATAGTTATTCAAAACATCAATATATGCCCAAGCATAAAATCCATGAAAAACAGCATCCATAAAGCATGAAAGTCAAAACTGAAATTCAAAATAATTGAAACCCTTTATGTTCAACCTATATAAAGGGTAAAACCCTTTACATTGTACCTATTTACTGTGGGCCAGTGATATAATACCTTACTATCAGTTCCCCCACCCCCCCCCCCAAAAAAAAAAAAGACACAACTCTTACAAAAGCGATCGCTTTGCCGCTGTGCCCAAAAGTTCAAGGGCACTAAATAAGTGAGGAAGGCGACCGACTCTGTAAACCTGCACCGCTTTGTCACTCACAAAGCGGTACCCTCTTTTGGCACCTCACTCAAGTGCTTTAGGCGCTGAGGTGCTTGCCTTTAACTACACTGCTTTTACCTATAATAAGAAGCATAACAAGTTAAAGTAACACAATCAAAAGGATTAATTTGACCACATAAAAATGACAAAAAGAGAGAATGGGTGGAAGTCCCCTATAAACAGAAAAGTTACTCATATGATGAATACTGTACCTCAACATTAAATGCCAAACTATATAAACCCATTCTCATACATTCCTATAGGGAAAGTGAAAACCTACAGACGACAGTGCATCCTTATAAACAGTAAACTTCAACGGGCTGTGCTTTTAAAGAAAGTACCATTCAAGTTACTAAATACAGATTGTCTATCCATATATACATTAGTTCTGTGCAAAAATTCTAAAGAAAGACGGGAAGAAAGACCACATACAACATCTATTGCATATCAATAAATAAAAATTACTCATACTCCCAATGCACATGTACAACTATGTTAAAAAAATTTCATTGACAAGTTAAGCGCACACACAGCAGGTCTTGAATGCATGTTCTCACTCTTAGTTGTACTGTGAAACTACCTGACATAGACCAAAAGTCATTGACATTATATTTTTTAAAATATATTTGACATGTATGCATGACTGTTGAAAAGACCTATATTGGTTACATTTTATATGGATAGAGATTTTATTATATGAAACAACTCTGTTGGTTACAAAGATATCACAGAAGGTATCATATTCTTTTGATTCTTTCTTCTCCCTCTCTCTTTTCTTTTCTTGATACTAGATCCTAAACCAAAAGGCAAACTACATAGAATAATAATAGTAGAAAAGTAATTGGGCTTCCCCACCTATAATACTAGTGTAAGTATCAGAGTGCACTTTAGAGTCAATTATCACCTATGAATCCAATTCAATGCCCACTGAGCCTTCCTTGCAACACAAGGTAAATTTTCAATTGCATTGAATAACCTATGTTTCTCTCTTGAATCCTTGATGTATGTCTCTAGAAGCAAGCTGTACATCTCTGACAAAAATAAAAGCTCAGTCAGCCAGCAACCATAGATTATGCTGAGAGAGATGGGAGAAGACATCAATTACTAAGCTATACCAGAATGGATATTCTCCATTGCTATCTGAAACCCATAGAATGCCCGAGCCTGCATGATAATACACCAAAATTAAATGCTATTGTCAGTTTAAAAAATTAAAAGAAAAAGGAAACAAATGAAATTCTGCTTGGCAAGTATGTCACCTGCACAAGATGCATTATAAAGTAGTACAAGCAACAAAAGCAATAACAACAACAATAAAACTTTATCCCACTAAATGAGGTTGGTTACATAGATTGCATAACGCCATTGAAATTATAAATTAGCACAAGAATAAAAAAAAAAAAATTGAGTAAAACAGAGAAGTGCTTATACATGAGATGCATTAGAACCCAAAAAGAGAGAGAAAAAAGGGGCAATTCTGCACAATATAGTGGTTTCACACATAAACACATTAGCAACAGGAAGAAAGAAGGAAATACAAAAGAATGACTATACTAATAAAACTTGAGAAAGAAAAATTACACAGTCGCTTCAAAACCACAGTAATAACCCAATCCTCCTCCCTCCCAATGCAGAAAAGATAACGGAAGATTCCAATACTGATGTTACAATCTTACAAGATACTAACTCAACATACCAACTACTTATTGAACAAATTTAAGGAGTCAAAAGTTTTACTTTAAAATTATGAAGTTCCCCAAAACTACAAAGGCAGAGTTAACAGCAACAAATATCACCAAATAATTAGCAGAATGAGCATCAAGAAAGCTTCAGCAAAGTCATTTGACCTTTTATCTTATATATTTACCTCAGGAATTTGAATATCGTTTAGAAATCTTGCAGCCAAATTCTCTAAAACTATCCCATCAGATGCAGCAAAAAAAGCAAGGACATGTGTTATAAAGTGTTTCTCAGAGTCTGACAAGGTTTCCCAATGCTGCACGTCATGGGTGAGATCAACCTCCTCAGCTGTCAACCAATCCACAATTTGTAAATTAGAAAGGCAATCAAGAGAAATTTTCTCCAATATTTAATCCAGTTACATACAAAGCTTTATAAAGTGGCAGATACTGCCAAAAAAGTTAACATCTCTTTCAGTTTCATATTAGTCATCATTGGATCTTGGAGGCGCTATTACTGCCTTCCATTCTTTATTTATATATCATAAAATAGATGAAATACCAAATGTTAGTTCAATGTATCCAAAATTGATATCCATTAATGCTGCTTGCCGCTCTATGCACCAAACAGAGGCCTATAAATGAACAGGGTGAATATAAAGAAAATAAAGCAGAAAGGCATTCCTCCTTGGATGATAGGTATTCGATCATTGGAACAACATATGACCTACAATTCAGAAGGAACACCAGTCTTCCTTATAACGAAAAGATACTGCAGAGAAATTACTCATCTAACATCAAAAGAAGCAAAAATTTTACCAGAACAATGATTTAATGAATCAAGAGACCAAGTAGATTCTTTTAAACAGCTCATATCCCAGCACGGTAAAACCAAAAGATAAAAGAGAAAGTGAGCGGATTGAATTGTAGGTATTAAAGTAAATGCCAAGCTCAATTTTTCTACCAACGGAATATAATGTTAGCCAGGGAGACTACTCAAATTTCGTCTAATACAAGTTATCACTTGAATTTCTATGCCTAGGGTCAAATACTACAACGAAGAAACGAAAAATTCAAATCTTCAAGCAAACAGAACCATGTGGCAAGAAAATAGCTTGAAAGATTCAATCTTGCCTTCAGTCGAGAAAACCAACAGAACATGATGCTTAAACGCAGAGGGGGTGAAATTCCCAAAAAGAATAATAAAAAAAAAAAAAACAGAGCCTAATAAGACGAAAATGCAAAATAGCATAAAAATGTGATCTTTGTCATCCAATTAAAGAAACTAATACAACCGGATGATCAAAATACAACTACGGGGGACAAATTTTCAAACAGTAGAGTCATATTAGAAGAAAAAAAAAAACAAAAAAATTGAACTCTGCCATTCAGTTAAGAAGACCAATACAACATGGATAATTTACCGGTCCAGAAACTAGCTTGCGCCTTCTTGTACATCTCCCAGAGTTGCTTGTACCGAATGGGAAACATACAAAATCTCTGGTTTTGCTCCATCAAAATGGGTTCTTCTTCTTCCCCAAGTTGTTGTCTGCCGGCGCTTCCATTTTCCAGAGACCCCATTGTGTTTGTGAGGCAAGTCATGAATTATCTGTAGGTTGAAGGCAATGAGTAGTGCAGGGATAGGGTAAACCCTACAAAAACCCCTCCTTCTAATAGAAGACAAGATTGTTGAAATTGATCAAAGCGAAACGCACGAAAATGGTTGATGCGTCTTTCGTTTTCGTTTGTTGTCATGCACGTTAGGAAATAAGATATGGTTTCCGTTTGGCCTTTCAAGGCTTCATAGATGAATTAGAAGCCTCCCCATGCGACATCGTTTTCTCATCAATCCCAACTACCCCCGGCCCTATTTTTTTTTTTTAATAATTATAGAAGAGATAATCTACCCAAAAATTTGAAATCTAACCATAAAGGAAAAATGCTTAAGTATTTAAAAATAATATTTATTTTAATTAATTTTTAATTTTTATATTTTAAATACTTCACTCATAACATAAGTAATTCATAAATTTCATTTATTTATTACTAAATCAAATATTTTAATTTATAAAATTTAAATTTTTTAATAATGAAATTTTTAATTTTAAATTTTAAATTAAAACATAAAATTAAGATATTATAATTTATAATTTTTTATTTTAATTTATTTATTTTAAAATTTTTAAAAAATAATTTAAGAATAAAAATACTCAAAGCGAAAATCTTTCACATCTTTACCCTTCTAATATTCACTTTCACCCGCTGACTCCAAACCCTGCATAATGACTCAAACATTTCGGAAGTCTCGATGGCCTGTACGGTCGTAGCTTGAGTGCGAGTCGTCCAATCACAACCGACAAGTGGGAACCGACCAGTATGCCAATATCCTTCCCTCTCGCTTCGATTTTTGGACACAGCGATCAAGAAAATTGCTAAATTAGTCTTTAAAAATAGAAAAAAAAATCAAATTGATATTGAAAGTTTTAATTTTATTGTATAAAAATTTAAATTTTCACATTAATTAATTAGCATTTATTCAAGTGAAGCAGCCCGACATTTCGAATGAAAACAAGATTTATTTTCGAAATTCATGGCAAGTTTTGGAAGTTACGGATTCAAGAATTTGGAGCTTCAATGGAATGATATTTATGCCAGAGAATCTTTTCCATTGGTGTCCTCATGCTCACTTGTTTTCAAGTTAGGAAAAAAAAACTAAAAAACAAAAAACAAATTGGAGTTAACAAAAGTGTAAATCCTTAAATATTAACAACTAGCTTTTAGCCCGAGTCATGCACGAATTTAATTTAATTAATAATAATTTATAATATAAATTTTAAATTTTAAATTATAAAGTATTCAAGTGATTAATTTAATAGCTAATATTATATTTATATCATTTAAACAATTATAAAATTCATATAATTAGAGATGTAAACGAGTTAAATTATTCGTGAACAATTCGAAATTGATTCATAAAAAGTTCGATTTGAACTTGAATTTTAATGAATCAAATCTAAATGAGCTCGACTCGTTTAGCTCATTTATTAAACAAGTCGAGCTTGAACTTTTTATTACTCGACTTGAATTATTTATGAATTTAAACGAGTTTAGTATAAAATATATTTTTATTTTTTTATATTATATATAATATAAATAAAAAAAGCTCACTAAGTTCGTTTAGGTTTATTTAGACTCCTATAAACTCTTTTAGAATCATTTAAGTTCAAATATAATTTAAACTCGAGTTTGAACTTAAATACTTGGGTTCAATTAGAAATTTAGAATAAAGAATTTAAAATTCGTTTAAACTTAAATAAATTCGATTAAACTTGTATTCAAATTGATCTTGAACTCGAACTCGAACTCGAGCTCAACTTTTTCAAACTTGATGAGCTTGAGCTTGAGCTTAAGCTAATTTAATACTGTTGAGCTTGAGCATGCAGATATTCAATTCGACTCGACTTGTTTGCACCCCTATACATAATTATATTCAACTTAAGTAATAACAGATATCATATTTTTTAAAAATCAATTACTAATTGATAGAATTGTTGTAGAATTATAATCATATATAAATATGATTATAATATTTCCTGGTGCGATACACGAGTTTTTAACTTTTCATTTTTAAAAACATATTAAAATTTAATTTGTATCTAATAAAATATATAAATTAGAGTTGAATCTTAAAACTTAGGACATTTATTATAAAAAATAAACTATGGAATGTAAATTTCAACCGATTCCATCATAAAATAGAAAGATTTATACTCACAAATTTTTATGTATAAAATTTATTAAAATTTTATTATTTTAGAATATAAGTGACAAATTAATTGAAAATAATAACAATTCATCTTGGTGCGTTGGATATAAATTTCAATTGTGCCATAATATACTTGTAAGTTATATTTTTAAAATAAAATAATTACTATTTGAAGGTTTGCTACTAATTGCATTTGCTAAAATAAACTTGACTTCTACATGTATCATCAGATATGTGCTAAATAATAAAAAATAAAACTAATAAAAAATATTCAAATCCTTACTTCCCATTCTCACACATTCGATGCCTTCCAATTCAACGGTGTCCACAAAGCAATTAAGGTCATATAATAATTAGAATAAGAAAATAAAATAAAATAATTAGAATGACACATGCATCAAATATTAAAATACTATTGTAAATTAACTAGTTGTTAAAAAGGAAATATCCCTGTGTGAAAGTAATGGTATATGAGAATAAAAAGAAGTTTCAATTTACATGGCTCTCAAAAGACGAATATGAGCCAAACCCAAGGGGTTGACCAAGTAATGTTTGATAATATGGGTTATCACATTAGATAATTTCAATGATAACACGAGGAAAATATTAGCTCCTAGATGGATGGTTATTTATAAATGAAGAAGATATAAACCACATTCATAATTATGATTAGACATATGGCATTAGTTAAATGATAATTGGTTATTGTTCAAAAGGAATATATTTGTAAAAGGACATGACAAACCTACATATTAGTACTAATAAAAAACTTACTTTATTGAATATTTGCTAATAATTTATTGCAAATTTTCTCAACTAAAAAGAGAATGAGTTTGACCTTATCAAAAAAATAGTAGCAAATTTCATAATAGGGACCCACTGCCTCCACTTAGTATTAAGATAGACTAACAAACAAAAGCATTACATCGAGTCCTAGCAAGAAGAAAGAAGAAATGATTTATCACTACGAGTAAATGCCATGGTATGCAAAGAGGAAGAAAGCAGCCATTATAGTATTGTGTTATGTGCATAAGAACAACTCGTGCAAGAAATTCATGGGCTAAAAAGTTTTAAAAGCCTAAAATCATGACAAATATATAATTAAGTAGATATTATATCATTACAAGAAAAAATCTTTAAATTAATTTATATGAAAAGTTAATTATAAAAAAATAAATTCTGGAATCTAATTGCAAAAATAAGAAGTATAAAAAACTAAGACAAATATTAAAACAAATTATAAGAAATAAAAAGTTTAATAACCTAAAATCATTTTTCAAGTGTGTTTATTAAATATTTATTTGCAAAGAAAATAAAGGAGTAAGAAATTAAATAGGAAAAATTAAGGTAGAAATTCTGGCTTTTTTTTGTTTAGATGAAAGAAGAAAATAGGAAAGATAGAAAACTAAGTAAAAATCTGTTATGGGACCCACTAGATTTTTATTCTCCTTTCAGCTTAGGAGAAATTGGAAAAGAAGCAGTTGTCATCCAGTCATTTTCTTGTACATGCCCTCATTGTTAGAAACTTTACCCCTTTTTCTGCATTTGTATCAACTTCCAATAACTTGTTTCCATTTATGCATTTTCTTCCTCAAGGTATTCTTTTTATTTCTTCTTTTTTTTCTTTATCAAATTTGCAAATGGTTTTTTTTTTTACTACCATAATAGTAGCATGGGAGTGTTTTTAATTTTCTGAGTTAGTCATTTGATTCCGTATATCGACTAGATTGTTGTTGATAACAAAGGTCTTGCATGCCAGATCGGTCTACATCATTGGATTCCTTACTTTGATAGGTTTAATGCGCTGGTACATGCTTAGATAACCTAGGATGAAGAGCTCCAATGAGCTCTTCTTTAAGACCGATGATATGTCTGTGTGGATCTCTAGTGGGATCGTGCAAATTTGACTCAATTTTTGTCCATGACCTAATTTGGAGATAAACTAGAATATTTTTTTTAATTCTAAAATATCAAACTTAATAAATTTTTTCCTTCACTCATATTCAAAAATTTCTTCTTTACCTTATGCTATAATTGAATTTTATATAATATATTAAATTTGTAATGAATCTACATGAATTAAGTCTTTTAAAAATTCATGTATGTAATTTTTAGTTCATGGTGTTAGACATATACTATATTTAGTTACCTAAATTTTTAATATTTTATTGTCATATTTTTAAACCACTAGGGTTCTTACCTTTGTAATTTTTCTTCATTATTGCAAATTGGTATATAGGAAGAAAGCAAGGTTTTTAGTTCCTGAAGTGAAATTTTTAAGAACAAGACTCGATCATTTAGTTGCAAGGTATTTAACTTTGCATTATTATTCTATTACACTTTATTCAAGAAAATTTTACTAGTTTACAATGTTATTTACATTGTTATATTAAAATAGCCATTACTCAATTGTTAAAATAACCATTGCTCAATTCTACTAGATTCTATTTAATAATTATTTTAATTTTTAAAAATTGTAACTTTAAATATGTAATAAAAAAATAAATTTGAAACAACTTTAAGATATTTTTTTAACCTATTTTTTTGTTTTTAATAGCAACTTTGTAATAAGCATACGATAATACAAATTTGTAAAATAATTGTGTTATGGTTATAAAGAAGAGTAATTCTTATTTAAATATAATGATAATAATAAAAATGAGTTTTTATATAAGCAACTTAGTAAAGTAATTTCTATGTTATAATTATTTTAATTTTTAAAAACTATAATTTTAAATGTATAATACAGAAAAAAGAAATTTGAAACAACTTTAAGACATTTTTTAACTCAATTTTTTTGTTTTTAACATCAATTTTGCAATAAGTATATGATAATACAAATTTATAAAATAATTTTGTTATGTTTATAGAGAAGAGTAATTCTTATTTAAAAATAGGTTTTTTAATAAGCAACTTCTTCAATAGTATAGAGTTAGTAAAATAATTTCTATATTATAAATGATAATTTTCTTTTTATTGAGAATTTTTTCAAAACATCAATCAGATCCTATCGAAATGAATATTTTCTATTAATCACATTATAAATAATGGAAGATAAAAAAAAGATATATTTAATGAGCGATTTGAATTAAAATAATTGATTAATCTTGAGATGGTAGAAGAATGGAAATGTGTTGGCAAATGTGCATTGTGCAACTTATATACTTTATTGTGCATGTTATACATTTGTTAACTTTACAAGCAACACTTATTCATGCACCAAGTAATGGTGGAGTTTCTAAAAAAGATCAAATGCAACAATAATTTATGCAAAGTCTATTGAAAACTTATAAATGTTATGATATGATACAATTGAATCTTCATATTTTTCTTCACTTTGTGCAAGAAATTGAGAGCAATTGGTAAGGTGAAGGGTTCTCCATATGCTACAGTAAAGAAGCAAGTTGTTAAATTTTGCATATTTTAGCACAGAATGTAAAAAAAATAGACTTCTATCCTTTTTCTTTCACCAATAAGAGAAAACAATTAGTTATTATTTCTATAATATTTTATGAGCCATTATTTCATTAGAGGATGAGTTTTTTTTATGCAACCTTCTAAATTAAAAGTTCCTTCATAAATACTTAATAGTATAAAATTCTATCCTTATTTTAAGTTAAGATAATTGTGCATCTAGGTTTAGATGTTTAATATATATTAACAGTTTTAATGTGTTATTCACATAATTAAATTTAAAATAATTATAATACAAGATTGTGTTAGGGTTATGGATGAGACACATATATTAGTGAAAGTATCAATAAAAAATGCTCTTCACTTTTGAGGAAGGAAAAACTTCCTAACATATAAATGTGTTAGTTGTTTGCATTTTTGATATGAAATTTAGTTATGTATTGTCAAGTTGGAAAGAAATTGTATTTGATTTTAAAGTTCTCAAGCATGCATTAACTAAGAGGGGAGATAAATTTAAAATTCCTAAAGGTATATAAAAATATTAAGTTAGTCCCCTAAGTGACCTTTTAAAGTTAAGTTTACAATTTTATTTTTATGAATTAATTAACTAATTGATTCTAGACAGGAAAAGGCAAAAATTTTCATTAAAATTGATTAACCAATTGATTCTGATTATTTTAGTGCACATGTAACAACTATAAACAATTAGTTTTCATTTCCAACTACCTCAATTAACTATAATACTCTATGAGCTTTCTATATAAGTTAAGAAACATCAAATACAATTCAAAAAAAAGTTTAAGCTTCAACTTTTAACATCATTTTACTCTTTCTTTCATCCAAATCATGATTTGAACTCTTCTTTGTGAAATTTCTTTATTCTAGGAGTTTTATTTGTTTCATTCACTCTATAAGAGAGTTTGCATGAATTGGTATTCATCTTATATTATTTTTTAATTGTAAAAGGTGAGATATCCCTTAAATTTTTTTTGAAATGATGAGTTATCACTTTAAAATTCTTCGAGAAGATATCCTTTATAAAGAGACATTTTGCTCAAAAAAGAGTAAGGAATTATAAATAGGCTTTTTCAAGTGCCCAGTTAGAACTTGAAGAGATAGTAGATTCAAACACAAGTTCGGAAAGCTCGGAAAGCTTGGAAAGTGGATGTAAACCTTAGAGAGGATATTCAAAGGATGAACTATTATAAATCTTAATGTTTAATATCTTTATCTCTATCTTTTTATTTTCTACATTATACTTTTTTTTTCATAGCTAAAATTGCTAAATCACTATTCTTGGTTATCTTAAACTTAAATATTGCATTCAATAATCATTTGTTTATTGCTTCTAAGTAAAAATTAATTGCAAATTTTTTGTAAAACTAATTTTAAATTGGTAAAACTACATACTTTGTTTTTCTTGCTATACATACTTTATTTTTATTAATGTTATATGTTGAATTGTGTTTCATTGCTTATATTGATGTATAGATGATTAAATGCTTAAAAGGGTGTATATCTATACACGTGCTTATTGATAATTTGTTTATGCATAATTAATAAAATTGATAAATAGATTATTCTTTAATGTTAATCTTGATGCCTAGATAAGTGAAAGGTTGAAAGAGAAATATATCTATACATGTGTTTCTTGATTCTTTATTTATGCATAATTAAATGAGTTATTTTACATAAGTATATTGAATTATTATGTATTGTGTACAAATTTTTTCATTAAATTATCTTGGATTTATTTCTTAATAATTTGTTTATGCATAATTGAATGAATTAATTGATACTAATTCATTGAATTATCATATCTTAAGTGCAAATATATTCATAAAACTTCATTGAAATTGTTTGAATTAAAATTATTCTCATGACTTTCTAAAATTAAAAGTTTTTTAAAGAAAATTTTAAAAATAGTAAAAGTTTTAAAAGTACCCAATCACCCCCTCTTGGGTATGGTTGTCAAGGCCTAAACTTACACCATATAGTAATGTACGTTATCACTTAAAGGAGTACGTAATGCGTGGTCCACAAAATGCAAAATAAATTTTTAATCATCAACATATTTTATTGAGAATTGTTATTGAAAAAGCATTTATAGTCCTAAAAAAATTCAATCATAGCTAGTGGCACAAAATCATATTATTCATATGAAACCATGATAGAGATTACTATTACTTATTGTATATTACATAACTTCTTGATAAATGTTAATCCTAATGAGCATTTGATTGAGGAAGTAAACCATGAGCTACTAAATAATGCTATAGATTATCTTAAAGATCATAATACACAAAACATAGAAAAGGATATAGACAAGGATTCATTTTTAAGATAAAGTATAGCAACTCATATATGGGATGAATATCAAGAGAGTTTATCATAAATTGCTTTTATGTACTACGTAATAATATGTAATTTATCGTGCTTTTGACAAGCTTAATGTTCCATATCAAAATGTATATAATTATGCATTTTTCATATTAATGTTGTATAACATGTGAAATTTGCATTTTTCATGTTTGTATTTTACAAGACATATGGTATGTTGCTTATACCAATAGAGGATGTAAGATTGTTGTTTTTGCATTAAATTAATTTGTTATGAACTACATATAGAAAATATAATGTCATACAACTTAATTATTAATTTCCCATATTGCTTATGTTATCATACTAGTATATGTGACATTTTGCAAATTGAATCATGTTAAAGAATAATAAGTCAGAGAACAAAGGATAGACTTCTTCTAAAGATATACTACAAGACTCCTGAAATAGATACTTTGCTAGAGGAAGTCTATAAAAGAAATAGACTAGATATTACTTTCACTTATATAGCTTACATTATTATGGTGAAAACTTTAAAACTAATGATAGGACCTTTTTTTCAAAAGTAACATATCAAAAATAGAATGAACAATTTAAAGGCCTTTTTCAATATATGTTATGATTTATTTCATATATGGAGTAGAATTGGTTAGAATCCTATGACACAAATGTTTGAGGCAGAGTTAGAAGTTTGGAATGAGATCTTGAAGGCAATCGCTTATATATAATTATTGCAATACTATAATGAATTTTTACTTTAATATGTTTCTTTAAAGGTATTGAATTTAGAATTATTTCTAATAGATAGACATGAATGAAAAAGGTTACATTCACAGAAGAAGCTTGAAGTATGAAAGTGGAAGTAAACACTAATATATAACTATGATAAACTGTTAGATCTTTTTAGTAAAGATAAAGTAATTGTGGTCGTGTTGAAAGTGCAAAAAATAAAATCTAATGGTAAGAAAGGAAAAATATTAATTTAAATGATTATTTTAATGTTATGTCTAATTTTGACATTCCCTAGGGAAATGAAGTCACAAATTCTATAGATAATATAGATGCATATAGTCTTGTTTGTGGTAATTTAAATTAATCCTGTGGAATTCAAGCTCAGAAAACATCATCTTCAAAGGGCACTGAACACAAAGCAATAATGATTAATTTAGT
Source organism: Sindora glabra (assembly GCA_020226215.1). Lineage (NCBI taxonomy): Eukaryota > Viridiplantae > Streptophyta > Magnoliopsida > Fabales > Fabaceae > Sindora > Sindora glabra. The sequence goes on along the minus strand of CM035232.1, from coordinate 38,640,112 downwards.
TAAAAATGGATATGAAAAAAATGAATATAAGAATTAATAACTTAATTGAAGTTATGAGAGAAGGAATTGCAATAGTTAGCAAATAGGTTGAAATATCTAAAAAAGGTATTGTAATTCTTAAGAAAAGTAGACCTCAACATTATAGTCCTTCAGAGGTATGGAATGAGTTAGAAAATATAGGAGTGATGTAAGAAATTTGATTCCAATACTATCATTTCTTATGTAAAAACTAAAATGCCAAAAATTAATTTTTTGGTGTGCCATAAGAAATGCATTAGAATCTCTTATATCACCTTAGGATGCAAAAATCATTTGAAAAGCATTCAATAGTGTTATAGGATTTTTTAAGGATGTATGTCACTAATTTATGTGGATTTTGTAATATTATAGTAGTTGATATATGTAACATAACAATGTGGATTTTGTGATTAGTTTATATTATGTTGGTAATATGTCATGGAACACCAATGTATGCTATGATAAGAATTGTGACACTATATTATGTTAGGTTCTATATTTTTAAAATAGTTTAAATTTGATGAATTGATAATATAAATATTTTTGTATTACTAATGAATAAAAAAAAATAACACCTCATTAAGAAATAAATATTACTTTAAATTTTTTAATGATAAGAAAAGAGTTTTAAGAATTATTTAATGATATAATAACGCATATTAGATGATAGTGTAAAATTAATTTAAACTAATAATAAACTAATCATATTTTATTTATTAAGGGTTTTGTAGTCATTTTAAACTATTAACTTTTCTTTCTTCCTAATTTTTTATTAATCTAAATAGAATAAAATAACTTTTTCCCTATTTTTCTTAAATTTCCCACCATCCATATCTTTTTTTTTTCTTTATTACCTCATTTCTTTCTTTATATTTTCTTTCTTTTTCCATTTCTCCTACAACCAAACAAAGCTTAGCTATTAGCAACATTTGATAACATTTATCTAATATTTTCTCTTAATTTAAAATATTTATCATTTATTTTTTTAGTTTTTACTCCATGTATACACTTTTTTCTTAAGTTTTGCAAAAATTTATAGTTTTTTTTATCAAAATTATTTTGCTATTTAACATTTTTGCCCTAAATGTTATAATTCTATTTAGATCGATGATTTCTAAGACCTAATAAGCAAAATATGTGGTATTAAAATATTGGGTTACTTGACTTTTTCTGCACCACCAAGATGAATAGGAAAGAATAGTGTTTGTTGATTGTTGGATTTCAAACCATTAGGTGGAAATATGCTTACGCTAACGTGTAAATTGCAAATGAGCATTGCAAGTATCACTAATTACAAAGTTTGCCCCCTTTTGAACTCCCGTTATGCATTTATTAGTTAGAGGAAAATTTGGCCATCAATCCATTATTATGTAAGGAAACATTTTTAAATTGTAGTATTCACTGGAAATGTTAAGCAAATTTCAAAATTACAAGATGCAAATTAAGACTTGTCATAAAATAAGATAGATTTATAAAAAAAATGAATAATAATATTTAGTTTGTGGTAGATGAACATTTGATAAATAACTCAATAATTAATTAATGACTTATATAATTTATATTAATATTAATTAACTAATATTAACAATGAGGATAGTATTATAGGAACTCTATTTTGTAAGAAATAGAGTATTTTCACAATTTGATTACCTTTTTTTGAATTTCAAAGTAAGTGAATTTAAATTAAAAATACAAATCTTAATGTATTAAAGGTAATTTAATGAAAATACTCAATTTTTTAAGAAGTAATCTCCCTATAACATTACCTTAATAATAATATCAATATTTATCTATAGTCTATTATGTATTCTTAGTTTTTTAAATTAACCATTAGATATTTATTTTATCAATACTTAGTTTTTAAAATAATCTAGCTTACAAAATCTCAATAGTTAGCACGAAAATGCAATTACTATTTTGTAGAAATTTTTGACATAAGGTTCAATTTTTTTTTTTACTATCATCATGTGTTGAAAAGATAAAATAAAGTTCTATTTATTTCATCACAAAGTATTTTTCATATAAAAAAATTGTTTACATATATATTAATAAAGAAATAACATATTACTTATACTTGTGGTTAAAAAAGTCAAACCTAAAATTATAGTAATGGAGGAAAGTAAATTTCTATTTAAAAAAGAGGAGATTACTTTTTCAAAATTCTACATATTTAATATTAAATAAATAATATATTTTTTATTTTAATATTTTATAACAAAAATATTTTTCATCCAAATAAATGGATCTTAAATATAAAATTTAGATAAAATTTGATTATCCATTATTAAACTATTCTTAAGGAATTGACATATTGAAATTTAGTATGAAATATATTAATAGATAAAATTAATTTTTTAAACATAGAAATTAGTCTAAGAAGATTTTTAACAATAGTTTAACTATGAAATACTGATTTGTTTTCATTTAAGGAAAAAACTGATTAAAGAATATTTGACAAATTAGACTAATTGTTAAGAAGAGTGCAAAAGTATAATGAATCATTTGGTTTGTACAGAAAACAATTTCCTATAAGAAATTAAACTTTCAAAGATATAATTTCATATATGAATTTCTAACGAAGTATCCAAAATTATTTAGTTGATATATAAGAAGTAACATTTTCTAAAAAATAACTTTCTATATTTTGTTTAATTCAACTTTAAATATCTTTGGAAGTGTTAATAAAATAACTATTATATCCTCAATATTATTATAATATAAATTAATAAATTTTAATTATCATTAATTAAATTTAATGAAGATAATTTTATCATTATATTTATAAATAACATAAGAAAGAGAATTTATCTAAGGGAAGGTAAGTAAGTTATTTTCTATATTTTGTGAAAAATAAAACCTCCAGAAAGTTTTATTTATTTCAATTTACTTGAAAATGGCCAACTAAACAACCTATCTTTTTTTTATTTCTTTGAACTTCTTATGTTATTTAGTCCAACTAAACCACCTCTAAGTGTACAAAATTCTGTGTGAGGATATTTTGTACCAATTGTATTCATTTTCACCGAGAAACCTAACTTTCCTAATCCAGCATTCTAACAATTTCACCTTAGTTTCTTAATTCTAATCTTAATTTGAAAGTAATTCCATCTTCTTCAAAGTGTTAATCAGTCTTAAATGTACTTTTCTCATCTTAGAATATCGCCGATTTGGAAAACAACCTAGTCTGAGAGCTCCTCTAAGTCGGAAGACAGCTTGAACTAACACATGGATTGGGTAAATAGTAATTCGTAATTTTTTGACCTTGTCGTGGATCCATCTTGCAATTCAACCCAAAAGCAGTTAAGTAATAGTAGAGAAAGATGGAGATTCTGTTTAGTCTTTTATTTACTAGATGAAAGATGCTTATTTGCCTCTTCTCTTAATAATATACTACACACTACTTGGCGACTTAGAGGTTTCTTTAAATGGAGGGTCAGGTGGAAAGCACTTTTATTGTTCAGTTTCAAAGAAAAGATGATAGGAACTTTGTTTATAAGAATAGATCATGGTCAATGAGAGGGGTTTTATTGAATTCGGATCCATAGGAGCCTAACATCAGGTTGGAAACTATCTATGTGGATACTTTTCCCTCATGGATCCAATTATGGGACCTTCCATTTGAATATAAAACAGTTTCTTTAGCTGAATATATGGGCTTAATGTTTGGAGATGTACAGTGGATTGATTAGCCATCCGGATGTCCCAGGAATCTTCGGTTTGTAAGAATGAGGATCTATATTAAGACCTATGACCTGCTCTTTATAGGCTTTCATCTTAGATTAGATAGCAACTCTTTCATATGGATCCAATGTAAATATGAAAGAGTTTTCAATTTGTGCTTTGCTTATGGGAGAATAGGTCACTCAGCAGATAGCTGCACTTGACAATATGGTCAAATTACAGATGATACTGAACAGCAGATGCAAAGCATTAGAGAAAGGTTCAATGTTGAAACTGGTGTTATTATGGAAATGCCTCATTTTGTAACGAACACTAGAGCATTTAGAACCGGTATGAGGAGAAGAACAACTAAAATTCATTTGAGGTTTAAGGAATCAAAATTCGTTTGAGGTTTGAGGAATCTAGTCTAAATTACTTCCTGATTGATGTGGCTAGAGCCTATTCCAATATCAAACAAGAACAGGTTATCTCATTTGATGATGTACAACTTGAGCTTCATAGTAGTTCAAGTTTTGAAGAAGAAGAAATCAATGATTATTTAGACATGGTGGAGGAGTTCAACTTGTAAAATAATCAAGATAAAGGTATGGATTTGCAACATGATGAAACGCAGCATCATGAAATGGAAAGCATGGAACCAGTAATGCAATTAAAGGATATCAGTCAACAAGACAATATACATGTTGAAGAGTTTCAGAATACTGAAAATCAAGATTTAGATGATAATTTGGATATTCCAGTTGTTAAAGCCCTTTTTATGGAAAACTTTCAACTAGCTCAAGAAAAATCACTTTGAAAGCTAGCGATACAAGAGGGTGGCATCTTTATAACTAATGGTGAATATCTTCAATTTTTTCGGTGAAAAAGGATAGTTAAGTAACATTACCAAATTATGAGCTAGTTCTTTACAATCATGATATTGAAATTAGTACTCATGATAGAATTGAACCTGATCGTTCACTTGGGATGATTGGAAGCCTCAGAAAACTACATATACGGAACAAGAGAAGATTGATTGAACAATTAAGGAGAAGTGGAAGCAGAATTCATGTTCATGGCAATAGTAGATCAAAGTTACCTATAATTCAAGAAGTGTAGGAATTTAGAGCTTCTTTGCTAATGCAAACTAGTTATTATGAGGAACATCTTTTATCATCAACTAATATATCATCACAACTATTTTCACATTTAATGATCAACATCGAACCCATTTGAATGAATGCGGATCAAATTTCATTTACCTAGATGTCTTTGGTATTTGCGTGGGTGATTTTTTAGTTTTAACAAATAAGCCATACTGGGGAAATTCTTTCCAATAAGGAGAATGAAAAGAAAAGAAGAAATGATGTTTAAAATAATTAATTGAATAAAAGAAGTTTAGTAATCATGGAGATCTTTGATCAACAGTTTCATGAATTACAAGTTATTCAAGACTAAGATCATTTAGCTTTGTGCAACAACAAGTTAGAGATAGAAATGGAAACTATTTTAGACAATTAAATGTTAACTTTAAAATTTCATAGGAGGCAAGAATATACTAGAAAAAGAAAGCATGAAGTTTCCTTGGAAAATAATGTTAAGAAGAAACATGCTATACAGGGAAATAATTTATATATACGACAAGCATCACTAATTAATTAGACAATTTCTATTGTGAATCTTGAAACAAGATAACATGTTGGAGATTTATAAAGGATTATGTGTGAGGATTCAAACATAGCAAGAGAGGATGTTGTAAAGGAAAATCTTTTTGAGAATTTGACTTTCGGTTCATTAGGTTCATAGGAGGCTATCCCATATTAGCCTCTTAGGGAACAATAGGGATAATAGCTTGGAATTGTAGAGGTTTAAGCTGCACCTTTACAATTTAAAAACTCAAACAGCTAATAGGTAAATATAATTTAGACTTTATATTTTATCTAAATCTTTTGTTACATTGGAAAAGGCCTGCTTAGTCTCAAGTTCTATGGGATTTCAACATACAGTTAGATTGGATGTACAAGGTCATAATGGAGACATATTATTGGTTAGGAATGGTAATTTCTTAGTTGAACCAATTCAAGTGGATCTTCACTGGATTCACTTGAAAGTGGTTCATCTATCTTTTGAGCCAATGAAGATAAGCTCTGGTAGTTTATGAAGCATATGACTGCACCTTGGCTACTTAGAGATTTCAATCAAATTCTATTAGCAGATGAAAAGTTCAGCTTATGTTCAAGATTAGAAGGTGTGGATAGTTTTAATGATGCTGTTTTTGAAAATGACCTTATAGATCTTAAAAGTAAGGGGTTATGGTTTACATGGATTAATAATAATAAGTTTGCATATTGTATAGGAAAAGCTAGATCAAAGTTTATACAATGAAAAATAGATAGATTTTTTCCTATACTTTAGTGTACTTGTGTTACCTATTTTTGCTTTTGGACCATGCTCCTTTATTAATCAACACAAACAGAATTCATGACTACAGAAAGCACATATTTCTTTTTTAAAAAATATGGCTTGAGAATTTAGCTTGCTAAGATATTGTATTGCATGCTTTGCATAAACAATAACAAGGATTAAGTGCTTTTCAATCAACATGTAAATTAGTTAAAAAAAAGAAGAAAGTTAAAAAATGGGATCAAGCAAATTTTAGAAAATTGTCTTCAACAAGGATTTGGAGAGTGCATTAAATGAGTTCCAAAATGGTAAATTGTTAATAAACATTGATTATGAAGCAACTAAAGGAGCACCTCAATTTTTTCCTTCATTGTTAACAAATAAAATTAGCCTAAAAAAACTAGACACCAATGGCTATAAAGTGGAGATAAAAATACAAAGTTTTTTCCCATAATTGCAAATAGTTAAAGATTCATAACCAATATTGTAGCATTAAAGGATACTCAAGAAGTATGGCTAACAGATCATCAAGACTTGAAATTAATTACTATAGAATATTTCTAAAACTTATATATTGATTAAGATTCAATTTTTTAGAGGCTTGATTTAGACAAGTTTCCGGTATAAAACTATCTGATTAATATATTTAGATATTTAACAAAAAATTTGTTAAACAAGAGATAACAGATGCAATTTTCAGTATAGGTCTTGATAAATCTCCTAGTCTAGATGGATTCACAACAAGATTTTTTCAAAAATTTTGGAATATTGTTGGGCTTCAAGTTCAACAAATAGTTTTCTCATTTCTTAACAAAGGTTTTCTGCTTAAATCTCTAAATCAAATGAATTAGTGCTTATTGCTTAAAAGGAAAGATCAAGTTACTATAGCTTATTTCAAACTAATAAGTTTGGGTAATGTTAGCTACAAAGTCATTTCTAAAACTTTGGTTAGAAGGAGGTAAAAAATACTAAATGAAGTCATTCTTCCTAAGCAAAATGCCTTTATTAAAGAAAGATTGATGGCAGATGACATTTTTATTGCTACTAAAATCATTCATTTTATAAGGAGAACTAAAAGGAAGAACAATTTTTAGGCAGCTTTAAGGGCGAACTTCCATAAAGCTTACAATAAAGTTAGATGGTGAACAATTAAACAAATTTTAGAATACATAAATTTTCCTCAAAAATGGATTTGATACATCATGGAATGTATTTCATCTATTATATATTAAATTCTCATAAATGGTGATAAGGTATAAAGTGTTAAACCAATAACGTAATTACATCAAGGAGATCCTATTTCCCTTTATATTTTTATTATATGTGCTAATGTCTTATTTGCCATGATTTAACAAGCTAAGAACATAGGAAACATTCAAGGCACTTAGATTACTAGGCAAACTCTAAAGATTATCCATTTACTATATGCCAATGATTTAATAATATTTTTTAATACTACATCAAATGCTTGTTAATGAATCAATGATTTGTTGTTAAGTTTTGGAACTTGGTCTAGATTTGCAAATTAACAAGCAAAAATATGAGATCTAATTTAGTCCAATAGTCTAGTTCAAGATCAAGAAAATCTAGTTGGTATGCTAAGAGTTTAATTAGTTCCTAGAATTGGTAAGTACTTAGGGACATGGTTGATGATAGCAAGAGTAAATCTATTATAGGAAAATATATTATGGATAAAATTAAAAGGAAGCTTTAGGGGTGGAAGGCAAAAGGTTTATCTCAAGCTGATAGACAAATTTTGAGCAAAATTATTATGCAAAGTATACCTTTTTATCATATGTCTACACAAGGATTTAAAGTAATGATATTTAGAAGATTGAAAGATCAATTAAAAAATTCTAGTAGGAAGGAAATTTAGAACAAAAAAAGTGGCATACATTAACTTGGAAAAAAAAATTCAATAGCTTATGGATGGTGAAGGTCTTGGTTTTTTAACTTAAGATCATTCAATGAAGCTCTTTTGGCAAAGCAAATGTTGAGAATGGTGTCTCAACCACAATGCCTAGTTAGTAAGATCTTTGTTCAAGGATATGCTAAAAGGAAAATTAATGATATAGACAAAGTTAAGCTTGAGGGATATTCAAAAAGTAGGTAGATTAATTACTAATTATTTAATCTAGCACCTTGGAAAAGGGAACCAATTTCATATAGGAAGTAAATACTAGTGACCTATAGCTGGACCTTGTAATTGGGATGTTAGTAATGTGGATGCTAATTTGATATAACATGAAAGGAATTGTTGGTGCTAAGATAAGGTATAGTCAACATTTAGCCAGCAATATTAGAATAAGATGTTACAAGCTCTAGGACCTTCCTTTAACACTAAAAACTAGTTAGCTTGGACAAAAAATAGTGTTGGCATCTATACATGTAAACTAGGTTATAGCATGATTCATTCTAGACATAAAAATATTTCATAAAATCAAAAAAAGTTATAAAAGTTTTTATGGAAATTGCCTACACTAAGAAAAGTTAATTTGTTTCTATGAAGGATTTGTGATGATGTTATCCCTACTAAACAAAGGTTGTATCAATATCATGTGTTAGTTAATTTTAAGTGCTTGTTCTACCCTGAACATGAAAAATTCAACATGCATTTGTTCTTTAAATGCCATTTTTCTCGAGCAATATGGGTTGGAGCTAGCATGAGATTAAGAGTTAGTGAGATTTCTTTAGCAAATATCAAGGAGTGGTTGCAAAATTTATTCCAAGACCAATCACAATATGAAGAATCCAAAATTACAACCATATGCTAAGTTGCTATTATACTTCGTACAATTTGGTATATAAAAAATGATTTTAGTTTTAATTTAGCTAATTATGATGTAAATCGAGCATTGTACCTTATTAGGAAATGGATTCAAGAATATATGAGAAGATAAACACTTATTTGGGCGAGATAAAGCAGTTCAGCAAAAGGATGAGAATTTGCAGAGTTAGAGGAATTGTATAAGGGATATTAACAACCATGATAATCAAAGAGTACATTTTTTCTTGCAAACCAAGAAAATCAGATGTAGATGAAGATTCGAAACAAGGTTTAAATGTATTGTAATCTTTGACAATAAATTTAAATTTGCAGGAACTTGAAATTCAAAGGAATTGGAGACCGAGATGAAGTTGTAGTTGTGGCTTTACTAGACTTGCTTCAATTGGTATGGATCTTAAAAAAAGAGCCTTCGCATGTTTTACAGATTCTTCAATTATTCAAAGAGTGTGTTTTCGGAAGAAAATCAAAGAACAAATACAATTGCATAATATCATCATAAGGGATATCGAAAAGTAGATTTCATAGTTTGCTAGAGTTGAAATGTAATACCAAGATGTTTGCCTTTGGTTTTGCTTAGGGAAGATGAAGAAACTCTAAAGCAAAGCAATCTAATCAGTGGGTATAATAAATAGGTATTTATGTCTATTTACGATTATTTTTATTGTGTACCATAAAAAAACTTATTTTAATTTATGATAGCTTTAAATATCAATCAAAATTTGCCACATATGTATATGAAATGTTTCATTGCTTTTAAAAAAATATTATCTATTAAGTATTCCAATTAATATACTTATCTCAACTTTTACATTGCATTATAACATTAACTCACCCATTCTGTACTTATTTTCTTGTGTCCTCAACCTTACCTAGTTTATTCTTACATTTTGTTTGATTTAATGAAAATGTATATGAGTTAGTGACTAAGCCTAGGGGCCACCACCTCAGCATACTTGCCATCCTATTGGTAGCCTACTCTTCAGACGTAGTCCATTTTAAACACCTAGTATATAGATTTTAGACCCCACTTTCTTTATCAACGGGAACTTTGTTGCCAATGATCAAAGATTTGGGGCAATTGTAAAATTTTCTAAAATTATTTATTTATATCATTCACCATGTGTTGGCATAGGATTAGTCCACTTGCCTTATGGTCTAATACCACAAAATTTTTAAATGCATTATAGATAATACCATATATAATATAATATACGCGAATAAGAAAATTTATAACTCTATCTATCAAGTTTGTGGTCTAAAATTACAATTTATTATAAAGAGAATGCAAAATTTTAAAAAATGTATAATAACATTTATAAAACTTGCAAGTCTTTGTGATGCTTAAATGTTAATTTGTAAATGTGTAATTATAAATTTAAAATTATTTTTAAATTAATTATTATTTATTTAATTTTTATTTTTTCTTTGAAACTAAAGTTAAAGTATATTTTAGATAGTGTTTGATTTACAAAATTTTTATTACATTTTTAATAAAATTTTAAGAAAATGTAAAATTTTTATATTTAGTTTAAAATATTTTTGGAAATATTTTTAATCCAATATTTCCCTAAAAGGGTATTTAATTCATGAAATATTTTTAATATTTTTAAAAATATTTTAAAAGAACATTATATTCCCATGTTTGATTCAAAATTAAAAAAATACTTGAGAATATCATATTTTCAAATCCCTTAAAATATTTTCATAAAAGTGGGTATCTCAAATTCTCATAAGATAAAAATATTGATATTAAAATAAAAGAATAAAATTATTTTTATATTTAATTCTCTCTCTTTTATTTATCACTTTATTAAATAATTTTTAATTTAAATTAAAAAATAATTATTATTTTACTTTTAATATATTTTTATTATTAAAAAATACAATGACATCAATTTTTTAATTGTAATTCTTTTTTATTATTATTTTTAATATTTGAAGGATTACTTTAATATATTTTTTATATGCTTGTGATTTCTTTCTTTGAAGAATAATACAATAGACTTGGAATTTCTTTTAAAAAAAGACATATTTATATATAAAATATAAAATAATAATATTTTTATATTAGGGAATAAATTGCAATGTAAAATATATTACTAGTATAAAATATAATTATGGTAAAGATTTAACGGTGAAAACTTATAATTTTTGTAAAAGAAGAATTATCAAGTATATTTAATACTATAACAATAACTTAAATAAATTATACTCACTTAATTTTGAAAATTAATCTAATAATAATAATATGATTAATGATAAATATACCTTATAAAGATAAAAAGTGTAGAAAAATGAATAAATAACCAATTTATACATAGCTTCTCCATAGGTAGAATTAAAATGTTTAATTACTGGTAAGGATAGCAATAAAATTTTATTCTAAATAAAAAATATATTAATTGTTAAAATATAATATATTAAATATTAAAATATAATAAATTATAAAATATTTTTATATATATTTTAATGAATTTTTAGTTGTTAAATATTAAGATTTAATTTATTACATGTTAATTTTTTTAATTATTTATATATTTTTAAATAAAAATATATTTTATTATATTATATGTTATAATAAAAAATTTGATAATAGTATTTTTGAAATAATTTCAAAATTCTCAAGATCAACAAATATGAATTAAGTATAATAATATAATATATATGAAAATTTAGCAAAATATTATCAAAAAAATTTATAATAAATATGACATATGAATATTATGTTTCTATTAATTAAATTTTTATAAATTACATTTTCGAGAATATATACTTTTCTAAGAATATAAAATTTTGTAAACCAAACATCATTTTAAAAATATTCCTATGGGAGAAATGATTATCCTATATTCCTATAACATTGAAATGTTTAATTAATATAATAAACTATTTTGCTTATTCTTCTATTAAAGCACTATTATCATTAACACCTCATTTTATTGCCACTTATTATTGTTACTTATTACTTACTATGATTAACTATCATTAATTATCATCCATTACTAATGACTACTGCTAATTACTATCTATCCCCAACAATTATTAGTAGTTACTACTCATTTCTAGTGACTTTGTCGACTATCATCTACTATTGGTGACCACTATTTACCACTGTTTACAATCTCAATTTAGGATATTTGCACTCAATATATATAGAGTTAATGAATTTGTGCTAGTAACTTATTCAACTATGCATACACAAATAATCAAGAAGCTTATGCGTAGAAATATATCTTTATTAAACACTTAATCACCCAAGTAATAAGATAAACATTGTACCAAAAACTTTTATCAACAAAAACAAAGCATGGCATAAAAAATAAAAAGAGTAAGGTTAGAGGGATTAAATATAAGAATTTACAATCGTTCTCTTTTAAATATTCTCTCCAGGGTGTACATCTACTTTCTAAGCTTATTTTTCAATCTATTATCTCTCTAAGATTCAACTGGATGCTTAAAGAAGCTCATTTACAAATCCTTACTCTTAATTGAATAACTTTTAATTTTATAAGAGATATCTCATACTCTCAAAGAATTTTTAAGAGATTACTTATCCTTTACAATTAGAAAGTAATATAAGATAAATAGCAATTCAAATAAACTCTTTTATAGAATAGATGAAATAAATAAAACTTTAGAATAGAGAAATTTCATATAAAGAGCTCGGATCATGATTTCAATGGAAGAAAGAGTAATTAATGTTAAACAATGAAGTTCATACTCTACATATATTGTATTTGATGTTTCTTAACTTTTATAAGAAGTTCAAAATGATTTATAGTCATTTAAAATACTTAGGAATGAAAACTAGCCATTTTTAATTGTTAATCTATAGAATTTTTGTACCAAAGGTGTAATAGTCGATTATTAGCTTTCTACCAGTCAATTATTAGCCTTTTTCTAGCAATATTCAATGATCTAAAGGCTAACAATTAATTGTTACATGTAACAGTCGACTGTTAAACTAGTATATTCTAGTTTAATATCAACTTTAAAAATTTATAACTTTTTTATTTTACATCCATTTTGAGAAAATGACCATCATTAGAAAGGTATTTGAGTTTATTATCAAATGGAATTAGTTTTATACTTATATCTTAGGTATTTTTTGAGATATGAATAAAACAATGAATAAAGGTTAGAAAAGATCGGATGCGGAAAATAGATTTTAAAACTCAACTTAAAAAAATATAACTATTTCATCTTTTCATCATTTTTAGCAAATTACTTATCCATGGAAAGATCTTTGAGTTTATTTTCATATAAAAAGAGTTTCATGCTCATATCTTCCATAGTTTTTTAGATATGATCAAAATAATGTGCAAAGATTAGAAAAGATTAAAATGAAAAAAATATAATTTTTAGATTTTAATTGAAATTTCAAATGAATGGTTTAAATCATGATTTTGATGGAAGAAGGAGTAATTGATGTTACATAAATGAAGTTCATTCTCTACATATATTATATTTGATGTTTTTTAACTTTTATAAAAAGTACCAAATGATTTATAATTGTTTGGAACACTTAGAAATGAAAACTAGCCATTTTTAATCGTTACTTTGTAGAATTTTTGCACTAGAGGCATATCAGTCAATTGTTAGCTTTCTAGTAGTTGACTATTGGCCTTTTTCTAGCAATATGTAATGATCTAGAGGCTATTAATCAACTATTACATGTAATAGTTAATTATGAGATAAGTATAGTTTAACGTTAATTTTAAAATATCATAACTTTTTCATTTTAAGTCTATTTTAAAAAAATGACATATTATTATAAAACTATTTGAGTCTATTTTCAAATGGAACTGATTTTATGCTCATATCTTATGTATTTTTTGAGATATGAAGAAAATAATGAACAATGATTAGAAAAGATTAGATGTAAAAAATAGATTTTAAAACTAAATTTGAAAAATTATAACTTTGTTCATATCTTCATCATTTTTAGCAAATTACTTGTTCATGAAAATATTTTTGAGTCTATTTATATAAAAATAGTTTTATGCTTATATCTTCTATAATTTTTTTGAATATGATCAAAACAATGAGCAAAATTTAGAAAAGACTAGAGTATAGAAAACTAATTTTCAAACTCTAATTAAAAATTTCATAACTCTTTCATATATTGATTATTTCAAGTAAATGACTAGTTCATGAAAAAATCTTTGAGTCTATTTCATATAAAGAAAGTTTCATAATAAATTACAAATATTTTGTAAGATATGATTAAAAGAATGACCAAAGATAAAAAATAAAAACATCCAAAACTCATATTTCATTAATTTTTGAAATTTCTAATATGCTATCTTGTAAAAACATGATTGTGTGTTATTTTTTTATAAAATTTTGATCAAGTTAAGATTTTAAAAATATATTTGAACTTTATATCATGAAAAACTTTATTTTTATAAGAAAGTCTATAGTTAAAAAGAAAAATTATACTAATGAAATCCTTAAGCTTTTTCTTGATGCTTCCAAAATTTCAATCTTTAATTTTTTCATATACTTGGATCATCTTCTTTTTTGAATTTCTTTGTTCTTCATTTTTTAGTTAAGCATGACAAAATATTTTATTTCTTTATTTCAATACTAACTCTCATTCTTCTTATTGGACTTTCCTAAATAATATATATATATATGTTACATTTCATTTAATTAGTTTAATTTAATATGTCAAGGTATTGATATACATGATTCATATATAAAATCTATACATATATAGTAATACTCGGTTTGTACCATATTTCTGACAATACCACATGTCCATCAACAGCAACCTCCTCTTTTGTTTCTTATTCATTTTTCTATTGTGAACAATCCCCCCTTATTATATTTTTCCTTTTACGATCCTTTCATCTATTTTTTTTTAATTTTTTAAATTCCTACGGAACTTTGTAATTTAAGTATTATTTTTTATATTACAGTGTTTTTAATAAATTTTTATTGTTTGCAATCCATACAAAAATACTACTAAATAATATATATTATGATATATTTAATTTTTATTATTAAATATTTAAATAAATTATGATTTTAATTTAATATAATTATTTAACTAATCTATTTCTATGTCTTATCATTTAATAGTTAATACATTTTTTCTTATATCTTCCTTTTTTATTATATATACTTATTATTTACAACTTAGGCGTTGTTATCACTATTCAATAATATAAATATAATATAATATAATATAATATATTTTATTTTTAATATAAAATATTTTAAATAAATTGAAAATATAATTAATTATTAATTATATCTTATTTTTAAATCTTATAATTATATAAATCATATATTATTTCTTTTTTTCCTTAATTACATTTTTTTATTTTTATATCCATTTACATCGTTTGTCATTCAAATTTTAATATTATTAAATAGCATAAATATAATATAATATATTTTATTTTATTATAGTGAGATATTAAATATGTTTAAAATTTTCATAAAAATATTAATTGAATTAATTAATTATATTTATTATTTTTAAGAAATAAATAATAATTAAAATTAAAATTAAAATTATTTATTTAAATTTTATCAATATATTCATGATATCAATTTTAAAATACTATTTTCAAATAAAACTAAATATAAATAAATTGAATTTTTGTTAATACTTTATGATGCATGCATTATTTCACTTTATTCATTTATTATATAATAGTTAGAGTGGTAATTAATTAAATATATATATGCAAAGTTTTGGGTTTGAATTTTAAACATAACAAAGAGTAAAACTCTTAAGGTAACATTGAATATCACTATACTGCTAAGGTGATGATATTATTTCAATTCATTTTATTTATTCTATTATATGTTTTTCTCACATTATTTTTTCCATTTTTATTCAATCTATTGCATTTTTTTTTCATATCCATACCTATTATTTACAACTCAAATATTAATTTTACTAAGTAGTATATTTATAAAATGATATATTTTAATCTTATAAAAAAATTTTAAATAAATTAAAATTTTAATTGAATTGAATTACTTAATAATATATTCAATTTTTAAATTTTATACTTTACAACTCCCACATTATTTATTTTTTTTCATTTACACCATTGCATATTTTTTCCTTTTTCATATCTACTCCTATTGTTTAAATATTAAAATTAAATTTATTTATTTAAAAAAATTATAATTTCTTGACATTAATTAATTACTTAACAATATATTTTATTTTTAACTTTTATTATTTTATAACTCAAGTATTTTTATTCTTTTTATTTTTTACCAAGATTTTAAGTTCGAACTTTGCATATAATGAGAAGTAAAATTTCTAAATCAATATTAAATATCACCGCACCACTAAGACTTTTTTTCTTCATTTTTTTATCACCATTGTGTGTTTTCCTTTTTTCTATAATCACTTTTATTATTTATAATTTAGATGTAAGTATTGCTAAATAGTATAAATATACCACTCTTATGTTATTTATATTATAAAATAATTTTAAATAATTTAAAGATTTTATTTATTTGAATTGATTAATTGTATACCCTACTTTTAACTCTTACTACTTTTCAATTCATGTGCTGTTTTTCCTTTTTTCATAATTCTTTCGTTGCATATTTTTCATGATTACTCCTATTATTTATAATTTGGATACTAATACTACTAAATAATATAGATATAATATGATTTATTTCATTTGTATCATAAAAATAATTTAAATTATTTAAAAACTAAACATAAAAACTATTATTTGAAAATTAAAAACAACTTTCAAACTCAAATTAGAAATAGAGTAAAACTACAAGGAGTAAGACAGTAATTTAACCTAAAATAAATCATTTAGAGTAGAAAAAAATCCTATCTCTAATCAGTTTTTCTTATAAAGTTTGAAATTATTATTTATTATATATTTGGTAAAGTTTGAATTATTTTAATCTTACCTTTTAATTGAATTTATATTTTTATGTTCCTTCAGATATCGAGGATAAGTATGCTATGAATGTATACACTTAAACAAGTATGATTATTAAGTAAGAGAGCTAATTCATAATTGATAAATAAATGTTCAACATAAAAATTTATTAAACAGAATAATGTTAACTTTTTGTAATTTTGAACTTTTTTTTAGACATATGTTCTTGCATGTCATATTATATAATAAATAAGTTTAGAAAATTTAATAGTATAATTTGGTTATCATAAAAAATATTTTTTATGTTTATGACTTCTCTTTTGGTTAAAAAAAAAAAAGAGGTACTATGGATATATTATTCTATTATTGTACATATTCATGAATTTAGTAACCAGTAGCCTAGGAATTGAAAAAAAAAATACTGAAAAGCTTTAAAAAATAGTTGTAGTGTATGTATCAACAATTTATAGAATACAAGTAAAAATGAATTTATCAATTTTGTAACCTATCATTAGAATAAGTAGTGTCATCATGTTAGAAATTTGAATTCTTAACTTCACAAATATATTAAGTAAATTATCATTTCTACCATTACTTCAAAAAAATATAAATTAAAATTTAAAAAATTATAATATTTAATTATATTTGTGTTTAATTATTAAAAGTAAATAATTTTTATTCAAACTCAATAATTTTCTTGAGTTTTATGTTAAAAAGTTCTATAATTCATTATCTTCTTGATAAAAAAATCTCAGCTAATTAGGATATCCATAATTTGAGATTATTTGAAGTAAAAAAATATTTTTTATTTACATGAAATTAGTTTTTAAATACTCTTAAATGTAGTCAATCATTTTGTTTATTATTTATATTATTTATATTTTATTGTATAAATAATTTTCTTCCACTATTTTAAAAAATTGTTATTTTTTAACAATATTTATTTGATTTTATTTATGTTCATAGCAAGTTATTTTTTATGAAATTTTATATAAGTACCTCAACATTTTAAATAGGCAATAGTGTAAGATAAGGCATAAATAGAGTTCGTATCTTACCTTATCTTTATTTTAAAACTAATAATTGAAAGTAAAAATGTGTTAAAGTATTTATTCATAATAAATTAATTTTATTTAAAAGAATATATAAATTTATTTTTACAGTAAAATTAGAATTGTAATAAATAATATTATTATTTATTATATATAAAATTTTCTAATTAAAGAAAATATAATACTAAAATTGCAAGTAAAATAAATAATATAATTACTTATTATATTTTATTTTTTAAAATAAATTATAAATTAAAGATGAACATATATTAATATATTTATTTATAATAAATTAATTTTATTTTAAAACATATAATTATTATTTTCAAATTCTAACCTTGTGCATAGCACAGGGTAAAGCCTAGTAGTATATAACAAACTAATACAAGAACATACATAATCATCATATTATATATATGTATCAATTATAACATAGTATATTTATCAAAGTTCATACAATATATATCATTTTAACACAAGACATAATACAACAATTGCAATACTTATTTATTATCATCAAAACTCATTATATTGAATCTTTGGATTAATACAATCATTACTAGTGATTATTGTTCACAACTATCTATTACCGATAATTATTATCCATCACTATTCCTTATTAGTGACCACACTAGCTACTATCCATCATTACCTATCATCTATCTCCTAATTATTAACATTGACAACTATTTATTTCTGATGATCATTATCGATAATCTATCATCACTTGTTGCTGATGATTACTATTGATTATTACTTATCATCATTAATCATTTAATGTTATACCATCTATCTCCTAATTATTACCATAGGTTATTATTAATTTCTGATGATCACCGTTAATAACCATCATTCTTTATTACTTATCATTGATGATTATTATTGATTATTACTCACTACTATTAATTATTTAATTTTTAATAAGAATATTTTTAATAATTAAAATATAATATTATAATATTTTTAAAAATATTTTTAATTAAATTAAATATAATAATATTATGTTTTTAAAAGTTAAATTATCAAGATTTTGAAAATATTTGATTGGGAAAGGAAATAACACGTATACTCTAGATTCACCGGATTCACCGGATACGGACATTTTGTATTCAGTCCCGAAAAACATTATTCTCAGTGAGGCTCCAAGTCAACGTTCTGCATTTCTTCGTTCGCCATCTTTCTCCTCTATTTCTCTCTGAGAAAGAGTCTGAGAAGTTAAACTGACAATATTAATGTCAGGTCCTCAGTGTTTTCAGAATCCACCAAATCGGAGCTTAGGCTCCAATGTTGGAGCAGGGACTATCCAAGAACTTGGAGGAATTAAAGCGTATGTTACTGGTCCTTCCGATTCCAAACTTGCCATTCTTCTCATTTCTGATGTATTTGGTAAATACCCGTCTATCAATTTCTTATCTTATATATATAATTTTTTGTAGTAATCCGTTCCGAACTTGAATTTGATGCAGTTCTTGAAAGAAATTTTGGATTTTGATTGCTAAGTAATTGATGAAGATAATCATATAATATATACTGGAAGTAACCTCAGTTTGATGAAGATAATCGGTAAAACTGCGGTTAGTTATTGATTGGAAACAATGTCACTTTGAAGATAATTACAATGAAAAATCTGATGGTAAGTTGTTTCAAAATTATCTGCAGGGTTTGAAGCACCGAATTTAAGGTAAGTGAAATTTTCACTATCATGCTACCGATATTTATTTTATTAGAAGGAGCACTGCTGGATATTAAGGTCAAGAACATCGAAATACTGATTGAATCTGATAAATTTATTCTAAGAATAGAAACACTTTGACTTGTCACTGGATCAGTTATTTTTTTCTTTTTAAGAAAGGAGGATAAGGGAAGGAACAAGACAGAAGATTTTGAAAGTTCATTAATCAATAATCAATCTGTAAACAAGGGAATCACCATTACACTTCTAAATAGGAAATAGGGTTTAGAAATGGAGGAAAATTCTAGTTTCCCTTGTTTCCTTTCACTCAGTTTCATTCAAGTAGATACCGAATTGGTTGTGGGTCCTAAACCAGTAAACCCCGTGTCTAGTTGAGACTTTGTGAGTGAAGATGGGCGAGGCTAGCATAGCTGGAAATTTAGGAAGAGTCATATATAGACCAATTTGCTATTAAACTTGCTTTCCAGGTAGGACCTACAATAAGTCACTTCTATAGCTAGCAAATAATCCCAAAGAAACAATCACAATTCAAAAATCTTTTTGGTGATTGAACTTATTATCGAGGTGGCAAAGTAACCTATACTAGGCCTTTTAACTGCATCAATTATACTGCCTCTAAATTTCTGTTGAATTAAGTTTGACATTCTCTCAATGTGAAGGAAACTAGCAGACAAAGTGACAGGAGCTGGGTTCTTGGTTGTAGTTCCTGATCTTCTGTATGGTGACTACTTCAATTTGGATGATCCTCAATTTGATCGAGCATCATGGGGAAAAGCTCACCGACCAGTTAGTTTTCTTCTCAAAGATGAAAATTTATTCCCTAAATCCAATTTAATTATACATGTCATAATTTAATAACTCAATATATTGTAGCATATGGCCAGGTTATATGTTTGTCTGTTTATGGCTTTGCCATTACCATGCCTTTATGAATGCATAGTCCAGAGGTTTAATGATGTAAACATGTCTGTGATGTATTTTTCCTTATAGGAGAAGGGATATGAAGATACCAAACCTATTATTGCTGCTCTAAAGAGTAAAGGTGTTACTGCTATTGGAGCAGCGGGTTTCTGCTGGGGAGGTGAGTCATTCTTTTTCTTTGGGATTTTTTAGTTTAAACTGTCTTGGTCGTCTGCAATTTTGTCCCTTCAAGAATTTTAATATCAATTTAGTCCTCTAACTATTCAGTTATGCCCAATAAGGTCCCTTGAAGAATTTAGGACCAATTTAGTCATCGAGTTATTCAATTATACTCAATCAAGTTCCTTTATTAGCCTATATAACTAGTTTGTTAAAGTGGCCATGATAAATACATGATTACATCGGCATTTTAAAGTAACAATGTCAGCAAATTAGTTGTCATGTCAGCAATTTTACTAAGGGTTCAAATGTTAAGGTAACATAGGGACTTGGTTGTAATCGAATAATTTGATAACTAAATTGATACTAAAATTCTTTGAGGAACCAAATTGATACAAACCAAACTAGTGAAGGACCAAAATATTTATATAGTATTTTTTTAATATCAAGAAGCTATATCATGTATAGAACCTAAGTTTACTCAGACCCCATCTACCCTAAACCGTAACCAGCTGATCTAAGCCTAGGTGTCCAAGTGAATCATTTCTTTGCTAACATAACTTTGATCTCAATAACCAAAAAACATACTTTTGATATCTGTTGTGCTTAGAATAACGTCATTTATCATCCTTGTTTCAGGGATTGTGGTGGGGAAATTAGCAAGTTCCAGTGACAATATTCAGGCTGCAGTTCTGTTGCATCCTGGTCCAATCACAAACAATGACATCGATGGTAAGCTTGTGTTTCTCAATATTCCCAGGGGCAAATGAAGTTAAGGTGATAATTATTTGTTTTGTTTTTCTTCAGAGGTAAAGGTTCCTATAGCTATACTGGGAGCTGAAATTGACAATTATTTTCCACCAGAACAATTGAGGCAAACTGCGGAGGAGTTGTCCTCGAAACCAGAGGTGAGAAATTCTTTAGGAACTGTTTTTTTTTTTTTTTCTTCTTTTGGTGTGTGTGCCTCTTCAGCTAAGATTTCTTTCTAAAAATGTAAGACTTCTTCTTTTAACATTCTGATGAAGCTGTATGAGTCTATGACATTGTGAGGTTTGAGGATTATTAAAGTCAGAAAATTGTCTAGCAGAGAAGATCCACCATTAATACTTAACAAGCAAGTAAAATGTTTCAAAGATTTTAGAAAAATGTAGTTTTACAAAATTGACATGTCTTATGATATTTTGTCATACTCCTACCAGTAACTGACTTTAACTACATTAGTAGCTTCAGTAAATTATGATAGTAACTGTGCTTAGTGTCAGTAACTTAGATATTTTTCACGTCTTGTACAGTCTATTTTTATAAAGTAATTTTTTGATCAGGCAAGATATTTTTCGCACAAATGTGATCATGAGTGACTAACCGTTATTTTGTAGACAATGACGGTCTATGTTGATTTCGTATGTTTGCAGATTGGTTTCTTTCTATGTCTCTCACTAGTTTTAACAAAATTTCATCACAGCTAATCCAAGTACCCATTGGCCACCACCACTACCACCATGATGTAAAAGGATGTAATTCACAATCTAAGATAGTAAAAAAACTGCTACTAATCACAATAACTAATGGAGTTTACTTGGCTTACCAATGAGGTTTACTTAAATTACTAACGTAGTTCAATATAGTTACTAGTTAGGGTATCCAAGGCTTGTACCTGGAAGAAACCTCTTGAACATTGTCATTTTTGCTGTAGTAGTAGGATGATGATTGCCCTGGTTTCTATCTCAATAAATCAGCGCTAAATCTTGTAATCTTAAATTACTAACGACTTTTACTTAATTACTAAAGTAGTTAAGATAATCACTTATTATTTTATTTTATTTTATTTTATTAAGTTTGAAAGCTTTGTGAAGATATACCCTGGAGTGGCTCATGGATGGACAGTGAGGTACAATGTTGAGGATGAATCTGCTGTGAAGAGTGCTGAAGAAGCTCATCAGCACATGTTAAATTGGTTCACCAAACATATCAAGATTAGATTGTAATCTTGTAATCCATTGAGAATGTGAGTCTGATTGAGTAATCTTATATTGTGAAATTCTTCTTTGCCTGGTGAGCTGTGAAAACTATTCGGATGCTTCATTTGCAGAAGAATAAGAATCAATTATGAGTTTAAACAAAACAAAGAGAACCAACTTTGTGATATCCTATCACTGCAATTTTTGAAATAAGTGTTTCCATGAACTGCAGTATTTTGAATATTGTGATTAGAAAGACACATAATTTGACTCTGAAAATTACTTCTAAGGTGAAGGATTAATGGTAAAGGAAAATCTTAATCATATTTCTTACTTTTTGGTTCTAACAGACGGATGAATGACAACAATCAACCAAAAAAGAAAAGGGTAACTAAAAGTTGGGATAATGGCTGAATTATGAACGAGTTTACTCCCGAGATATAATAATAGGTCATATTGCTCAAAGGGCAGATATTGCATTAAGCAGCTACTATGGTGGTAACTATAGTGGTAGTTAGTTTGTGAAATTTTACATTTTTAAGAAAGTATACATTCTTGAAAATTTAATTAATACGAATATAATATTCTTATGTTTGGTTCGCTATAAATTTTTCTTATAATATTTTGTCAAATTCTTAGATATATTATATTACTATATTTGATTTATATTTGACATTTTCAAGGATCTTAAGATTATTTTAAAAATATTTTTATTATAAAATATAATACACTAAATCATATTTTTATTTAAAATTACATAAATAAATAATTTTTTAATAATTAATAAATTAAAATTTAATATTTAATATCTAAAAATTCATTGAAATATGTATAGAAATATTTTACACTTTATTATATTTTAATATTTTATATATTATATTTTAATAATTAATATATTTTTTGTTTAGAGTAGAGTTTGGTTGTTACCTCTAATAGCAATCAAATGCTATAACCTTATTTAGAAATAAGTCATGTATAAACTAATTATTTGTAAGTATAATTTATTTAAGTTATTATTATAGTATTAAATATACTTGAAATTTTTATTTTTACAAAATTATAAATTTTCATTATTAAATTATTTTCACATATGTTTTATATTAGTATTAAATTTTATATTGTAGTTTCTTTTCTAATATAAAAATATTATTATATTTTATGTATAAATATGCCTTTTTATAAAAAAAATTCAAGCCTATTGTATTATTTTTCAGTAAAGGAAATTATATATATATATATATATATATATATATATATATATATAATCTTCCAAACATTAACAATAACAATAAATGAGGAATTGTAATTAAAAAATTAATGTGATTGTATTTTTTAATAATAAAAATATTTTAAAAATAAAGTGATAATTATTTTTTAATTTAAACTAAAAATTATTTAATAAAGTAATAAATACGAGAGAGAATTAAATGTGAAAATAATTTTATCATTTTATTTTTATATCAACATTCCCATCTTATCCATCTCATGTGAATTTAAGATGGGTATCCCCCTATGGGTATATTTTGAGAGAAAATTGGATTAAAAATATTATTAGGAATGTGATATTTTTAGGTATTTTTTCAAACTTTAAACTAAATATAAAAATATAATATTCTTTTAAAATATTTTCAAAAATATTAAAAATATTCTGTGAATCAAACTACCCACGTATAATTTGGAAACACAGGTATTAGAAAACTGTTGCATGTGAAATAGTGGTGCGGATATAAAAGGAAATATTATATGCAACTTAGATTAAAAAAAAATTATACCCAAAGATAAATTTTTAGAGTCATCACGCAAATATTTACAGCGTTGGTATCAAAAAATGATATGTTGGTCAACGCCAACTTCTTAATAAGTATGTTGGTAATCATTAAAAATTTTCGACAGAGAATGTAACATCTTCTTTCAATGGATGGTATAGCAATGACCCGAGCTTTAATAATGGTGTCTTAATTTAAAAAATGTGACACATGCACAGAGATGGAATATGTCACTTTCTTTAATCTAATTTTGTAATGAATTAATCTACTTTCACATCCAATTTCATTTTTTTAATTTTTTAATGAAAATGGTAGGAAGGAGTAATACCTTAATTACTGTGTGGAATGTCAATAATATGTTGAGTCTGTCAATAGACACATGCTCACAAATTATTACTAAAGTTTAATTAGGTCAAGAGACTTACTCAGATGTTATTTTTACATCCAATTTTGAATATAAAATTCCCACACCTTTTAATAAGGGGGAGGATCTACAATGAAATTCAATTTTTTTTTTAAAGGATGTGAAAATAAAAATAGAAAATAGAATGTGACAATAATAATGATAAGATTGAGTGCCTAAAGAGTAAGCATTTAAAACAAAATTTTTGTCAACTATGCACTAAAAAAAATCATTATTAAACATATTATAATTTCAATAAATTAAAATTCACATGCAAAATTGCATGAGGGTTTGTCATATTGTCTAATAAAGGGCATAGCAGAGTGGAATTTATTTATTTTAAAAGATGCAGGTGTGAGAATAAAAATAAGTGGGTACAAATAACTTTGTTATTGTAATAGTTGGGAAAAAGAGACAAACAACAAACTTTAATATAAAGGTGAATTTCAAGTTGTTTATCTTTGATACTTGAAGTGGTGCAACAAAATATAAGTTATTGGATAAGATTATTAAGTCATTATCAAAATTTTTATAATTTCATCTAGTGGCATGTATTTTGTCACACCACCCTAAACACCAAACTCCTAAGGACACTTTAACAAGCTAATATAAATACTATAGAGAGATAATATTTTTGTGACTCCGATTGAAGGATTCTGGATGCCTCATATATTAATGTGGTATGATAAGAATAACAAAAGGGGAGAAGAGTATCTAAATTCCTTCAGAAATTTTGCTCCTTTCTGTTCGAGCAACAAGACAAAAGCCCATTCTTTATTTTTTATATTTTTTGGTACATTACCCCTTATTCGTTGGACGTTGGAGCTAACGCAAATAGAAGTAAAATCTCGATTGGTTGCGATGGAATAAACCACCTTTGGTTTTCACACCATTCTAAAGTGCTGACTTGGTCCCTTTAAGAAGACTTAATAAATACCAGCAATATTACTGAAAGAATCAAGCTGTGAATTAGTTGACACGGATATTGCAGAAGACAAATGGCAAGTCCAGAGTGTTGCTCAAACCCACCAACACTGAATCCAAATATTGGAGAAGGCCATGTTGAGAAGCTTGGTGGCTTGAATTCCTATGTCACTGGTTCGTCTAATTCAAAGTTTGCCATTCTGCTTGTCTCCGATGTTCATGGTATCTTCATAATCAATTATTCATCATTGTTTTGTTTTCTTTCCCTTGCGTTTTGACTTTATGTATTTACTCTTTTAAGGTCTTTTATATGCTCATTACAAGGGAATTTAGACTTGGTTTGTGATGACGGTATTATTCTTATCACTTGATCAGCTTAGAATTTGGTGAATATCAGATGGGTTTTCTTTCATTTTCCATTTTGATGTACCTGCAAAAGTTGATTGATGATGAACTCTTGATCCGACAGATGATTATCATTCAAATATTTGGGGGAAAAAAGGTCTATGGCTGCTAATTAAGAAGTGAATTTTTTGTTGTCTTTTAACAAAATAAATTGGGTCAAAGGATGTGCCAGGCATATAATAAAAACCATTACTGAGCCTTTCTCCTGCTAGTTTAAGTTTTTGGGAGCACATGATATGTTAAAATCTCTAAAACTAAATGGCCAAAGGTTTAATTATTGCTTCTACAATGGCCCCGTGGTATGTCCACCTTTGAAGCCTAAAGGGCTATCCCATGAGGAAGCAGACGAGACATAATCAAGTGAAACTTGACAAGATGTTCCTTTCATCTTGTTTAAATTTTATTTCTATTTGCAACATTTAAGTGATTTTATTTTACTTCAGAAATTCCTGGTCCGAATATATATGATCTATTTCTCCTTGAAAAATTATCGCATAGTAAAAGGGACCGGACAAACTAAAACACCCAATTCCATATGGTTCCAAATTTCTTGGCGGAATTATGTCTTTTTCTTCTTTGATTTCTTGAATGTTGGCATTTTTGTGTATCAATCTTCATGTTTGGCCGTGTTTTTTTTTTTTTCTCTTTTAACTATTTCTTTATACATGTATATTCATTTAAACCCTGCTCAGGGCTACAAAAATATTACTTTGAGGAGGTTTTGGTATCAATTATGAGTTCATATTGTAGAATATCTCTGAATCTATATAGATCAGTTTAAATTTTAGTCTTTAATAGATCATCTTTTAACTTTACACTTCCAACTTGTCCTGCAGGATATGAAGCGCCAAATTTAAGGTATGCTTCTCGTGTTTTATTCTGATGATGATTTCATAATTCTTGATAGTTAAGGTTATCTGCAATAGTAAGTTGATTTGGCGTCTTTCTGCTTGTGCTATAATATATGTAAACTCAGTCACACAGTATGCATCAGGAAATTCCCTTTAAATTTTCTTAATTTTTCAAATCAATTCTACTTCTAAAGCATTCTGGCAAGTGCAATATCATTTTTTCCTCTTCACACGGTCAAATTGGCCTCCCTTTTTCTCTGTTGTAAAGGAAGCTTGCAGACAAGGTTGCAGCTGCGGGGTATTATGTCGTTGTTCCAGATTTCCTCTATGGTGATCCCTTTTCTCTTGAGAATGCTGACAGGCCCTTTCCTGTATGGTTCAAAGATCATGGGACGGTTAGTTCTAATACTGTGATAGAGCTTGTTTTCAATTTCTTGTCTCATTTTTACATATGCATTTTACTACAATTATATTGATTTCCAATAGTTTTTATTAAATTTGATATTTCTAATTCCAGAAGATCTATTATTGCATGTTTATGTCACTTTATTGCTGTAGAAATCATTTTTTTCTTGAGCTTGCCTCAAAGTAAAGGCCCTAAGGTAACATTAGGTGCCACAGCACCGCTAAAGTGCCGGCATTCTCCAAGTCCAATTTAGTTATACATATCATAAATTGGTCACTCGATATGTTGTAGCATGTGGCTTCGCCACTTGTTTATCTGCTAATGGCTTGCCATTACCATGCTTTTATGAAACACAGTCTTGAAGTTTAATGTTGTAGACATGTCTGTGATGTGCTTTGCCTTTAGGATAAGGGATTTGAGGATTCCAAACTTATTATTGCTGCTCTAAAGAGTAAAGGTATTTCTGCTATCGGAGCTGCAGGTTTCTGCTGGGGAGGTGAGTCATTTCCTTTTCTTTGGGATTTTTTGGTTTAAACACTCGTAGTCCTCAGCAGTTTAGTCCCTTGAAAAATTTTAATTTTAGTCCTCAATTTATTGAGTTATGCCCAATAAAGTCCCCCAAGGAATTTAGAACCAATTTAGTCCTCAAGTTATTCCATTACACTCAATCAACTTCCTTTATTAGTCTATATAACTAATTTTTTAAAGTGGCAATGATAAGTGCACGACCAGATCAACATTGTAAAGTGACAATGTCAGCAAATTAGTTGTCATGTCGGTTAAGGATTCATAAGGTAAGTTAAGGGGTTCAGGTGGGAAACTAGCTCGGTAATTAAATTGATACTAAAATTCTTAGAGAAACTAAATTGGTGCAAATCAAAATAGTAAAGAACCAAAATATATGTTTAGACATGTCTAGAACCTAAGACTTTTTCTCAGATCCTATCCACCCAAACCCTGACCACCTGATCCAAGCCTAGGTGGCCAAGTGAGTCATTTCTTTGCTAACGTAACTTTGATCTCAATGACACAAAAACATTTTTGATGTCTGTTGTGCTTAGAATGACTTGGTTGATCATCCTTATTCCAGGGTCAGTGGTTCGAAAATTAGCAAGTTCCAGTGACAATATTCAGGCTGCAGTTCTGTTGCATCCTGGTCCAATCACAAACAATGACATCAATGGTAAGCTTGTGTTTCTCAATATTCACAGGGACAAATGAAGTTAAGGTGATAATTATTTGTTTTGTTTTTCTTCAGAGGTAAAGGTTCCTATAGCTATACTGGGAGCTGAAATTGACAATTATTTTCCACCAGAACAATTGAAGCAAACTGGGGAGTTGTTGTCCTCAAAACCAGAGGTGAGAAATTCTTCAGAAATTCTTTTGCATCTTCAGCAGGACTTCTTTCTCTAAAATGCAAGATTTCTTCTCTTAACATTCTGATGGGGCTGCTATGCGTCTATGACATTGTGAGGTTTGAGGATTACTAAACTCTAGAAAACTGTCTAGCTGAGAAGATCCACCATTGGTACTTTACTTAAGCAACAAGCAAGTAAAATGTTTCAAAGATTTAATGAAAAATGTAGTTCTACAATATTCACATGTCTTATGATATTTTGCCGTACTTCTACTGATAGTTATATCTAACTACATTAGTAACTTGTGGAAACCTTGTTATTAACTCAAGCAACCTCTCGAACAAATGTCATTTTTGCTATGGTAATAGGATAATGATGGCCTCAGTTTCTATCTCAATACATCGAGGCTAAATCTTATATTCTTAAATTACTAACGTAGTTTAGATAATTATTATTTTTTTTACTGTTTAAGATTGAAAGCTTTGTGAAGATATACCCTGGAGTGGCTCATGGATGGACAGTGAGATACAATGTTGAAGATGAATCTGCCGTAAAGAGTGCAGAAGAAGCTCATCAGGACATGTTAAATTGGTTCTCCAAACATATTAAGTAAAGATTGTAATCTTGCAATTAACTGAGAATGTAGATCTGATTGAGTAATCTTATAAAGTGAAATTCTTCTTTGCCTAGTGAAGTGGACATAGAACTATTCAGCCGCTTCATTTGCAGGAGTAGAAGAATCAACTATGAGTTTATATAGAACAAAGAGGACCTACTTTGTGATGTCCTATTATTGTAATTTTCCTTGCTGATGATAGTAGGAGTCGGAAGTTGCTAATGTGCATGGTTTTGAACTTAGAACGTGAAACGAGAAAAGCCCTAAAAAATGTATCAAGTGTTATTGCATCATCAAAGTGCTGACCTACGACTTAGTTTTTGAAATTATAGTTTTTATTAATTATAATATTTTAAATAATGGGATTAGAAAGACACAAAATCGACTTTGGAAATTAGTTTTTATAGTGGAGGTTCAATGGGAATGAATTTTTTTCTTCCTTGAATTAAAAGGAAAAATCTGAGTTATATTTCTTACTTTTTTGTTCCAATAGACAACTGACTGTTAAAAAAAAAAACTAAAACTTTGGATAATGGCTGAATTATGCGCAATTTTACTTCCAATATAATAGGTAATATAGTTCAAATGACAAATATTGCATTTAGTGGCTATTGATAACACCATTTTTGGTTATACGACCCAACCTGAAATGGACAGCCCAACTCATAAACCACCAACTAACAAGCAGCCTAATAAGGTTCAGTAGCAAATCAATGAGATTCACCACCATCAAACAATCAACATGACTTAAATGCCTTTCAAGGTACGTAGGTCACGTTGAACTCTATAATAGACAGATCACGCCTTTATTTGTTAAATCTCAAGATTCTCCTAATAATTGATTTTGCCGCATGTACACTCCTGATTAGCTCTTCAAATTACACCTTCTATCACCTCCAAGTCCTGTGAAGGAATGGACCATTTCATCACTTTGGTCATAAAATAAATATTCCATCATTTAATGGAATGCCCATTCCTTAAGTAATAAAGTTCCCATTCTATAATGTCTACTAAATACACTTTTGAACTATTTCCTTTTTCATTCCCATTTTTAAGAGTCATTTCATTCATAGAGTAAGTAATTTCCTGCAATAAATTGAATTCTCTAGAAAATAGCTTCTTAAGTGAACTTTTCAAAAAATACTCAAAGTTATTTAATTAATATATAGGAAATGACACTTCCTAAAAAGTAATTGTTTATATTTTATTTAATTTAACTTTCAATATTCTAAGAGATGTTAATAAAATGATTATTATATTTTAATATTATTATCATAGAAATTAATAAATTTTAATTATTATTAATTAAATTTAATGAGAATAATTTTGTTATTATATTTATGAATAGTATAAAAGGTAAAACTTATATATGAGAGAAGTAGGTAAGTAACTTCCCATACTCTATAGAAAGTAGAACTCCCAAGAAGTCTTAATTCTTTTAATTTGTTAAATAATAATCAATCAAGCAACCAATTTCTTTTCTATTTCCTAAAAAATAGAACTTCCTATATTATTGAGATGAACCAAATGACTTTTCATTCTATTCGATCCAACTAGATGTACTCTAATAGAATCTAGGGCAAAGCTATCTTTGGGCTAGGGAACCACGACCCTTCCTCAACACAAGCCATGCATACACATAATAATTTAGATTTGAACCTTAACTATAATAAGGAGCAAAGTTTATGAAGAAACACGTTGATGCATATTAAGCTTTTTGGTAGAGACCCATACAGACTTAAAACCAAGCCTAACTAATTTCTTTCTTATTTCTTAAAAAATAAATTTTTTTATGTTATTAAGATGAACCAAGTGACTTTTTATTCTATTCGATCCAACTAGATGTACTCTAATAGAATCTAGGGCAAAGCTATCTTTAGGCTTGGGGGGGACCACGACCTTTCCTCAACACAAGCCATGCATACACACAATGATTTGGATTTGAACTTTAAATATAATAAAGAGCAAAGTTTATGAAAAAACATGTTGATGCATATTAAGCTTTTTGGTAGAGACCTATACAGACTCAAAACCAATCCTAATTGAAACTAGCATTAAAAGATATTTGAACCCATGAATAAGGAAGTTGCATAGATCTTGCTCAGATTATCACAATCAATTAAACCAATCCGTATTGACATTCTTCACACATACAGACACACATACAAAATAAATCAAGTCTATTTTCATTTTCTTAAATTATACATACTTACACTTTACATTACATTACTTGAAATTTTTATTGAAATATTCATAATAATTTATCTTTCTTAAATTTTACTTTTTAGATGATATTTTAATAAGAAATTTTGATGAGTTATTTTTTTACAACATGAAAAAGTCATTGATTCATTTTAAATCCATGATTCTTATGTTAACTTTTATCCATCCAATCATTTAAACTAATTTTAAGTATTAAATAATAATTATCTAACTTGAAATATTTAATATGTTAGTACATAAAAATTAAAAAAATATTTATTTAATAATATGTGTAAAATCTTGCCTTTTCAAAAAAACTTTGAATAAAACTATTATAGAAAAAAAGAAAATACAATTTACCCTTTTAACTTTGACCAAATGATAAAAATGGTATAGAAATTTTAAAAACTTAATACTTTAGCTTCCTAAACTTTGATTGAGTAATAAAAATGGTACATACACTTTAAAAACTCTATACTATACCTTCTAAACTTTTAAAAAAGGTGAAAATAGTAGTCTTAAGTTAAATTTAGATCTATATTGATTTAACTATTTTAACAATATATAGGGTAAATCATTTAAAAATCATAATAATATGTTGTCACAATTATTGGAACTTGAAGAATACATGATGTTCAAGTTTGATTTACTTATATTTACTAAATTTTTTTTGAAATGCCTCTAAAATTTATATTTGTGAAAGTCCAATGAACTTTATCTAATTTATATATTTGAAAAACTAAATTTTTTTTATTAATTTAACTTAGGAATATTATAGAAGTTTTTGTTTAAATTATTTTAGTAAATTATTGTCTAAAAGGTTGATGTATAAATAAAAATTTTAATATGGTAAAAGTACAATGATGTTGAAGTTTAATATCTAATTTATTTTGTATATTCTTAAAAAGTTAAGCAAATTGATATACTTGAAATAAGTTTTATACTTAGAGAAAACTTTACCTCAAATTTAAGAAAATAATTTTGAATCATAATATCTTAACTTTTTTTTACTTTTCTTAGAGAATTTATCATCAAACTTGACCTAAACTAAAGAGTGACTTGATATAGTGAAAAGTAACATAAATAAATAGTTGTATTAAACTTAATCTAAAATTAACAATTTTACTTTTTTTAAAAGTTTAGGGATTAAGTGTAAGGTTTTAAAATTTATGTACTATTTTTATCACTCAATTAAAATTTAGAAGTGCAAAGTATAATATTTTAAAGTTTATATATTATTTTTATAATTCAAGCAAAACTTAAATGGAACTATTGTATTTTCCCCTATAAAAAATATACATTTTGGATATTGTTTAATCATATCATTATTATAATCAATAAATTATATTATAGTACCACTTTTTGAACTTCCCTTCAAAGAAGTATTAATATTGATCTTTATTTAAAAAGGTACCAATTTTATGAATTATTATTATATTTCTAAAATATCTTTTTTAATTATTTTTTATTTTCATCCATTTTATACAAGATTTTCTATTGTTTCATGTAGCAAATGTTACATAATTTCCATATTTTTAAAGAATGAAATTTATCTTTCTTTTTATGACCTTTTTTCTTTCATAGTA
Source organism: Sindora glabra (assembly GCA_020226215.1). Classification (NCBI taxonomy): domain Eukaryota; kingdom Viridiplantae; phylum Streptophyta; class Magnoliopsida; order Fabales; family Fabaceae; genus Sindora; species Sindora glabra. The sequence continues at coordinate 38,607,063 of CM035232.1, read as the reverse complement.
AAGATAAATCTTGCTTTTTCATAAAAAAATAAAAAAAAGATAAATCCTACTTTATAACTTTTTAGGTTACCTAAATTTCTTTAGCATATCATTTTTTGATTATAAGTTATGAATATTATAATTTTGAATGACCTTTAACTTTTGGTAATTCCATGATAGCTTGCGATCTGATTATTTAGTTGAAATTTTTTTTAATATTTTATTGGTTTGTATCAAATAAAAGAGTAGTATATTATTAGTGTATCTTAATTAAAAATTTATGATATATAAAATTATAATATTATTAAAAATAAAATTTTAAAATAAAATGTGTTATTTTTTACTAAACTCTCCATATTAATATTTAATAAATAAAAATTGACATTTTAATAATGTAATAACATCTTATGTTATCTTAAAAATTTTATTTTTCACATTAAATTTTTTATATATGTGCGTTAAGTAAATTATCACTCCTATTATTAAAAAATAAAATATTTTCTATCATCTTAAAGTTTTATAATTTTACCCTTACAAAATATATTTTTGAATATACATATTTTATCATTTTGTAACATTTTAATTAAAAAAAAAGATCCTTTCGTGTCATTAATAACAAAACTGCTAAAAAAATAATATGCTACTATTTATAGGTCAAGTAATAACATCAACTAAAAAATTAAAATAATCATACTAATATATTCTCGTTAATAATAAAATTATTAAAAAATAGCATGTTACCGTTTGTTACTATTTATATATCAAACAGTAACATATTACTATTTGATATTCAGACAGTAACATCAATCACAAATATAAAATAAATAGATAAATCAAGTCTTATTAACAACTAAACTGTTAAAGAATGATATGTTACTATTTGATTTTTAAACAATAACATCAATTAAAAATTTAAAATAATTAAATAAATATATCTTCATTAACAACAAAACTAAACTGTTAAATAATAATATGTTACTATTTAATTTTCAAGTGATAATATTAATAAAAAATTTAAAATAATTAAACACATATATTCTTATTAATAATAAAATTGCTAAAGAGTAATATGTTACTATTTGTAAACTAAACAATAACATGTTATTATTTGATATTCAGATAGTAATATTAATAAAAAAATTAAAATAAATAAATAAATTAAGTTTCATTACTGTTTGGTTTTCAAAAAATAACATCAATAAAAAATTTAAAATAATTTAGATAAATATTTTTTCATCAACAGCAAAATTATCAAAGAATAATATATTATTATTTGCAGACTAAACATTAATATTAACTAAAAAATTAAAATAAATAAATAAATTAAGTCTCATTAAGAACTAAATTATTAAAGAATCACATGTTACTATTTAGTCTCCAAATAATAATATTAATAAAAAATTTAAAATAATTAGATAAATATATTTTCATTATTACCAAACTATTAAAAAATAATATATTATTATTTATAAATCAAATAATAATATATTGTTATTTGATATCCAAACAGTAACATTAATAAACAATCTAAAATAAATAGATAAATCAAGTTTCATTAATAATAAAACTGTTAAAGAATAATATGTTACTATTTAGTTTTCAAATAGTAACATTAACTAAAAACTTAAAATAATTAAATAAATATATTTTCATTAATAACTATTTGGTATTCAGATAATAGTATCAACAATAACATCAATAAAAAATTTAAAATAGTTAGATAAATGTATTTTCATTAACATCAAACTATCAAAAAATAATATGTTATTATTTGTAAATTAAATAGTAACATATTGTTATTTGATATTCAAATAGTAAAATTAACAAAAAATATAAAATAAATAGATAAATTAAGTTTCATTAATAATAAAACTACTAAACAATGGCATCTTCTACTATTTGATTTACAAATAGTAGCATTAACTAAAAACTTAAAATAATTAGATAAATATATTCTCATTAATAACTATTTGATATCCAAATAGTAACATTAATTAAAATTTTAAAATAAATAAATAAATTAAATTTTATTAATAACAAAATTACTAAAGAATGGTATGTTACTGTTTAGTTTTCAAATAGTAACATCAACTAAAAATTTAAAATAATAAGATAAATGTATTCTCATTAGTAACAAGACTATTAGAGATCAATATATTACTATTTGCTGATCAAATAGTAATAATATGTTGCTATTTATTATCTAGACATTAACATTAATAAAAAAATTGAAAATAAATGGCTAAATGAATTTTTATTAACTATCAAAAAATGTTATGTTACTATTTAGTATCCAGATAGTCATATCAACTAAAACTCAAAATAAATGGATAAATTAAATCTTATTAATAACCAAATTGCTAAAAAACAGTATGTTAATGTTTAATCTTTAAGCAGTAACACTAATAAAAAATTTAAAATAATTAGATAAATATATTTTCATTAACAACAAAACTATTAAGAAATAATATGTTATTGTTTGATCTATAAATCAATTAAAAATACAAAATAATTACTAAAAACTTAAAATAAATAGATAAATTAAGTTTTATTAATAGGTATACTATTAAAGAACTATATATTATTGTTTGATCTCTAAATAATGACATTAAATAAAAATTTAAAATAATCAGATAAATATATTCTTAGTAATAATAAAATTACTAAAAAATAATATGTTATTATTTGCAAACCAAACAATGAAATATTTTTATTTGATATTTAAACAGTAATATCAATAAAAAATTCAAACTAAATGGATAAATCAAATCTTATTAATAATTAAATTGCTAAAAATGATATGTTACTTTTTGATATGCAAATAATTATATCAATACAAAATCTAAAATAATTAGATAAATGTATTTTTATTAACAACAAAAGTACTAAAATATAATATGTTACTATTTTTAGATTAAATAATAATATATTTCTATTTTTATTTAGACAGTAACATTTACTAAAAACTTAAAGTAAGAAAAAAATTAAGTTTTCTTGATTCAATGTGTTAACAATTGTTACATTGAAAAAAATATTTTTAATTATTATTATTATAATAATTATTATCCTATTATTATAACTATTATCTTATTATTTATTGCTGTTATTTTACTAATATTGTTATTACTACTATTAATATTTTATTATTTATTTTATTTACTAATATTATTATTTTTGTAAGTATTTAATATTAATTATCAATATTTTATTAATTTTATTTCATCATTAATTTTATTAGTACTAATTTATTATATTTTAATATTTTTATTTTTATTATTTTGTTGTTATTAATATTCATTGTTATTTTAATAATATTATTAATTGTTAATATTTGTTATTTGTATTACTATTTTATTAATATTATTTTTATATTATTAAATATTTTATTACCTTTCTTATTATAATTATTATATGATTATTTTCTATTATTTAATTAATATTATTACCACTATTATTATTATTATTATTATTATTACTATTACATATGATAAGTTTAAAATTCAGAATAAAAAAATTAAAGTTTTTAAAAAATTTGATTATGCTTACAAAGATTTCGTTAATAATATCTTGTTTGACTTTCATCTAATAATCGAAGTTGTGAAAGGGGACGAGCTGCGATGTTCTAAACCATCCCCCCGACAAAACTAAAGGGACAAGCGGCAAACTGCTGCAATATATATAGAAGAATTGTTTATGACATATCTAGTGACGCTCGATTGCTTATGACGTATTTGGTGACGCTTTTTTGATCGATCTTTCCTTCCTTATACATACAAAGTTAGGTACTCCCAACCAACTCTACTCTATCTTTCTGGTAAAAACAGGCACTGCCATTTTTTTAAAGCAGTAAGTGGGTTTAAGAGATTTCAGCGATGTCAGGTCCTCTGTGTTTTCAGAATCCACCAAATCTGAGCTCAGCAGGCAATATTGGAGAAGGGACTGTCCAAGAACTTGGAGGGCTCAGAGTCTATGTCACTGGACCTCCTGATTCAAAACTTGGAATCCTTCTAATCTCTGATGTATTTGGTATTTAAAAAAAAAAAATCCCATTTTGCTTTCATATTTTTATACTTGTTTCTTAGTATTCTTGTTTGGACTGTCAACCGTGCCCCTTGCTTTGAGTCCTATATTTTTACTTTTAGTTAGACTCAATTCTGTTTCTGTCTAGGTTTTCTCTACAACCATTAATAAAAGGGACATTAATAAAACCGAAAGAAAAAGAGTTGGGGGGGCGGGGTTGTTCTATCTTAGTCACTGAGGAAGATAAATTCTATTTTACCACTGGAGAAGAGAGAATTTCTTACTCTAGGTGGAGAAACGGTCACACAAATTTGAGAGTAAATCATATTGGCTGGAACTTATGTTACGTTATCAAGGACCCCACATTCACCTTCAATTTTGTATTCGTGACTTGCCCTCTTGGAGTAACAATTTCTTAATTACCTTCGATTGGAACGTTATTCTTACTTTCTTTCACTCACTTCTTCTCTCATGTACTCCTGGCCCCAACGTTATGCACCCGTGAGAGGAAGTGAGTTGAAGAGTGGAAGAAATTCTATTCATTTCTTACTTTAAAATAGTAGAAGACTTAGTAATTTATTAGGTAACAAGGTTGTAGCTCCAACTGATCTTTTTTTGGTGCTACTCATAGACTCAAACTCTCACAATCTTCGCTCCATTTAAGGCAGGTAGGTTTGGCAATTGTTTGTGGAGCTCACTCCTCTCTCTGAAAGTGTGATGGGGTTGTGAGACAGTTTGAATTTGAAAGAACCATCTTTATTCTAGTCGTGAGTGATGGGTGTTCATGCACTACATGTATTGATTGTATAAGAAAATAGTTAGAAGTTTCTCTTCCCATGCTTCTCACTTATGCATGTACTTTGCTTTCGGAAAACTGCTAGTGTCTTGTGAGTTATGATAGATTTAAAACAACCAGGTTTAAGGATACTGACTGTGAAAGCCTAATTGAATGTTATTTTGAAATTATTTGCAGGATTTGAAGCACCAAATCTAAGGTAAATAAAATTTCCCTTACCATGTATCAAGTTATATTGGACCTTGTGTCTGAGCTCTTCATGAAGAATTGCATGAAGAAGATGGGGGACTGGATTTGTCCCTTCTGGATTCATAATTTGTTTTAGTTTTCCAAGGCTCAACAGTAACTTAACTAGTAGACATTGATGAAGGATTCTCCTAGTTTTAGGATTTTCATTTGCTTTCCGACTCAGATTTCTTGCAATTGAAGCTGTAATTGTTTATTCTAATAATAATCAATCCATAAGATAATGTGGCCTTCCTGAATTTTAAGGACAAGAAAATGAAAATTCAGGGTGACAGTGGTGAAAGTTGTGACTTGCCAAAAATATACTCTTTGACAATCAACAAACTTGTAAACACCTATGAATTATTATATTCTTCATTAACATAAAAATGAGGTTATATTTTAACAAAAAAACTTGCTTTTTGGCATGTATTAGGTCCTAAACTACTCATTAAGATGCTTCAGAGACTCAATTGTCAAGAGTATTTATGTTTTTTACTGTTTGTCTTGCTGTGTCTTTCTGGTTGTTCTGATAATGAGTCTGATGCTAACTATTGCTGCTTTTCTTCAATATTGAGCAGAAGATTATAAAAAAATTAATTAACAAAAAACTGCTGCTGTTCTCTCAATGTAAAGGAAGCTCGCAGACAAAGTGGCAGCATCTGGATATTTTGTTGTTGTTCCTGATCTTCTCTATGGGGACTACTTTGATCTTAATAATCCTCAATTTGACCGAGCTACGTGGAAAAAGGCTCATGGAACGGTTAGTAAACATGAAAATTATCCCAATAATTAGTTCATGAATATAGATCACAAGTCTTGCTATTTAAAGCATAGTAAAGTCACTTGTTGGCTGTTTTTTAAGCTTACTACTGTCATATTTTAATGCATATTGGTGATACTTTGTTCATATAGGATAAAGGGTGTGAAGATACTAAACTTGTTATTGCTGCACTAAAGAGTAAAGGTATTACTACCATAGGGGCTGCAGGTTTCTGCTGGGGAGGTGAGTCACAATTATCTGCTAAAATAACTTATGTCTATCAGCACCAAAGAAAGAAAAGGGTAAATTACAACTTACCTCTTCAACTATACCTGGTGTTTGATTCCCCCCCCCCCCCCTTTTGTAATTTGAAAATGTGCAAATTGACTGTCTAAACATTGAAAACGTGTGATTTACCTTCCAAAGGTGGTAAAACATTTTGAAACATATAAATCGACTCTCAAAAAGTAGTAAATTGCCTGCGTTAAAACTTTTAAGGAGCTGATTTGCACATTTTCAAACTATGAGTTGAGTTGCACATCAAGTATAGCTTGAGGGAGTAAATTATAATTTAAACCCCCCCCCCCCCAAAAAAAAAAAAAAAGATCTTTGTAGTGCTTAGGATTTTTGTTAGATGGATCTTCCATAGATCATGTATATAGTCATCATTGGCTTTGTTCCAGGGGTTGTGGTAGTGAAACTAGCTAGTTCCAGTGATAACATTCAAGCTGCAGTTCTTTTACATCCCGGTCCAATTACAGATGAGGAAATCAACGGTAAACTTGTGGTTTCCTCTCTTTCCTGTATTATATTCATGGGAATAATTATGGTAATGGAGTGATGGTTTTACTTTTGTTATTCTGCAGAAGTCAAGGTTCCTATTGCTATATTGGGATCTGAAATTGACAATTTCCCACCAGAAAAATTGAAGGAATTTGGGGAGATGATGTCTTCAAAAGCCGAGGTGAGAAATTATAAGGGAATCATATGTTGTTTCTCCTAAATTACTTTTAAAAATCAATTTCGCCATGTTATCCCCAACATTTTTTCTTTTTGGTGAAGCTGGCATCAGATCTCGAGTTCTTGGATTTATCAGCCTTAAAATTTTTCCAGCATCGAAGAACTTGACCCCCATTATTCTCAATAATCAATATTGTACAACCAGAAAATTGATTAGAGGATAGATATAATCTGTTAAAAATAGTGTTCAATACAATATTGGTATATGTAATCTAGATAATCAAGAAGTGCATCACTAATGTCAGATTAGCTTTAACTCAGGTGATTGGGATGGCGGAAGGCCTTTAGTTAGAAGTATGAAGTTCTATCTAAGATAACAATTTTTTTAAGAAAATTACTGACCCAATTTTTTTTTTATATATTTTTTCAAGTTTGAAAGTTTCGTGAAAATATATCCTGGAGTAGCTCACGGATGGACAGTGAGGTACAATGTTGAAGATGAATCTGCTGTGAAGAGTGCAGAAGAAGCCCATCAGGACATGTTGAATTGGTTGACCAAGTATATCAAGTGAAGGTTGTCTGTACCACCAGAACAAGCCTGACACCGTCATGTAGTTGGAGGCATTCTATATATGCACTAATAATTGAGCATCCTTTGTGTCTTCATAGTTCAAGTTATTAATGTATCTTTACATTTTCTTCTTTCAATTTTTCTAAAAATTAAGAAATGCACTGGATTACAGGTCGCTTGATTCTCTTATCATTATTCTAAATTCTAAGTATAGTAGACAGAAAACTGATCTTGTAAGAAATTATACTCAACATAGGCTGCGTTTGGTAAGTCATGTTTGAAGCAACTTTTGACTGGTTAACTAAATTTTGGCTGCTTGATTTGATTTTCAATTGAAACAGTTGTTTGGTAAATAGCTGTTTAAAACAATTTTTACCTTTGCAACGGCTATTTTTTTTGCTTCAATTGATGGCTGATATATTTATGAAACAACCAAATTACGCTTAATAAAATTTTATAATTACCAACTTGTTCTTTTGGCTTTTTTTCTCCTCTCCTTCCTCGGCTAATGAGCTTAGCGCAACCCCAGCCGAAAGGGCCTCAGGCTTTTTTTTTTCCATTCTTCATTATTGTGAGAGAAATATTAAATGAATTAATAGGGTATTTAATTATTTTGTCAGTAAATTAAAATTGTCAAAATTTCAATTAAACCTGTTCAATTATAAAAAAATTATAATGTTTATTTTTATATAAAAATTAAATAATTATAATTATTAATTTTTTATTAGTAAATTTATTTACTGTTAAAATTATATTAATTTAATTTTAAATAATATTAAATATATAATAAATTATAATAATATATTATTTATAAAAAAATTAATCTACTAAAAATATTAAAATAAAAATATTCAAATAATTCATAAAATATATTCATATTTTAATATATCATTTTACATACAAACAACTAATTATAAATAGTTAATTTTAAAAAATATTTTTATTCAAATAACTAATATGATTAGTTAGCATAATTAACCTTTAATTAATAACTAATTAAATCAGTTAACCGTTACAGTTATCAGTTAATTGTCAAATAAGATTATAAAATGCTTTGAGATATATATATATATAGAAGAGTAAAAATAGCAGTTTTAATGTTGTCAAATTTTTGTAGCTAAAAAGCCTACGTATGGCCTGCCTTAGCAAGGCACGTCAATATTGTTACACTGTTTATATGGTACTAAACTCAGATCTCCATTAGACATCATCTTCTGAGCAATATTCTATCAGTAACGTCAATTGTTTGCTTATATTTAATCCATGATGTGTAAAAAATGGTAAGCATAACCTCATGTGCAAGTAAAGAAACTTGGCTTAGGTTTCATGCATAAAATATAAGGAAATTCAATTGAAACTTGACTGGTCGAAGCCTTTCCACCTGAATAAAATTGTGTTAGACACGAGCAATTCTAAATTAGCAGCATTGCTTTCACCCTACACACTATCCCTGACGTGCATACACGACACGGTTCGAGTCAATCTAGTCCTAGAAATGGGGCGAACTTGATTCAGACCTTGCCATTTGTATTATGAAATAATGTAAGTAGTCGTGCGCAAAGAGTATTTTCCATTGTAAATAGGATTTCAATAAACCTTTAGATGTGATCTAGTGTGAGGGATTTTAAATGTCATAAAATCATTAGGGTGATGCTAGCTACTCTCCTGCCAAATGCTACAGTGGGTGATGGTGTGCGATGAGGGATATGAGATTATCATTTTGTAATCGTTATTTCTAGCTCTGTGACATCATTGGGTTAATGGCATTCTTTCAAGACATTAAAATAATTATATATGACAAATCAATGGCTGATTTGACAACACTATGTGGCTAGCATAAATTAAAAAGGCATACTACCATAACTTTCCATTTCTTTTGGCGCAAGCTACTGCCTTGGTCGTCTTTTTGTTAATATTCTACTGTTCTGGTCTTCCCTCCATTGCAGAAGCAAAAACCAACAGCAACTCATCTTATATAAGTTCTCCAAAGGATAAGAAAATGGTGCTGACTGCAAATATTGTGGACCAGAAATGTCGGGCCCTGAATGCTGCTCCAATCCACCAACTCTGAACCCAAACTCAGGAGCAGGCCATGTTGAAAAGCTTGCTGGCCTTGACACCTATGTCACCAGCTCCTCTGACTCCAAGCTTGCTATTCTTCTTGTCTCTGAAGTTTTTGGTACTTAAAATCTTGAATTATGTAATTCTTGTTTGTTCTCTGATTTGGTTTGTCATACTTACTCTTGTTACTCTGCCCGTGTTTTGTGTATTTCTCTGATTTGATCGTACGAGGATTTGATTGTCTAGGTTCAGATTTATATTGATTATCCTAGTATTTTAGGGGAAATTGCAGTAAAATACTATGCTGAGATAGGGAAGATTGCATATGTACTTATGTATGTCTCTGTATTTCAGGGAAAATTGTAGTAATCCATGTTCTTTGATTATTATAATTTGTTTTGTTTTTCTATTATATTCAGCATATGACAATATAATGAATTGATTCTGTACTGTTGACCAATGTTTGGAAGCCTTCTTGCTTATGATTTTAGTTTTAAGAAGTGGATGAGTACTAGCAACACAACAGATGAAGATAAAAAAGAAAAACCACTGACTTTGTTGCTTGTGCCTGTGCACACCTGTATGGTTTTAATTTTTGTAAGATTCCAAGTTTTATTGTTTCGACACGCTCATCCTTTTCCTGTACATATATGCAAAACGAATTCTCTGACTATGGAAGTCGTCTTCGGATTGTTATTGATACTTTAACTTGACAGTTCTGTTTTGACTTACTCCTCACTTCAGATGTCCAATTTGTCTTGTAGGATTTGAAGCTCCAATTCTAAGGTATGGCTAATCTTGTGTCTGTTTTCTTAATCAGTTTTCTGCAAAAGCAGAATTTTTTCTGTTTGTTCCTGCATCAAGGTGGGATATAGGTGAATTTATTTGTATCTGACCCGATTGTTCATCTCTTATATGGATACGTATAAGTAACAAAAAATGAAGGAAGCTATGTTCAAGATTTATCTTATTGAATGAAATTGTTTCATAGTACTATTAGCATTACATGAACAACCATATGTTTTCACGAAACCAAAATATAATTACTGAAAATTCCATCGAAAGTGTCATGATTTAAGAAAGAATGAAGCTGTACTGTTTTTTCCATGAAACTTAAATGACTGTTCTCTTTGATAAGGGAGCTAGCAGATAAGGTTGCAGCTGCAGGGTACTATGTGGTGGTTCCTGATTTTTTACATGGAGATCCTTTTACTTATGAGGATGACAGCAGACCTCTTCCAGTTTGGTTGCAAGATCATAAACCGGTTAGTCTGATGTTTGAGAAAGATTGTTTCAACTTGTTTCCTTTTTTTTTCTCTTAATGAAAGACAGACCCCCAAGATACACAAGCACACTGTCCTAAGTTCAAACCCGGGCATTGAAAGGGAAAAAGCCCCAAAATTTTCATTAAATGCCATTGAATCACTAAGAGTGTCGGTTACAACTTTGTTTTATTTAAAGAATACTTTTCTATGATTATATTGAAAACCAATCTTTTTCCTTAATTATAATTTGATAATTCTGATTCCTAATTTTCTTTTTTTTTTTTAGATTCATATTTTCCGGTTTATGTATTATTCTTGCAATAACAGTTGATTGTTCCTCAGATATGTATGGTAGTCTGCAATATTTCGGGTTTTGAAGATCAAATGGAACACTTTTCGGTCATTTATCTAATCTAAAATGATAGTGCTTTATCTTTAAATTTTTAATGCATGATCACTTTCTGATTCTTTTATATTTTAATAGGAAGAAGCATTTGAAGAAGCAAAACCAGTGATTGAAGCATTAAAATGTAAAGGTGTTTTGGCTATTGGAGCTGCATCTTTTTGTTGGGGTGGTGAGTCTCAATTATCTCCCTGATATTTCATTTTTCAAAAAAAAATGAAAAATCATTTCATCTAATGTGTATCTTATTGGTTGGATAATTGGATTTGATCACATTTATATTAAGAATACACAAAATCTGAATTGACTGGCTAATATTTTCCATTTTTGCTCAGCCAAAGTTGTGGTTAAACTTGCTAGTTCTGGATTTATCCAAGCTGTTGTGCTTTTACATCCATCATTTATAACTCCAGAAGACATCAAAGGTTTATATATTTAACTTCTATATTTGACACTTTTTTTCCTGAAATAAGAGGATGGAGAGTTTTTCCACTGATTTTCTGCTAAAATTATGTGTTTATAACTAAGAGTCATGTATTTGCAGAGGTGGACATTCCAATTGCAATACTTGGAGCTGAGATTGACAAGTATTGTCCTCCAGAACTTGTCAAACAGTTTGAACAAGTTCTAGTTACTAAACCTACGGTATGTTAATGATTCTAACTTCCACTTAGAAATTCATGTTAATTATAATTTTTTTAAGAGAGAGTCAAATAACATGCATAAAATGCAGTTTATTCCACACACCTTCTAATGATTTGAATAATAATACTAATCATGGTCCTTGTTGTCACAATTCATCTCTCTCGTTCTTATACACACTTGTGTACATGCGTTTGATACTGAATTTAGATTTTTAGTTTGAATAGAACTAGTAAATGCTAGAGGTGGGAAATTGAATGGAATAGATAATGCAATCCTTACTTTTATGTTTTTGAGTTACATTGTTTTTTTGGCTGTAAATGGAAATTTTTTTTAAAATTTCATTAGCAAATGAATTAAATCATTTCTTTTGGAATGAAGTGATTTCAATTCTAGAAAAAATTGATTCCAAACAAAGCATCTCATTGTGCAAAAAGGCCGAAGCTGCACAGACTTAGAGGGAGCTCCCCTGGGAAAAATTTTGATCTTAAAAACTAGACTCAGATTATTTGAAATAAGAATCAGCCTTCCAAATTCTATCAAGCTTTTGAATTTTGGCCCCCATAACTAAATTTTTCAGGCTAATGATTTAATATTTCTTAGTAGTATCAAATCTTTCTTCATTCCTTGGTAAATTGTTTGCTTCATAGAATCTAACTGGTTTGATCGACTTCTTGACATGCTGTTTACATTTCAGGTTGATTGTTATATAAAAGTATTCCCTAAAGTCTCACATGGTTGGACCGTAAGGTACAACACTAAAGATGCAGCAGCTGTGAAAGCTGCTGAAGAAGCCCATCAGGACATGATAGACTGGTTTAATACACATGTTAACTAACAAAACTTTGTTCTATGTAACATTATATGAATAATTATATTGCAGCTCAGTTGCAACAAGCATTGTTTGTTTCATATTCTAAGCAGCTGCAAACTACATGGAGAGAATATATAGTTGTATGCTAACAATAATGATTATTCTCATTGGCAGATCTAGTGCCTTCTTTGTGAAAGCAATTCTAGCATGTCCCTTCTTAGATCATGACTGACATAGGACATTACTACCAGTAACCATCCACAAATTTTACCAATGCACCATGACATGCTCAATTCATTATATTATCATATTGAATGCAAAGACCTTTAAATTTCAATTTAGACTCGATTTCATATAAGAAATGTAAACATTTAGTCCAATTATATTGTTACTTACCGAAATGTCATGAAAATTCTCAATGTGAGCTCACCTTTTTTTATCATAGCAACAACATAATACCTAAGGGGTGAGAATCCCTATGAAAGGGAGAGAGAGAAATATAGTAACTTTACAAGAAATTCAATAAATAAGCATTCTAATAAAAATTTAGAATTTAAATTTGAAATTGCAAGAGTTTGTTATTTACATTTTAGAGGAAACTAAACTAATATCTCCTTCATGAGAAAGGTGAGAAGTTCAGTATCTTAATGGCAAACAAGTCAACATTTTATAAAATGATATCAATCTTACCTTTTAGCCTATGACGAATGTCGAGAGCATGTGTATTAGTGTTCATAGGAGGAATTTCCACATTCAAATGCCAATATAATCATGCCAATTTAAATTTCATTTTGTATGTTATCAACTATATCCATATTTTCACATGCAAATCAATATTAAAATAATCAAAATAATTCGAAATATAAAAATTAAGTAAATCTCATTGTGACTCTCTTCAACCTTATCCTTCACAAAACCTTATCCTTCTAGGATTCCTCCAAGTTCAACTTTATCTTTTTACAAACGGATACATGAATCTAGTGCATAAAACCATTATATGTATATCATCACATCCAACATCATTAAAGATCATTTATTATATAATTTATCGTAAGGCCTTAACTAGCAATTCAATTACTTTATCATAACAATTATAACATCCATATATTCATATATAAGTAAATGCTTTAACTAGCATACCAAGCTAAATAGATTAATTAAATTTCCATGTGATATGGATATGACATCCAATGCAAATAATGATTACAAAATGGGTAAGTAAATCATAGTAAGCTTGATATTACAATTAACAACTCAAATATATGATCATGGCATAATCATTTATATATATAGGCAAGGGTCATAGATGACTTATCAATTCTACTGTAAAGTTGACATCTATACTTTAAAACTGCAAAACTTAATAAAACTCAACGCACACATTTTATCCAATTTATAAATAAGAACACATTTATTCATTTGTTTTATTCTCAATAATGCTCATCAAATTATCCATCCTCAACTTTGTTTACTTTTAATCGATTACATAATCGCTTATAAAAGCCTAAAGAGTGACTCTGCTTGACATAATCACTTTTGTAATTAATTATGTTTGTTTAGAAAGCAATTCTAATTGGGCATAATCAATTATGTTAGCCTAGGGAGTAACTCTATTTAGGCATAATTGATTAAAGTAAGATATAGAATTAGAATACACATAAGTTAGATGGTATAAATTCTTTATGGTGGTAATACACGATACACACACACACACACACACACATATACACACATGTTTGTATATATGTATATATGTGTGCATTTATGTACTATCTATTATAATGAGAGGAGTGGTAATTTACTTAACCCACATATATAAAATTTTGGGTTTAGACTTCAAACATGTGGCAGGGAGTAAATCTCCTAAGGCAACATTAGCTGTTATTGCACCAACATAGTGTTGATAGTATAAATTTTTAATAAGATATAATGTTTTCATGGCATCAAATAGGGAGTGTTGTATAAAAAAAATTTGGTAAACCATGCAGAATAAGATACATCATTGCATCCAATTAGATGCATGATTGTAACATATTAGGCCCACACTGATGGAAAACTCAATAGAAAGTATTGCATGACAAAAAATAAGAATACATTATTTTAATCTCTCTTGAGGTTGAGGTTAATTACACATGATTCTTCTTATTTTGAAAAATCCACTTCACCACCCTTATAACTAACATATATAGACAATGTTAATAATAAGGCTTAAAAGACCAATATGCCTTTTAGCTATTACATTGTTACGAAATCCATTTCATTTTCTCCAAAAAAAAAAAAAAACTCCCTATCATCTTTCTCCATCTCTTTGCAACTCTTACATTATTAATCGCCTACATCTTGCTTCCACATGCCTTCTTAGTTTCTTTAGAAATTATTGCTAGCATTTGCCTTTATGGAAGTCGAAGATAAAGGGACAATGTCACCATTGACGAAAAGAAGAGATCATTTTTGTTGCTATGCTGCCTAACCAATCAGTTGTAGCATGCTAACACCATACTTCTTCTCTCTTTCTTTTCTTCGTTCTATATTTACCTTATGAAAACTGAATCAAATTGAAATTTGTAAAATTTTGAACTTTCAAAATCTTGAAGTCAAATGTTTATATTCCTAAATTTGAAGGCCTTTTAGAAAACCAAATGTTTAAGTTTTCAGAGTAGTTGATTTTCTCTCAAGTTCTCAAATGCATAGTTAACTTAATTTTGTGGGAAAATAGAGGAAGAATGAGTTTTGGTGCTTACATTGGAGCTAAATGGTGTTTTTATCTTAAAAGGTGTGGAATCGTTGCTTAGAAAAAAAAAAGAAAAATTACATTGTGTGTATACTTTGGTCTTGAAGGCTACTTAGTTGTTGATGGGTGGTAATCTTGCTTGAGTTTGATTAGATCTACTTCTTACGCTAAAGAACAAAGTTAACAACAAGTAGTTTTTTTTTAATTATCTCTTCAATTATTTTTTTATTTTATTTTTGTTGATAAATTCAATACCTAAGAGATGTAACAAATATGTTTTTTTAATATTTTATCTTAAATTATTTTCATTTTTCATACACCTTAGTATATGCACAAATTTAAAAAAATTTACTTAGAGATAAGTTTGTTCAATATTTTAAAGAGGTACTTAATAAAATATTTTTTATAGATTATCTAGAAATTTTAAGAAGATAATTTCTATTAATGATTTCTATGTAATGACATTTTTAATTAATAATAATTTTTTTTGTTAAACAATTGATAATAATTTCTTTCTTTTTTGGATAGTAATAGAAATGATTAAATCATTGAATACACATATAAAAAAAATTATAGATTGAACTTTAGATGTAGCAAAAGGTACATAACTTTTAAAAAACATCAAATACCACTTAAGTGCTTTTAGTAATTGATAGAAATTTCTATTAATCAAATAATATTTTATAAATATAAAATTGTTACAATTTTTTAAATAATAATTTCTTCTAATGACTAAATAATAAATAGAAATTATAGGAATATTTTTTTGCCTCTTTAAGGAAAAATACAAAATTTTACTATTCTAATTATAACAAATATTTTCTTTATAAAGATGAGCAGCTTCAGCATTAATATGAGGGTAAAATAGTCCAAAAAAAGGATCACGGCCTTCTTGTCATGATGTCATCACGTGAAATCGCGTGCCATGCAATCAAATGGAACCATCCTTTTTAACGGGAAGTTCACGGCAAAGGAACCAAGCCTAATTTTTGTGCTAACAATTAGGGAAGTGAATTCAATTTTATAAATCGAGGGGAATCATGTATAATTAGACATAACCTTAGTGGGGAACAAATAATTTTTCTCAAAAAATAATGGGTGAGGCCCAAACTAGTTTTAGACGGTAGTGGACATGAAATCTATTGAGAGGAGCTACGCTTAAAGCCATGTAACATGGCCCAGAACCACAGCAGCCCATATGTCCGGTCAAAATTCCATCTGTTCAGTCATTCACTGTGCTAATCTTCGATAGGACCGTGGACTCGGATTCGGGGATAAGTCTATAAAAAAAAATTGTGAATTAAAATTTGTTAAAAAATGAGACTGTTTAAATGCAGATTTAAAGTAATTTAATTCGTTGGGTCCACAGCATATGCGGATTGAATCAAATAGATCCGTTTTTTTTATATATATTTTTACTTTTAAATTAAAATAACATATTATATAAATTTTAATCTAATTAATTTAATATTTACTTTTAAATTTAATTTTTTTATCTTTCAAATTAACTTAATTTAAATATATTATTTCTATATTAATAATTTTTATTTTAAACAAACAATTTTAAAGTTAGCTAATTTTATTATAATTCATTTAGTTTTGAATCATTAGTGTGAATTAAAAATATATTAAATGTGTCATTTTTAAATTTATAATTATTATTTTAAATTTTAAATTATTTTTATAAAAAAAAAGAAAAAAATCCGCAAACCCAATTTGTACATCTGCAGCTCATGAATTTTAGAATTTAGATTCTTGTTTAAGGAGTCCATAATTTTTACCAATCCAACATAATTTAATCCGTTTGTAGTTAGTTTACGAACAAATCGAACTTATTCATTTAGCAAGTATAATTATCCAATTGATTACCAAGTTGGATGGGCTCGCCTTGAACAAAACGGGGTGGTAGAATTGGGCAAAAGTCAGATTATGAAAAGTTGTCAGATTATATACAATTTCTACATAGGTAAGTGAATAATATCTCATGATCAATGGCTGGAATTGATTCGTACTAATTTAGATGCTCTACACACTGCCACATCACTTTGGGTGCTAGAACACTTACTTTTACTTATGATACCGTAGAATTCACCTTATTTATTTTTTTAATAATTATAAAAATAATTAAACTACTATATATGTGTATAAGGATCATGAATTAAATTTTAGATATCGTAAAACAAATAAGACCTTTAAAAAATATCAAATATTATTTAAGGCAAAGATTCTCGACATAAAATTCATCTTATAATTATAGAAAAAAAAAGTGAAATATATAACTAATAAACATTAAGATTATTATCAGTTGTCTTTAAAATTTATATTTACCATGGCTGAAAGTAAAGTGAAATATATATGTTCATTTTTTTTAAGGAAAATATTAGTCATTGACAATGGAAATAATATGCTAAATGATATTAGTTTTTATTTCATAGGACGCATCTTGAATAAATAAGTTTATTTACTTTAACCTATTAAGATAAATATAATTCTCTTTTGGTGAGATTTGTTTATAAAATTCGTCCAGTGACAGCATGCACCCCACGAACCAACCTCTAGTTTAGATAAATATAATTCTTAATTATATATCCTATCTTATTCAAAAGTTTTCAAAACTAATAAGATATAATTTAACTACAATAAATAATCATATATAAATAATTTTGAATTTAAATTTTAAATATTTAGAAATTTTCAAATAATTGAATCTAAAATCAACATTCTAAATTTAAAATACAATAAATAATCTTATACAAATTTAGATAGATAATTATTACCTTGATAGATAAATATTATAATTATTAGTCAATATTAATAAGCAATAATTTCAATTTCAATCTTAGTTTATAAGAGAAAATTATCAAATTAATGCTTGAAAGATATTTTAACATTAATTTAGTATCATTTAAAAAATTTAAATTCAATTTAGCAGCATTTTACTTAAATAGTCATTTTCACTTAGAATCCTTGATTTAACTTCATTCTAGTATGCTAATTATGTAAAATAACAACAAAAGAAAACTTGAAAGTCCATTAAAAGTGTAAAGAATTAAACATTTATAGTTTATAAATTTAGTAAAGTAAGGAGTTAGGTTTCCAAAATTTTGTATAAATTGCTACCTATAATCCTTTTTAATAACAATTTTACTATAGAATTTAACTTTTTGCCAATCAAAACTTATCTTTATACTCTATATTAATCGTAATATTTATTATATGATAGGTGTCATTCTCATAACTTATTATGTGTCAATTTATAATTTTTTTTTAATGAATATTATGCCACCATGACTCATACTTGTGTAATCAAATCAAAAGTATTAATCATTTAATATCTTCTCAATTTGCCATCATCTTTTATTTACTGTTCTTAGAAATCAACCTCAAATTTCAAATCTTTTCTTCATCTCTTAAATTATTCAAAAAAATTTCAATTAATTCTTCTATCTATTGAAATGAGAAATCAAGTTTTGAAAATTTGAATTTCAAATTGATTACCCCTTGTTATCACTAATTCATAAAAAATATTTCCAGTGACAAATAGAAAAAGACAACAATAAAGCTTTGCATTTTTTACTCATGGTTTTTTTTATCAAACATGAGATTAATACCATCTTCCTTTTCTATGCCTTTTACTTTTTTTTATGCATATGTACCGTAAATGATGCTTTTTTGTGACACTTTTTTTTTTACCTTCTATTTTATATTATATAATTTATCTTAGTTAAATCATGAATCTCTCAAAATTTTATTTTGTAGTTTTTCTTATCAAAATTGAAAATTTAAAACTTTATCCCTTTCTTGATCCCTTACCTTTTTTTGTCCATCTTTGCCTTCTTTTCATTTATAATTTAATGCATTTGCAATTTATAATACTTGTTTTCATAATATTTTATTCTAATAAAATATAAATTCTTCTAAAATATTTGCTTTCTCCATCATTCAAATCATCATAATTCTTTATCTTCTTATTTCTCTATATATTTGAATTTTTATTTTGATTTTAGGTTTTATTTTCCTTAATTAGTTTGCCTTTTTTTCACAAGTCTATATAATAACTTTTGTGAAGATTAGATAATGAACTCTTACTACTCTAACTAAAAAATAAAAGCCTACTCTAACCATCAAATAACTAAAATATTTTTGATAGGGGATAAACATTAAGGTATTGATTTTTTTAAAATAAAAAAAACTTTAATCTTTTGAAATCTTCCTTTTATAGTTCATGTTTATTGCTTGGCTATCATTGGTCATTTTTATATTGATATAAATCAAGAGATTTCCCTTTTAAAATAAAAAAAATTTATCTCTTATTAATGATTAATGATTTTGTTTTAATCACCATTAATGTTTATGAATCATTGATGCACCATATCAAGCTTTTATTCTTCATTAAGAATTTTGTTTTAATTACTATTCATGTTTAACTTTAACTCATAATATCAAATTTTAATAATAATTTTTTTACGTTGATAAAAGATTAATTTTATTTTCAATAATATTTTTTTCACAAATTCATTTTTCATAAAACTTATATTTTATCAAAATAATGAATTCTTAATTGCAAATGTTTATATTTGATAATTTTACAAGTTACAAATATTAATTATTGGTTAACACAAAAAAGAAGATATTTTAATTATATATGTATTAACTTGATTTGCTATATTGTATCAAGATTAAAAAAAAATTGCATATTGCAAAGGCTAATGTGAATGAATAATCATTTATAAGAGGAAATAATGTTAGAATATATTAAATATTTATTACATTTATATTTAACATATAAGATTTCTATTAATTTTTTATTATGCAATCTTTATAAAGTAAATGAAATATTACAAAATAATTTATGCCTGTGCATTGTATAGGTTAAAAACTAGTTAAATATATATTATGTATATAAACTTAATAAATGAAGTAAAAATTTGTGAAATTGATACTATATTGATGTTAGCATTTCTTAGTACTAATGTGATGTCCTCTTAAAATTTTCAATATTAATTTGATAATTTCCTCGTCTAATAAGTAAATATAAAACTAACTGATCAATGCTTGTTGATTTAAGTAGTTAGAGCTTGGTCCCCTTTAGGTAAGGTCTCGGGTTTGAGAGCCGTGTGAATAGAAAGAAAAAAAAAAAAAATGCTTGGAGAACTTTCTCCTCATATTGGGGTCCAATCATGCTCCACTCCAAATTAGTTGAAACCTAATATGGTTACTAGATATTGGGGATCCTTGAACTTAAAAAAAAAAAGGAAAACTAAGTGACATATTTAATTAAAAGTGACTTAAAGAATGATACTTGATAGTTTTACATGAAATATTATAATATAAAATGCTTTAATATATGGATGTTAAACAAGAATCGATTTAATATTGAAAAATGCAAAAAGGAGATAATATTTTCAATTTTTTATCTTACATAAAATCATGTTATAATTGTAAATTAATTGATTTCATTTGAAATCTTTTACAAAGGAGATTTTTTTTTTCAAATAAATTAAATTTTCTTTTCTTCATCATGAAAAAAAATTGTGAATGGATTTGATATATAAATAATAAGTGAATGGATTTGACAAAATGTGATTCCGTTGATATAAGAGAAACCATGTCATCCATATTTTTTGAAAATTATGTTTTATGTGAAGATTTCATTTTGAAAATTGAGTTTTACAAAATTAATTGATTAATTGATTTCATTTTGAAATCACATTTGAAGATTTTAGAATATGTTGTAATTATATGTTTTGTTTTTAACATGAGATCATGTTACAATCTTTTATATATGGAAATAATGTTTTCATTAAGTAATGTGAAATCACATTAAAAAGGGAAACCTTATTTTTAAGTGAAATTATATATAAAAATTTGCATTTGTTTCATATGATATTACATTTGAAATTATTTCATGTAATATTTTCCTTTTTAAAAAATTATAGTGTGACTCTTTCATTTAAAAATTTGCCTTTGTTTTATGTGACATTACATTTGAAATTGTTTTACGTGATTTTTTCTTTTCTAGAAGATTATAATATAATTCTTTCATTATGTTTAAAATCACCTTTGTTTCATGTGATATCACATTTGAAATTATTTCATGTGATTTTTCCTTTTTCAATGATTATAATGTGATTCTTTCATTATACTTAAAAATTTACCTTCTTTTCATGTGATATCATGTTTGAAATTGTTTCATGTGATTCTTTCCTTTTTAAAAGATTATAATGTGATTTTCTTGAAATTTGAATTTGAATATATATAAGTTTCTATATAAAGGCATGATCATTAGTCATATTTTCATTGTGATAATGAATCTAAATGATACAAAATGAAGATAGTACAACTATGCAATGTCATTCTTAGAAAGGAAGTAGGACCCAAATGCATGATTTTTTTAGATTTTCTTTAGAAGTGACACATCATGTATGACCAAGTTAGAGTTCTAGTAAACTCCTTAATAGTTATCACAATATATGAAATAGTTAAGCAAGAACATTTTGATTTAGCTTAAAAATTGAGAAAACCACTCACAATCTATGTGATAACTTTCCATAATTATACTTTTGAAACTTAGTTTAAAATCTTCATTAGTTATGTATATTTTGACATGGTCATATGTTCACTATAACTATTTAAGGCAAAGTCTTAAGGAACAGAAATCCTAAAATTATTATTAATTATTTTTATTAGTCACTTTTGAATTTGAATAGAGCCTTTAGAAAGTGTTTAATGATAAAAAAGGGGAATAAGACACTGTTCTAAAGATTATCTCCTATCTATCTAGTCTATGTGGCTCGTTATTAAAAATTAATTTGAGAAATTTTTATACTAATTCATTTTTCTCTTTTTATAGAATGATTGTCTTAAATAACTGTTCGACCCGAAAAACTGATCGTCATACATAAGCCTATATGGAAATGGGGGAAGAATTCATACAACATGTATTATCCCTTACTATCAAATATGCATTAATTTGAACTTATCTTAATTATGACTAACTTTGTTATCGTAGTATGTAGGATTTTTTGGCAATGACTAATCAACGTAGTAAAAGTAAAAAAAATTAGATAGAAAGTAATAATTTAAGGATTAGATAAATGAACCATAAGCTTATAAAGTTTGAGCGAGCTATACGCCCTCGATAATATACAAACCTTAGAATGAAATCTTCCAACACCAAAGCTCAGAAGGAAATTCTTAACAACCAAATTGGTCCCTTGGTCACATAAGCTTAGAAGGAAATCCTCCAACATTAAAGCCTAGGCAGAAATCCCTCAGCAACTGAGTAAAAAACTTGAAAAATAAAGCCTGAGAGGAGATTCCTTAGCAACTGAAGTGACCTATTAATTACAAAAGCCTAAAGTGAGATCCTCTAGCATTAAAACCTAAGAGGAAATCACTTAACTACTAAGACTTGATTCTTTGGTTATTTTTCAATCTAAACTGTTCCTTTAGTCTTGAATCAAACTCAAATGGCCTATAGTGTTGTAATAGCCACAAACAAGTCTTCTAAGAAAACTTAGGTAAACTCCTTTAAGTATAGATTATTAACTAATTAAACATTTGTCAACATGTTTTACAAGATCTAAGTCACATATTGTTACATTAGCTTGGGTACTATTTCATTGCACTCATTAAATGAATTCAAGCCTCTTTTAAAGCACCACCTTTGGTTCTTTGTTTTTTGCTCCACATGTATCAATACCTCCTTCACAAAACATTGTAGTGGAAATGGGGTAAGTGACAACAATAATTATAAACCTACTGTTCAATACCATACTTGCAACTTATATATAGAAGAACCCCTAATCACTCTATTAGCATGATTATTATTCTATTATTTTTTCATTTACTTTTTACATTCTCTCATTTCTCCTATACTTTATTGATTTAAGTATCGAAGTGTTTTTTTTTCTATTTTGCAAGTCTTCCATTTCAATACCTAAATCTTTGAGACGTCATCAATTATCAATCAATATATAATAATATTTAAAGTTTATCTTGTCAAGACTAAAAAGAAAATGAAAATATATATATATTTTCATCTTAATTCATATTGCCGAGTAAAATAGTAATATTCTATCATAATCGAGATAGTATTCAACAACAATAAATTAATTATATATATAAATAAGTTTGAATTTAAAATATAAAATTCAGAGTTCTTAAATTATTAAATCTCAACTAAATTTTTAGATTTAAAATGCAACAAATAATTATGTATAAATTTAAATAGCAATAATAATTCTTCTTAGTTAAATGTCTTATAGAGCAACAATTTTAATTTTGACCTTTACTTACGGATATATATAGACATTAACGCCACAGGATTATCGTATTAGCAAATTAATTAATTGTTACATCAATCATCATCAATTATTTAAAAAATTTTAAAAATACATAAATAAAATATTTTACTTAAATATATGTAACTGAATAACAAATTTGATACTAAAAATCTTTGACAACCTATAAAAACTAAATTATCAGGGTATAATGTGGCTGCTTACCAGGGAGAGCGAGACGGGAGGAAGAAGAGGAGGACACCGGAAGGACTCCAGCACGTTACCTAGATTCACTCGAAATATAATTCAATCCGCATCAAGAACCGACTTTGGTTTGTTCTTCATACATATTAAACCCCATCATAATCCTTTATTTATTCCGACAATCTTTTCATCAGCCATGGAAGTTCTACCCAAGCTCAAAACCAGTTTTGATGACCAAGATCGGTCAGATGCACAGCATGATGAAATAAGGACAACTTATGGAGAAATCGAAGAAATCATAGACCCACTTGAGAGATGTTTCAAGAAGTTCAAGAACTTCGATCTGATTCAATGCCCTCCAACGCATGATCATTACTTCTTCTGCAAGAAACCTCGTTCATTCATCGACAAGCAAAGCAATCTGTACAAGACGATACAGATAGAATGGGAGATTCTTCGGCTCTTTCTTCCAGACTCCATTTATGTCAGAGCTTATGAGTCCAACCCTGATCTCATGAGAGCCATAATGGTTGCTCCGAAGGGGACTCCTTACAGTCATGGCTTGTTTTGTTTTGACATATTTTTCCCGGAAAATTATCCGGCGCAGCCGCCGGAGCTGTTCTTTCATTCTTACGGCCAATGTCTGAATCCAAACTTGAGCAAGAATGGTAAGGTTACCATGTCGGCAGTGCTTAAGACGAACTCGAATCAGGGAAGACTCAAAATATTGCAGGTTCTCACCGACATTCAGCAGAATATTCTGACAATCAAGAATGAAGGAGGAGATAGACACAAGGAGGAGGATTGTTTCAGGCTAACCTCGGAGACAATGCTTTGCATGCTGAGATCACCGCCGGGGAATTTCGAGGATTTTGTCAAAGGATATTTTAGAACTAGAGCTCACAATATTCTTTTGAACTATAAATCCCAGATGGGTTCTGATGAGAAAATGAGATCCTTGTTCTTTAAACTTGTTAGGGCATTTGAAGCCAATGGCACTTACTGTAAACATCATTACAATGAGAAAGAGCATCGCCGGGAACTGGAAAAAGTTGATCACAATCTTTATGAGATGAGAGCTGATGGGTTCGGCTTGGTATCAAACTTGGGAATTAATCCACATTTGTCAAGTTTTGGAAGTACAGGTTACTTGTATTTCGCATAACTGAGATTTTCCAGTAACTCTATCCCCTCTGGTCTTGAAAAATTTTGCAGTAGGGTTTAGCAGTGAGGAATTTGGGATTTTTAGATTTGTTCAATGGGATTTTCTGTTAGGTATTATCTCTTACTACTTAGATGAAGACTCTATATCCTTTTGAAGTAGGATTTTTTTTTTTCTGAATCATTGCCCTTGCAGAATTTCAGTCCTAGTATTGAAATTCATCATTTATAATGGAGAGTATTTTCTGATATTGTTTCTTGTTTCACATTCTGTCATTCATTTGATTTGTCATCTTTTGAAGTCATGTTGACAACTATATTTCACTGATGTCTATCTGGTAATTGCACATATTTTCTTCTTTGAATATGTCGTATTCGGTAGATTAGTACAAAACCAAAATAGAATACTGAAAATCCTATCAAAACTGTCCTGACTTATGAAATAAAAGCTGCAGATTGCCCATAAGATATCAGAATTAGCCAATGTTTTGAAACATTCAAAGATGGTGAATTTGTGATACACTTTTCGAGCTTGTTGAGTCGTCATTTAAAAATCATAGGACAAGGTTGCAGCTGCAGAGTACTCTGTGTAATTCCTGGTTTTTTACAACGAGATCCGTTTACTTGGGAGAATGATATAGCCGGCCTCTCTCTGTTTGGCCAAGAGATTACAAACCTGTCAGTCTGATATTTGAATTACTTCTCGTTATTTCGTTCACCAGAAGACTTTTCTTTCTAGGATTATTTCGAAATCCCAATTTTGTTTCCTTAAATTTAATTTGAAAATTCTGATTTTTAAACATGCATGATTCTACTAGAACAGTTGATTCTTCCTTTGATATGGATTATCAGCTTGCAATATTTATGTTATTGTTGGGTTTTGAAGATCAAACATGTAACTTTTCAGTCACTTATCTAATAAAAAATGATCGTCCTTTATCTCTGAATTGTAATTCATCAGACCATAGTTCTTTTATATATTAATAGGATGAAGCTTTTTGAAGATGCAAAGCCAGTAATTGAAGCTATAAAAAGTAAAGGTTTCTTTGGGTGTGAGAGAAATAAGAGAAGAGAAAAATGAAGAAGGAAAGAAAATAGTAAGAAAGATGTTTTCTACTTTTCTTTCCCCATGTTTGGTCCAACAGAAAAAAAAATGAGAAAGAAAATTTGCCCTCTTGAATGGAAAAGGGAGATGAAAGAAAATCTAATGGTTTCATATGACAATCAAGCCTTTTGCGTGATTCCTCCCCCGATTTCTCTCAATGGTCGGACAGAATAGAAAACAGATGGGCTCATATGAAATTTTCTCTCCGTTTTCTCCTCTTTAATTTTTTTCGCCCCCAAATTTCTTCCTATCTACACAAGGCCACTGGGTCTGCTCCTTCTTTTTGTTGGGTTGGTGAGAATCAATTAGACAATTACCTGCTGCTTGCTATTATACCATCTCTTTGGGCATATAAAAGGGCTTTTTTGCTCAAGTCTTCTTCATAATTCTTGCCAACTTAAAGCATTTTCCTTCATTGTTCTGATTTTGGCTAAAATGTTTTTGGTAGTATCTACTATTTAGTGGTTATTATTAGTATATTCTCTACCAGATGCAGTACTTTTGCAGTTGTGCCTTAAGGAATTTACTTTTGTTTATGTCTCCTCTTTTTTCAAAAACTTGTTTTCATATCTGCTGCCAAGAAAAATCAGAAATCATAAATTTTTAACATTTAATTATAATATAGAAATTGATTAAGTGGACATTTACCCACATAAATTATTGATTATAGAATCTTTTTTGGTCTGAAAGATTAGGAAGCAGCAATGGCCCTTAAAGAAATGGCTGTATGACATTTCTATATATGGAAGAAGAAGGGAATGTGGAGTTTATACCCTGATATCCCGCTAGGATTAGTTGTTTGGAATTTATATCATTTCCTTTTCCTTTTAGTCATATTTTGAGTATGTTGGAGAAAGATAAATTTGGATTATAAATTGACTTTTAATGCTTAATAGGATTCATAGACAAATATTATATTCATCTCTTTAACATGATAAGAAAATGAACAAGAAATAAAAGGATTCAAATCCATTTGTTTGTAGTTTAAGGCTCTGTTTGTTTTGTTAAAAGATAATTTTAGTTGGAAATCTCATTTGTTGGTATAAAGGGAGTGACAAGTCACCTATATAACTTGATTAAAAATTATGATATTTAGTGTTAACCAAAAAAATTGCCTTTTTTTAAAATTGAGAATTTTATTTTTTTGTCATAGTTTTCATATTTAACATTGAATAGATAGAATATTTTTTGTTATTTTAATATTTTATAATTATGTTTCTAGGAAAGATATTTTTTTGTTAAAACAAATGGACTTTAAAATTTTGAGATAATATATTGATAGAAAAAAGGCCTCGTAGCATAATTTTCCAATGTAATAAAGTTATATAGTATTTATTTTTTGTTGATATAAAACTATTTTCATTAAGCTTACCTTGGTATCATGTTCATATCATCATATTGAGTGATTCTATTTAGAAATAGCAAAAAATAAAAATAAAAAGATCATAGATTTTACCTTGTGGAGCCTAGATTTGGTATCAATTTTTGTCCAGTAGGGCAAATTTTTATCCTAGAGCAATTACACGAGACAAGGTAATATTGTTTTGCCTTGCCTTGTAGTGCTTCAAAATAATATATTATTATTTTTTATTTATATTATACTTGAAAATATATATTACTATAAGCCCATTGTAGTAATTTTATAATTAGAGAATACTTATCTTAATTATTTTCTTTTAACTAATATTTATTTTAGTTATTTTTTAAATTTAAGATTAATTGGATAAATTATGTGTGATTTTAGACTAATATTATTACATTGTATTGAATACTAAATGTTAATTATGTGTATATTTAAAATTTATAAATTTTAATTTTTTTAATTTTCTTAAATTTTTTAAAATTTTATTCGAATTTCTCATAAACTATCGGTGCCCCACAGATCATGGGGATAGGACAATAACTTGTCCCTTAATTGGGGATGGGGCAAGGATGGGGTAGAGCACTGTAACTACAGGACAAGGCAGTATACCGCTGATCTGTCATTGCCTCGCCCTGTTATCATTTGTAATCCTGTTCATTTGCTTTTTATCCATATAATGCATATAACTCTAGTTGAATAGTTGGGTCAGTTTTATAGTTCTATATAAATTAGCAATTTTTAGCCTTAAAATATTTTTACTTTTTGCATGTATAGAATTTGTGAATTTTAAAACATATAAGTATGATATTTTTCGAACTTAATCAGACATAACTTAAAGAATACAAAATAAAATTTTAAAAATTAGAAATTCAAAATATCACTTTAAAAACTAACTAGTTGGTCATTCGTGTGTTGCACAGAGAAAAAATAAATTCAATACTATATAGCCTTATAAATATATGTTAATAATTTAAAAGGAGACATGATTATAATAATACAATCATCAATTAATTGACATTAAAAAATATTATAACAAGGTATCGTAGATGACTAAAAATTCAAGTTATGAAATTATATGGTTTGTCGCAATAAGCTTGTATGTTGCAAGCAATGCATTTATAACAATGCCTTGTGCATATTATATCGATACTTTCTATTATTCTTAGGAAAATAATTGTATTTTTATCTCTCTAAAAATGACAAAAAAATAAAAAGGATAAAATGAAAAGAAGGGGATCTAAATGCTATCTTTCTTAGATTTGCAATATAAAATGTAGTGATCTTTTAATTAAGGGATTAGTGCTTTGAATTTATTTGTTTATTTATTTTCTAAAATAAAAAATATATAATTAATTTCATAATTGAAATTATTGATGGATTTGACTTATCTAAAGTAGAAGATATACTTTTGAAATTTTTGGTTAATTATTGATGGATCTGACTTATCTAAAGTAGAAGATATACTTTTGAAGTTAAAGTGAATAATCACAATTGTTGATAAAAAATTAAAGAATGAGATAATTATAAATTAAAAAAATTACTTTTTTGGTGGCTTATTATTTATCTAATTTTAACATTTAATTTTCTTATCAATGACTGTCATTATTCACTTTATTCCTTAACTAATTCTTAATTTACTATTAAGAGTGAAATGCTTAGGTATAAATATTGAATTATTGATTGACACAATAAGTGCAAAGCTTTATCTAGACTTTTGTATGTTATGCTTTGATTATAAAACATTGTAAAAATTTGATAATAAATTAAATTAATGTTTCTAACTTTTTGTTATTTCTTTAATTACAATAAATACATATTTTACTTATTATAATTCAATATTATTTTTTAAACCTCTAATATAAGATGACATACTAAAATATAAAAAGGATACAATATGATTAATATATTATAATTTAGTATTTGAGAAGAATTGCATGATAATGATAATAATTACATATTTCTCAATGTTCATAATTAATTATTTTATCATATATTATTGGAAAATATATTTTTCTTGCAATAATTATTATAATATAATTTTGCATAAATTATTATAATTTTTTAGTTGTGCATATTATATTGACTTATAATTTTTAAGAAATATATATTTGTTATGTAAAAACTAAGTATGGTCCCTAAATATAAAAAAAAAAGGGTCTAATTCTTAAAACAACATTAACAAATTTCAAAAAATGGTAAGTTTTTTTTATAATAAAACAATATATAAATTCTTCATAGCATTTTAATTATTAAATTTTATACAATTTCTTATTTCTTATCTTATTTAAAGAAAGTATCTTACTAGCAAATGTAGCCTTATTTATACTACAAATCTGGCAATAAATTTGATGAATTCCTAATGGATTGTTTTGTTAGTTGTAGGAATCCAAAATCTAATAATATTCCATCCTATTTAATTAAACCTAAACAAAAGTGAGACATGGCCATTTCACAAACATAATGACCACCTCTTACATAAATGTATTGAGTATTCTCGCTCTATTATCTTAACTTTTCTTTCCTTAGATGACAATGTAGCCATCAAAACCACTATAATATAATAGTCATGCAAAGCATCGATCTTTGGGAATGGAAGCACACCAAAGTCATTCACAATTAAGCATTGTTCCTAATCATAAAACATGTAAGGATAACTACATTCAGTTTCAACTACAACAAAAGATTTTTTCACTAATGAAATCAAATAAACATAAACCAAATGCACCACATGCTAACATGCAAGTCAATGAATTTGAAAACCTTAAATTGAGGTGTTTAAATCCTCATCCCAATCATTGTTAGGAAACCAATTTAGCAATCAAACAAGAAAAAAAACACAAACATGAATTTAAGAGATCAAGCCATGATAACAATATACACATGAAAAAATTGAAACATAGAACTTTCATAGCTATCTTAAAAAACTGCTTTGCAAGTCACAAAAGTGTCCACCCAATTCAATTATGGTGACTTTACAAAATCACAATAGGTAAACAATAAATAAAACTCTCCCAAATATGATGTAGTAAAATAGGAGAAATAAAAGAGCTAAATTGTTTCAATATTATAAGAAAAATAGAGTAAAAAAATAATGGCAGACTATAAAAGTAGGTGAGTTTTGATTAAGATTTCCTATTATCCTCACATTGTAATGATTTATAGAGAGAATTATTTTAAATTTTAATATAATTAAATGCAAGATTTGAAATATTTTCAACATTTCCTATAATATTATTTTCTATTTTCATAAAAATATTACTTCCATAAGCTTTTTTTCTTTTTCTTTTTTGGTAGATGTGTGTAATATCCCAAATAAAGTAAGAAAGTTTAAAAAGAAATTTTGATTAGGAACCTCTTAAACAAAAACTCAGTAAGATAATCTAGTGAAGTTTGGGTAAATTGTAAAGAGAGTTTAGAGGTACATCTTGCAAGAATTTTGTAAAAGAAATATATTAAGCATTAGTATGGGTCAAAATATAAGTAAAAATTTAACACAAAGTCTAAGAAAAAATTATATAAAGGTCCAGTAGGAAATTAAAGGTTCAAGTAGCCTAAAAACCTAGATTTTGACCTAAATTTAAAATAAATCATTTAGGTTCATTAGAGCTAACTTAGTTCAATTTTTTAGGCCCAAATTTGATTTTAAAAACTAGGAAAATAAGGTCTAAACAAAGCCCAAGTTTGTAAAGGAAACTAATGGCAATTTAGTAAATAAGTGAAAAACTAAGGGTATTTATTTCTAGAAGATTATATTTAGCCAAATTTAAATAATTTTAAGGAAATAATCTTCTAAACTTCAGCCCTAAAAATCATATAGCATGTGCCCTATTATCACCAAATTTCAAAAAAATTAGAAAAAGTATGGCTTATGAAGAAAGCCTTAAAATAAGGCTTTATATGAGGTTTTTAGGGTCATTTAGTTATAAACTTTTTGTCCTCTCTTAATGCCAAAACCATGGTTCTCGTAGGGTTTCCTAGTAGGAATTTCAATTTTCTAACCATTCTCAAGAGATTTTCCAAGTAGTTCCATCTCATTTTTACAAGGTAACCTAAGTTTTCCTTTATCTTCTCCAAGTTTTTGTGGAAATTATCCCTTTAAGATTGCTAAAACTTAGTTTATTATAATCAAGTTGCTGCTTTAAGAGGTTTTTGAAAAATTAAAGAATCAAGAATTTGAGGTGAGTGATAACTATCCCTTATTCCTTTAAGTTTTCTAAAGCTTGGTGCTGTTTATACAAGAATTTGATTGAGAAAAATTAAAATAATTAATATTCCTTGATTATTAACATCTTACATGAAAATTTGTTAGCAATTGGAATTAATTCGAATGCCAAGAAGGCTCCTTTTCCATAAAAATTATCCAAATTTAGTAGCTTTATAATTTTTGTTCTATATAAATAGTTACAATGTGATGATTTTGTGAAATAGTTGAAGTTTCTCATTAATTAACATGTTAGGGATATTATGTAAAAATTTGGTAATAATTAAAAGTGATTTAAATGTTGAAAAAGGACTCTAATTGCAATTACTAATATGCTATTTTGTTTTGAAATTCATGGTTTTGTATTATATGAATAGTATATTTGATGTATGGTAATGTGTTAGAAGCATTAAATAAAATTTTAATAAAAATTTAAATGGATTTAAGAGCCTAAAAACACCAAACTATGAGAGTATTCAAACTACTCAACAAGTTAAATGTTTAATTATTCTGGTTGAGAAATGTTATAAGAAATTAAAGTTTATGATATGACTGATGATGTTTGAGATGGAAAGGTTATATATTAACCTTATATATAATGATATGTGATGATGAAATTTAAGTACATGAGAATGACAAATTTTATTAAGAAATGATATACAATGATAAAATTTAAGTATTCAAACCATCCAATAAGTTTAATGTTTGATTATTCTTATTGAGAATTGTTGTAAGAAATTAAAGTTTATGATATGATTGATGATGTTTGGGATGGAAAAGGTTATATATCAACCTTATATATAATGATATGTGATGATAAAATTTAAGCACATGAGAATGAAAAATTTTGTTAACAAAACTCTTAGAATATAGTTGGTATTTTAACCATACCTAACAAAATAAGTAATAGATGTTATGGCTGGCATCTAATTATTGCTCATCTTAATTTTGATTTATAGGGGGAGATATGCATTCTTTATAGAGAAGAAAAAGCATGATAAGAGTTGGAAGAATAAGATTAGTGACCTTACGCTTATAGTATTTCACTATTCTCACTCATTTTGTTGAATTTTTATTTACAAATATGAAGTATGGATCCTACAAAGATGATTGATACTTGTGCAACAATCTTTCGCTTACCTTTGGGAACCCTTTATATAGTATTTTATTGTATTCTAATTAAGAGTTTTATTTTTTGATAGTATTTATGTATAAAGTTATGGTTTCAAAAATTATGTACTCTTGTATAAATATTTTTAGTGTATGAAAATTGTGTTTTGAGTTTTCTTATGCACATGCAATTAATATATTTTTTTATAAATACTTATTTATATTTTTAGTAGAGTAAAGAAAGTAGATGAGTTAAAAATATCTTAAAAGTTTGTAAGGATAAGTAGTTAGTATATTAATACTAGTTAGGTATTTTTATGTTGGTTATGGAATTTAAGAAATCGGGTTGTGACAAAGTGTACACAAATTTCACACCTAAAAAAAGTATTGTGCATTGAAACTTCTCAAATAATGTTTTTACATTGCTAACAACTCATTAAATATAATGAAATAAGCTGAAAAAAGGATCAAAATTTTGTCAAAATAATGACTTTTTATTCACATTTTTCAAAGAAATAAGGAAATAACTTGGAGGATGGACCAAAATATTTGTTTAAATTCTAAAATTTCAAAATTTTATTCAAAATTAGGTCAATCAAATTAAATTTAGTATTAAAGAAAGTTGACAATTAAAGACATATAAATCTCAAGACTAGTCAATTTTATATTAGGTTTGAATTTTCTTTACTTTAATCATCCATGTCAACCTATTTCCAAGGAAAATTTAAAATTTAGATTAGGAAAAATAATATTAAATTTAGTATTAAAGAGATAATTAATGATTAAAGAAACGCAAATCTTAAGACCAATCAATTTTATCTTGTGATTGAGTTTCCTGTAATTTTGTTCGTTGAATATTTTCAAAGAAAATTTAAAATTTAAAATAGAATAAATAATAATGGAAGGAGCATTTAATAGCTTTACATTTATTGCTGATTTTATCTTCTATTACAAAAAATGGTGCAAGTTTTGGCGAGAAAAGATTTTCTCCAATGAAGACACTTGCTTTGTCTTAGGTGGATTTCCTTTCATATAATGTACTAATGTATTGATTTAAGCCCACAGGAAAAAAAAATTAGATATGTGATGAGTCAATACTTTTAAGAGAAGCCTTTCAACCAAAGGCTAAAAATAGGACATTGAATGGCAAAAAACATAAAAAAAAAAAAAAGACATACATTGGCTTTTTTAAGCTAACTTCAAGTTAAATAGCACATTAACACTCCTTGTTTTTGTATATAAAAATCTTACTGCATATTACTATAAAGCAAATAAGGGTTTATAACAAGTTTTTCTTTGCATCAAGGGCTATCACTTAGAGCAGCTAGGGCAACAACATGAAAGGAACACCTTAACAGTTTCTTAAATCATGTAAGATTTTATTTTTGAAGTGATGTTTATTTTAGATTTTACTTTTGTTTATGAGAAAATAAAATGTATAATGTAATTTGTGATTCATGGAACAATAGAAGTAGGAACAAAGTTCAAATGGGCAAATGGATAACTTACATAAAATGGGACATTTATCAAATACACAAGTAAAAAATTCAA
Source organism: Sindora glabra (assembly GCA_020226215.1). Lineage (NCBI taxonomy): Eukaryota > Viridiplantae > Streptophyta > Magnoliopsida > Fabales > Fabaceae > Sindora > Sindora glabra. The sequence continues at coordinate 38,572,853 of CM035232.1, read as the reverse complement.
CCTAATTTATAACATATAATTTTTTTTATTTTTGGATGATCTCATTATCCTAAAATTATAATATAATGTATGTGAATTTGAGCAAGAAATATTACAAATTGCATTATTTTGATTTCAAATATTGTAGTTTTTTTATTTGATTTTGTTGAATATATTGATTGTTACTTGAAATTGTTTTGCTATTTTAGTAATTTATAATTAGACTGCGATGCTTATAGATTTGGTTAGTTTTAATGCTTTTTTTTACTTTACCAATTAATATGTTATATTAAATTCTTCAAATCCATTTATTTGGAAGTGTGATTTGTGTTTATTCATTAGTTTTGATGTACAAAACAAAAATGGATTTATCTATGAATTTTTTTTTTGTTTCTAGAATTTTTTTCTAGCTAAAAATTGCTATACTATCGTCAGAGATGACTCATTGTCAACAATTGCGCCTAATCTTATGCTGCAATCCCCCATTACTGTTAGATTGTAATGTTGCCTTCACAACCAAAAGGGCATTTTGTAATATTGCCTTAACGCTAGAAAAGCTTTCTTCATTATAATTAAGTCGAACATAATATGAAAATTGTAATTCAAATGCTTGATACATAATTTGGAATTAATTTCGATAAATATATGTAAGTTTAGTATAAAAATTTAATTTTAATAACTTTAATATATAATATTTGCTACCTAACATAAATAAATATTTATTTAATTTTTTTAATTATTTAATACATAAGTTGGAATTGAATGAAATAAAATTATAATTTTATAAAAAATAATTTTAAAAATTTTTAAATCTATCATTTAAATATTAAATTAAAATATTTTTCAAGAAATATCCACAAAAGCCTGCAAGCTCCATTTTAGTTTCTTATATATCTTGTTTCAAATGTTTCTAAAAATTCTTAATTTCATTGAACTATTTGTATCCATATACATTAGGGTTTCGATTCAGTAATATCTTGATTCGAGAAATCAAAATAAGATGATTGTACCATTTTTTGACTCATTTACATTTAATGTTGGTTGATTTTGCATTTCATATTTAAATAAATAATGAAACAATGCAAGGTGCTACAATAGTAAGAAAAAACAATTTTTGTGGATGCTGTTATCTCTCACATTCCTTTATATATAATTAAGGAAATAGAATATTTTTTATAATATTAACTTTTTGTAATCATAAATATAATTTTTATAAAAATATTTTTTAAAAATAAAGAGAGCTCAGATATAGATTTTTGGATCCCAAAGCACCAGTAAATACAAGAAGTTGAAAATTTTAATGAAAATATTGCTTAGAGTTGTGCAGCAAACTACAATCTTCGAAGTATTTATTATGTCCGATTATCATGTATGCTATTTAGCTTTTAATTGTCTGTTTCACAAAAAAATTTAAAAAAGGAAGATATTTTCAAGAAGCAATGTAAAAGATATTTGGAGGGCTAAAATAACATACTCAATTGATATACATAATTATTAGTGTAGTACTAGTACTATACATGAGTTAAGAAAAAAATAAAGGTGAGATATATTTCAACTCTAAAATTAAAATAACTCATGAAGTTAAAAATCTTCATGTAATATATTATAAAATTAACTAAACTACATTTCATCAACAAATAAGTATACACATGTTTAATATATAAAAATGAATTTGCAATCATAAATTATATATATAAGATAAAGTAAAAATTATTAAATATAAATTCAATATTGAATGATATAATTGTAAGAATATTTTTATTTGACTATTATTGATTGGATCTTTTATTTTTATTTTTTTACAGTGGATTTATAATCACTTTTATAGATTGAAAACACCTAGTAGGCTACTATGGTTGGTAGCAAATATAAATCATTAACTTGTTAGGTTTTTGATGATTAAGGAAATTTTTTATGATTAAGGCAGTATGATTTTCTTACTTGATAAGGTTAGGTCCCTTTTAACTACTTTTTACTTAATTATAACTTAATCACTCTAGGAATTCTATTCTAAGTGTTGTATCGGTTGCAACTCGTAGAGAAAGTATGGAAGAACAAACTTTTGTCCTAATTATTATGTCCTATATAGATGAGTTATTTATTTTAAAATCACGTAGTTTATATTCTTAGTCTAAATTTTGTCTTATATGAATTTTTATTTATATGTAGTATTAAAGCCCCGTATACTAGATTCAGAATTAAAATGCATGATAAATTTCTCTTGTATGATCATTATTATTTTATTATAGGGTTAAATCATCATCTATTGTACGGTCTAATTTTTTTATATGATCATTATCATTTATTTTATCGTGATTTTTTTTCTATTTTGACCTAATTTATAATATATGATTTTTTAATTTTTAGATGATTTCATTATCCTAAAATTATAATATAGTGTATGTGAATTTGAGAAAGAGATGTTACATATTTGCATCGTTTTGATTCCAAATATTGTAGTTTTTTTATTTAATTTTGCTAAATATATTGATTATTATTCAAATTGTTTTGCTATTTCAATATTTTATAATTAGACGCGATGCTTATATATTTTGTCAATCTTAATCCGCCCCTTTTTTTTAAGATTGATAAAAATACTTTGCTAATTGATATGTTATATTAAATTCTTCAAATCCATTTATTTTGAGGTGTGATTTGTGTTTATTCATTACTTTTGATGTACAAAACAATATCGAATGTATCTATGAAATTTTTTCTACTCCTAGAATTTTTTTTCTAGCTAGAAATTACTATACTGTTGTCGGAGACGATTTGTTATCAATAATTGTGCCTGATCTCATGCTGCAGTCCCCCATTAATGGTGGATTGCAATGTTGCCTTAACAACCAAAATGGCATTTTGCAATATTGCCTTAATGCTAGAAAAGCTTTCTTTATTTTGAGCTTGAAGATGCAATCCCTTACAATTTTATTAGTGTGAAACACGCACATAGTGCGTGTGTGGGGTCCACAAGTTGCTGGGGGCCATTCGGCTTGTGACTTTTTTTTTCACCATTATGATTCTTTTTTGCATACTATTTTTTTATATTTTTCATTTAATTTTTTATTGTAATAAATATTTAATATATATTTATATTCTTTCTAATTAGTTAAAAATATTTTGCAAAAATTATGAAAATTTTTGGAAAAATAATATATTTTTCCAAATTTGTGTAGTGTATTTCAATCTCCTAAATTTCAAATCTAAAGTGTCAACTCTCTAAAAAAAATTTGAAGGAAAATAGCAAAATTTATTTTTTTATAATTTGTACCAAAATTGATAAAAATTAGGATTGTGATGTGATACAATATAATTTTGATGATCAGTATTGGTGCATATTGTTTAATACCTCTTAATGGAATGAACATTTTTTTTTATTTTTGATAGTTTTGATTTGTAGTTTTAGGATTAATTCAAATATCCCGATTCTTTTGAAAGACTTACAAGTTGATTTGAATAATTATTAATAAATATTTATGAAATTAATTTTTAATTATTTGCCTAAAGAGGGTAAGTATATGTTATAATTAGAAATGAGTTTACTAATCTTTTTAATTATTTCATATAATAGCCTTCCTAAAAAGAGTTGTTGTATGTTGTAATTAAAATTTCGTTGACTGAAGTAATATTATTTTTGGATTTATTTTATTATTATAAATTTTATATTTTCAAAGAAGATAAATTTGTAATAATAATATATTATCTAGTTTAACTTTAATTTAAGAGTTTTTTTACATATTGCATTCTTTGTCCAAAAGGGAGAATGTGTTGATATTTCATATATTCCTAAATATGATTATTTATAAATTTAAAATGTTCAAAACTAACATATTGCATTTTTAAGTATTCTTTTAACCTCTTTTATAGTGAATAATAATACTATAACTATTGAACTATTAAATAGTGCAAATTATTAAAGATGAAAGCAGGATATAAATTTTGCTTTTAGTGTTGTGGATCTCAATTTAGCTTTGCATGAGGTAGAGTTGCCAATGCACACTCTTAAAAGTACTTAAGAGCAAAAAAAAAACCTATTATGTAAAATGAGAGAGATCAATTAAGCTTAATCTCATCACTATTAAAAAATTGATCCTAAACATTTGCTAGGTGGATTGGCAGAGACAACTAAGGCTAAATAGTTTATTGATGCCATAGGACAAAAGTATCAAGTATTTGATAATACTAAAATTTGATACTTGATGAAGGAATTAGCAACTATAAAGTATGATAACACTGGTGGCGTAAGAGAATTTATCATCAAAAGGCTTTTCCTCCAAACAAATTTAAAAACTTAAAAATTAATTTTCCTAATACTTTCTTTGTCTCACATACCTTGAATTCCTTACCTCCATAATTTAGTTAAATCAAGATAGCTTACAGTACCTTGAGTACACTATAGACCATTAATAAGCTCATCATTAAGTGCGTTATTGAGGAAGAAAAATTGAAGAAAGGAAAGTGTGAAATGAGTTTTTTGATCTAACCAAAATCCTTACTAGTAAAAGAAAAGTTACAAGAAAAATAAACCTAAATTTCATGCTCTAAAGAATAATCCTTTTAAATCTTAAGATGCTTAAAGGCATGGCAACAACAATAATGTTAGTCATAAACCATAAATGAGAGGTTTTAAAGGTTCTATTCATAAGAATGTAGAGTATTATCATTTTCATTGGAAAGGTCATAAAAAGAATGAGTGCTATAGGTTAAGTCTTGATTAGAGAATAAAAAGGGTAATAAAACTAGCAAACCCTTAGAATTAAGGAAACTTAATCAGTTTATGGTATAGGCAATTGGGATATATATCTAGGGAATAAGTGAGGAGGTTAATTAGGGATAATACTCTTCTTTTCCTAGATTTTGATGATATAGATATATGTGTGAGTTGTATTAGGGGTAAGTTAACTAAGACTAGAAAGAAAAGGCACTACTTGTAGTTTTGATCTTTTAATAATAGTTTATACTGATGTATCTAGACCATAGTTTCCCATTATTTATGATTGTCATTATTTTGTTATATTTATTGATGAGTTTTCTGAATATAACTATCTTAATTTGATAGAAGAAAATTTTGATGTACTTGAGAAAATTTAAAATTTCAAAGTTAAGGTAGAAAAACAATTAGGAAAAGTTAATAAGATTATGAAATCTAACTAGAGTGGTGAATTTTATGCCAAACATGATATGTTTGGGCAACATATGGAATCATTTGCTAGGTTTTTACAAGAATGTGGAATTGTTCCATAATATACCATGCTTGATAGTCTTAAGTAAAATGATGTTGTAGTAAGTTGCAATTAGACTTTTAAAACATGATAAAGAGCATAATGAGTAGAATAAATTTATTTGAATTTCTTTAAGGTGAGGCCATCAAAACTACTTTATACATCTTTAATCAAGTTTTTATTAAGTCAATATTTAAAACATCTTTTGAGCTTTGAATATGAAGAAAACCTAGCTTAAATCATTTTTAAGTTTAGATTATCTTTCTAAGATGAAGATTTACAATCCATCAGTAAAGAAACTTGATCTTGGATCCATTCATCGTTACTTCATTAGGTATTTAGATAGTGCAAAAGGATATAAGTTTTATTGCTTTACAAGAGGTATAAAAATAGTTTAGTCCATGACTACTAAATTACCTAAGCTTAATATTGTTGAATTATTAGTAGATCAAGGGTATATTGAAATACAAAATGAGCTAGTTTCCATCACTATTCGACTAGTTTTATGTAGTTAAAATATTGTGCCTCTATTATTTATGTTGAAACATAAACTGATTAAAATTTTAAGCTTGACCAAAATGTAAAGCCTTGTATTGTTATTCTTGTTGTGGGTCCTTAACCTATTTAATCTATAGAGCAAATCCCAGTTTAAAAGTTATTTAAACAGAGGATGGTAGTAATTTCAGATAATTATTATGTCTATCTTGGAGATAGTGAATATAATATTGGAGATATTATTAATTTGATTACATCTTATTAAGAAATGAATTATCAATAATATGATTTATGTGTAAATGTTATGAATGAGGAAATTCAATTTATTATTAAGAATCAAATATGGGAACTTGTTAAGCTATCATAGAATTACAAGGAAAATGGCTGCAAATGGCTATACAAGATTAAAAATTAAATGATTTAAAGTAAGATTAATAGTTAAAGGGTTCATTAAGGAAAGGGAATTAACTACACTAAGATTTTCTCGCTAATATTTTCTAAATACTTATTCAAGATTATTATGACCTTGATTGTGTTGACTTTAGCCTCATTAACGAGGTTTTAATAATAATAAAATATTTTAATATTCTTGGATTTTGCAATTGATCAACTGAAATCTCATTACAAAAAGTGAAGATTGAAGAAGATTAAAAATTGAAAAACATGATTAGTTTAGTTAGGATTCCAGTTAGGATCATAATATGAAATTATGTAAGAGGAATTCATCTGAAAAAGGGTTTAGGTTTTTCATGGAAAAAATATTAAACCATTAACTTAAATCTTGTATTAAAAAGCTTTAAAATAAGGCTAGAATATTTTCAAGAAAGAAAACTAATTGAGCAATCAATCTTTTAGATCTTGAGTCAAAAAGCTTTTAAAAGAAAATTAGGTTTGAAAATAACTTTATTTGAAAAACTGAAAAAGCAAGGAGTAAATTGATTGACCAATCAATTTCAAGCATCTAGAGAGCAAATTGAAATACTTGAATTAATTGAGCAATTAATTCTAAGCATCTAAAAAGCACACTAGGCATTTTAAATTAGTTAACTAATCAATTCCAAGAGTCCAAAGAGCAATCAGGGCAAAATGAATCAATTAGCCAATCGATTTAGTGTTTCAAAATTCAAAAATCATGTTCCTTGAATCAATTGATGAACCTACTCATTACTCTTTATTTTTATTTAAAACCAAATTTTTGAAAAGGTAGAATCAATTAGCTAATTAATTTTACACATGTAAAGCTGAACTAAAGTCTGGTGAATCGTTTGACCAATTGATTCATCATGTATTAAATTCAAATTATATAACTAAGTGAATCGATTGATCAATGGATTCACCACAACTTTTTCAAAAATTTGAAAGTAACCTAAATCAATTGACTAAGTGATTCAGAAGGCACCAACTACCCTATAATGGTTATATTTTGTCTATAATAGATTTTTACCTCTTTAACCTCTATATAAAAGTCTATTTCAATTTGAAAATATAAGAAAGTGTTATCATTGTTACATAAACATAAGAAACTTCATTTTCTCTTATCTAAAACTTGAAAATCCTTTGAGCTAAACATATTCAAATTCCTTTATTAGTTCATCATTAAGTAATCTAACTTTCAAAATTTATGAGCTACATTATCCAAATCATACATTTGTTGCATATTAAGGTGAGTTATCGTTAGGAACATCAAGAATGTAGGATTTGTTGATAGATAAAAGTTTTAAGAGAGGTTTCTTAAAAAGATTATACAAGAAAAGCAAAGACTTATATTGAGGTTTCTTCAAGTACCTTCAAACTTAAAGAGAGAGAGGACTAGAGTTCAAATCCAAGTTAGAAAAGTTAGGTAATGGATGTATACCTTGAAGTGTTGGATCTTCAAGGTTGGAACCACTATAAATAGTAGTGTTTGAATCTCCTTTTCTCTATCTCTCTATTTACTTACATTATGCTCTATTTTTTATACATATTTGTTATTATGCTGGGCTTACATCAAGTTAGTTATTACTTCTATTTTTGAATCATTTATTAACTATTTATCAAAATCAAGTACATTGTCATTATTTTGCAACAAGTTTTATACCCAATTCAATCCTTTTAGGTAAAATATTGAACAATAGGTTGTATATTTTGATTTAAAGCTTCACCAAATGGATGTTAAGATAACCTTTCTAAATAATGAACTTGTGAAAGATGTATACATAAAACTACTTAAGAGGTTTTAAATAAATGAAAGTGAGCATATGGTGTACAAATTATAAAAATTAATATATGGTTTAAAATAGGGATCTCAATAATGATATTTGAAGTTTGATAAGTTAGTCACATTTATATGTTTTATTGAAAATAAAGTTGATTGGTGTATTTATTTCAAGGTTAATGAGGGTAACTTCATTTTCCTTGCATTGTATTTTAATGATATTCTTTTAGTAAGCAATAATCTAGCATTGCTACATGAAAAACAAATGTTACCTAGGTCTTTTGACATAAAGGATCTTAGTGAGACATCAATTGTTTTAGAGATCTAAATTCACAAAGATAGAAGTCATAACTTGTTAATATAACCTCAAAGAGTGTACATTAATAGGATTCTTAAAAAGTTTAAAATGCAAAACTATAAAGTTAAGGATGTTCTAATTGCCAAAGATGAAAAGTTTAGCAATAAATAGTGCCTGATAAATAAGATAGAGAAATCAACAATGCAAAATATTCTTTATATAAGTGTATTAGGAAGTTTGATGTATACTTAAGTTTGCACTAGACTAGATTTGGCTTTTATGGTCAATGTTCTTGGAAAGTATTTATCTAACCCTAAAAGAAATTACTAATGGGTTTTTAAGAAAGTTATGAGATACTTGCATAAGACTAAAAATTATATACTTGTCTATACAAAAGTTAATAACTTGGAAGTAGTTTGATATACAAACTTGGATTTTATTGAATGCTTTAGTGATATGAAATATACTTCAAGTTACATTTTCATGATAGTAGAGATGCTATATCCTAGAAAAGTATTAAATAAGCATTAACAACTTCTTCCACCATGCACCGAAATTCGTTGCCTATTATGGTGATGTTTTACAAGTTATTTAGTTAAGAAATTTCATTTTAGGATTATAAATTATTAATTCACTGTTAGGCCGTTGAAAATTTATTGTGATAATAGTGTTATAGTTTTCTTCACCAAAAATAATAGAAGTTCTAGTAGATCCAAGCATTTGAAGTTGAAATACCTCAAAGTTAGTGATTTTATAAAGAAAGGGGATAAAATGGTAGAGCACATTCATATAGATGTTATGTTGGTGGATCCTATAATTAGGCCTATGATCTTTTAAAAATATGTTAAAAACACAGGAATTATAAGTTCACTTGATGTCTTTAGTTAGTAGAAGTCTTTTACACTTATATGACCAATTTTTATGAAAATTTTGATATATGTTCCCTTATTATATCTTCATAGATGCTTATTGGTACATTAATTATAAATTTATGTTATCTTATTAATCCATGTATCATCTGATTATATTGTACCAATATTATTACAATTTTGTGAAGGATATGACTCAATGTTAATCATTAATTCATGAGTTTGATTATTTGTCTCAAAATTAACACTATTTTAGGATTTATGAGATGATATGGTTTTGCATGTTGGTAGTTGATTCTTATACTATATTGAGTTTATTTGAGAAATTGTCAAAAATTGACATGAAAAATGAGCATGATCTAATCATAATTTTTTATGTTGTCTTTCATAATTCATTATTACATTAGTGACTAAATTTATGTAGTTTATAATATTTTATAATTATGGAAGGTCATATATTATTAAAAAATGTAATTGCCACTATGATTTAGTGTCATTAACCACATAGGCTTAGTCAATTTTTAAGCATTTATCTTTAGGATATTCTTAAAATTATGACCATAGGTATTTAAAATTAGTTTTTAGCCTAAGAATCATTTTTTAAAATTTAATATTTTATAAATTAAATTAATTATAATTAATGTTGTCCAAGTAGAAAAATATAAGAATATTTTTATTAGACTACTATTTATTAGATCTTTCATCTTATTTTTTTAAAGTATGTTGAGTTCATCTTAGAATTATAATTTTGGGTCTAATTTTATGATTACTTTTATTGACTAAAAACTTTTGGTGAGCTAGTGTAGTTAGCATCGAATATAAACCTTTAACCTATTGAATCGTGGATGTAGTAGTTTTTTTTTTCTTTTTTACTTAATTAGGTTAGGTCCTACAAACTATTTTACACTAAATTACAACCTAAATAGTTTGGAAATTCTATTCTAAATGCCCTATTAGTTGTAACTTGTAGAGAAGGTGAGGAAGATCAAACTTCTTTTCCGAATTATTATGGTCAATATAAACGAGTTATTTGTTTTGAAATCATATATTTTATATTCTTAATATATGTAAATTTTTGTTTTACATGAATTTTTATTTACGATAATCACATCCATTGGCATTAGGAAGAATAAAAAGAGTTAATTTATTACTATAACCTTCATATAGCTTACAAATAGTATTATTTGAAAAATAAATTAATACTTTTTATTTATTAATTTGATAAAAACTTTTAACATATATATGCATTCTCATTATGTAAGGACTTCTTTTCTTTTTAAGTTATAAAGAATATTTTATTTCAATATGTTTAATGTTATGAAAGAAAGTTAATCTAGCAAAATAAGTTGTAAAATGGCCATATTACTTTGATAATCTTAAACTTTAGTTATTAATTCAAAGTCAAACATGAGATTATTTGGTATATAAACATATGATACTAAACTTAAATCATTGACATTGTTGTAAATTAAAATTTTAATTTTTTTTATTCTACCCTTGATGTGAGAAAATTAAGTTAAAATAAAACTATTTACATTCTCATATATTCACTATTCTCTTATTGTAAGGAAAAAAGAATTTTTTTCACTTGTAAAAGAAAGGGTAGAGTTAACCTTCTTTTCCTAATATAAAAAAGAGAATGAAGCATATGAGTGTAAGTAGTGATTTCCATTCTTATGTGTTCACTTCACTTTTACTATCCTTTCTATATCAAGAAAGGAATGCATTCTTTTAACTTGTAAAAAAAATTGGCTTTTCTCTCAAACTTCTTTATTATTTATGAAAACTTAACAAATTAAACATATATAATTAACTTATATATTAGAGATTAAATTTGATCCACCATAAGTGTAAAATTTTTTGCACTGCCTTTAAATAAAAAGATAATACCTTATTAAAAAATTAATATTAATTAAAAATTTTTAATAATAATAAAAAAAATTTAATATTTTTGAATGAAATGATAATACCAAGGTTAATGATAGTGTAAAATTAGTTTATACTAATATTGGATCAAATTTAAATCCTACATATTAACTTGTTTACGAAACATATATTAAACTTTTATATAAATTAGAAACAAAAAGAATAAAATAAAAATAAATGAAGGTTATCTTTGTTCATAGTGTATTAGTAAGTAAAGGCATTTCCTCACTTCTAATATTTCATATATGTTGTTATCACTGTAATAATAGTGTTAATGCTATTATAGTAAGGTAAATGCTAACAATAGCCTTGTGTTTGTTGCTAGGCATTAATTACTAAGCCTCAACTAATCACATTTAATGTTTTATTTTTATTTTTAATAATATAATAAATAACAATACAATTAATATTAGAATAACATTTAATGTTAAGTTTCCATTTTAAGGCAAATGCTAACCTAGTGTTATTGTTAAGCATTAATTATAAGGTCCTAACTAATTAGATTTATGATTATGATGGAATCTTATCAAAATCATTTAATAAATTGTCAAATCTTTTGTTAGTTGTTACTCTAATAGGAAAAACTTTAGTAATAACTTAATTTATTCATGCTTGCCCTATTCATGTGCGCAATAAAATTATGCTTGTTGATTTAATTCTCTTAGAAATGGTAGACTACAATATCATCTTAGGAATAAATTAGTTATTAAAATGTTATGCTCAAATGGATTGTTTTAACAAAATAGTCACTTTTGTTATAGAAATAATCTCTTTTATTGCATTCTAGGGAGAAAGGAACATTACCGGAATCATCTCCTGTTACACCCTCCTTAAATTATAGTAAATTTAAAATTATTTTATGAGAAAGAATACTTAAGGTAACCTATAAATTTTCTTGATTTTGAAATTTTATATATGAAATATAAAATAAAATAAAGTTAATAAAAATTGAGACTATAAGAATATGAATTTGGTAAAAAGTTAATAAGGAAAATTTATTAGAATCATGAAGTGTAAAGTTTTAAACTAATATAACTAAATGTATAACTATAGAAGAGGTATGTAAGCATTTTTTTCAAAAATGTCCCTAAGGTTAAACTTACAATTTTAGCCCTCGCAAACCTTTAATTTCCTCATTTCTCTTCCTTTTTCAATTTCTCCTAGTTCTCTATACATTATCTCCCACCATTCCACCAATCAAGCAAGGAAAGCCTTAATTTCTTTTGATTTCTTTATCAAATCAAAGTGAGAATATTGCTTTCATCAATAATCCTTCTTATTTCTTCTTTGTTGATAAATAAATTTAAGGTTATTTAGTTTTGTTGGAAATTCTAAATCTAATTTTAGAACCTATAAATTTTAATATGATTAGGGTTGAAAAATTTTTAAACCAACTTTTTTACACTCTCTTCTATATAAAGTAAGTGGATAATTTAGTTAAATTCATGGATTTATGATTATGTCATAGTATTAATGAAATATTAGTTATTTTATAATTTTGCTTGAAATATGATTGATTTGATATAGAAGGTATAATAAATGATAAAAAAAAGGTGATGTGAGATATTAATAATATATTAATGATTGTATCAAGATTTAATGTATAATAAATGTGTTTCAAAGGCATTTATGGTCAAATGGATAGTGAGATTTTTGTAGAAAAATATGGTTTTTATATGTGAATTAAGTATACAATTGATTCTCATTATTATAGGCACATTTAGGCATAAGAATCGAGTCTACAATTGATTCTTCCTATGCAAATGCAAGTTTAAAGTTTAAGGTTTAGGGGTATACTTAATTCTCTTTGTGCAAATGCAAGTTTAAGATGGGTAAATCAATTGTGCTATTGATTCATTACCTTTATAATTCTATGCATTTAAAAAAGCATAACTCTTTTGTCTTATGCCCATTTTAAGCAAATCATATATTGTTGAAAAGTTAATTAAGTATGCTTTCAAATCAACTAATTCTAAATCAATATCCTATGAATATTTTGAGATATCATTAAAATAGTGGATAAAAGTAAAAAACTCAAAATTTTAAAAAATGAAATTTTTATATTTATTTTTAAAAAAGCATAACACTTTCAAGTCTTAACTTTTTTAGGCAAATAACTAGTTATAGAAAGCTAATTGAATTTACTTTCATATAAAATAAGTTTCATAAATAATAAATTTATAATTTTTAAATTATTTATGAAACATTATTCAAAGGTCATAACCAAAGTGACTATATAGTATACCATACCTAACTTATGTTATATTTTCATGATTTATGATAATCTAACATGGAATGTTTAATTTATAAGGTTTATAATATTTATATGATAAGTATATAATAAGGTAATAACGAAATGAGTAATATTAATATTTTTAAATTATCCTTACAAATTGTGAAGTAGGAAGGAAGGGAAAAAAAGAAAGTGGAATACTTAGAGATCTTTGGAGCAAATGGGCATTCCGAGGTAAATGCATATCTATTTTAAGAAATCTATTACTTAATTTTCATACACTTTATTTATTTTATATGTTAAGATGGTATGTTGTGAAACTATGAGATTGAATATGTGTAGTTGTGCACCTTAATATGAATGAGTCTAAGGAACTTGTGATCTTGGTTGCCTTTTATTATGCTAAAGATTATGGCATGTAATGGTGTTTTTGGTGCACTATTTGTTTTTTATTAATTATTATTGATTGACCTTTTATAAATAATGTGATGAAGGCATCATACGGGATATTGCCTAGTTACGATGAATGTATACTTTAATTAAGAATATGATCATAGTTGTACTTAGCTTGTGACCACACATTAAAGGTGTAGAACTACTATTTGATAGTTGGGTGTGCTTGTATTAGAACATGAATGTGTTTAAAATTATGATATTATGAATAAGAATGACTGTGGTAATGAATTATCTCATATTATAGTTAAATTGAGATCATGATACTATAAGAAGTAAAATTTATATGATATGTATATATATGACGGTGTGATTTAGTTTGTATTGCTATTATACAAATGGTACTAATATGATAAAAATGGCTTAAGGTCGGATAGAGAAATATGATCAAATGATTTTGTTAAAGTAAAATTAAAAATATTATAAACTAAATGAATAATGTTATAAAATGATATGAATAAAATGTTTTTATAGTATAAAGTTTAAATATTTTAATTGTCTTATGTTGAACTTAGAAAAAGGAATTCTATTTTATTATCTTATTCTATTTACCTAACATAGAATTGATAAAATAAGGTTTTGATGATCTAGAACGTTAAATTAGTATCCTTAAAGTAAATCAATATCATAAAAATCTAATATTTTCAATGTTCAAAGTTTGATTTAATCAAAATTTTAAAATATGATATTTGATTCCTTTAAAATGAAGTTAAAATTATTAAGAATTGAATGTCTAGTTTTATAATATAATATGATTTGATCCTTTTTAGAGTATAAAGCTTTAATATTTTGATAATTTTACACTTAATGCAAGAAGTTTTCATTTATAAAAATCTCTAAATTTATTTACAATAATTTTGAAAATATAAGAAAATGATAATATAAAATGGTAGAGTGGTATGAATAGAGTTCATTAAAAGCATCACACTTTAATATTTTATTTATGTAAGCTCAATTCCAAAAATCGCTTTGTTAGGGCATATTTGACTTTAAAAGCTAATATTGGAAAAATGTAAAAGTTAATAATCTAAAATGCTATTATACTATGATTTGAATTTGAAATTTTAATAACTAGAAAGAAAATAGGGAATACTCATACACTTATATATTATCATAATGACTTACCACATTGGAAAAAGGGGTAGGAAGATGAGTGAAATAGAAACGATATCTATGATAAGGTAGTAGTGATTAGTTTAAGTAATTATTGACTGACCATGCTTAAAAGGCATAATAATGTCATCATCAACCATTAATTGATTATGATTGGATTGTAATGTTAAATGATACAATTGTGTTACAATTAGAATTACATTTTATATGTATAATGGAAATTTGTTGGAAAATATAGTATGAACCATTTATGATGTGACTAAATATTTTTGGCCATGTAGCAGAGCATAGTGATGTTGTTATATACCATTATATATATATATATTCCAATATTAATCTGTAAAAATAAATTAATTATTTGCTTTTTTATAGAAATTGAATTGAAATTGTGATATGTGAAGTTTGAGTTCTAGTTTTTAAATTATATTGTAAATTATGTTATGAGCAGCATTGAAATTGAGAAATTTGTGAGAAGCCGTGATGTGAAAACTAGATGAAAACTCCTAGTAAAAAGATAGGTAGGGTATAAGGTTAGCTTGAAAGGAATATAAATGGAAAAGCAAGTAACTTATAAGGAAGAATCAAAGTTAAAGGATGGATGTATGTAATTTATTATAAATTATTATACAATTATAATATATTAATTTTTTAATGTTTCCATTTAATGTTATGATAATTATATAATTGGATTTGATTAAGTTCTTGAGATTGATCTGATATGGAAAATATGGGGTGTAAATGACCATGTGTAAAATAATACAATTATAAAGAAGCCCCTATTCCACTTGTAGTATTCAATTCTTTTTTTTATTATTACAATTGAATTAAGTGATAGTAAAATTGTAAAGAATCTCTTTTTGGGTTTTATTATTTGTACATGTGTAATTGTTAACACAGGCATAAGTATGTGAGTATGATTGTTAGATTATTAAATAAAATAAAGTTGTTAGGTATGGGTATAGGAAATCACTTGGTGGTTATCTGATGTTATTGTTAGGATTAATTATAATCATTTACTAATAATGTTTCCTTCTATAGATATACATTCACTAAGATTGTAAATCTTATACTTTTATTTAATATTTTGGAGATTTAACTTAAGTGATAGTAGAATTGTGAAGAATCTCTTTTTAGGTTTTATTATTTGTACATGTGTAATTGTTAATATGGGCACAAGTATGTGAGTATGACTGTTAGATTATTAGATAAAATAAAGTTATTAGGTATGGGTATAGGAAATCACTTGGTGGTTATTTGATGTTGTTGTTAGGATTAATTATAATCATTTACTAATAATGTTTCCTTCTATAGATATACATTCACTAAGATTGTAAATCTTATACTTTTATTTAATATTTTTGAGATTTAACTTAAGAATATTAAGTTACAGAGTTTAATCTAAAGGCTAGGGAAATCCAAGAAAAACTTAACAATTGAGATTAAGTTAGGATTCTCTTGGAACTACATTCTAGAAATTGACATATAGATGATGTGCTGAATTGTTTATTTGTATGTGTTTCTAAGTTGTTATTGACTTGTATGTAAAATAAGTTGTATGATTTAGTACATGTGACCCTTAGGAAGTGTTTTAAAAAAATTAAGGAGATTTTATCCATTTTTCTATGAGAATTATAGTGAATTTTGAGTTACCATGGAAATCGAAAGATTTTTGTTAAATAGAATTGATATAAATAGTGTTAAGACTGGTATAAATTGAATAGTGAGATTTACATCAATCGCAATCAAGTTCAAGTCATAAGATCTCCTATATCAATGCTTATAAACTCATTGAAAATGGTTTTACTTCTTATCTTGCAATAATTTGAGATTTGAACTAACCTTCTCCTAATATTAGCAATGGTACCATTGTGCAAGAATTATTGAGTGTGTTCTTAGAAAGGTTACCTAGTCTAACTCATGACTGTGAAATTGAGAGAAATTATCACGAATACTAATCTAACTTCTATTTTACCTTATTGAATGGTTTTGGTAAAATTGAAAGAACTCAAGTAACAATTATAGGAATTAATTAACAAATGGTTTATCTACCCTACTTCTTCTCCAGAGGGAACATTTATATTGTTTGTTAAAAAGAAAGATCAAACCTTACATATTTTGTTGACACTCAATTTTATCCAATTAATAATGTAATTAAAATAAAATTTAAAAAAAAAATAATTAAGAATTAATTAATTTTTTTTTTAAAAAAAATTGTATCCAATTGCTCTTCACTTTCAATGTGAGTAACTATTTTCTAACTTATTTTTGTAAATTTTGGCTACAAACTTTGAAATTTGTTCCACTGTCTTAACAATCATATATTTCTCCCTGCTAGTTATGGAATACATTTCTCCATCAATTTTACTTGAAAACAAGGAAAAAGTATTATTGAGAGACCCTTATCAATTCTCTAAAAGAGACAGAAAAACACAAAAAAAGGACAAAAAGAAGAGAATAAGGAGATTTAGAAAAGAGAAACTAGAGGACAAAGAGGGAAAAAGGAGACCTCTTCTCTTTTTTCTTTTTATTCCCATGATTTTCTGTCAGGCATCTGGAATTGCTTGATGAGGAGCTTGTTTTTGAACTGAATGAGGCACACAAAAGGGTCTTCCTTTCCCTTTCAAACGTGGCCCATTACTGTTTTCTCCCCAAATTATGAAAAAGCATAATGAATGTTAGATTATGAAGTTCATCTATGCATCGTCTCGATCTTCCCCGAAGCAGAACCAAACCTTCATTTGCTGCTCTCTCTTAACTCTCACTTCTTCCTTTTTCTATACTCTCTCTTCTCTTTAAAGCTTTCTTCTGGATTCTCTTTGTCGCCAGGGGGCGTCACTAATGGCAGAGGAATAAAGACTCTCATTTTCTCTCATCTCATCTCGCTATCTCCAAATTATTAAAAAAAAAAATGGCACTGCAATAGTACCACACCTACTTGTTTCCTTCTATGTTCTACCCACCAGCATCAAGCTTTATTCACCATCAACTTCCATTATCTGTTGTCTTGCCTGGGACCCAATTATCATTGGCGCTAAGCCATTTGTTCATGGCTTTGTTATAAAGCTCAATACAATAATTGAATCACCGGCATTCACCAAATTTTCACGTGCCCCCATATCACATTCGTTTTGTCTTACCGTCACTGCAGTCATCAACTCACAGCTATTGCAATCATCGACTGCATCTTCCAATTAGAACTTTCTATGTCATGCAGGCTTCAAACATCATTCTTTTCTATCCTCCTCTTATCTTTTTCCTCTTTTGCTTCTCTCCTGTAACTTCTCCTTTGCCAGCCATTGTTGTTGTTAGTTCCAGTACCGACGATGTCACTATCGACGTGACTTTGGTCTTCACAGTACCACTGCTCCCTTTCCTGTCCTTCGTCTTCGTTGCTCTCTCCCACTATTTCTCCGCTTGCCATTACTGTCTCTGTATCCTTGGTCATTACTTTTGCCCATTGAACTATGCTCTTCCCAACAAGAATGGAATCTCTCCTTCGCCTCCTCGGTTTCTTCATCACCATTACTGTCTCTGCATATTTAGTCACCATTTGCTGCCATCATGGCGAATGGGCACTCCTCCTTCCTTCTCCAACCTTGTGACGGGACTGGCCATCCGAAGAACAGCCACTGCAGCACCGTCGCTACTCCTCTAGCCAACTAACTCCTATCATGCAGCGTCAAAGCCAGCCAAGAAACTGCCAAAGCTGCGTGGTTTCTTGTTATCACGAAAATGGTCTTCAATTCTTAAAGTCTCAACTGAACTATTCTGTCATAATGTCATGTTAGGTGGTGCGACAGTCGATTGAAGAAAGTGGGGCCATCCGCACATGTAACATGGTTGAGCTGAAAGTCAATGTGATTCCATGTCATTTATATTAGTTGGATCCAATTATATCCTCATCATCTAGCCAGCCAAAATTTCATAACATCAGGTGCAATAAAATCGTTCGTAAAGAACATTCCACATACCTTTTACTTTCATGATTATTTACTTTTTTTTGTAATAATATTATTCATGCAATTTCCTATGGAATAAAAATAAATAATTTGGAAGTTCAAACTATTTAACATTTTTGAAGTGAAAGATACTTTTAAAAATCGAATGTGCCGATTAAATTAAAGAATCTCAATATTTTGCACATAAAAAATATATTATATTTGTCATGTACACCTATAATTTATATTCTTATTTTAAAAATATATTATATATATTTGTAATGATGGAATAATATTGAAATTAGTTGCAAGTACAATAAAAATAATTTCAATTTTTCTGAGCAATTCTTTAATCAGATTTGACTATAAAGTTAGACAAATTTGATATTTCTCAAATAAAAATCATCAATATGATACTTTTAAATAAATGAATAAATAAAATTATTAAAAACAAAATTTTTATTGTTTTAGTTTACGAAAAATATATTACAATTATTTCATTAAAAGTATTCCAAAAATAATAAAATAAAAAATATTTATAAAAAATAAAATAATAATGATTCATCGATAATAAAATAAAAATTCTCTAAAAAATATTTTTGAATATAATAAAAAAAATATTCAAATTGATAAAAACTTGTGCCTATGACGTATAAAAGTTAAGTAATCCAATTGTATGTGCAATTATAATGATACTTAACATTCTTAAGGCATTTTTCTTCCGAATTTTATTATGAAGTTGGATAAATTTGGATAACCAGATCAACAATTTTAAAAATTATACTCTTAATAAAATACATGTAATATAATAAGTACCATAATAATTTAATACATAAGATATAATTAGAATAAACAGGCAACTGTTTGTTGAATAGACGTTGTAGGGTGCTAATACCTTCCCTGCACGTAACCAACTCCCAAATCTAACTCTAAGAATGCAAACCACTTTTGGTATTCCAATCACACCATAAGAAAATTGTTTGGTGACAACTTCTTTTTCTTTTTATTCACACATAACAACAATAAAAAATCACATTTCTGAAGAAGGTGCGGAGGCTCGCATCACCTCCTTCGGATCCCGTCGCAGGGCACATTGTGACATATTTGTATTAACTATTATCAATTGAATAGAATAACTGTAAAAAATAAACACCCTTTGTCTTGAATCAATAACCTTTTTGACTTGTTACAAGGTGCAAAATATTTTTTCAAGATTAATTTGTGATTTGATTACCATCAGTTGAAATTTTGAAAAGAGGATATTCTTAAAATAGCTTTCAAAACTTTATATAGCTATTATGAATTCCTTGTTATATATTTTGACCTTACTAATGCTTTAATAACTTTCATAAACCTTATGAATAGAATTTTCAAATCATTCTTTAACAAATTTATGATTGTTTTTCATTAATGATATCCTTATCTATTTTTAGAAAGAAGAAGAACATGCCTAACATCTTTGATTCATACTATAAATATTATAAGACAATTAATTATTTGTAAAATTTTCTAAATGTGAATTTTAGTTCTCTGGTTAAGGTTTTTGGGACATATCATATCCTAGAATGACATTCAAATCAACCTATAAAAAATTAAAGCAATCCAATCTTAGCCAAGGCTAATAATAGTCTTTGAAATCTAGAGTTTTCTTGATTTGGTTAGCTACTATCATTGATTCGTGAAAGATTTCTCCAAAATAGCCTCCCTATTAGCCAAACTTACTCAAAAAGGAGTTAAGTTCAAATAATCTGATAAATGCAAATCCAGCTTTTAGTGCTTAAAAACTTGCTTGATTTCAGCTTTATTATTACCTCTTCCTTCAAGTTTTGGCAACTTTATTTTGTATTACAATGAGTCACGTGTTAGTTTGGGATGTATACTCATGTAAAATGGAAAAGTTATTAGTTATAAATCTTGACAATTTAAGAAACATGAATTAAACTTCCTATCCATGATCTTAAAATGGTCATAGTAATGTTTGTATTGAAAATATAATGACATTACCTATACAATGAACCTTATGAAATCTACCTTAACTATAAAAACTTGAAATATATCTTTAATTAAAAGGATTTGAATCTGAGTTAGCATAGATGGATGGAATTAGTAAAAGATTATGATTATATTATTCATTATCATTTGGGGAAAGCTAACATTATAATAGATGAATTTAATAAGAAATCATCTAAAGTGTTAGATAATATTGAAGTAGAAAATCAAATGATGATAATTACTCAAGTTATAGTTTAATTAGTGTTAATTGAAAGACCTTAAGAATCTTAGAAGTAGGATCTATAATATTCGACTTTGAAGGAAGAAATATGTTAGATCAGAATGATGATTTGATTATTAACGAATAAATAATGATTAGATTTTAGAGTTGGCTTTAGGTTTAAGCATAAAAAAGAAATGAATGACTTCATTAAGCTCATAATTCATCATATATGATGCATTTAGGAATTGTGAAGATGTATCATGACTTGCAGCAAAGCTTTTAGAGGAAGGGTATGATAAAATATATGTTTGATTTTGTGCTTAAATGCTTCACTTATCAACAAGTTAAACTTGAACATTAGGAACTTGCCAGTTTGCACTAACCATTTCTTATTCTTGAATAGAAGTAGGAAAGTGTGACTATGGGCTTCATAACTTGTCTTTCTTGATCTCAGAAGGGATTTGATTCCATTTAAGTGATTATTGATAGACTTACCAAAATTGCTCATTTTCTTCTAGTATGAACTATTACACAACAGCTTAGTGTGCCTAGCTTTACCTGATGGAATTGTTTATTTGTATAGTGTTCTTTTTACCATTATTTCGTATTGAGGCGCCTAATTCACGACTCATTTTTGGCAATTCTTCCAACAAGCCTTATGAAAATAGTTGCATTTTAGTATTATCTTTCATCTACAAACCAATAGTTAATCCAAATCCTAGAAGATATGTTACATACTTGTACCCTTGGGTTTGAATATGGATGGGTAAAATACCTATTGTTGATTGAATTTACTGATAATAATAGTTATTAATCTTTAATTAAAATTTCTCCATATGAGGCTTTATATGGTAGAAAGTATGGATCCCTTCTGGGATAGTTTAAACCAGGAAAAACTGAACTCCTTAATCCTAACCTTGTTACTGATGCCTTAGAAAAGGTGAAAATTATCTAAGATTAGTTGAAAATAGCTCAAAATTGCCATATATTATATGCAAATAAAAGAAAGATGTTGCTAGAGTTTCAAGAAGGGGATATTATATTTCTAAAGGTTTTTCCTATGAAAAAAGTTGTGTATTTAGATAGAAAAAGAAGATTGGCTCCATGATTCATTGGTCCTTTTCTAATAATTTAGCTTGTTGGAATTGCAACTTATTAATTAGGTTTACTAGATGTGTTACATGCAATCTATCTAGTTTTTCATGTATTAATGCCTCATAAGTGTCTTTTCAACCATCTCACATTATCTAAAACAAACCCTTCAAGTTAGATTCGAAACTTTTGTATAAAGAATGACTAGTAGAAATTTTGGATTATCAAATCCATAATCTTGGATCTAAGAATGTACCCTCGATGAAGATTTAACAAGAAAGGTATGGAATAGAAGAAGTAACTTGGGAATCTAAAGTAGAAATGTAATAAACTTAACCTTATCTTTTTGGTAAGGTTAGAATTTAGTTAATTCATCTTCTTGCTTAATAGTTTCAAAGAATTCAGGGATGAATTCTTTAAAGAGGAAAAAATTATCACACTTTTAATAATTTAAAATTTTATTTTAATTAAATTATTTAATAGATACATATATGTATGGGTAATTAAGTTATGGATGTGTTTAGGGTAAGTTTTAAATTAAAGAATATTTATTTTCATGATAAAGATAGATACAATTAAGTTAACTATAAGTTAATATAAAATTAGAATTAAGAGGGGTATATGGAAAAGATTGATGAAAAAATTATTTACTATTTTATTTTCTCATATTTATATCTTTTAGTGGGTTTTACATGCTTAATTTTACAAGATTGACCTTATTTTATAGTTTATGGTTAATTGTATAATATTTTGAATTTATTTGATTAATGCTAGATTTTGACACTGTTTCTATTTTTTAGCTATATCTTGAGGTCTGAGTGTTAGATTGAGATGATTTTTATATTATTAGAAAGCTTAAATAGAGAACTACAAGTTTTATGTTTTGGCCCAAATCCAGTTTAGACGTTTTAGAGGTCATATACAGCTGAGAAGTTGAAGTTATATCTCTATACCAACTGAGTCCACTTCTATATTTGGGTTATATTTAGAGTTGTAAAAGTTTGATTAACTTGAAATAATACCTAAATTTTCATAACACATATGCCTACAAATTTGTTGCCCATGGATTACCCAAATTATTTTCTCTTAGTGGTCTTAAACTGGTTGAAAGTTAAACTTGTGAGAATTCACTAGTATAATTATTAAAGTTAATTATTTTATTAAAAATAGGTTTTAGCTTTTAAAAATTAATAAGGCGTTATTATTGTAATCCTAATAGACATAAAATCCAAGTCTAGTAAGGTTTTAGCTTAATTAGATAAAAAAAATAGGGAGAACTTATTAGACTATTTAGACTTTTACACAATATTTAGTAGCATAGCTTTTCTTCTTCTTATCTCTCTTTTGTTCTTCATCAATGGAAACTTAAACCCATGATTGATTCAAGGATTTTGAGACTTTTCTGTACTGGATTATGAGGCTATGAATTATAATGTTAAGTTTCTTTAATTAATTTTTCTCTTTCCTTAATTCTATATGCTGATTTTTTGATATTATATGTGTTGGATATTGATTTGGTATAATTAATGTTCATCCTTATGATTTCTAATTTATTTTCTATTTTGATGTAGAATTGTAGTTAATAAATCATGGTTTTACAGACAGAGGTAGAGGGTTAAGAAATTAATTTGAAAGTTTTTAATTTAATTTTCTAATTCAATTAAATTTTATCTTTAAATTAATTTTGATCTAACCTAGGGATTATAATAGTTACTTAATCGGTTAATCTTCATTGATTAAATTCTAGATGATAATCTAACTTAGGATTCACAAACTATTACAAGGGTTCTAGGTAATCCAAAGTTAAAGAATTAATTAAAAAAATTAAATCCTAATTGATCAATAATTAATCTAAAATAAACCTTTCAATTCCTTGAATTGACTGTTTTGCTACATTGATTTTCATTTTATTTGTTTGCTTTGTGTTTTTTTTACTTTGTTTAATATATTCAATTTAATTTAAATTCACATAATCCATCAATTTTATTACTACATAATCCTACATTCTGGATACAATATTTTGCATTCTTACAGCATATTACATTCATTCTATTTACATTTGTTGTATTCTATTTCATATCTATTTTTGTATTTTGTTATGCATTTTACTTTTACATACTATTAGTAATTTATAGTAAAAAATAATATTAAGGGATCACTAGCTGTATAGCATTGCATATCAAAGATCTAGGAAACCATTTTTCATTTTTACCTTAAAATCTGTATAAATGTCCAAACTACCTTTTTCCTTGATAAACCTATAAACACAATCATTTTTCTTATTTTTCCTCTTTTAACCACTAAACCTCCCTATCTCTCATTTTCTCTTTGTTATTTCTTTGAATTTCAAGGTATTTCTTAAATAATCAAATTAAATATCTTTAAAGATTTGTTATCAATACTTCAACTAATTAAAGTAATACCTAATCAACTATAGTCTTAAGTTAGGATTTTAAAATTTTGATGATCGAAGTAGGAATCAGGGTAAATATTGATTCTTTTATGAAATGTAATGTGTTTAGGGCAAAAATATCAATTAACAACTTCAATTCCTCTTTTCCATCTCTTTTGCACATTCTAGGTAAGTAAATAATCTACTTAGGATTATAAATTTCTAGAATATTGATGTTGATTTAGTTTAGATGATTAAATTAATGATTTATTGTTGGATTTATTTATTTATTTATTTTTAAGTGATAAGGATTTATTATAAATTGTCTAATATGAACTAATTTTTGGATTGTGAAAGGGAATATGAAAGTATTGATAGAAAATTGGTTATTGGTTTGATGAATTTGATGATTTTCTAGAAAATCTAAATTCATACTTGAGTATTACCCTAAAGAATGAACTCAAAAGGGTAATATTTGAGCACTATATTTAAGTATGTGCAGATGCTTTCACTTTTCCCTTTAAGCATTTAAATATAATACTCAAATATGGTTTCCCCCAACAACTATAATCAAGTATCATACTTGAATACCTAAGTTTTACTTTGCTTGCATATACTTGTATACAATATTCAAGTATGGACTCATTGCCCAAAGCCTTGTACTCAAATATTATAGTTGAGTACCTAAATTTCAGTTACTTTCTGTCTACATATACTTACATGTAGTATTTAAGTATGGACTCCTTTCTAAAGCTGCATACTTAAGCATTATATTTCAGTATCACCTTATTTTTTCAATAAAAAGTTATGTGTTAGCTTGCTAAAGTAGATCTTAAAGTGTGTATGACTAAACTACAAGTGTGTTGACTTAAGAAGTCATAAAATGTGATAGTGTAAATGACATTTGATTAAATTGTATGCAATGAATGAAAGGTGTGCTGAGAATTAGGGGAGATAAAAAAATGAGAATATAACATTAGTACCAAATTCGGGAATTTGTTTGTTTATAAGTGGATAAAGTACATCTTGTAGAGACAAGGATGATGTTTTTAAGAGGATAAGGATTATTTATGAGGTATAAGGTAGTTTATCTATTATTGATTTGTTTAATGATATATGTGAATTGCTATGATAAGGTGTCAATGTAGATCAATATTGTTTAGTTACTAGCATGATTATTTTTAATATGTTATTTACCGATTGAGATAATGTCTCATTATTTTAATTTTTAATATTTTTACAAATATGCTTATGAAAGCTCCCCAATTACCATTAGCTACCTGAGGTTTAGGATTTCTTTAGTATTTTAGTAAAGCAACCATGTTCCTAGTAATATATAGTTTGGCAAAGGGATTGGGAACTTGTATATAATATTTTGAGTACAACTTGTAACAAACTCTTAATATAAATCATCTGAAACATGTATGTACATTCAAAATTAGCTACTTAGGAATTATTTTAGTAATTAGCAATTGTGTGATGATATCACAAAAGGCTTAGGTAGGCTTATGAAATCTATAAAATAGGATCTACATTAATCACGGTTAGGTGGGTTGTAACAAAGTATTTAAATATTACATAAAATAATATAATCTAATCAACTTGATTTTTATGATTAATATAGGATAAATTAGTCTTCTCCCTCTGGACACAACGACTTGCTATAATAATATATGATTAGATTAAAATTTATTATTCCTAATTTAGCATGAAATTATTTTTATATTATTCTACCCCATTAATAATTATTATTTAGATTAATTTAGGTTTAAAAATATCAATAATATTGGTTACAAATATTAATAATTTATCCTTAACTTATTTATCATTCCTAATTTTTATTTTAACTTATTTTAGCCTTAAAAATATTAATATTTATTATTCACATAGAAAATAGGTAAAATATAATAATTATATCAATTATTATTAATTAAAGTGATTATAATATATTAAACATTTATAATTATATATCAAATACTACAAAATAATTATGATAGAAGTTATTTCTAAAATAAGTCTAACATGATAATACTAGAAGTTATTAATTAAAGTGATTATAATATATTAAACATTTATAATTATATATCAAATACTATCATACATTTATCATGTTATACACATATTTGATGACAAATGTATGATAATATAAGTTATATACTATCAAATTATTTATATGATTGTTTATCAAATACTTAATAATATTTTATCTTATCCTTTTGTTATTTTATACAATACTATTATATTTGTTTATCTTATCCTATCATATACAATCATATCTTATAAATGTGCCTCAAAAGGAAAAAATAAAATAGGCGAAGATAAGAAAATAAAAAATGTTAAAAAATAGTTTTCTTTCATGTTATTTGGTGAGTTGAAGAAAGTGAAAAATGAAAATAGAAGAAAAGTTTTTATAAGATTAAATGTAAAATTATAAATTTATGTTTAAAAAAATAAAATTAATAGGAGAATAATTGTCAAAGACTAAAGTAAAATTTTCTAAGAGAACTAATGTGTCTTATAACCATACTTTTTCTCTTTTTTTTTCTTTTATTATTTTCATCCATAAAAAAAAGACATTATCTTTGCATTTTTCATCTTAGTTTTTATTTTTCATTTTTATTTCAACCTCACTATTGTGCTTCTAATTAATCATAGGAAAAAATATAGGTTAAGTTATAATGTCACATTTGATACTCTGACTTCTTTTCGAAATGACTACCTACAATTTAAAAATTTGGATTCAAGTACTTGAATTTTTTTAGTTTATAATTGAGTATCCATTGATTTTAAGTGGCTACATATACATAGTTTAAAATTTTGAAGTTCGATAAAAAAATTGAAATTGAAATTAGGCTATCGTAATCATTTTTAAGTTGGAAAAAAATAAATAATGCCTTAAATGCTAACTCGATAATTTAGACCCATGCCTATTAAACAGTGATCAAATGAAATAATAAATTTGTGAATATCCAACTACAAATTTTAAAAAAATTATAAATACATAACTCCAAAATTTTGAATTATAAGTAATCATTTTAATTGGAAGCATGGATTTGAAATTATAAAAAATTAAGTGTATCAATGCCCTTTCCCGTAGGATTGGGAATCCATTCTTTCCCATTTTTAATTTAAAAAAAAAAGCTTTAAATTCATTTAAAATTATTCTAAGTAACTCAATTCTAATTTTTTTTAATTACTTTGTGGTTTTTAAGAGAGCACACTGGGCTTTGGTCCACCACGCATCTTTTCTTTTCCACAACCCTCCCCTGTTGTCATCTTGCCAAGCCGCCATTAGTAGCAACGGAATCCACCCCTTTTCCTGGGATTCTTCATCCCTTCTCTTAAAGCCAAGAAAAGGAAAAAAAAACTTTTTAATTAATTAATTATTTATTTTTTTGGGAGACAGACGTCAGGGCTAACGCAAATCGGCTTTGCTAGAATCTTGCTAGACAAATCCTGTGGCCTATAAATACCCCAACAGTGGTAAAATCCTGCTGTGGATAGTCTATACTTATTCCCTAACTCGAGGTGGCAAAAATGTCGGGTCCTGAGTGTTGCTCCAACCCACCAACCCTTAACCCTACTTCCGGAGCAGGTCATGTTGAGAAACTCCGTGGCCTCAACACTTATGTTACTGGCTCCTCAGACTCCAAGCATGCCATTCTTCTTGTCTCTGATGTTTATGGTATTTGTCGCTTTCTAACTTCTTATGTGTTCTGTATTTTATTCTATTTTTAATTTTGTTTTTCTTATTTGAGTTATTTTCTATGGATTGTTCATTTATGGGTTTTATGTGTGGTTTGTGCATATGACTAAATGGGTATTTGAATATGTAG
This sequence comes from Sindora glabra, assembly GCA_020226215.1. Taxonomy (NCBI): domain Eukaryota; kingdom Viridiplantae; phylum Streptophyta; class Magnoliopsida; order Fabales; family Fabaceae; genus Sindora; species Sindora glabra. The sequence continues at coordinate 38,544,598 of CM035232.1, read as the reverse complement.
TATGGATGTTGTAAATTTGTAGGTTTTGCATGTGATGAAGCTTGTAGTGATCTCCTATCAAGTTTTCTAATATAATCAATTGACCCCTTCTTGATTTTGATATTTTGTTGTTGTTGTTGTTGTTTTTTTTAATTTGACCCGACTAGGATTTGACTGTGGCCTATTCATAGACCGAGGAACTAATTTTTTTTTCCCCCTTTGCTTTGTATATATTCTGATGTTTGAAAATTGGAGGTTTATAAATTTGTTTACATTTTTTTTTTGGGGAAAAGTTTAAAGAAAGGCCTATTTGATAGGTGCACTTGTGTTGCTGTTGTTTCACCTTTGTGTTGTCTTACAATTTCCTGGATATCGTTATGCGTTGTGCCCCAAATCTCAAGTATACAAGTGCTAAAAGTAATCTGTTGCGAGTCTTACTTTTTCCATCAGATTTTAGGCCCTATTTTGGTATGATGAAAATGTTTGGTCAAAAGGTCAGATAGTTTTCTTATGATCTTCTTCGAAGTTCCAGTCTATTATTGTGACATGAAGTCCTTTACATCTCAAAGGTTAATATTATCTATTACTATTCTGAATTTTTCAACCATGATTGTAGCCATTGTAAAGGGAAATGAAATGTTGTGTTTGATCTTATGTTGTGTTGGAACTTGGTTCTTGTAGGTTTTTATTGGCTGCTTTTGCTTATCTTTGTTCCATTATACATGCATCTAAATTTGCACATTCCTCAATATTACCACAATTAGTATTTTGTTGATGTGATATATATATATATATTGAATTCATAATATATACTGTATCTGGGTACTTATGTCAGTTTATCACGTTTCATTAAACCAATGCGGCATTGCCATCTTTTAACTTCTGTTTAACTTGTCCTGCAGGTTATGATGCACCAAATCTAAGGTATGGTTAATTCTTTCACTTCTTTGGAGTCAAAATGCGAGAAAATAAATTGTTGTCCTTTTTATGCATCAAGATGAATTAGTTTATCCATGTAGTCTGCATCTTGAAATTCACTCTTTCCGGTCAGTAGGTAATCCTTGTGGTATGTGAAGAAAAGTAGTTGTCAACGGTATATTCATTGTTTTTTCTTTTCCTTTGTTGGGGGGTTGATAGCTGGCATCACTGATGGTGGTAATGGTGCATTTTTCTACCTATCAAACCCATACTTTTTGAGGTGTAGTTATTCATTTCTTGTGATATGCGGAAGATATTCTGCATTTTTATAATTGGACCTATTTGTCCTCTTTATGCCATTAGCTCACCAGGAGGTTCTGAATTTCATTGGGAAATGATGAAACCACATTAACTCTTTAAAATAATTGTGATACTGAAATTGGCACAATGAATCTATTAACAAAGTTATATTTCATAAAAGGAATGCAGTATGTTAGAATAGCTTATGCATATGCAATGCTATGATATGGTTGCGCCTGCCTTTCTAGTTATCATTTACTAGAGGGTTTGGTAAGTTATACTACCAATACAATCTATTTGGATTGCTGCAATCTCTTTCTGTTATCAACTCTTCTTTCTCAAATGCTAAATGCACTGTATTTTCTGAGAAGTGATTGCATTTGTAATCTGTTGTAAAGGAAGCTTGCCGACAAGGTTGCAGCTGCAGGGTATTATGTGGTGGTTCCTGACTTCTTTTATGGTGATCCCTATGCTCCTGAAAATACAAGCAGGCCTATTGCTGTGTGGTTAAAGGATCATGGTCCGGTAAGTCTTTGTATAATGATGTTTTAATTAGGCTAATTCCAAGTTCTTGTTTTATTTTTGAGAACTCAACTTTTTCTTTGAACATTTACGGGAAACTATTACTATATCATAAATCACAAAATATAATTAAAATAGAGAACCATGAAACCTAAAACATCTGGAATTACTACCTAATTCCATAGAATTCTGATTTTACTTCCTTTGTTTTTTATGGTGTCTTCTAAATTTAATATTTGTATTATCTATATTAATTTTTTTTAAATAATTATATTACCTTATAAATCATTTTTTTTGGATTAAGAGGATATTAACTATTTAAAAAGAAAACTTGTGTAAGTAGTTATCAGATAAAATAATGGGCATGGCATACAAGTATATTTTTTATTTATTTAAAATTTTTAATTAGTATTTATTATTGTACTCTTTAGTAATTTCAATTAATATAAGTACTTTAGTTGATGTACACCAAAATAGATATCCAACACATGGTAGTAGGAATCGTGCGATTCACGATTCAAATCGCACGATTCAATTCGATCCATTACCAAATCGATTCGAATCATGCAAAGAATCTTTTATGCACTTGAATCGCACTATGAATTGTGTGAATCGGTTTGGAATCATGTGTATCGGTTGATTCCAACAATTCAAAATTTCATATCGATTGATTCTGCACTAGGTTCCAATCAAATGTGTGTCTTGGTCACAACAGAATTGGGTTGAGTTCCTGCGACCCAAATGCATAAAACAGAGGAGCAAGGTAGAGATATAGTGCCAAAATTAGTCAGACAAAAGTGGCAGAATTTCTAGGAGATCAGGATCGAACTCCATTTAATTTGCTCCTCTGCACATGGATGTTAAAGTAGATACAGCAACAAGGACGATGGAGATGGGCTACTCCAGTGTGAGAGAGAGAGAGAGAGAGAGGGGGGGGACCAGGAGCGAACTGATGTGTGGGTCGTTCACAAAAAGAGTGAAATAGAGATGGGGAAGAAAACACTCTCATATCAGCTTTATCAAAATATCATCTTCTTTTCAAACTTCATTTTTTTTTTTATTTTCTATCTTGAAGTTTTTCTTTATTATTATAAATAAATCTTGAAGTTCCATCATGATGACATCCTACTCTATCCTAATTTTAATTCTAATCCTTAACATTCTAATATAAATTAATACTTCTTACCTTTTAAAGTTGTTTATTCATAATTTTTTTTGAGTTTATAGTACTAGAGAAATAACATTTTTATTTAAATATATGATTTTTTTATTATTTATATATACATAACATAAATCATATTATATTTATATTATTTTGTGAATCTTACCTATTCACAATTCGATATGATTTACGATACTCAAAATTGATTTTTCGATTCACGATACGATTCTCGGTTCAATAAAAATGATCCAACAATTATGAGTGCTTATCAAAGTATGTATCTAAATGCAAATTAGCTTATTTTGTTCAACATTTATAATAATAGTGCTTATATAAAAAGCTCTTATATTATAAATATAAAATATTATGTTAGGTATTTATCCAAACGGGATCTTTTTGTCCTTATTGATTATTTTTTTTCCCTCTAAATTTTGATTCTTGAAAACTAAGGACTAGGTCGGCATGTCTGGTTTATGTGTTGTTTCACTAGAGCACTTTATTGTTTCTTGTACATATGATGGACTATAAGCCTGCTGCCTGTATGACATGGTTTGGAACTTTATATCCAGCATATTACAAATTGTCACAAATAAAATGTATTATGATTCTATTTGTAAATTACAGTCCCTCATGGTGATGAGTTCATATGTCAATAGGATAAAAGTTTTGAAGATGCAAAACCAGTAATTGAAGCCTTGAAAAGTAAAGGTATTACAGCAATTGGGGCTGCAGGTTTCTGTTGGGGTGGTGAGTCTTCTCAACCCACTTATTATGTATGCTTACTCTTTTCTGCTTTTGTATGCAGGGAAGTTTAATTCCTCATAGTTAATGTTAGAAATATAAATTTTATCCATTCCTAGGCTGTATCCTAACCACTTAAGCTAATGAGATAGTAATATAGTATGCTGGCAACATTTAGTGATCCTGCAGATGTGTACTAATTAATTCTTGGATAGACTAATGTTGGTATTTTCCTCTTTCTTTTCAGCCAAGGTTGTGGTTAAACTTGCAATAGCTGGAATTGTCCAAGCTGCTGTGCTGTTACATCCTTCATTGTTACACTGGATGACATTAAGGGTATGGAGTTTTAATAGATATTTCTGTAAACGTTTTTCAGGAGAAATTTCTTAGCATTTGTGCTGAAATGTGGTGCTTCTTTTTGTCATATCATCGGTCCAAGCATTTCTGCATGCAAGAGGCCTTTGTTACTTCTCTAGTAATGATGTTTACTGCTTAGCTATCGTTTAAGCTAACCTGTAGTATGTTTTCCCATATTACTGATTTGAAGCAATATATATTTGTACTGTAAGATATTTGTTTATATAATTCTGCTATTTATGTTGGATTAGACGAAAAATGCTGCCTCTAAATTGTCAAGGTCCCATTTTATAGATGATTCTACTGTCTCAATCATGAAATGATATTTTGTCTGAAAGATGAGAAATTTTTGAAATGGCCATGGAGAGTCTTTTGATTCCATTGTAATATGTAACAACCTAATGATTGATGATTTTTTTTTCCTATGATTTTATTTTGGATTTATCTGAGTACAAAATAAATTACCCGGGCATTCCTGCAAGTAGCCTATGCTTTGGGAGAGCTATGATTTACTAAATTGGAGTGTTTTACGCTTATTGTTTATATTTTTCTTCTCTCTCTGTCATATTTGCTACTTTTGAAATGGTATAATGAACCTCTTTTGGTGATGTTACTGTGCTTGTGCATTATTGACAATTTCTTGCATACTAATCCTCTTATCATGTCTGAAATGATTAATTGAGGAGACATGGGAAGTTTTTACAGTAGTATCGGATACTTTTATACTTCTTAGACTGAGAGTCACTGTTTTGTCTTGCTCTCAGATGTTAATATTCCGATTGCTGTACTTGGGGCTGAGGTTGACAAAACTTCTCCTCCTGAACTTGTCAAACAGTTTGAAAAAGTCCTAGCAGCTAAACCAGGGGTAAGAGGATATCTTTGTTTTTTAGTTAATTACAATCATTTTATATTAGCTTGATGGTTTGTGCTAATCATATTTGGTTTATTTATTTTTATATAAATTACAACACTACCCCCCCCCCCCCCAAAAAAAAAATTAAAAAAAAATCTCTTTTTTGGGTATTGAGGTGAAGGGGTAAAAGTTGGATTTGTTGCTTCTATATCTAAGCTTATCTCTATTTGATCTCACTAGTCACTGATGTCTTCCTGTTGGAGAGCAATATTGCTCTCTAACAAGTCCCATTCTGCTTCGGGAAATTAAAGAATATGCATCATCATCATCCTCTCCTTTCCACCCCGTTCTCATAATTTCTTTTTAAAGACTGAAAATGAACTTCTATTGTGAAAATTATATGGGAAAAAGGATAAGAAATCTTCATAATAAAATGAAACAATTTTTTTTTTTAAAAAAAAAAAAAAACTAAATTTCTATGCAAATCTTACATTCAACCCTACAAATTAACCATTGGCTTCTAACCAAAGAGAGGTTACAAACAAAATCCTAACCCACAACAGGACACTTGACTGGGCATGATTTCTAAAAATTCTAGCATTTCCATTCAAACCAATGCTCCAAATGATAGCATATTGAGCACAATGCCAAACGGTCCTCTTGTTCTTATTACACCTGAAGCATCTGAAATGAGTAGATAAAAGACATCACAAATTTTCTGGAGAAACCCAAGAAACATCAAACAGAGAAAAGAATTAGCTCTAAAGCTCCCTAGCCATATTGCAATGCAGAAAACCATCCTCAGTATATTTGTTAACTGATGGATATTTAGTCCTCAGCTTCTACACTTGAGTACACCTGCTCATTCTGATCTCTTATCTAAAAATATATCTTCAAATTGAGGAGAAAAACATGTTTATTATTTGCTTGTGAAAACTTGGCTTTGATTTCAAGACAGACACACATTTGAGCATGCACAAGGACGAATCCCCACACATCAAACAGTCATTTGTTGCATACTATCCTGTAGTTGGAATCATGAAGAACAAGCTTGTATGAGTCATGTACCCATTTCTCTTGTTTGCCTACACAGTCATGCTGTGGATGGTAATTTGGCTTTCAATTTTTGGAAGGAGTTGATGATAGATGTGTCTTATGTTTACAGGAAAAAGTGATATCTTTCCAGTTTTTTAACCTCATTCAGTTCAGATTGATCTCCACATACGTGTTCTGTACACATGCACGCATACACAGACATTACAATTAGAAAATAGTTTGGTTCTAAGTATGCTTCACGAGTTGTTGACAATGAAAAGTCTCCTCTTGATTACACTAGATGCCATCGACTAATGTTTGCCCATCAACATTTGAAAACTTGGAAATTCGATTTAGTCACACGGATGCTCTTATTTTATCAATATCCATTCTGATGGCCAACTCTCTGGTAGCTGGTCTTTTTTTTTTTTTGTTGGGGGGGGGGGGGACTAATACTAATCCTGTTCTTCAATTTCATCCTGTTCACGGCGAAATCGTTTTTGGTATACAAATAATTCATCATATTGACATTTTCATATTGTATTCTGTATTTGGGGGCATGACAGATGAACTGTTTTTTTTGTTGTGTCCAGGTTCATAGCTTTGTTAAGGTATTTCCTAAAGTGGCACACGGTTGGACTGTGAGGTACAATAATGATGATGCAGAAGCTGTGAAGGCTGCTGAGGAAGCCCACCAGGACTTGCTGAACTGGTTTTCTAAGCATATTAAGTAAGAAATATTGCTGTGTCCTAAAATTAGTATGTCAATTATATATCGTCATGTAATATCATGGAGGAAATTTGTAAACTAGATGCACGTAATATAGCATGTAACTGGGATGATGATACTGCTGTCTGTGCATTTCGTGGAAATAAATTCTGGACTCCGGATTCTGGACTTGTATTGCATTGTTTGCTGCATATTTTTGAGGTGGCTTGGAAATTGAGATTTGAGGTCTCCAGATTTGTGGTATATGTTGCTTGTTGGATTGTGAGGGTCCACAATAAATCTATGATTTTCTATTGGCATGCGTACCTTGAGCGATTTGTAAAGATAAATTAAGTTCTTTCTCAACAGATGGGGTTTGATTATGCCAAGATCCAAGCATTGAAGGCAATGACAATAGCTTGAAGGTTGAACTGCCATTTATGTCAGAAAGATTTGTCCATTCTTGAATCAAAATTATTCTTAAGTCACTGTTTTGTTGTTATTTTTGAGACTTTGTTTTGAGTAATAAAAATTTTACATGGTTGTGTATTACTTCAAGATACAAGGACCTTTCCATGCCCTAGAATTTATTTAAATTTTATTTTATGTAATAAATAAATTAATTTATAATTTATTAATTTATTTTAAAGTTTACTTATAATTAGAAGAAATAAATTTTGATTTGATAGGTTATTTTGAATAATTTATAAGTTGATAGCATTTGAAATTATTCTTAAATATATTGTTATTAATTAATTACATCTTCAGTAAATAATTATATGTTTGTTTTAAAGTTAAATAATAAATAAAAATTTAACTAATAAATTTATAATCTCATGAATTTAACATAAGTAAATAAAAATTTGATGTTATAAATTATAATTAGATTTTAACTAAATATGTTTTTACTTCAAATTTTAGATAAACAAAAATGAGTAAACAAATAAATATATAATGTTATATATTATAATTAATTATAATGTTATTTTAAATTATAAGTATATAAAATACATAATTAAATAATTATCCTTTTGTTATAAATAAAATTATTTTTAATTATTTTAATTATTTAAGTTTATAAGAAGTTTACAAATGATTAAAAAATAGAATTTTTTTTTATTTCATTTCTGAATTAAATATAAAATAATATTTATAATAATATTGTAATAATTATTATAATAATAATTATAACAAAATATAAAATAAAATATAGATTAAATTTTAATTTTAAAATTACATAAATGAATTTTGCTGCTTTTTGTTCCATTTTTCGTAAAGTCAAATTCTCGTCAGCATGAGTTAAGAGAATAGACATTTGTCCTCCAATTTTCTTATAAAGGACATATGAAGGACATGATGAGTATAAATACTCCACAACCTCCCAAAAGGGGAAGAAGGAGTTAGGAAAATTATGATCGAGATAAAGGACTCAGAGTTATGGAACTTGGGTGTGGACATTTTGTTGAAATAGAATGGTTTTATTTTACTTCTCTTTTTATTTACTTTATATTTTTATTGGGTGTGGACATTTTGTTGAAATAGAATGGTTTTATTTTACTTCTCTTTTTATTTACTTTATATTTTTATTTAACATATTTCTATTTAAAAGTAACAAATAATATTAATAAATATATTAAGTGATAAAGATATAAGTAAATACATATATAAGATTATAAAATATAATTAATTAAATTAAAATTTAATTAATTATATTTTTATCTTAAATATTTTAATTATATTAATATAATATAATTTTTAAATAATTATAAATTAATTTAAATTATATATTTATTTATATTAATATATTTTTATATTATTTTATTTTTTAATCAATTAAATAATTATTTTATAAATATTTTCATATAATCGACTTATTATTATTAATTAATTTATCAACTGATTCATCGATTCGTGAGAAACGTAGCCATGATAAGCGTGTGTTTGATGTTAGTCACAAGTTTTCTCTTCGGTGTCTACATCTTGACCAATGGAAGTTAGGCTTATTAACATCACTAGGACTCGTATATTTCATCCTCTACGAATTGTAAAATTTATATTAAGAGAATTATTTGTATATAAATCCAAGAAAATATAAATAAACTCTCTCAAGTATGTCTTATTATCACATAATTCCCTTAATATTTTGAAACTTACAAATAACATTTCTAAAATAAAAAAAAATGTGAAAGTATTGATAATTCAATTTTAAAAAACAGAAAAAAGCATGTAACTCGCCTATAATAATTTCTAACTATTTTTAATATGAATTTAATAAATTATTTAATAAAATTTCTTTTAAAATAAATTATTAATAGCAGAATTGATTTGTAATACATTTATACCATAACTAAAATTAAGTAGTAAATTATTGTTGAAATTTGACTAAAATACATTTAAGGAGGTTAGATATGTGATTCCTTTATTTGTTTTCATTTCTTCTTTGACTTTACTATATTAAAAAATACTTAAAAAAATTTATAAGTAATTCATCTCTATCTTTTTTTTTTATTTTCTATTCAAATTTTAATATTTTAACTTTTTAAAAAATTTTGAAGAAATTATTTGAAAGTTTTGAAATTTTAAAGGGTTATATAGTACTAAACTATATTTAAGAGGCTAATTTGTATTGTGTGTAAATTCATGTAATCTGACAAGAGTATAGTACGCAACCCAAAAAAGAAAAAGGGAAAACCGTCTATTGTTAGAGATAGAAATACTGCAATTCTAACTATAAAAAGCCTATAGAAGTAATCTTAAAAAGACAAATAGAAATATGTTGAACAAAATTACTTGAAAGAAAAATATAAGAGTTTACGGATTTTTTATGCCAACAATTGGTGCAATAATTTCCAATGTTATTGGAAGAGCTTTGTTCTTCTTTTGTCCCTCAAATTTTTGGGCCGCGAATGTTTCAAATTGATTTCTTACTGAGCAGACGAACAAGATTTGTTTATAAATGATTTAAATCTGAAGTTCATTCAAGCCATTCATGAGTTCATATCGAAGTCATCTTATTTACCACTCCAATAATTCTTCCTTAAGCGCTCATGATTTTAAATGTATATAGATTTTCTTTTTAAGACTTCATTTATTTTTGTTAGAAAATATTTTTTTTACAAACAGGTAATTTACATATATATTAATAAAAAAGTGATATGCAACTTATATTGATAATTTAAGAAAATAATACCTAGAGACATAATAATAAAAAATAAATCCTTTTTTGAAATAAAAAAATTATTTTTTTCAAATTTTTTACATTTGATATTAAATAAATAACACTTTCCTTTATTTTATCACTTTATAATTATATTCCATAAAAAAAAATTTGTTAAAATAAATGAAGCCTATGTTAATTCAATGTCCCCACATCATTTTCTTATTAAGTATGAGACAATTTTTATTGGAGACAGGAATAATAATGATAAATTTATTTTAATAAATACATCTTTAGAAATTGAATTCAAGAATTTTTATTAAACCTAAAATGTTGTGGGATTCATCAATTACCATTGAACCAACCACTTATGAGGCAATATTTAAAAAAAGAAAAAAAGAAAATTCAGTGCTGGTTATAAACAGGAACGAAAAATTCATCTCAGAAAGATACCTGTTATATCAGATTTTTTTTCCCGAAAATTTACTATCAAAATTAGACGACTGCGTAATGTAATACAAACTCTTTGGACAAATTTGATATAACTTATATTTTTCAGGAAGCAGTGGTTTACTCTTTGTTTGTTTGTTTTTTGTTGAATTCCAATGCATATAAATTATGGTTTCCATTATCTCATTGCATATACCGTATTACGTAAATATGATAAAAGAGAAAAGCAAAGGATTCACATTTCTTCCAGAATTTGTTCCTTTCTTTTCACAGAAAAAAAAAAAAAAAAAAAACTCCCATCTAATTTAATGCATTATCCTTATTTGTTGGACGTCGGAGCTACCACAAACAAGAAAGGAACCTCACCTTGGCATAATAAAATAGTTCCGAAGTTGTTTCTTTAGTAAGTCTCGTTATAAATGAGAAATCAAATGAAAATAAATTGAATTATTAAATTATAAAGTATTTTAATTTATAAATACAAGTTGAAATTTGGGTTTATCAATTTTATTATATATCTACGTTATTTGAATACAAAATTTTGTAGACTATGAATTTCAAAACTATCAAAGGTTTTAATGGACTTTGGGTTATTATACTTCCATATCCTTTAAAACCCAAATTAGTTCATATAAAATATAATTCCCATGTGCCAAATTTACTTTAAAATTTTTTTATTTTTATTTTAAAAATATTAAACTTGCTTTTTAAGTAATTATCTTATTGGTTACAATTTAATATTTATTTTTTAAAAGAAAGATGATTGAATTTAATAGTCAATATTTAATAGTTATTATAAACCTTTGATTGTTAAAGAGTAGGAAAATCAAAATGAGAGAAAATTTTAAATTTAAATTTGTCTAACATATGCTAAATTTAATAAAAAAATAATGAGGTGGAGACACTCTTTTTTATAATTGGATAAACAGTTTCAAATAGTATTCACAAAGTACAAGCCACTTGAATCAAAGTTCTAGAAGAAAATTCACTTTTAGTGGAATAACAACTTAGTTGCTATCTTGCACAAAAATTAAAATTAAGTGAAAAAGTATTTGGATTTTGTCTTCTATAGTACATATATAGTATATTCACTATATGGGATATTTTAGAAAGTTTGTTGAGTAAGTCAAATTTTTATGGGGCCATTTTTTCAAATTTTAAACTTGAAGCCAAAGTGTCTTGGAATCAAATATTCAAATTTTAAATTTGGAGTTTAAATATGACTTCAAGTCAAAGTAAAGGCTACTTAGAGTCAAAAGAAAGATAATTTAAAGTCAAAGTTACTTTTATTATTTTTTTCTCTATAAATAGGTTGCATGCCTTTGAAGATGAGAAGAACAAGTATTATACTATAACTTACAAATTCTCACTTGCTTTCATCTAGCTAAAAACCAAAACTCTCATTTCTTGCTCACTCTAAAACTAAAACTTTTATATCCATTCTGAGTGTTATCGAGTGAAAACTTGTAAAATCTCTTAAGAGATTGTGAAATTTTTTTTTTTGAATTTTGTTGAAATTCTAGTATAGATTGGTAAATTTTGTAAAGTTAAGTGATGATTAAAATCTTAGTAAAGATTGGAAAGATCGTGTAAAGTTAAGTGGTCATAAAAATCTTAGTATAAATTGAGAAGATCTTATACAGTTAGATGTTATAATTTAGTGAAAAATTAGTAGATATCTCAAGTGATACTTAATAGCTTGAGAGGAGAGAAGTAAACCAAGAAGCTATTCTTTTTGAACCATGAAACATTTATAAAAATTCTTAGTATTTTTTCTTCTCCTATACTTATTTACCTATATTTTTCTTGTTTTAAATATTTCATATATTCAAGAAAAAGAGATCACATAATTTTCTCTCATATTTTTTTTGAAGAATTTTTTTGATTTAGGGTTTAGAGTTCAGAGAAGAAAGAAGTAGATTCAGAAAGTATTCTTTTTAAACCATCAAATCTTTATAAAAATTTTTAGTGTTTATTCTTCTCCTATACTCATTGACTTATATTTTTCTTGTTTCATATATTTCATATATTCAAGAAAAAGAGAACATATAATTTTTTCTTATTTTTCTTAAATTTCCTTTGATTTGAAAGAAATATATTTAAATATTTTTCTTATCTTATTATAATGTTTTATATTTTTGAAATTACATATTCATCAAAATATTAAGAATTTTCAAATTGAACCTTACAATTTTACTTCAAAGGTTTATTATAAAATTTTAATTTATTAATTTATGAAAAAGCTAATTCACCCCTTTTGGCTTATAAGTTCTATCAATTAATATCCAAGCTTAATCTCATATTTTTAAAGTTTAATAAATTTGTGAGTTAAGATCTTATAAGTGATAGAGCTTTTTAGCTAAAATTATAGATCAGAAGGATATTCTATAACTAGTCTTCCGCTCTTTAATGTTGTAAAGTATGACTATTAGAAATTCAAAATAATAATCTACATCAAATCCATTAATATTGAAGCATAGAAAATTATTAGGGAAGGATATGAAGCACCTATAAAACTTGAAGGAGAAATAAAAGTGCTTAAGTCCAAGAAAGAATGGATGAATGTTAATCATAAAAAGGAAGCTACACATAGTAAAGCCATGGATGTTATTATGTGCACTATAAAACCTAGTAAATTTAAAAAATTTTCTAAATATATATCTGTAAAAGCCATGTGGGATAAATTTGAAGTCACCTATGAAGGCATAAACTTAATAGAAGAAACTAGGATAAATATGCTTATATATGAATATGAAATATTGAAGATAGAAGAAAATGAAAAAATAGAGCCTATGTTTAAAATGCTCTCACTCATCATCAATGATCTTCATATATTTGCAAGAATTATTACTAATGAAGAACTAGTAATAAAATTCTTGAAAACTCTTCAAAAAACATTGCAATCTAAAGTAGATCCCATATAGGAAGGAAATAATCTTTGTACACTTACTTATAACAAGTTAAAAGAAAAAATTTTGACATATGAAAAAAAGTACATAAGAGGTGATTAAGAAAAGAAAAGGAAAACAATAGCTTTTAAAATATACTTACAAAATGATAATGAAAAAGAGGATAATTTTGATAAAAAAAAATAGAAGAGCAAGAAAATGAGTTAACTTTTATGGTAAAAATATTCTTTAGAATGTATAAAAGAAAATGTGATTTTTAAACCAAGGCCACTTCAGAAAAAGGAGCAAAATAAAGAAACAAACAATTAATATTTAATTTACTTTGAGTACAAGAGACTTGTACATAAGAAAACTGATTGTCCTAGATTAAAAAAAGGCTTTTAAAGAATTAACTAAAAAGAAAGCTATAATAATAATATCGATTGATGAAGATATTTCATTAAAAGAAGAGCTTGAAGAAGAAGAAGATGATGATGATGATGATGATGACGACGACGACGACGACATTACTAATTGCTACTTAATAGCCAAAAGTAAAGGAGGCAATGAGGTAATTGACAATAAACTTGAATCTTCTTTATCTTATAATGAATTAATGAAAGATTTTTATAAAGTCTTAACTAAATGCTTTTCTTTAGAAAAACTAAATAAAATTTTAATAAAAGAAAGTAATTTTCTCAAAAAGAAAAATGAAATTTTAATCTTTTTTGAAAAAGAAAAATCAAAATTTTGATAAAAGATTTGAAAATTTTCAAACATTGATAGAAGAAAATCAAGTTTTACAAAATAACTTTAATTTTATGACAAAATTAGTTGAAAAAGAAAAACAAGATTTGTTAAAGAGAAAAGATCTTTCAAAGAAAGAAAATCAAGTTTTAAAAAATAATATTAAATTTCTAAAAATAGAAAATCATAAAATAAGATCCAAGTTAAAGTATTAATATTCAAATCTTAAAAAAGATTTTTTTAAAAAAAAATAAATACTCAGAAAAATAATTTTGTAAAATTTATCAAAAGAAAGAATAATTTAAATATTCTTTTAAGTATTCAAAAATATTTTTTGAAAAAAAAAAGGATTAGAATATCTTTACCCATATTATAATAAAAATTACAATAATTTTTTTGTGAAAGCTTCTCATCCATCAAGTTCTTATATAACTTGTAATTATTGTGAAGATAAAAGGCATATTACCTTTTTGTGCTATTTTAAAAAAAGTATGTTTATAAATAAAAATTGAAATTGGATGCCCAAAGAACAAAATGATAAAGAGAAGGCATTAATTAACCTTCAAGGATCTAAAAAGATTTATGTGCCTCAGAAAAATCCTTTTATGATTCTCCTTGATGAAGCTTTGCACCATATTTGCCAAACACACAAAACTTACCTAAAAATCCTTGGAGCCATTGAATTCATCCTTGCTAAAATATAGCTCCTTGTTGGGATTTTCTTTACAAGTGAATTTCTCAAAATACTAGAGAATTAGCACTCAAAGAGCCACTTTAACTTTGACTTGACAACTAGCTTGATCGGCTTGGATTGAGTCTCCTCTTTAAGTATGTAAGAATCTATTGGTTGAATTCTCATTTGCAAGGGCATGGTCTAGAAGTGTGTTCTTAAAAGAGTTATGAGATCTACCTCATAACTATGAAATTAAGTTTAATATAGGAATTGTCCCAAGCATAGATCTAATTTTTATTCCACCTTATAGAATGACTCTAGCAAAATTAAAAGAACTGAAGTAGCAATTGTAGGAATTAATTCATAAATGGTTCATCTACCTTAGTTTTTCTCTATAAGGAGCACCTATATTGTTGTTAAAAAGAAAGATGAAATTTTATGTCTTTGTATTGATTATTGTTAGTTAGACAAAGTGACCATAAAAAATCAATATCCCTTATCTTGAATTGATAACCTATTTGACCAATTACAAGGTATAAAATATTTCTCCAAGGTTAATTTATGATTTAGTTACCATTAGTTAAAAATTCAAAAGGAAAATATTCCTAAAATAGCTTTCATAACTTAATATGGCCATTACAAATTCCTTGTTATGTCTTTTAATCTTACTAATGCTTTAATAGCTTTCATGAATCTCATGAATAGAATTTTCAAACCATTCCTTAACAAATTCATGATTGTTTTCATTGATAATGTTATATTACAAACATTACAAGATAACCAATTGTATGTAAAAATTTTTAAATGTGAATTTTGGCTCTCCATGTAAAGTTTTTAGGATATATGTATCCTAATATAGCATTCAAATCGATCTGTAGAAAATTGAACAATCTAAACTTAGCAAAGGCTAATAATCTTATTTGGAATCTAAAGTTTTCTTAATTTGGCTGACTACTATCATTGGTTCATGAAAGATTTTTTCAAAATAGCCTATTAATTAATTAAACTTAGAAGGGAGTTAAACTTGAATAGTTTAATAAATATGAATGCAATGCTTAAAAACTTACATGATTTCAAGTTCTAAAAATAGAAAATCATAAAATAAAATCTAAGTTAAAGTATTAATTTTTTAATTTTAAAGAAGAATTTTTTTTAAAAAAGAAGATAAATATTCTAACAAATAATCTTGTAAAATTTGTTAAAGGAAAGAATAATTTAGATATTCTTTTAAGCATTCAAAAATATTTTTTAGAAAAAGAAGGATTAGAATATCTTCACTTGCATTATGACAAAAAATACTCATCCATTAAATTCTTATATAACTTGTAATTATTGTAGAAATAAAGCCCATATTGCCTTTTTGTGCTATTTGAAAAAAAGGATGTTTACAAAGAAAAATCTAGATTAGATGCCTAAAGAACAAAATAATAAAACGAAGGCATCAATTAACCCTCAAGGGCATAAAAAAAATTTATATACCTTAGAAAAATCCTTTTGTGATTCTTCTCGATAAAGTTTTGCACCATATTCACCAAATACAAAGAACTTGGCTTAAAATCATTGGAGTCGTTGAAGTCATCCTTGCTAAAATGTGGCTCCTCATCGACAATTTTCCTTGTAGGTGGATTTCTCAAAACACTAGAGAACTAGCGCTCAAAGAGCCACTTCAACTGTGACTTGATAACTAGTTTAACTAACTTGAATTGAGTCTCCTTTTCAGGTATGTGAGAATCTATCGGTTGAATTCTCATTTAGAAGGGCATGGTCTAGAAGTGTGTTTCTAAAAGACTTACAAGATCTACATCTTGATTGTGAAATTAAGTTAATATAGAAATTATCCCAAGCATTGATCTAATTTTTATTCCATCTTATAGAATAGCTCTAGCAAAATTAAAAGAACTCAAGCAACAAATGTAGGAATTAATTGATAAAAGGTACGTTTACCTTAGTTTTTCTTTATGGAGAGAACCTATATTGTTTGTTAAAAAAGAAAGATGAACTTTATGTCTTTGTATTGATTATCATTAGTTAAACAAAGTGACTATAAAAAAATAAATATCCCTTTTCTTGAATCATTAACCTATTTGACCAGTTACAAGGTACAAAATATTTCTCCAAGGTTGATTTACAATCTAGTTACCGTTAGTTGAAAATTCAAAAGGAGAATATTCCTAAAATAACTTTTAGAACTTGATATGGCCATTACGAATTCCTTGTTACATCTTTGGGCCTCAATAAAGCTTTAATAGCTTTCATGGATCTTATGAATAGAATTTTTAAACCATTCCTTAACAAATTCATGATTGTTTTCATTGATGATATTATATTGCAAATATTGCAAGA
Organism: Sindora glabra; assembly: GCA_020226215.1. NCBI lineage: Eukaryota > Viridiplantae > Streptophyta > Magnoliopsida > Fabales > Fabaceae > Sindora > Sindora glabra. The sequence continues at coordinate 38,527,764 of CM035232.1, read as the reverse complement.
TGACCATTTATATGCAAAAATTTTTACATGTGAATTTTGGCTTTTTACATAAAGTTTTTAGGACATATGTATCCCAGAATACCATTTAAATTGATCTGTAGAAAATTGAAGCAATCTAAACTTAGCAAGGCTAATAATCATATTTGAAATCTAAAATTTTCTCAATTTGGTTGGATATTATCATCAGTTCATGAAAGATCTCTTCAAAATAGCCTTTTAGTTAACTAAACTTAGAAAAGAGTTAAACTTGAATAATCTAATAAATGTGAATTTAGTGTTTTAAAAACTTGCATGATTTTAGCTTTGGTTTTAACCTTTTTCTTAAGTTTTGGTGAATTTATTATGTGTTGTAATGAGTCACATGTTGGTTTAGGATGTATGCTTATGTAGAATGGGAAAGTCATTGCTTATAAATATCTATAATTAAAGAAGCATGGATTTAACTACTCAGACCATGATCTTGAAATGGCTATAGTAATGTTTGAATTGAAAATATGGCAACATTACCTATAAGGTGGAACTTTTGAAATCTACACTACCCATAAAAACTTGAAATGTATCTTTAATAAAAAGGATTTGGATTTGAGGCAGTATAAATAGATGAAGTTAGTGAAATATTATGATTGTACTATTTATTATCATTTGGAAAAAGTTAACATTATAATATATGCACTTAACATGAAATCATTTAGAGTGTTAGCTAACATTCAAGTAGAAGATCAAATGGGGATAGTTATTCAAGTCATAGTTTAATCAATGTTAATTGAAAGAATTAAAGAATCTTAGAAGCAAGGTCTACAATATTCAACTTCAAAGAAAGAAACATTATCATATCAGAATAATGATTTAATTTTTAATGAACAAAGAATGATTAGATTCCAAAGTTGGCTTTAGGTTTTAGCATATAAGAGAAATGAATTACTTTAGCAAGCTTATAGCTTATTTTACACGATAAATTCAGGCATTGTGAAAATGTATTATAACTTGTAGCAAAGCTTTTAATGGAAGGGTATAAAGAGATACATTCTCAATTTTGTGCTTAAATTCTTTACTTGTCAATAGGTTAAAGTCGAACATTATAAGCCTGCTAGTTTGCACCAGCCATTTTTTATTTTTGAATGGAAGTGGACAAGTGTGACTATGAACTTCTTAACTAGTCTTTCCTTATCTTAAAAGGGATTTAATTCCACTTGGGTCGTTATTAATAGACTTATCAAAATTGCTCATTTCCTTCTAGTTTGAACTAGTTAGACCATAGTTAGATAGACCTAGCTTTACTTTAATAGAATTGTTCTTTTACATGGTGTTTCTCTTGCCATTGTTTTAGATTGAGGCATTAGTTCACTACTTATTTTAGCAATCATTCTGACAAACCATGGGGACACAATTATATTTTAGTATTGCTTTTCATCCATAAACCAACAATCAATCTGAACATAAAATATGAATCCTAGAAGGTATATTGCATACTTGTACCCTTGAGTTTGAATATGAGTGCAAAAATTACCCACCATTGATTGAATTTGTAGATAACAACATTTATCAATCTTCCATTAAAAGGGCTCTATATAAGACTTTGTATGGTAAAAAGTGCAAATCCCTAATAAATTGTTTTAAATAGGGAGAAGCTAAACTCCTCAGTCTTGACCATGTTACTAATGCCTTGGGAAAGGTGAAAATCATCCAAGACCAATTGAAAATAGCTCAAACTATCATTAATCTTATGTAAATAAAAGAAGGATGCCATTGGAGTTTCAAGAAGGGGATATGATGTTTCTAAAGGTTTCTTTTATAAAAAGAGTTATGTGCTTTAGTAGAAAAAGAAGATTAGCTCTATGATTCATTGGTCCTCTTCTAATCATTTAGTGTGTTAGAATTGTAGCTTATTAATTCGATTTACTAGATGAGTTACCTACAATCCATCTAATTTTTCATTTATCAATGCTTTATAAGTACTTTGCTATCCATCTTATGTTATCCAATATGAATCTTTCAAGTTGGATTTGAAACTTTCCTATAAAAAATTACCAATAGATATTTTGGATCATTAAATTCATAAACTTAGATCCAAGAATGTACCTTTAATGAAGCTTCAATGGGAAAGGCATGGAATGGAAGAAACAAACTAGAAATTTAAAGTAGAAATGCAATAAACTTATCCTTATCTTTTCAGTAAGGTTAGAATTTAGTTGATCTATCTGTTTGCTAACTAGTTTCTAAAAATTGAGGGACAATTCTTTAAGGAGAAAAATTCTCACAACCTAAGTAATTTAAAATCTTATTTTAATCAAATTATTTGATAGATACATATACGTGCTAGTAATTAAGTTATGGATATGTTTAGGGTAAAGTCTAAATTAAAGAACATATATTTTCATGATAAAGATAGATACAATTAAGTTAATTATAGGGTAATTTGAAATTAGAATTAGGTAGGATGTATAGAAAATATTTAAGGAATAGCTTTTCAATTTTGCCCTTAAAATCTCTATAAGTGACTAAACTACCTTTTCCCTTAATAAACCCATAAACACCATTATCTTTCTTATTTTTCCTCTTTTAACCAGCAAACCTCCTTATCTTTCATTTTCTCTTGGTTATTTCTTCAAATCTTAAGCTATTTCTTAAAAAATCAAGCTAAATTTCTCAAAGGCTTCATCTAATTAAGGTAATACCTTATCAATTATAGTCTTGAGTTTAGATTCTTAAATATTGATGATAAAAGTGGAAATTAAGGTAAATGTTGATTCTCTTTTGAAATTTAATGTCTTTAAGGTAAAAATATAAGCTAACAACTTCATTTCTTCTTCTTCATCTCTTATACACACTCTAGGTACGTAAATAATCTACTTAGGATAATAAATTTCTAGAATATTGATGTTGATTTGGTTTAGATGTTTATTCATGATTAAATTAATGATCTATGATTATGATTTATTGTTAAATTGATTTATTTGTTTCTAAGTGATAGGGATTTGTTATAAATTGTTTAATGTAAGCTAATTTTTAGATTATGGTAGGGAATATGAAAGTATTAGTTGAAAATTGCCTATTAGTTTAATGAATTCGATAATTTTTTAGAAAACCTAGCTTCATACTGGATGGAGATTGAACTTGAAAGGCTAGTGCTCAAGCATTATACTTCAGTATTAGAAGATACTTTTGTCTCTGCTTTCAATCATTCAAGTATAGTACTTAAATATGGTTTCCCTTAATAATTATAATCAAGTATCATACTTGAATACTTAAGTTTCACTTTGCTTATGTATACTTGCATATAGTATTTGAGTATAGATTCCTTTCCCAAAGCCTCGTACTCGAATATTGTATTTGATCACCTAATTTCTATTGCTTTTTGTTTGCATATACTCACAGACATTATTTGAGCATGGACTCCTTTCTAGAATCGTGTACTTAAGTATTGTACTTGAGAAACACTTTGTTTTTCCTATAAAAAATTATGTATTAACTTGCAAGAATAGATTTTAGAGTGCATATGAGTAAACTACAATTGTGTTGCTTAAGAATTCATAAAATGTGATAATATAAATGACATTTGATTAAATTGTGTGCAATGAATGAAAGATGAATTAAGAATGGAGGGAGATCATAAAATGAGAATGTGATATTAGTACTTAATTCAGGAATGCATTTGTGAAGTGATAAAGTAGACTTTAGAGGGACAAGAATGGCATTTTTGAGAAGATAAGGATGATTCAGGGAGCATAAGTTAGATTATTTGTGAATTGTTGTGGTAATTTGCAATTATATGATGATATCATAAAAAGTTTAAGTAGGCTTGTGGAATCTAAGAAATAAGATCCATGCTGATCATGATTAGGTGGATCATGGCAAACTATTTGGACCTCACATAAGATAGTATAAACCAATCAACTTGATTTATACAATTAATATAGAATAAATTAATCTTCTCCTTTTGAACCCGATGACATGTTATAATAAGGTATGATTAGGATAAAATCTATCATTCCTAATTTAGCCTAAAATTATTTTTGTATCACTTTATCCCTGTTAATAATTATTATTTAGCCTTAAAATATTAATATTTATTATTCATGTAGAAAATAGGTAAAATATAATAATTATATTAACCAACATTAATTAAAGTGATTCTAATATATTATCATATTATAATTATATATAAAATGCTTTAAAATAATTGTGATAGAAATTATTTTTAACATAAGGCTAATTTTTTCTGATTAAAATTTTTAATATTATCATGTCATATACATATTTGATAACAAATGCGTGGTAATATAAGTTATATACTATCCAATTATTTATATGATTGTTTATCAAATACTTGATAGTATTATATCTTATCTTTTCATTATTTTATACAATATTATCATATTTGTTTATCCTATCCTATCATATGCTATCATGTCCTCCAAATATGCTCTAAAAGGAAAACATAAGATAAAAAAAGATAAGAAAATAGAAATTGTTAAACAATTCGTTTTCTTTCATGTTATTTGGTGAGTTGAAAATAGCGAAGGAAGAAAATAGGAGACAAGTTTTTATATGATAAAATGTAAAATTAAAAATTTAAATTTAATAAAATAAAATTAATAGGAGAATAATTGTTAAAGTAAGACTAAAGTAAAATCTTCTAAATAGAACTAATGTGCCTTATAGCCATAATTTTCTTGTATTTTTTATTATTTTCATCCATAAAAAAAAGACATTTCCTTTTCAATTTTCATCTTAGTTTTTATCTTTCAATTTTATTTCAATCTCACTACTGTGCTTCTAATTAATTATAGGAAAAAATGTAGGTTATCATGCAACTCATTATGCTTTTACTTCTTTTTTAAATGATTACCTACAATTTAAAAAGTACTTGTATTTTTTTAGTTTCTAATTGAGTATCCATTGACTTTAAGTGGCTATCGTAATCTCTTTTAAGTCGGAAAAAATAAATAATGCCTTGAATGCCAACTTGGTAATTTAGACCCACGCCTATTAAACAGTGATCGAATGAAATAATAAATTTGTGAATATCCAACTAGTAATTTTTAAAAAATTATAAATACCTAATTCCAAAATTTTGAATTATAAGTAATCATTTTAAGTGAAAGCATAAGTTTGAAACTATAAAAAATTAAGTGTATCAATGCTCTTTCCGATTGGATTAGGAGTCACTTCTTTCCCATTTTTTACTTTAAAAAAAAAGCTTTAAATTAATCTAAAATTTAAAATTATACAAACTCTCAATCTATGCATTTAAAGTAAAGAAGATAGAATTATATGTTAATTATATATGTGTTAATTTGAACTGAGTAAAGAGAATATTTTAATTATATATATGTTTTAAATTCATATATTTAAAATTAAAATATTATCCTTTAAATTCATTTAAAATTTTCAGACAAGTTAATTAAAAAAAAAACAAACTCTTATTACTTTGTTTGCAGTCAATCATTAACTATTGATATAAGAAAGATATAAAAAACAGGTTTAATCCTAAATACCAATCTTATCAAAAACCCAATTAAGAGGAAAGGCAGGGGGAGGGGGAACTTAGTTGAAGTCGTATAGGTGTGTGCTGTGGAATTTCCTATCATTTTTATGTGTAATACTTTTCTAATTTACTACTAATAATTATAAGTTAATAAATATAATTATCAATTAGTTAGCCGATTATTGTTATTATTATTTTTTGACACAGTTACTCAATTAACTAAACTTTGTAGCAACCATTAGTAGAATCACTTTTAAGTTTTCCCTTAAAAAAATTGACTATGAAACATAGAACACATGTGCTCGTTATTTAAGTTTTCCCTAACAAAGCAACAACTTCAATGCCTAAATTTTCTTTCCATCGAAAAAAAAGAGAGGCAATCACATAACCATAAGTGCGCAATAAGAGAATGATGAAGCTTAATACTAGTGGAGACAGCAGGGGAAGCTGAAGGAGAAGGAGAGGAGTGAATGGCGAAGCACCGGAGAGAGGTCGAAGAGTATATTGGACTCATATGGAGAGGACCCACAAAACAACGAAGGGGAAAAACACCACTGTGATGGCGACCCAAAGGGAGGAACCCAGTGGTTGTGGAAGGGCAACAATCGGTGAAAAACATGGAAGCCATTGTTTGGTGTTTCCTCAAACAATAGTTAAGAAATGTGTACGCTTTGACAATTGATCGGGTTGACCCGAACATCGGATGGACGATTCGCCCACAAGCCTCATAGAGCAAGGGTTTAAAAATTGCTGCAATCAACAAAATTAGACATTAGTTATTGATTTTCTAGCATTTTGTCGAAAAATAAGCAGAAGGTGCAGAAATCGAAGTGCTACTAGGATGAAGATGAGGACCCCGACATTGATTAGGTTGATGAGTTCGGAATGGCCATAGAACTTGGCAAGGAAGAGAGTGGCGTTGGCTTGGGATTTAGGGATTTAATCCACTGGAGGCAGGGTTGAATGGAGCAACCGGCGCTACAACCTTCACGGAGGACTCGACAAGGCGACAAGGCAGGGAGGGGGCACAATTACCCAAGTACTGCACCCAGAGAAAAAAAGCACCCAAAATTTATACAGTGAAAAGTATTTACCGAAATGTTTACATTTTTTTTTTTTAAAAAAAAATGACTGATCACGGTTTGAAGAACACCGTGATCAGTCCTACTATTTTCCTTGCTTTCCGTGGTTTTCGTTTCCTTTTCTTTTCTTTTTTTCTTTTCTTTTTTCGTTTGTTTTATTTTATTGTATTGCTTTTGAGAATGTGGTTTTTGTTTACATTTCGTTTTATATTTCTCCGTTTATATTATTTTACTTTTTTCATTTGAATTTCTGCTTGGATGTTTATTTTTATTTTCTCTTTTTTCGTTTGTTTTTATTTTTTCTTTTGAAATTTTGATTTTGATTTTATGTTTCTTTTGATTTTATTTTTTTTCATTTATTTTACTTTTATCTTATTTTTTTCTTCATCTGAATTTATTTTACTTTTAATCTTCAAAATAAAAAATTCAATTATCTATAAATACATTGATAACATAGAAATTAGTTTTTTTTTAAGAAACTCCAATGAGTTAAAAAAATTTCCTAAAAAAGTTTGATAAGTTGAAATATATATTTCTTCAAAAAATCCTAAACCCTAAGAATTTTTTTTTCTTATAGAGAAGACTGTTTTAAAAAAATATTTCTTTCAAAAAAAAGGTCTAATGAGTTAAATAGAAATTTTTTTAAAAAAATATAACTTTTAAATATACTGATAAGTTAAAATAACTTTTTTCCACGAAGGCCTGCTAAGTTAAAATCATTATGCTACGAAATTAAATTTCTTTAAAAAATATTTCAACAAAATAATATTTCTTTAACAAAAGTATGATAAGTTAAAATTGTTTTCTATAAGATTAGATTTTAGGAGTTCGGGGTCAGGATTTTATAATTTATGATTTGAGATTTTGGGGGTTTCAGGGGTTATGTCTTAGTGTTTATAAATTTAGGGTTTATCCTATTAGGTCTTAGGGTTGATAAGTTGAAATTTTTTTTCAACCAAAATATCTACTTCTTTAAACATACTGATAAATTAAAATATGTTTGTTTCACTAAAATCTAATTACTTCAAATTTTTTTCATAAAATTTTTTAATATTTTAAACAAAATAAAATACAAAAAGTTTGATAAGCAAAAAATTCATTTCTTTCAAAATATATTGTTTTTAAACATAATCATAATCCAAAATATATTTTTTCCAAATAAGTCTGACGAATTAAAACTATTTTTCTTAAGAAATAGTTTTTTCCTCATAAAAACTGTAAATAAATTTCATTATCTTTAATATATTGATAAGCTTATATATATTTATTCTAAAACAGTCTGATGAGTTAAAATTATTTTTCTACAAAATAATTTTTTTGACAAAAAATAAAAAAATTACAAAGTTATGCTCAAATTAAAATGTTTAAGAAAATTTTCTACTTTTACAAATACTGATAACATAAAAAGAAATTTTACAAAAAAAATTCTTTGGATTAAATTTAATTTTCTGTACAAAAACATTACACGGATTGGGGTCGAGGTTTAAACATTTTATGAAATAAATTATGATTTACGGTCTTAAACAAAAATTAAAAATGACAGAGTGTAACACTTTACCCTTCTTTAATATTTTTTAGTAATATTTTATTATTCATGAATCTTATTATATTTTTATCACATATGTAAAAAATTTGATTTTTTCCCCTTATTTTAGTAGTGGCCAACCAACAAGTATATAAATTAAAATCCTAATAATTTGTGTAAATCTAGTCAGGTTATAAATGTGTTGTTGCACTCGGATAAAAAAAATTAAAAAAATTAACTAACATAAATACATTAAAATAATATACACAAGTAAAGATGAATATTAAAACAATATAAATTATTTTAACATACAATATACATGTTTAAATGTACAAATAATTTATTTCTACTGCCCAATATTAATGTCAGTTATAATGAGTAAACTATTCTAAACAATATAATACTAAATATTTATTACAATTTTACAAGATTTAAAAGTCCTAAGTACTACTTAAAATAATGACTTTCTAAAAAAAATCTTATCTGCAAATCGAACTTCTCAAATTGCTGCTGATGGGGAGAAACCAAATTTTAGAGGGAAATTTGAGAAGTGAAGCAGAGGGAAGTTTGAGAACTGAGGTATAGGTTTACGAAGTTGGCCGGATGATGAAAATATATAGGTAGAGAAAATTTCATGTGCAAACAGTACTGCCACGTGGCAGCGTCCGGAATCGCCACGTGGCAGCATCAAGGCGTCTAGGCAGCCACGAGCTGGCACGTGGCGTGCTAGGGTTGCGTCTCGAGTCACGGCTCGCGCCAGACCGTGATTAGGTATGATCACGTCGTCCGGCCTATAGTGATCAAACTGATCACGGGCCGCAGCCCAATGTGATCAGGCCTGATCACGGACGGGCAGAGGCCGTGATCAGTTAAGGCACGCCATACGTCACGAGCAGCCACGATCTTGTCCCAGGAACGGCCATGATTGTGCCACGTGTCATTCCCCCAGACGCGTCCTCCTGTGCATGTTCGCCACGTGTCTCTGTCTGCTGACACGGCAACTGTGGCCCATGTCATCCTGTTGACTTTAAGCATTTGGGTAAATTTTTTTTACGGTTCAGCATCTTAGTAAATAGAAGATAATATATTAAAAAAATTATATTTCTTTAATTTATTTTATTAAATATTTTATATTTAATATTAAACATATAAATTAATTTTTATTATTTTAATTTTTTATAATTATATTTTTATAAAATTAAAAAATATATCTTATAATTGAATATCAGGCTACTGTACCTAAAATTTTATTTACCCGAAGCCCTAACAAAATTTTTTTTCAACTAATTGTAATTTTATGGAAAGAATTAATTTTAGCTTACTATTATATTTTAAAAAAATACATTTACAGAAAAATTTAAATTTAGGGTATATATTTTATTGCAAAAAATTCTGATAAGTATAATTTTTTTTCTTATGAAATAGATTTTTTTAAAATTAATATTTTTTTAAAAATATATATTGTATAATTTTATGAGAGTTAAAAAATAATTGATTATTATTTAGAATATTGATTAATTAATTTAAAATAAATATTTAAATTTTAATAAACTAAATCAAATTAAAGTAAGGTTAAAATTATAAATGAAAAAATAAAAAGGCACACAAATTATAGATTATTGCAAAGTTTTTAAAAAATATTAAATCTCACTTGAAATAAAACAAATTTAATACATACAGGGTCAAAAAAAGTTAAAATTATTCTAATTGAAGAAAAAAATATATTAGTAAAAAATAAAACTCAACAAAATAAAAAAATTTCTGCAAAAAAATAAGTAAAAAAAATTGATCACCAAAAATAAAAAAACAGATGAAGAAAAAAATAAGGTAAAAGTAAAATAAATGGAAAAAGATAAAACTAAAAGAAACATAAAATCAAATTTAGAATTTCAAAAGAAAAAATAAAAAAAATTGGAAAAAGAGAAAAAAAAAAAAACAAAGCCAGGCAGAAGTTCAAATAAAAAAAATAAAATAATATAAACGAAACATTTTAAAATGCAAATGAAAGGTTAACAGAAAGCAAAATTTCAAAAGCATTAAAACAAACTATAAAAAACCGTAAAAGGCAAAGAAAAGGAAACGAAAATCGAGAAAAACAAAAACTAAAATAAAACAAAAGAAAAAAATGTAAAAGGAAAACGGAAACCAATGGAAGGAGAGAGAGCATACTGATCACGGTGTTCTTCAAACCGTGATCAGTCATTATTTAAAAAAAAATTTTTTTTAAGCATTTCGGTAAATAGTTTTTACTGTGTAGCATCTTGGTAATTTTTTTTCCAGCCACAGTATTTGGGTAATTGTGCTCGGGGAGGGAGGGCTTCGGGTTACATGGGAGACACTAAGGAACGTGTGTGAGAAAAATGAATTCTATTTTTTCCCAAAAAATTAAGATAACTTTCCTATTGATTGAATTTTAATTTTTTAGTGGCTAATTTTTTTTTTGTAGGGGCGCAATTCGTGTAAGATGAATCCATTTATTAATTGTGTTAAAATAAATTATTTATTTAATTTATTTAATAATTTTAATTAATAAAATATATTTTATAAAATTATTTATTAAATTTAATTATTTATTATTATTTTAAAATATTTTTAATTATTAATAAAATATTATTTTAAATTATTATTTTTTTATTAAATTAATCATTTTATATTTTTATTATATATATCTATTTATGATTAAATATTATTTATTTTTTAAATAAAATTATTAAAAATTTAATATAAATTTTTAAATAGGTTGATGTGTCAACTTAAACTTGAATAAATATATCAGATTCGTGTGTCATGTTGTGTCGTGTCAGAAATTGATATTCCTAATTTTTTGAAATATGTAAATATAAAAAAAATTAGAAAACAAATTCCGAAAAACTATTTTTCCACCAAACAAATAGGTCCTAAGTAACTTAATTCTAAGAGATAGTTTCGTTCACTTCAATAGTATAAGAAATTTTACTTTTTAAAAAATAGAAAATTGATGAATTATTTGATTAGTTATTATTTCATAAATTGTGAGAAATAGAACTTCTTATGAAGTCATTTATCCATCTCCTCCTAGGTAAGTTCTATTTCTCATTTTATTTATAGATATAATGATAAAATTATTTTCATTAAATTTAATTAATGATAATTAAAATTTATTACTTTATACTATAATAATATTAGATATATAATAATTATTTTATTAATATTTTTTAAAATATTTAAAATCAAACCAAACAAAATATGAGAAATTATTTTACAGTAAACATTACTTCTTATGTATCAACAAAAAACTTTAAATATTTGTTAAAAAATTTACATAAGAAGTTTAATTTCTTGAATACTGTGAATCAAACGATTCCTAAATCAATTTTTTTTATTACTTTGGGATCTGTCCACGCACCATTCGCTTTCCCCCAACCTTCATCCGCCCCTAGTGCAGCGGAATCCGCCCCTTTACCTGCATTATTCATACCTTCTCTTAAAGCGAAAAAATTAAAAAAAATCCTTTTTAATCAATTAATTATCTTTTTTTTTTGGGAGACAGACGTCAGTGCTTACGCAAATCGGATTTGCTAAAACCTTGCTGGACAAATCCTGTGGCCTATAAATATCTGCTAAAATCCTGCTGTGGACAGTCCTGCCTATTCTGCAATTCGAGGTGGCAAAAATGTCAGGTCCTGAGTGTTGCTCCAACCCAGCAACCCTTGACCCTGCTTCAGGAGGAGGCCATGTTGAGAAACTCGGTGGCCTCAACACTTATGTTACGGGCTCCTCTGACTCCAAGCATGCAGTTCTTCTTGTCTCTGATATTCATGGTATTTGTCGCTTTCTAACTTTTTCTGGGTTCTGTATTTTTTTTTTAATTTTTGTTCTCTTATTTGAGTTATTTTCTGTGGATTGTTGATTTTATGGGCTTTATGTGTTGTTTGTGCATATGAATAAATGGGTATTTGAATATTTGGTATGGATGATTTGAAGGTTTTGCATGTGAGGAAGCTTGTAGTGATCTCCTATCTAGTTTTCTAATATATGATCAATTGACGCCTTTTCGATTTTGACATATATATAAATCATTTAACCGGATATATATATATATATATATACACACACACACACACATTTAACCGGATTAACAATTGACTGGGACTATTCATAGACAGATGAACTATATATATATTAGTAATTGATTAGGAATTATTAAGAGTGTTTAATGGACAAGTTGGGTTCAGGCCAAAATCTGCGTAAGCCCAATTCGTTTGGATTCGTTTTTAAATAATTTGTTTTGGTCGGTCCTTGAATTTTTTTAATTTTAATTTATATTTATTTTTATTATTTATTATATTTATTATTTTATTTTTATATCTATAAATTTTATTTTATGTTTTTATATTTATTAATTTTATTATTTATTTTTATTTTTATTATATTTAGTCATTTTGAGTATTTGTATTTAATTTTTAATAATTAAATTGTGTTTTATATTAAACTATAATGTAAAAATAATGAATAATTTATTTTTTAATATAAATATTATTTAATTTATTAAATTTATTTTTTTTAAAAAAATGAGTTAACTCATTTAGATTTGTAGATCAATTTAGTTCGTTTAATATTCATTTGTTTTGGTCTGCGGCTTACATGGATTAACCTGTAATTTTAGAGGTCTGGTGCATGAAAAACTTGTAAATCAATTCATTTGACTTACAGGCTTTTAGCTTATTAAGCACTTCTAGGGACTATTCATAGACAGAAGAATTATATATAGTTATATATATTTTGATTTTGATGTTTGAAAATTGGAAATTTATAATTTTTTTACATTTTTTTTGAAAAGTTTAGAGAAAGGCCTATTTGATAGATGCGCTTGCGTTGCTGTTGTTTCACCTTTGTGTTGTCTTACAATTACCTGTATATCGGTATGTGTTGTGCCCCAAACCTCAAGTATACAAGTGCTAAAAGTATTATGTTGCCGGTCTTACTTTTTCCATCAGATTTTAGGCCCTATTTTGGTATGATGAAAATGTTTGGTCAAAAGGTCAGATAACATTCTTATTATTTTCTCTAAGTTCCAGTCCATTATTGTGTCATGAAGTCCTTTACATCTCAAAAGTTTATATTATCTATTACTATTCTGAATTTTTTAACCATGATTGTAGCCATTGTAAAGGGCAATGACATGTTGTGTTTGATCCTATGTTGTGTTGGGACTTGGTTCTTCTAGATGCTTATCGGTTACTTTTGCTTATCTTTGTTCCTTTATACATGCATCTAGATCTGCACATTCCTCAATATTACCACAATGAGTATTTTGTTGATGTGATATATATATATATTGAATTGATAATATATGCTGTATCTGGGAACTTGTGTCAGTTTATCACTTTTCCTTAAACCAACGTGGCAATGCCATCTTTTAACTTCTGTTTGACTTGTCCTGCAGGTTATGAAGCACCAAATCTAAGGTATGGTTAATTCTTTTGCTTCTTTGGAGTCAAAATGCGAGATGGTAAATTGTTGACTTTTTTCTGCATCAAGCTGTATGATAGATGAGTTGGTTTAGCCTTGTAGCCTGCATCTTGAAATTCACTCTTTCCGGTCACAAAGTAATCCTTGTGGTATGTGAAGAAGAGTAGTTGTCAATGGTATATTCATTGTTTTTTCTTTCCCTTTGTTGGGGGTTGACAGCTGGCGCTGCTGATGGTGGCACTGGTGCATGTTTCTAGCTATGAAATCCATACTTTTTGAGGTGTTAGTTGTTCATTTCTTGTGATATGTGGAAGGTATTCTGCATTTTTATAATTGGCCCTACATGTCCCCTTTATGCCATCAGTTCACCAGGAGGTTTTGAATTTAATTGGGAAATGATGGAATCACATTAACTCTTTAAAATAAATAAACAAAAATAAAAAAGTGGATTGTGATACTAAAATTGGCATAACGAATCTATTAACAAAGTTATATTTCATAAAAGAAATGCAGTATGTTAGAATAGATTATGCATATGCAAGGCTATTATATGGTTATGCCTGCCTTTCTAGTTATGATTCACTAGAGGGTTTGGTAAGTTATACGACCAATACAATCTGGTTGGATTGCTGCAATCTCTTTACTGTTACTAACTCTTCTTTATCAAGTGCTAAATGCACTGTATTTTCTGACAAGTAATTACATTTGTAATCTGTTGTAAAGGAAGCTTGCAGATAAGGTTGCAGCTGCAGGGTATTATGTGGTGGTTCCTGACTTCTTTCATGGTGATCCCTATGCTCCTGAGAATACAAACAGGCCTCTTGCTGTTTGGTTAAAGGATCATGGTCCGGTAAGTCTTTGTATAATGATGTTTTAATTAAGCTAGTTACAAATTCTTGTTCTATTTTTGAGAACTCTTAACTTTCTTTTTCTTTGAACATTTACAGGAAACTATTGCTATATCATAAATCATAAAATATAATTAAAATACAGAACCGTGAAACCTAAAACATTTAGAATTTCCATCTAATTCCATAGAATTCTGATTTTACTTCCTTTGTTTTTTATGGTGTCTTCTAAATTTAATATCTGTATTATCTATATTAATTTTTTAATAATTATGTTACCTTATAAATCTTTTTTTTAAAGAGGATATTAACTATTTAAAAAGAAAACTTGTGTAAGTAGTTATTAGATAAAATAATGGGCAGGGCGTACAAGTGTATTTTTTATTTATTTAAAATTTCATAGTAAGTATTTATTATTGTACGCTTTAGTAATTTCAATTATTATAAGTACTTTAGTAGTTGTACACCCAAATAGATATCCAACAATTATAAGTGCTTATCAAAGTATGTATCCAAATGCAAATTAGCTTATTTTATACAACACTAAATATAAGTATAAAATCTTATGTAAGGTATTTATCCAAACGGGATCTTTCTGTCCTTATTATTTTTTTCCTCTAAATTTTGATTCCTGAGAACTAAGGACTGGGTTGACATGTCTGGTTTATGTGTTGTTGCACTAGAGCACTTTATTGTTTCTTGTTGCCGGTATGGCTGACCGTAAGCCTTCTGCCTCTATGACATGGTTTGGAACTTTAGATCCAGCATATTACAAATTGTTACAAATAAAATGTATTGTGATTTTATTTGTAAATTACAGTCCATCATGGTGATGAATTCATATTATATCAATAGGATAAAGGTTTTGAAGATGCAAAATCAGTAATTGAAGCCTTGAAAAGTAAAGGTATTACAGCAATTGAGGCTGTAGGTTTCTGTTGGGGTGGTAAGTCTTCTCAATCCACTTATTATGCATGCTTACTTTTTTCTGCTTTTGTATGTATGAAGGTTTGATTCCTCATGGTTAATGTTAGAGATATAAATTTTATCCATTCGTAGGCTGTATCCTAACCACTTGAACTAATGAGATGGTACGCTGGCAACATTTAGTGATCCTGCAGATGTGTAGTAATTAATTCTTGGATAGACTAATGTTGGTATTTTCCTCTTTCTTTTTAGCCAAGGTTGTGGTTAAACTTGCAATATCTGGAATTGTCCAAGTTGCTGTGCTGTTACATCCTTCACTCGTTACATTGGATGACATTGAGGGTATGAATTTTTAATAGATATTTCTGTAAACTTGTGCTGTAAGATATTTGTTTATATAATTCTGCTATTTATGTTCGATTAGACGAAAAACGCTGCCTCTAAATTGTCAAGGTCCCGTTTTATAGATGATTCTACTGTTTCAATCATAAATTACATTTTGTCTGAAAGATGAGAAATTTTTGAAAGGGCCATGGAGAGTCTTTTGATTCCATTGTAATATTTAACAACCTGATGATTGATGATTTTTTACTAAGATTTTATTTTGGATTTACCTGAGTACAAAATAAATTACCCGGGCATTCCTGCAAGTAGTCTGTGTTTTGGGAGGGCTATCATTTACTAAATTGGGGTGTTTTACACTTAACTGTTTATATTTTTCTTCTCTTTCTCTGTCATATTTGCTGCTTTTGCAATGGTATAGTGAACCTCTTTTGGTGATGTTACTGTGCTTGTGCTTTATTGAAAATTTCTTGCATACCAACTTATTCTCTTATCATATCTGAATGATTAATTGAAGAGACATGGAAAGCTCTTACAGCAGTATCTAATATTTTTATACTTCCTAGATTGAGAGTCACTGTTTTGTCTTGCTTTCAGAGGTCAATATTCCGATTGCTGTACTTGGAGCTGAGGTCGACAAAATGTCTCCTCCAGAACTTGTCAAACAGTTTGAACAAGTCCTAACTGCTAAACCAGGGGTAAGAGGAGTGTTTTTTGGTTAATTACAATCTTTTCATATTAGCTTGATGGCTATGCTAGTGATATACATTTTCCACTTGGACATTTGTACTAATCATATTTAGTTTATTTATTTTTATATAAATTACAACACTACTCTTTTTTTCCCCCTTTATTTCTTTTTTGGGTATTGAGGTGAAGGGGTATAAGTTGGATTTGTTGCCTCTTTATCTAAGCTTAGCTCTATTTAATCTCACCAGTCACTAATATCTTCCTGTTGGATAGCAATATTACTCTCTAACAAATCCCATTCTGCTCCGGGAAATTAAGGAACAAGCATCATCATCATCCTCTCCACACCATTCTCATGACATGTGCTTTTTTTTTCCCCTTTTCTTTTTAATTTTTTAACACTGAAAAAGAAGCTTACATTGTGAAAAGTACTTGAGAAAAGGATAAGAAATTTTCATAATAAAAAAGAAACAAATTTAATAAAAAAAAAATAGTCCATTTTCTATGCAAATCACATTCAACCCTACAAATTAGCCATTGGCTTTTAACCAAAGAGAGGTTACAAATAAAATCCTAATCCGCAACTGGACACTTGACTGGGCATGATTTCCAAAAATTCTAGCATTTTCATTCTACCCAATGCCCCAAATTATAGCATATTGAGCACAATGCCAAATGGTCCTCTTGTTCTTGTTACACCTGAAGCATATGAAATGAGTAGACAAAAGACATCACAAATTTTCTGGAGAAACCCAAGAAACATCAAATAAAGAAAAGAATAAGCTCTAAAGCTCCCAAGCCATATTGCAATGCAGAAAACCATCTTCAAAATTTTTGTTAACCGATAGATATTTAGTCCTCAGCTTCTACACTTGAGTACACCAGATCATTCTGATCTCGTCTAAAAATATAGCTTCAAATTGAGAGGAAAAAATTATATTTATTATTTACTTGTGAAAACTTGGCTTTTATTTCAAGACTCTGGCATGCATGCCAGCACGCACAGGGACAAATTCCCACACATCAAACACAGTCATTTGTTTGATACTATCTTGTAATTGGAATCATGAAGAACAAGCTTGTATGATTGATCTCCACATACGTGCTCTGTGCACATGCACACGAACACAGAGACATTACAATGAGAAGATAGTTTGGTTCTAAATATGCTTCACGAATTGTTCACAATAAGAGTCGCCTCTTGATTACACTAGATGCCACCGACTAATGTCTGCCAATCAACATTTGAAAACTTGGGAATTCGATTTAGTCACACGGTTGTTCTTATTTTAACAACGCCCACCCTGATGCCCAACTATTTGGCAACTGGTCAGTTTTTTGCAACTAATACCAATTCTATTTTTCAATTTCAACCTATTCACGGGTGAATCGTTTGTGGTATACAAATAATCCATAATATTGACATTTTCACACTGTACTCTGTATTTGGGGGATAACAGATGAACTGACTTTTTGTTGTGTCCGGGTTCATAGCTTTGTCAAGGTATTCCCCAAAGTGGCACATGGTTGGACTGTGAGGTACAGTAATGATGATGCAGAAGCTGTGAAGGCTGCAAAGGAAGCCCACCAGGACTTGCTGGACTGGTTTTCTAAACATATTAAGTAAGAAATATTGTTGTGTTCTAAAATTAGTATGTCAATTTTATGGGTAATTTGAAGGTATCCTTGCAGTTTTGGAACTCGGGGTGTGCGGCAAAATCCAGGTTATTAGATGAGATTACTAAAATTTTTAGTAATCTCATCCAATGACTTGTATTTTGCCACACCATCCGGAATTCTAAACTCTTGGGGTACCGTAGAAAACCCCCAATTTTATATCATCATGTAATTATCATGGAGGAAATTTGTAAACTAGATGCACGTAATGTAGAATGTGACTAGGATGATGATACTGCCGTTTGTGCATTTTGTGGAAATAAATTCTGGACTCTGGATTCTGGACTTTTACTGCATTGTTTGCTGCATATTTTTGAGGTGATTTGGAAATTGAGATTTGAGATCTTAAGATTTGTGGTATATGTTGGTTGTTGGATTATGAGGGTCCCCAATAAATTTATGATTTTCTATTGGCATGCGTGCTTTGAGCGATTTGTAAGGATAAATTGAGTTCTTTCTCAACAGATGGGGTTTGATTATGCCAAGATGCAAGCATTGAAGGCAATGACAATAGCCTAAATCTTCAAGTGCAAACCATGTCCGAAAGATTTGTCCATTCTTGAATCAAATTAATTCTTAAGTCACTTAATTTTGTTGTTACTCTTGAAACCTTCTTTTGAGCGATAAAAATCTTGCATGGCGTGTACTTCTTGTCATTTCTAGGTACAAAGACCATCCTTTTCATACTCTAGAATTTATTTAAACTTTGTTTTACGGGATAAATAAATTAATTTATAATACAATGACCTAGTCTAAAATTGATTTATAACTTTTAGAAATGTTTTATATATTAATTTATTAAGAAAAATAAATTTTGATGTGATAAGTTATATTGAGTAATTTATAAAGTGGTAACTTTTGAAATTATTTTCAAATTTGTTATTTTTTGTTAATTTATTACAACCTTAATAGATAATTATATTCTTGTTTTAAATTTAAATAAATAATAAATAAATGTCATGTATTTAGTCTAAATAAATAAGTAAATATATAAAAGTGTGATGTTATAAATCATAATTAGATTTTAAGTAATTATATTTTACCCTAAGTTTTTGATAAATAAAAATAAGTAAGTAAATAAATAAATATATAATAAATTATTATTATAACTAATTTAATTTTAATTAATTGTATTTTACTTTAAGTTATAAATATATGAAAATTAGAGTATAATTGGTGCGATGCACGAATTGTAATATCAAATTAAAGCTTTAATTAATTTAATAATTTTATTTGTAATTTTATAATAAAAGACCCATTTTTAAAAAATAGTTTAGCTAATTAAAGATATTTTTAAGAGATATAGTATATGTACAGAGAATTAATTTTTAAAATTTATTCCAAATAAGATGTAAGATATTTAAGAAGTGGAGAAATCAATACTAAGGTATTTATATAATTTGATTTAATAATAACAAGAAAAATAACTAGGATATGAATTAGATACACTTTTTTGAGTTGCTTAGGATTATTCTATTTTAATTTTTTATCAATTTTTTATAATTTTATATTAATTACAATACATGTATTTCAATTTATTTTTAATAATAAGTAAAATTTTGATATTATTATTCAATTTGTTTCATCTTTTTTAGAATTGAATACAAAAATTAAATGAAAATTGATCTAATCTATTGAAAAACATCTACCTAATTGAACATACTTTAACAACTATTTTTTTTTATCGAATGAGACTAATATAATAAATATTATTCTTTTTTTTTATAATAAATTTGGATTTGATATGATTTAATTAATTAAATTAGTGATTGAAAATTTGAAAAAGAATTGAATTCTTAATGAGTTTAGATTCTTCATTTTCTTCTTTTTTTTTAATTTGAATACGCTAGTACTATTCTAATTCTATATAAATATAAAAATAAAAACTTATATTATTGTATATACCAAAGAAAGACATAAAAATTAATAATTATTTCTCTTAAAAAATAAAATTAACATAATTTAAAGGATACACATATATGATTACATTTTTGGAATAAAATAAATGATAGATTTTTTTCTCAATTTATGAGCAAAATGTTACTTCTATTTTAAAATGGTCGAACATGTTTATATTAAAATAAAATATACTAAAATTAGTAAATATTAAATATAATCTATTTAATAAAAAGGTGTAATTTTATCATATTAAAAAAGGTAAAGGATAATTTTGATAATAGCAAATGGAAGAGAATATATATAGAAGTTATATAACCATTAAAAAAGATAAAGGTATCAAAAGGAAATAAAAATTAGAAGTTTAATGTCACTTGAATTAGACTTTTTATGCATCAAACCATCTGCTTTATGATTACAATATGGGGATCATCAACGTGCAATAACTGCAACTCTTCCTTTATATATTCAAAGCAAGTATTGTGTTCATAGAAAAATTATATTGCTTTAATATCTTCCTTTATATATTTGAAGCAAGCATTGCATTGATAAAAAAAATTATATTGCCTTAATATCTTGATCCTTTTTTAATTCTACCTAATGCTAATCAAGAATCAATTGCATTAATAATATAAAGTATCCTAGTACATATTGCATCTATCAAATAACATGCTTTAAGTAAATCTATTTAAGGCTCATTATTGCCATTCCTTTATCACCAAACATATATATATATATATATATATATATATGTGTGTGTGTGTGTGTGTGTGTGTATATGTGAAAGATTTCTTAATAAATAAAGAGCTTATGAGAAAAAAGAAGAAGAAAAAAAAGTTTAAATACAATTTAATTTTTCAAATTTTGTGAGGTTAAATATAATTTAACTAGTTGTTAAAGATTGGATTCCAATTATTTAAAAATATATAAAAAATAGAAAATGCAATAAATAGGGAAAAATCAGAGAGATTATTCCAAACAAGAAGAAAATGGGCAAAAATTTAAGAACTCAGTGAATCAAGAGAATAAGTAAGAGACATTATGAAAATGTAATAAATGAGAGAGAAATTATAGAGTTTTTTTTCTTAATTTAATATAAATTATTTATATAAATAAGAGATTCAGTGCTAAAAAATATAATAAATTAGGAAAATAAATTAGAGAGATTACAAAGATATAATAAATAAAGAAAAGAAATTGAAGAAATTACTTTTAGAAGAAGAAATACATGAAAATTAGAAAATTTAATAAATTAGAGAAAGAAATTAGAAATTATGAGATGCAATTAGAGAAAGGAAATTAGAAAATTATGAA